>CM051237.1:109963857-110563857 GCA_027917425.1 Gastrophryne carolinensis | reverse complement strand
TTGTAAGTTTCCTTTACATTCTAATTCCTATTTTCATTTTCCTTTTCTTTCTCTGTTCTGTTTTTATTTTCCTTTTCTTTCTCTGTTCTGTTATTATTTTCCTTTTCTTTCTCTGTTCTGTTTTTATTTTCCTTTTCTTTCTCTGTTCTGTTTTTATTTTCCTTTTCTTTCTCATTGGTGATTTAATTGTATTTCCTTTTTAGGTAACAAATAAAAAAAAAAAAAATTGTGGCTATGTGTTTAATTATGTTTTATTTTCCATTTATATTCGAAGATCTGGTAGAATTTAATTTCCTTTTACACACAATAAAAAAAAATTTACATTTCAAAACAAATGTGGCAATGTGTTTTATTCAGAAGGTACTGGATGGCCAGGACACAGCAAAGCTAACAGGCGCTGTGTAGAATAGCGTGGTCACACTGACTGACAGCGCCAACAAAGCTGAGGGCCAACATCATATTCAGCAATGTAGGCGTTGTTCGCAACAACGCCAGGTAGCGACTGAGGAGGCCTGCTATAGCGAATCGCTAACGCCCGCGGCTGACGCTAGCGGCGCTCATAGCGCCATACTTCAGTCGCTCATCTGTCGCTACCTGGCGCTATTGATGAATCGGCCTCCCCATCTCGGTCTTTCCACATAGCTAGACATGTTTGGTGCTTAATACTTAGAGGAGGAGGGGGTTAAACTGGGCGGTAAATTGGTTCCCAGCCCCTGAATAATCATGATGATAATATTGTATAAATAATGGTGATGGAGCTGCTCCCACCCCCTTTGCTCATGTAAAATAATAATCAGCCAAAGGCAAGGAAACAAGTAGCCATGGAGTTTTAACAATTTCCGGAGCAAAGGTGGTGGTTTTGGGGGTACTGTAAGAGCACGTCAGCAATAACGCTATTGCCTAAATAGCCAAGCCCATGGTAGTCACCAAATAAGCAAATAAATGGGCAAAATGTAACACTTTCACACTCAAACCTTTGTGCAATAACATCAAGGGACAGCATACTTTGGGACCTTAACATCAGTTGCAGATTCTAAATTCCTATAAGCGTGAGGCTAGCAAGGGGTTAAAAGGTTGGAGCTTTCCAAAATGTCAAGAGCACTCTGCACAAAGTTAGGCAATAATGTTTAAACACTTACTAAGAAGCCATCCACCAGATAATTGCCCCTCCTTAAATAGTCTAAAATTGATGCATTTCGCACAATGTGGGCATCATGGCATGACCCGAGAAAGCCAGCCACAAAGCTAAGTATTTTGAGATCTGGACCAGCAATCATCTGTACATTCAGTGAATGTCCCATCTTGCGATTGCGGTAGATATATTCATCCACACTGGGTGGGATAAAGCAAACATGGGTGCAATCCACAGCCACCATGACATGTGGCATGCCAGCAATGCGATAAAAAACCCGTTTTACTACAGTCCATTCCTGGGGTGAGGAGGGTAAATGCACATACTGTGGCAAAATGGCACGCATTGCCTTGAAAAATGTATCTACAGCACGGCATACAGAAGTTTGGGACATGCCAACCGCCACACCAGGCGCTGAAATGAGCCATTTGCCAGAAATTGCAAGCAAACTATCAGATTTGCCATTCCAGAAATTGCATGTCCTCTACCAGTTAATGGTGCCAAATATGGATGCAGCAGGCTATAGAGGTCTTCCAAAGCTGCATGATTTAGCCTAGTAAGCTGGAAAAGCGCTTGATCTGGCAGCTGATCCACATCCAAACGTGTCCGAAAATACTTGGGAATGGGTAGTCTGCGCCTTCTCTGCGGCACATCATCTGCAATATGTTCGAAGTCAATGCAAAGAAAGTAGAAGGGCTCCATTGTGAGAAAGAGCAAAATGAGTTTTCTCCTGCTGAAAGCTGCACCAAAAACTAGTGTGAAACACTCTAATTTATATCATGTGTGTTGGTCATCAAGTAAAATTTTCGAATCGCAAAATGCAGTAGTACATTTTTCGATCCACTAATTTATTTTGCACTTTTACAATCGCAATCGAATTTTATTCGAGTGACTCATGTTTTACAATGGTTCCAGGTTGCTGAATCACTTAAAAAAAAACAATTGCAAAATCGCAACTTTTTAAGCACAAAACACACGAAAAATCAATTTTCTACCTTTGTTGAATCGAGCCCTATATATTTTCTGGAAGTACACACCTCAAGCTTTCTAGGTGTGCCAGGCTTGTTGATATGGACACAGTTTCCTGGAAGTAATCTCTCAATAAATTCTTTAAAATAAGGAGACTCAAAGCCACATTTTCCTAAAAAAAAAAAAAAAAACTATATGCAAACAACAAAATACAAGTAAAATCTGAAAAAGCAAGGTCCCCCAAACAGGACAATACCCAATACGTGCCAAACACCCAAAAGTAAAGCATGTGTGTAAGGGTAAATTTACTTGAAAATTTCAGCTCTGCGCTCCATGTGCTTTTCAACCAAAACAACCCTTTAAATCTGGAATACCACCCATAAACCATATATTCCCTGAAATTACATATGTTAAGATTTCTAAGCATACTCAGCTTGTTGTAGTGGGATCATCTTTCTAGAAGTATTCCCTCAAAGAATTCTTAGGTTACCCAGGATTTCCCTAAAAAATGCTAAATCTGAAAGCGCAAGGCCCCTGAACAGAACAATACCCAACATGAATAGCTTCTTTTAACCCTTTTAATTGCCAGACTACTTGAAGTTTTGTCACCCTCTGTTGTTGACAGGTACTTTTTCACCATTTTGCACCATGTTTAGCCGTGATTTTTACAGTAAGGATATATTATTTTTTGCAACAGAGTTTAGGCTTTAAGGTGAAATTTATTGTTTGTAATTTTTCTACTGATGTTTTAAATATTTTTTGTAAAAATATATATATATATATATAATAATATTATAATATAAATTTTTTTTTTTTTTTCGAATATTGTCTCCTTTATTTTAAATAAAACATTTATTTTATTAAAGAAAACTATATGATATGTGGAAGCCCCATTTCTTCTGATTACAATGGTACTACATATGTATTGTAGTCCTCCTTTCCTGCCCAGGAGACCCCCCCAAAACTGAAAAGAGAACTTTATAACATTTACAAATAAAATATAACTACTATCCACACTATAAAGGGTTAAAAGAAATGGCGGTCCCTATACCGGCTGGGGGCATTTATTTGGCGAAATTTAAGGTTTAAAAATCCACAAAAATTATGTGGGCTCCCTCCCTACCCAGCATAACCAACTATGCAGGGCTTGTAGAACAGAGCACGGGGGGCCAGCTTTGGTGACTCCCCGCCCTGTCGGCTACAAACCTGCACCACCTAAATTGGCCCTGGGCCCTTCTGCCCCCTGGGCTTTGGGGAGACAGATAATAGGGAGGCTGGGGGTTTACAGCATGTCACCTCACCCTGCCGGCTACAAGCCCGCATATCCTTTATCGACCCGGGCCCTTCTGCCCCCCCAGGGCCGGTAGCTGGGGAGCCAGGGGTTAATGGCAAGTCACCCGCTAGCCGCAGGTGACTTGCCAACCCCCAGCCTTGTGAACTGGTATAGGGATCTCGTGGACCCCTTACCAGTTCACAAGTGGTTAACAGTAAAATTTATCACAGCCCTCTTGCCCCTCCAACATCCCTCCTCCGATCACCTGGCGTTACGGATCGTCTTGGGGGGAGGAGAAATGGCGACCCGGGAAGTGAGGAAGAGGGCAAATTATCGCCCTCTCCTCACCACGGAAGAGCCCGGGAGGGTCATAGGCGATCATAGTCTAGCAAAGTTTAATGAATCAAGGCCTTTCTGTGTAAACTTTTTGTAATCCACTTGACTATAGGGCTATTTGGCAGGGACTGGCATATCTGGCCACTGTTGGCACAGCAACCCATCCTGTGAGCCACGTGTGCACTCCTCTGACACCTGGGAAAATGGACCTTGCTCCTCTGCTTTCATCACAACCTCCATCAATGCCTGAAGGGTTTGTCCAGCAGGCAAAGGATGGGAATGGAAGCGCTGACTATATTGGCATACTATAAGCACTGCAGCACCACACGGATGTCCCTCATGGAGGCCCACTAATTGGTGATGAAGTGCTGCTGGTCTGCTTTTCTACTCACTCAGGGATTTTGTAACTGAATCTCCACTTTTGCCTGCTGCTGCTCGCAAACCCATTCCACAATGTTGAATTCAACCTGGTGGACAAGTCACATATAAGGCGGTGATTGGGAAGTCCAAAGTTTCTGGGCACTAGGTGTGACATCTAATGTCCTAATTTATGTCATGCCTCCCCCTCTGCCTCATCCCCAGCATTCCTACAAATATCCGATAACAAAATAAACAGAGTTCTTCAAAGACTTCCTGGACACAGGGGCAATAAATCCTTATCTAGAAGCAAAAAACACCACTGATAAAGAAAGTTGGGGGGAGCAACTTGGAGTACAGATTTACTAAAAAGGTGCCTACAAATAATTTGCTCCCAGCACCCACCCAGGGGGTGGCAATTGTCCCCTAGAATCTAGGATAAATCCAGGGGGAGTAATGGTTTTCTTTGTCACATACAGAGGGTCCGATCCTTGATCGTGGTGTGTCTGATTCACTGCTCCTCCAACCCTCAGAAGCTGAAGACTTTGTATCCCTTAATGAGGTATAGGATTTTCTGTGTTTTCTCCCCTTTATTTTCTAACAGTTTTTCTGCACATGTTTGTTTACTGTCTTTTTTTGTTTAATATTTGTATTTTTTACTTTTTAATTTTTTATTAAAATTTTAAAATTTCCATTTTGCACGGGCCTACCTTTTTGGCAATTAGAAATCCTCTAACTGGTTTACTTGGAGCTCTAAAAACTACCCTGGTTTCTGAAGATTGTATGACCATTCATAAATGTGTATTAACCCCATAGACTGTAAGATCGATTGTAACTAATCCACTGTATGATTGGGGAAGCAGATCTAATCATATAGTGTTACAAGATTGAACGACTCACCATTAACTTGGAGTGCTGCATGGTGACTGTGTGTGAACCAGCAGATTGCAAGCAGCCCTCAAGAGGAACCAGTGTGCATGTTTTTGTTTTTTTGAAAAGACATACCGTATTTTTCGCCCTATAAGGCGCACTTATTTTTCCCCAAAAGTGGGGGAAAAATGTCTGTGCGCCTTATCGGGCGAATATAAAAAAAATAAAAATAAAAAACTTACCCGTTCCTGGCGCTCCCGCGTTGCCTGTCACTCTGCAAGAGGCCAGATAAGGACAGAGGAGCCGCAGGCTGTGTCCCGGCCCCGCCGCTGCGATCGCTGTCTTTTCTGACAGCAATAGCAGCGGCGGGGCCAGAGACAGTGCCCGCCGCTCCGCCATCTGGCCACCTGCTGCCCTGACCTGGGTGCTCGCGTGTGCCCAGGAAAAGGCAGCAGATGGCGGAGCAGCGGGCGCTGTGTCTGGCCCCGCCGCTGCTATTGCTGTCAGAAAAGACAGCGACCGCAGCGGCGGGGCATGGGACACAGCCCGCCGCTGCTTCTTACAGCCGGCTCCGTAGATTGGGTGGGCGTGGCCTGTGCCGGCGTTGACGCGCCACAGGCCACGCCCACCCGATTCATGGAGCCAGCCGCTCAGCGAAAGTGTCAGCGGACAGGTGAGTTTTCCTTTTTTTTTTTTTACTTAAGCCGACTGGGGGGAAAGGAGGGTGCCACACAGCCTATGGGAATTGGGGGGAGAGGGGGATGCCACACAGCCTATGGGAATTGGGGGGAGAGGGGGATGCCACACAGCCTATGGAAGAGGGGGATGCCACACAGCCTATGGAAGAGGGGGATGTCACACTGCCAATGGGAATGGGGGGAGAGGGGGATGCCACACAGCCTATGGTAATTGGGGGGAGAGGGGGATGTCACACAGCCTATGGAAGAGGGGGATGCCACACAGCCAATGGGTATGGGGGGAGAGGGGGATGCCACACAGCCTATGGAAGAGGGGGATGCCACACAGCCAATGGGAATGGGGGGAGAGGGGGATGCCACACAGCCTATGGAAGAGGGGGATGCCTCACAGCCTATGGAAATTGGGGGAGGGGGATGCCATACAGCCTATGGAAATGGGGGGAGGAGGATGCCACACTGCTTATATGGGGAATGGGATGGGGATTCCACACTGCCTATATGGGGAATGGGAGGGGCATGCCACACTGGGTATACAGGGAATGGGATGGGGGCATGCTACACTGTCTATGGAATGGGGGCATCCCACAGGGCCTATGGGAATGGAATTGGGGGAATGCCACACTGTCTGTAATTGTGCGTTTTTAGTTTAAAGTATGTTTTTCTTATTTTCCTCCCCCAAATCCTAGGTGCGTCTTATTGGCAGGTGCATCCTATAGGGCGAAAAATATGGTACATGCAGAAAACAGTCTCCCCTTTCCTGTTTTTCTTTTCTATCTATTTTATTCTAGTTTATTTTGCTAGTTTATTTTGCAAAAGAAAGGACTGTGATGGCCACCTCCTACAAACGGTTTTCCAAGGAGCAACTACTAAGTCTTTGTGAGCAAAGAGGCATTGACAGTGATGCATCCAAGACAAAATAACTTTTGATTACTGCCTTGATGGAGAATGACCAAGATCGGTTCACAGGATTACCAAAACAGCTGACCAGGCTGCAGAGTTTGCTGACCTATTTGTAGCCAGCTGGGTAATGGATAATCACCGACCCAGTTCCTCCGGCTGGAAGAGGGACAAGTCGAGCCCCATCCCCTACGAACCTGACGTCTGCTGGATCTACACCCAACCCTTCTGGAGGGAAAGTGAGGCCCACCGATGACCAACAGTGTTATGTATGCAAGAAACCTGGCCATCTGAGCCCTGCCTCCCCCAACAATAAGAAACTTCAGCCCCCCAAAAAGTCTGCTGGCGCATCTCATTCCGTGTTGTGTGTATCATCTAAGTCTCGCAAGAATACAGATAACCATCAGGATGTAACCATGGGCAACAAAGTGACTATAGGACTTTGGGACACAGGTGCCGAGGTAACCCTTGTTTGCCAGAAGCTGGTCAACTCTGAGGACATAATCCCTGGTAAGACTATGATTGTCGCTAGAATTGGGGGGGGGGGGGGGGTAAACCTTAAAGTAGCAATGGTCCGAGTGTATCTTGACTGGGGTGCTGGGTGTGGCCTGTGAGAAGTGGGGGTGTCGAATTCCATCCCTGCCAATGTGTTATTGGGGACCGATTTGGGCAGAATGATCTCCCAATACATGCCTGCCCCTGCCTCCTCAGACTCATCTCCCATACCTGTGGATCCAATGGGACTGACAGGTGCCCTGAGCAAGACCTGAACGAGGAGAATTGCTTGTTATTTGATTCTCTTTCCCACACAGGGGGAGCCCAGCCCTCTGAACATCTGCCCTTCCCCAGTCGCACCGCTACTAGTAGATAGGGTCCATTTAGATCTTACGCCTTATCAGCCTACCCCAGTACCTGCCGTAGCTGCTGTGACTCGCACAGATGGTTATGACTGAAGGTGAAAACAATCAAACCATGCAGGAGGATCATCTGAAAGATTATGATCCTTCAGATCATCTTCCTGAAATTACATGGGCAGTGCAAAACACCCCTGCTATAGAGGCAGAGTTCACAGAAGCCCTGGCAACCGATGCCACCTTAGAGGAGCTGAGGGAATCTGCTGCCCGGGCCCTGGGAGACTCAGGCAAAGTTAAAGTCTACTGGGAGCATGGGAGACTATATCGAGAGTCCCTCCCTAGTAAACCCAATGACCTTCCACCGGCCTAGAGGCAGTTGGTTGTACCCCAAAAATACCAGGGCCAGTAACTGAAGGTAGCTCATGAAATTCCGCTGGTCGGCATTTGGGGGTGCAAAAAACAAAGACTTGGCTGGTGACTAATTTCTACTGGCCAAACATGGGGACGGACATTGACAATTTTTGTCGTTCTTGTGATACCTGTCAACGTGTTGGAAAAGCCGGGGATGTTGTTAAGGTCCCCCTGATTCCACTTCCAGTCATTGTTGAGCCCTTGGCTATTCCAAGCTCTTCCGGTAAGCAGTTCATACTTACAGTGGTGGACTATGCTACTTGGTACCCGGAGGCCATCGCTTTGTCCTCTATCAGGGCAGACAAAGTGGCGGATGCTCTGCTAGGTGTCTTCTCGCAAGTCGGGATTCCCTGTGAAATGCTCACCGATCATGGAGGGCAATTCAAGTCTAATTTAATGCAGTCGCTGTGTAAGAAAATGCAAACGGAACATATTGTTGCCAGCCCCTACCACCCTCAAACCAATGGTCTCTGTGAGCGTTTTAATGGCACTCTAAAACAGATGCTCAAAATGTTTGTCGAGACTCAGGGGCGGGACTGGGAACGTTATCTTCCCTACTTGCTTTTTGCCTACCGTGAAGTCCCCCAGGCTTCCACAGGTTTCTCCCCCTTTGAACTTCTGTATGGGAGATGGGTCGGTGGGCCCCTGGATCTCATTCGAGAGGCCTGGGAGGGAGAAACTGCAGAAGATGAGACTTCCATAGTGGACTATGTATTGAACCTCCGGGAAAAGATGAAGACTCTGATGGCCCATGTCCGGGAAAATCTTTCAGAAACGATGGTATGAGCGCAATACCCGAGACAGAGTTTATGGCATTGGACAAAAAGTGTGGGCCTTGATTCCCATGAGGCAGAACAAGCTCCAAGCTGCCTGGGAGGGGCCCTATTCCATTACTAAGATGGTCAACGATGTCACCTATGTGGTGGCCCTTGATGAGCGAGGGAAGAGGGAACAGGCTTTCCATGTCAACATGCTCAAAGCTCACCATGACAGGACAACCTATGCCATGCCAACATGTAGTATGTCAGAGGAGGGGGAGGAGGACCTATTAGTGGACATGCTGACAGGTAGCAAAAACAATGGGTCACCCCAAGACCTGCAAGTCAACCTTCAGCTAACCAGTGAACAACAAGCTGATCTTGCACAACTCCTCTCTGTGCATCATGACACCTTCACGGGTAAGCCAGGCAGGACCCACATCACAGAACATCGTGTGGATACTGGTAGTCACCATCCAATTAGGCAGTCAGGCTACTGAGTTTCTCCAGAAGTACTAGAAAACATCAACAGCGAAATTGGGGAGATGTTAGAGTTAGGGGTTATCCAAAAATCCCACAGTGCATGGGCTGCCCCTGTGGTCCTCATCCCCAAAAAAGACCACACAACCCGGTTATGTGTGAATTACAGGAAACTGAACGCAATAACAGTGTTTGATGCCTATCCCATGCCCTGGATCGATAAATTGTTGGACAAGTTGGCAGGAGCCAAGTATCTAACAGTCATGGACTTAATCAGAGGATATTGGCAGATACCCCTAACCTCAGCGGCTTAGGAAAGGTCAGCCTTCATTACACCTTTGGACTGTTTAATCGTCATTGAGAGCATCCTGTGATGATCTGCTGGCCACGTCTTCATACTCCGACGTATCTGGAGGTGGGGTGGAAGGCTCAGCACTCTCAGCAGTAGTGGAGTGGGATGAAGACAATCCCATAGAACTGGTAACACTGTGTGCCATATAATCTACGACTGCCTCAACTTGTTCTGGCCTCACCACTCTGATTACAAAAACGTGCTTCAAACCCTGGCACCTGCTTGCACCAGGCAAGGATGCAACACATCTTCTACCTACAGTACCAGCTCGTTACCAGCAACAGCACCACCACAGCCACGTCCCTGTCCCTTATTTGATGCTTTCTGCATTGTTAGACACCTGCAGTTACAGTGGCCTGAAATGGACAAAAATGCAGGAAAATGCCCCTTAAGTGCACTGAACTAGTGGATACTACACTAACAGTTAGTATAATTGATCACTAACACAGAGGTGCCTTGAACTGTTAATGTAAATAGGCACTAACACAGCGATGCCTTGAACTGTTACTGCAAATAGGCACTAACAAAGAGTTGCATTGAACTGTAACTATAAATAGGCACTAACGCAGAGTTGCCTTGAACTGTTACTGCAAATAGGCACGGCATGGAGGTGCCTTCAACTATTGGTATAAATGCTATCACAGTACTGACACTGAGAGGCTATTACAGAGTACTGACACCCTACTTATCTCACCCTCACTCCGGCAGCTTTCCCTCACCAAATTTCCTCAAAAGGACAGTTGCGTGCCTTAACAGCTATTTAGCCCTGACTAAACGCTTTCCCTAAATAAATGTCATGAAAAGGACAGTTGTTTTAAAATTTAAAAGTCCTGTCTGTCCCTCAGCAGCAGCGCCTTTCCCTATCTAAGTTACAGAGCACACAGCAGCGGTGTGCGGCGTGATGCGGACCTCGCCTTTTATGCGGCGCAGTCACGTGTTCTGCAGGGAGGGGAAAGAAGCACCACAGCCAATCAGCCTTTTTCCAGGTTCGGCCCAAGCGCCGAATGTGCACACAGGTTTCAAGCTGACATCCAGGTTCTGGTTCGGGGGCCCGAACGCACAAAGTTTGTGGTTCAGGTTCGCCCAACACTACTATTTAGGGGACCGGGACATAACTACAGGGGTTCAGAGGAAGCAACCACATCTGCGCTAATAAAGTCAAGGGGTCCCATCATTGTTTCTCCATGTTGCGCCATATTTTACAGTCATTTTTGCCCACAGATAGAAACTGTCCCATTTGCCTTTGATTTAGTCCCAGACACCTTTGGTTATGTCTCTGGGAAATCATTGTTGTTCAGAATTACTATAAAGCCACTAACCTCTTCCTGTGCAGAAAAATTAACGATTATTTCTGCCTGGACTTCATGGACTTTGACCAGAAAAAAATCACTGGGTTTAGCCACCAATATGCCTTTCAATCATTTAAGTGCAGTGTCAGACTGTGGTGTAGGCCCACCAGTTTATCTGACTCAGGGGGGCTCTACAGTGACAACCGGAATTACCTGCTGCTTCTATCATAGAAAAATTATAACATTGTAGCATCAATTAAAGCGGAATTCCACCCAAACCTCCCATTCCAGCCCTGCTACTGAGGCAGGACAGAGATTACAAAGAAAAAAAACCCTTACCTTTACCACAATCCAGCCCCGTTCTCTCGGTTTCAGAAAAACCGGGGATGCCGTTTTGTGTCTTTCTATGCAGCGGAACAGAAAGGCACATAGAGACACATGGCTACACATGCACAGTAATGGACAGAGGGTGCGCACAGAGCCAGGGGATGCCTCTTTGTTTCTTCCTGTGAAGGTATGCTGTTTTTCTTTGTAACACCCCTGTCCTGCCTCAGCGCCAGCAGAGGGTGGCTGGGCAAGGGGGTTGTTTTTGGGTGGAATTCTGCTTTAAGCATTGGGGCTATACAGAGGGCCAAACTGAAACATGGCCAACCATGTTGGTCCCTAGTGTCCATCCAGGACAGAGAGTCTTATTTGTAATAGAGGTCCTCAAAATGGTCCCTTTGTTCATGGGTGTAAAGACCAAAGAAAGGCGAACTACCAAAATTTGAATTACAAAAAAAGTGTAGGGATTTTAATTGGGGATAGTGAACACAAGTGCTGTAAATATATAATAGGATATAGTATCAAAAAGCAGTATGAAAATAGAGTGCAATATGGGGTGGTAGCCCCTAAGAATGACCGCTAGATGGCGCTTCTGTACATAGAAATCAGCAATCAGCGTTCTTATACACCGAGTGTATAAGCTCCCCAATGTCCCAGCGCTCTCCATATAGGCAAGACAAATCACGGAGGAGCTGGCGCACGGGGCGGGCCCCGGTGTCACTGGGCCAATAGTGTGGAAGCCACCCAAAAGACGGCGGGGATGTGAGCAGGTGACCTAGATAGTTGGTGGGAGCTTTTAGCTAGCCCACAAGATGGCCGCCTAGGGGAGAGCGACAGGATCCAGATGTGGTGCTTCCGTCCTGTGAGCGGAAGTGGAGGATGACGCCGCAATGAGCGATGGCCAATAGGGAGTGGCGCCATCACTGGAACAGCGATGTTCGGTGGTGACTCCCCAGTGGGCGTGGGCGTTGAGATTGCACTGGTGACTGTGCTGACAGGGTGGCATCTTCCATTAGTAACGAAGCACAATGCGCAGGGCATGGTATAGCAACAGGAGTCAGAGTGAAGGCCCAGTAATAAAGGTGCACGATGGAGATCATAGACTTTGGAGACCATTTGTATCAAGCAGTGAATTTGTAGTCAGTGAGGTTTAGTCTGCCTATAGAAAGATAAAAACAAGTGATTAAGTGTTAATTAAAAACTGGTTAAAAGACTGATTCCATCACTAATAGGATGGAGTCAGTGCCGATCATGATAGCACAATATCCAAGGAGAAAGAGATACTGGAAGAATAGTCTTAAGTCACAGCCTCCTTTTCCTTCACTTTCATATGTGTTTGTGTATTTTTTGTGAGTTTTTGTTGCCATTAACGGGATTTTCGTGTCTTTTTTAATGCGTATGTGCGGACTACGTAGAGGAATATGAGCACCTGCAGCGACGCGGCATTCTATGCATCTGCATGTCAGATTTCAGGTTGCATTGCTCAAGTTTGGATATCGCTCGCATGCATGACGTTGAGCTATTCAAGCTCACCCGACTGAACCCTGTTTCCCTCGAGAAACTGTATAGTGAGATGCAGCCATGGTTGGCCCCCACCACAAGGAAGGGGCATGCAATTGCAGGCATGACCAAATTGGTTGGCTGCCTTCAATTTTTAGCGAACGGCTCGTTCCAGAGGCTAAGTTCCCTCTCCGTGGGGATGTCCCAGCCTACGCTGAGCTGCACACTAAACAAGTTTCTGGATGGCATGGCTACCTGGAATGCGTTGAAGTTAGGCTTTTATGATATAGCCGATATGCCTAACGTCATGGGTGCAATCGACTGTACACACGTAGTGCTGGTGCCTCCAGCAGCGGATGAACATCTATATAGGTATGTGGTTTTTCTGCCCATACTTCCATATATGTAACCTAATGTAGGCTTGCATTGTATATGTTAATGTGGAGCTAAATCTAAATGTAAAGCTACTTTGTATTTTCACTTCTAAATGGGGTTTTTATACCAAAAATTAACTAATAATGACCCCTTAATAATGAGAAAGTTAAATTTTATCTATATGTTTTGCTAATTGTTTTTTTATTTTGCAATTACAGGAACAGAAAGATGTTTCATTCCATAAACGTCCTGTGTGTGGTTGGTCCAGACCTTCACTTTCTCAGCATCATGCCTGGATTTCCTGGGTCTACACACGATGCCTATAGTCTGCAGAATTCCAGTCTCTATAGGCGTTTTGAGACTAGCAACTTGCCTGGTGGTTGGCTACTGTGTAAGTGTTTATTAATAGCTGACTTGGGTTTGCAATGTGTAACTACTGTAAATGTTGGAGTCCCCTGCCTCAACATATGATGCTCTTCCCCTCTGATTTACTGAGATACATTTTTTTTTTGGTTATAGGTATTTCGGGATACCTTCTTCTCCCGTGGCTAATGGCCCCCATCCTGCGCCTCAAACGCAGCCACAAGAAGTATATAATCAGGCCCTATAGGAAGACCCGGGCTGTAGTTGAAAGGGCATTTGTCTTGCTGAAGAGTCGCTTCCGCTGTCTCGACCATACGGGAGGGGGGGGCTCTGCAGTACGAGTCGGTCACAGTTATACAAATTATCTTTGCTTGTATTATTCAGCATAATTTTGCCATCATGGAGAAGGTGCCCCAATATATGGATGTCTCGCCCTCTCCAGCACTTCTGGACATCCCTGAAGAGCTTTATGTTGGCACCCAGAGCTCCTCTGCTCAGTCTGTCAGGGAGCACCTGATTTCCACTCATTTTACTTAAAATTCATGTTATGCGTTTGTTACCAATATGTGTTACTTTATGTTACTTATTTGTTCTTTACCTTGGCAAAGTAAATTTTCATTCAAACAACTTAGTTGTTCACAAATTTTTATTTTTGTGATTTTTTAGGGATTTAGCCAAAACCAAAGTTATGAAAGTTGAAATTAATATTTTTGCCTAATTGAACATGATAGCCACTCATCAACAATTGGCTTTACATAACTCAAAATTGTCACTAGCTATTTACTGGTAAGGTTGCTGCAGAAAGTATGGGTTTTGTCCTGCCTGAAAAATGGCCACCATCTGGGTTGGAATTAAGCATCTGCCACTGCTCCTCCTTCTGTCTATTGTTGTTCTGGCTTTCCTCCAGCAGGGCTTGCAGAGTATTATTCATTTGGTTGATGTTATTAGCCATATTTTGGTAGAATCTTTTGGTGGTTTGGCGGAAGTTGCGGCTATCACTTCGCCAAGCTGACTCCATCATCTGCACACGCCTCACCAGGGTAAGATGGCGATGGTGCTGAATCCGTCGTCCTCTTACCCAGGTTTGGACGCGTGCAGCTGATGGGCCAAGGCTAGTCACATTTCCAGATGGTGATGCCAAATCCTCTGTAGTAGAGCTTGGCCATGTACCTGTTTGTTGGGGAGGCATCAGCTGGCCATGCTGGTGCTGTTGTTGGGGCTGTGCCAGCAGAGGGCGAGCTTGACTCTGCTGCAGAGGATTTGTGGGAGGCTGGAGCTGGTGCAGTGGCAGCTGCTGTTGATGTGTTTCAGGGTGGAGTGGCAGCGACATGTTGGCATCCTCCTCAAGCACATTGATGTCTGCCATAATTGGTGGTGTCTGTAGGGACAGAAATTACAGTATTTAGCTATTTAATTCTAAATATCCTCTGGCCAATTGTCATGTTGCTTAACATACATCACCAGCTAGGTAACATTACACTTACCAGATGTAATTGATGTAACAGCACTCCTTGGTAATGGCTGTTCTGCCGAAGTGGACCCCGAACCTCCAACTGTTGGTAGTTGTTGGCTACTCATTTGTACAGTTGTTTGTGCTGAAATTACATTGTAATCTAAGGTTAACACACACACATACCTTGTGGTCCATCCTCCCTGCAACGCCCTGAAGTGTTGATGGGTGGATTAGACCTTGCACCATTTCTTCGGCAGCAGTGAATAGCAGTTTTGATGGGCATCCACCTCCTGTTTTCAACCTTAAAAAATAACAAAACACAAAAATTAGAATCTCATGCACCACATCAACCTGCCCACCCCAAACAACCATCTTTACCCAAGCAACTTGCACTTGTTAATCTTCTGACGAACGGCATACTTCAAGTCAGAAAATTTCCTCTGAAGTTGCTCCACATCTTTACGCTCCGTGCCAGAGCAATTCACCTGCCTGGTGATCTCCTCCCAAATTTCCATTTTCTGGTCTTACTGGTTGCTTTAGATCTGCTCCCATATAATTTCTGGAAATGGTCGGAGACACCAGTAGCCAAAGATATGCACGGGGCTCACTGAACCGCCCACTCAAATAGCCACGGCGCAGGTTTCTGCCAACGGATGATCCTGGCTAGTTGGCAAAGTTGGTGACATCTGAGCTGGACTAGCAGATGAGGATGAATGAGACCTTTGGCTGGGAAATGATTGGGCAGGACTTGCTTGGGGGCTGGGTGTGTTAGCTTGGCTGGCCCAGGAAGAATCAGCTGTTGAGGCACACAGTGTCACAGGGCTCTCTACAATTGATTCTGGCAAGTTGCCTCTAACAGGAGAGGGTTTTTTGGGGGCTATGGTGTTTGGACCTTCTCTGCCCCTTGCCCTTACTACACTTGCTGCCTTTAGATGTCTGAGTAAGGGGAGCATTGTTGCTGGTGGAGGATCCCCTAGGCTTCTGTGTTGGTGCAAGCTTGGGTTGAGCTGCAGGCTGGCTCAAACTACTCTCTTTTTGCCTTTTAGAAGCCCTGGTAGGCTGATCCTTGTGAGATGGATGAGAATGGCGTCTTGCACCACTATCTTTAGAAGTGCCTTGGCTGGACCTGGTAGCTGGCCTCCCAGTGTGTTGCCTGGAAGTTGAAGGCACAGGCTCTTGCTGGCGTACGCCACGGCGATCCTGCGATCCTGCCTGTTTTTGCATCTTTTGAGGTCATCTCTTCCCGGTCATCTTGATGTGTGATCAGAAACATAGCTGTGTTGGCGTCTATCCTTTAAATATTCAAGTCAATGACGTCAGTGCATACGGCCGCGCGTGCCCCGGAAACCACTGGGGCGCGCCACATAACAAGAAAGAACCTCCCCAAGATGGCCCCCAAGCTCTTCCCTCGCCAGCAGCAGGAGACCATTATGCATGTGAGTGTTATGTACAGGCGTTTATTTGCACGCCTAATACATGCATAGGTGTTTATGCATCACGGGCTAAACAAGTGTGCCAAAAATGTTGATTTAAACGCATCTAATGCAGCGAATGTTTGTGCGCACGTGTGCGCAACAAACAAATGTACTATCCGAGAATAGGTCCTGATATTAACAATGATTTCACATGTTTGGGGGAGTGCTATTAATAACCTGCTTGCATAAATTGAAAGATCTGTATGATGATTTGTTTAATGACATATGTTTTTCTTCCACCTTTTAGATGATGCTCAGCCATCGGTATGATTACCTGCCGAGCAGCTTTGAAAAACAGACCTTGGCACTGGAAATAGTAGCCAAACTACAGGAGGAAACTGACACCACCTTCACCTATACCCAGATCATCCAGCACTGGTCGGACCTAAAATGCAAGAAGAGGCCCCGGGTGAGGAAATACTTCAGGAAACATTTCTCAAGTAAGTACATTACCATTACATCTTAGGAATACACTGCCCTTAGACAGGCCTGTGTTTATGAATGCTATTCTATTCTAGTGAGTGAATATACCTATAGAATTAGGGCCACCCAGAGGCGTGGAGTCCGGCCAAGGCTGGAGAGATCCGGGAGATGTGAAGGTGGTGGCAGTCCAGTGCCAAGGTCCTCGCCCTCCTCTGCAAGTCCTGAAGAACAACCCCTGGACCTGTCTGCAGAGGAGGGGCATCAGCTGCTCGGCAGGGAATCGGAGGAGATGCAGGACCAGCAGCACTCAGTTATGATTATCAAACAGAAGCACACACAGGTACATGCAGTGTAAACACACACTCATTTCTTATACTTTTAGATGCTGACGTGGCGGGTGAAGAGCCTGGAATGGAAAACCCAGAAGGCCAAGCACCAGAGGTGCAAGGAGAAGGTGGGTGATGTCAAACACACATTCTAATTTAAATGTCGTCATTAACAAACATGAAATTATAACTAACAATATTTTTGCTTGCTCAACAGAGTCAGACCAAGAGGAGTGGCAGGTCCCAGAGAGGAGGGTGGTTCCCCAGGATCAGGTCGTCCACCAGCCTAGTAAGTTTTTAGACAACTTAGTTGATTTACGTTAACATGCCTTCATCAACAGGTATACCCAGTCTATAGCCTAGAATATTAGATTAATTTCTGGAACAATCCATAGCCTAGAATATTAGATTAATTTCTGGAACAATCCATAGCCTAGAATATTAGAATAATTTCTGGAACAATCCATAGGCTAGAAATTAATAATATTTTATTCAACAGGTATTCCAAATGCATATACTAGAAATTCATTTTTGGTTTCTTTTCACAGCCAACACACAGCAGCGAATAGGGATAATCGCTTGGATCAAAAGAAAGGAAAGTAGTCAATTTCTTCATTTAAGCCAAGTGAGCTCTTGGTTTGAAGTTGGTGTATCCAGAAGAGCTCCCATTGTAGTAGAGCTCCCTATTGGCCATCGCTCATCGCGGCGTCATCCTCCACTTCCGCTCACAGGACGGAAGCACCGCATCTGGATCCGGTCGCTCTCCCCTAGGTGGCCATCTTGTGGGTTAGCTAAAAGCTCCCACCAACTATCTAGGTCACCTGCTCACATCACCGCCATCTTTTGGGTGGCTTTCACACTATTGGTCACATTAATTTGTGATTTGTCTTGCTTATATAGAGAGTGCTGGGACATTGGGGAGCTTATACACTCCTCTAGCAACAAAGAACTTTATGCTGCTCTTCCATGAACATTATATGGCTGAAGCTGATCCCTCTTATTGTACTACTAATATTGATGTGTATAAGAACGCTGATTGCTGATTTCTATGTACAGAAGCGCCATCTAGCGGTCATTCTTAGGGGCTACCACCCCATATTGCACTCTATTTTCATACTGCTTTTTGATACTGTATCCTATTATATATGTACAGCACTTGTGTTCACCATCCCCAATTAAAATCTGTATACTCTTTTTTGCAATTCAAATTTTGGTAGTTCGCCTTTCTTTAGTCTTTACAGTATTGTGTTGTTCCCTGCGGGTTAGTACACAGGTTAGGAAGACTGAACACCACTCTCTTATTATTTCTTCTTGCTTCAATTTCATTTTTTGGTGTGCTGCAGCCATTTCTATTCCCTTTGTTCATGGGCCCACTGGAGGCCTCCCTTGTGGGCCAGCCTGTGCTTGTAGGACTGTATAGCTTAATCTGTATAATAGCCACTACATTAAAGTAGCTACCTGTGATTTTAGGCACTCATTTAAAAACATTTAACCATTTCATATAACTACTTCCTGGAATCTATTTGTTAACAACTAGTCAAACATAGTGATACAGTGTTTATTTTGTGCACAATTTTGAATTGAAATGCTATCTCATTTCAGTAAGGTGAAAGTCAAAGTCAAATGCTACAAGATTAAGGCTGGATAGATTCAGAAACACTCCTAACACTACCTACTATATATATATATATATATATATATATATATATATTCTCAGCATTTTATTTTCTTGCTATAGGGTCTTATTTTTTTTTATTCTAAGTTCCTAAATTCACGGGTTATGTTCTTTAACATGGATTGTGTGATTGGCATGTGCAGGCGAGTCCAGTGATTACCATTCCCCTACAGTGTCACCTGAGGAGGCTGCCTCATATGGACTCACCCCTGGCATATAGTTTAAGACCATGCTGACTTTCTGTTTTTCTGAAACTCAATAAAAACATTAAACATTTAAACCTGGCTGATCCAGGCACTTTTATAGCTTGTGCCCCCTTTTATCGAATCAGGTTGTGGTCTGCAAGTATAACTGAAAATAATCTATTTATGAAAATAATCAGCACCCCTGGCTGTGCCCTCAATCTGATTGCTTTCCCCCAAAAAAACCTGCAGAAAGTGTGGGAAAGCAAGCATTGTGTGCATTGTGCGCCACTGTATTTAACCCTTCGGGATGTCTACCCCGTCCACCGCACACAAACGTACATAATCTGCATTATCCTGTCGATGGGCCTCTTAAAATTAACATACCAGTAACAGGGCACTCTACAGCACCCCTGCAGGTGGCTGCTCTAGGCACAGGCCTAGGGTTGTCTAATGGAAAATACAGCTCTGGACCAGGGGCAGCCTTTAGCCATTCAGCCTACCTGTATCACAGACTGAATAATGAAAGCCATGATGAGCCAAACTCCAGCGATGCAATAGTAGCTGATCCTTCACAATAATAATCACTAAGTAGAGTAGATTTTTGTCACATGCATTTAATTTAAAATACTTCCTCTTCAGTAGGATTTGGATCCTGAATTTTTTGTCCTGGGACAAGAGAGCTCCCCTTTCCCTACCTATAAACTCCCCCTCCCTCAAACTTACCTCTACCCAGTCTTACGACGCGTGCGCAGCTGCTTGTCAAATCAGCTCGCATGTATCTGCTTGAGCACCTGCGTCCAGGAGCTTGTCTAATGCAAGCGGATCCGAGCACACTGGCGGACGCATCCCCCGCTACCCTTTAATAGGGAGCATGCCCGTGCCAGGCATTCACAAATGCCTGGCAAGGGCAGGGTAGAATGTGAACAAGCTAGGCACCAATGCATGTGACAATATGTATATGATGACCCAAAACCTATTTCCTTGAAGAGCACCTTTGGTTCAGAGAAAAGGGCAGTTGCCTCACCCTGCTCTCTTGCTGGTGCTCTAGTTGCCCCTTCATCCATGTCCCCCCATGTTCATGCCATACAAGTTGGCTTTCCTGCCTCTCAATAGAGGCAACTTTTTCTATGAGGCTTGCCAGGGCCTTAGGCCTCACAATATCATAATTAGCAGGTGCCCACTTGCAGCTCGCTTCTCAGTCCCCATTAGACCCAGTTAACACTTAAGGTTTCATCTCTGAGCATGCTTACTAGATCACATGTTAGTGGTTAGATGCACCATGTGTTCTGCCTCAACAAATGTTCCTCAACACATGGCGCAGCAAGGCAAGCAAAAAAAAGTGGTGGTCAGCCATTTCGAAATAGTAGTTAACATAGAAGTTGGCTCAGAGTCTATAGCAGCAGTTTGAGAATCAGCTTCTGTGCATTACTAACTATGATGGTCTAGGCTTGGGTGGGAGTTATTTTTCATAGATTTTTGTTAGAATTTACATATTTTGTAGTATTGAAAATAGTAAAAATAATATTTAAAACTATATGTTTTAAAGAGAAATGAGAAGCCATATAAAGTAAGAAAGAAGGAAGAAAACAAGTAAGAGTCACCTATCCATATTAAGGGCCCACTCCTCATTAGATAGACAAAAAACTTTTATCCATGTATAAAGAGCATCAAACCAGGGAGCACATGTATAATGGAAATATATTGTCACATAAAACTGTTAAAGAGGGTCAAAACCCTTGCATCCGGACCCTGCAATCTCAAAGATTTCAGGCCCAGCCGCTAGCCTACCCCGGGGCATCCTACACCGCATACCCCACTTTGTGAAACCCCCCCCCAGAGTGCCGGTAATCTTACCTGATCCCAGAGGGGGCCCGTGACGCATCTTTGCTGGCAGCTGCATCTACAGTTTCTCTGCGGCCATGTGTGCTCCCACGCCCAGCCTTTCTGGATGGCTGGCCGCGGGCGTGCCCGAACAGCGTTGGGATGCAGCCAGGCTGAAATTGAGGTGTTAGGCCCTGGGGGTATAGGGTGCAGAGTGAGGGGTTAAAGCCTGGGTAAGTATAGGGCTCAAATTGAGAGGTTAGACCCTGGGTGGGTTTAGGGATCAGGGTGAGGGGTTAAAGCCTGGGTATCTATAGGGCTCAAGGTGAGGAGTAAGTAAGGTTAGACCCTGGGTGGGTTTAGGGATCAGAGTGAGGGGTTAGAGCCTGGGTGGGGTGTTAGAGCCTGGGTATATATAGGGTGAGGGGCCTAATACCTGATATTCCACTGCCCCCTTTCATGCTCGCGATTTTCCAGACAGTCTATATTGGAGGTGTGTGTGGGGCACCTTTGCAGAGTGTGCAGCATGAAGTGCGCTATATACCCCCAGGTCCGGTGCTCAGTCATGTGACAGTGACATAGCCACACAGGGGCCAGGGACCCGAATGCTGGACCTGTAAGTATACAGCACACCTCATTCTGCACACTCTGCAAAGGCGCCCCACACACCTTCATTACAGGCAACAGACAAACGACAACCATTATGTAGGTGGGTTGCTGGCACCTTGGGTATTTGATGTCTCAGGCAATAGCTCGCCCCACAACAACCCTGACTCTACCTTGTCTCTACCTTTCTTGTGTGTTTTTGTATTGTATTCCACAGGTGCCACTGTAATATAGGTCCAAGCTGGCAGTGCAATGCATTCTACTCTGTGTAGGGACAATAGGGTTGATTCAGAGCCCATTTCTTTTTTGCATGAAAATTCCGTTCTCCTCTATTTTTCCCCCTATTTTTCTGCGAGAATTTTTGTGTGAAATGTTTTCATTTTTGTGTGATTTTCTGTTTGATAGTAATACCTGCAAAAAAACGCCTCTGAATCAACCCTAATATGCTGTTACTTCTAATTTCAGCAATACCCCTCATTGTACTAATATACACATCATCTGCGGTGATATAGATCTTCATGGGTGGGGTAGATGGGGATCACTTTTGCACACACAGGCTAAAATCTAATTTGTAAATATGTTTTTCTATTACTTGGGACTATTGCGTTAGATTTTTAGGAGGCGTTTTTTTTTATACACAGAGGTTATAGTCCTTTGAGGTCATGAATTGTATGTACTTGTGTGTGTTTTGAGATGAGCCTTGGCTTTAGTATTTACCTACAGTAGACAACAATTTTATTTATTTATCTATTTTGTGACTTGATTATTTTTTCTCACCTTCATGAATGAATAGATTTTATTAATTATTATTGCACTGATATTTAAAGAGGAACAACACCCCCGTCAAGTCTAGAAGACTCATGGGGAGGGTTGGTCTACCTCTTCCGCTGTGTGACACCCACGGAGGAGGAGTGCCCCATCGAATCACCTCTTCTCCAAATCCTAGCTGCCGCATCTTGCTGCTGTGGCCACATAACTATAGCTAGTGCACACCCGTGCCAGGCCTTTCTGGATTGTTGGCCCACAGCTAGAGACGAGCAAGGATGTGGCCATTCACATTTCCTTGATGCTCTGCATTCAGTGCAGCCCTCCTTTCATTTTTTTTCCGCGATCATGCTCCAACCGTGGTCTCATAGCCGGACAGGGGCAGTCGAGCGACCATGTGGAGGGGTAGAAAGAAAGTGCAAACTTTGGACACCTGCTACAGAATCTATAACATGCATTAGGAAATGAAGGAGAGGCACATGGGACAGATGATATCCTTGTTGCCCTATGAGGGGCGTTTATCTATCTAAACCTGAAACCTACATTTTCTGAGAAAATTTTACTTTTTAACTTCTCATTGTGTTCCCCCTTGACTTCTATATTCTATACACATTCTATATACACATATTCCACTTTCTCGACAGTGATCTGATGACCTCAGTATAGAAAGCGACTATTTTCTGCTGCAGGAACCCTGTCTCTGAATGCATTATCATCAGGAAATCATTGCCCATGTAGAAATTTTCTCAGGATATGAAAGTGAATGTAATCACTAGGAGCCAGGTCTGGACTGTAAACTGGATTATTAAGCTCCATGAAGCCAAATTCACTAATAGCATTCCCTACTGTGAGACTTGTGAGCTGGCACCTTGCTGTGAAGCAGGAACACACCTGTCAACAACTTCCCTCTGTATTTCTTTTTCATTGCCTCAAGTAATGCCTTCATTGATGTGGCATAAGTGTCTCCAGTAATTGTCTTCTTTGGTGAAAATTCTAGTAATAAAACACCTTCTGTATCCTAAAATTATTGTTGCCATGACTATTTCAGCTTACTGATGCACACAAAATGTTTTTGGATTTGATGATCCCTGTTTTTGGATTTGGTGCTCTGCTTCCATTGCATGGACTCTTGTTTGGTTTAAGGATCATAGTGGTAACACCAAGTTTCTGTTGGAGATACTTGTCTCTGCATGTGATCTGCATAAATATAGTTGGTTAATGCAGTTTAACTTGAAGACATTAGATGGTGCTATTACATATATCAATGTGTAGTATCGTGTACATTTTCTACTGCATGTTGTATTTCCTGTACATTGTGGTAATCTCTATGACTTCTTTCCTGTCTATGTTATTCATCATGTAAGGTGATCTTCTCTTACTGCACTCATGTTCCAGTAAAGCAGTTCCTGTTACACCACAAATGTATATCTGGGGTTGACTCCGCTGCATCACACCTAACAAATATGAGTCTCTTGGATTTTCATAACATAAATTTATAACCCTAACTTTGACTCTACAATCTTCCAAAATCATGGCCTCCAATTCACAACATGTTTCCATCAAAGATGGAACAGGCCTTATGTTCAATTAATTCCCTATTCCATATAAACTTCTTGGCCCAAAATATTATTTGGTATTAGGATAGGGCATCATTACCATATACAGCACTGACACATTTATGGATTTCTTTAGGCTTCTTGAAACAAAGCTCCAAATCCCTCCCTTGCTTTATAGACCTGCGCTGTACTGCACTTACCAACCTTTCACTTATAGTGCTTTCATCAAACTGAACTGCTACTGTCTGTGTCTTGGTCAGACATGTCTCAATCTGCACATACAAGCTCAGCTCTTAGCACTCAAGGAACACACTTCATCAGAAAGTGACATTTCTCCGGCTTTTTTCTCATGAAGCTTATTTTTTACTATCATGACAATTTTTTCAACTCTTGATGAATCAGGGCGATTGAATTAAACAAAAGATTTTTCTGTGTAAAAATAAAACGCATTTTTACATTCCAAAAGAGGAAAACAATAGGGAAGATCAAAAACATGTCAAAAAGGGAATTTTCCTTTAAACTAACTAGTAACGACAATGGTTTACTAACAATGCAAACAGGCAATCTACATAACAAGGATACCTTTACCTAAAGCTAAAACTAATTCAAGAATTGACCAGTGCAATATAAATATTGCTTGTTCTTTTACAATTTCTTTATTGAAAAGCACTGTACACTTCATTAGTGAAGCAAAACATGTTCACAGCATGGTAGAATAGTCATATGCAGTATTAGCCATACATTATGTCAGCAAGCACAAAAAGAAAAAAAGTCAAAAAGGCTATTGAGACCACATTTTATAAAGTAGCTACATAAAGAAAAGAGGCTAGAGGTAAATGATTCCCGCTCCTACTTAGTATGCATTCATATAAACATGTGACAACTGACCTTCTATAGTGAAGTGTTTTTGAGAATAGATAGAAAGAAAAGATTTTAAAAAAAAGGAAAAACAAGAGACAAATATATACCTGTTATTTAGAGAGAAGTTTCTCATGCTTGCCTGCTGGGTCATTGTATCGACATCATGGAGGCCATACAGTATCTGACTGTTTATTTGCAAGAATGGCAGATAACTTTTCATAAACCAGTATTTCAGAAACCCTATTCTTCACCTTCTGATTCAAGGAGGACAAGTTCTATGAACTAGCTATTATTTATTATTAAGTTAGTGGATCTAAGGTTAAAAAGTATGTGTTCCCATTAGGGCAGAACATTTACTACTGGACCCAGAAATCCCTAGCTCAAATTTCCCAAGGGCGTATTAATTAAATTATATAGACATTATATACAGAGATGCTTGACCTGAGGGCACGTCACTACATGTGGGCTATGGTACCATCTTCCTGACCACCTCTGGAACTATTTGGAGGATAGGTAGGTAGCAATAAATAATAAAGTAGCATAAAGTGATAATTAATTTGTGTGCAACATTCATAAAAAGGCACGACTACCCCAATATTTGCCTGATCAAAGGGGGGGGGGGTCTCCTCTCCTCTTGGGGATTGAAAGCTGCCAATGTTGCTCTGTAGGAGGAGCCAGCAGTGACCCAGAGTGCAGCCGATTTCGGTAGAGGGAAAACTTCCCCTATTTCTAAATTTAGACTGTGGGTCAGATTGTGCATTGGTATGACACATGCATGGCAGGATAATGGTGATGGAACATTTCTTAAGTGGTTTGTTGTAATGGCCTTTTGATAATTTCTCTTTATCACACGTAATATTTTACCTATATTATATAATCATACTAAAGATACTTGCGATATAAAGAGTTTATTCTACGTTTTATCAACTTGTCTCTCTGTTTAGTCGATAACAGTTTTGTATACTGGACCTCAGGAAGGACAAGTCGATAGCACAGGTCCTGGTCAGCCTTGTCTAGACCTGTCCTCAAATTGTACCCTAAAATCTTGAGTTCCGGCTGATAAGGTATCAGGGATTTGTCTTTTATTTTACGTGGGTCAGCTTGATTTTCTATGCATTTTTCCATAATTTCTTCTCTTCTTCTTCTAATTTTCTCCACCTCGAATTGCATTCTTTTGCGACCAAACCTGTCAACTCGATCCCAGAATGTATTGTTTAAATAGATATACAATTGCCAGTCCAACTGATTCCATCTTTTTATTTTGTCTCTAGCTTCAAAAGATAGGTCCAGTTTGCTGCTGTTTCTGACATTAAGTGGAAAAGAAAGAACATCATCCAATGTCCAGCAGAGAGCATCTTTCAGAAGAACCAAAGACTCATCAAAGTACTCCGTTATCAACACCAGGTTGAACACATTAGTTACTACATGACTTATAAACTGAAAATATTTTAAGGATTCTGGCCCATTGTTGTCAAAACCAAAATCAAAAGTCATGAAGTTTTTGGTAAATCCGCTGTAAACTTTATCACCGTTGTTCCTGCTGCCAGCGTTGCTTAAAAATTGTTCCAGATTATCAGCATTCATGAAAAGGTATTTACTTTTGTAGTATGCAAAGGCTGATTCCATCAAGGAGACAGGATTTCTTAGAATGGTGAAGTAAAATGTATCCTGAGGCATAACCTTGACTACCTAGGAATATAAAAACAATACAAATATGAGGTTGTCCCATAACAATTACATGTGAAATGAATAGGCAAAATGTTCCAATTACGATTGTGCTAATGCAAAATTAGTTGACGAAATTGCCCGGGGTCCAAATACGAGTTGTACATACATTTGATAGCACAACAAGTGGCCTATTAATCTGTTTATGGAGATGGGCCATTACCCCCTGACCTGTCTCGCTTCCCCTGGTGACACAACAGAACAGAATGCATCCCCTGCATTGTGTGTGCTCACTCAGGGCTGTATTTAGGATTCATGCTGCCCTAGGCACCTTTTGGTTACACGCCCCCCATTGGTAAAGAGGACCACTTGGCTCCCTCTCCCTGGGGCATCCAGATTTTGGATGCCCTGCTGTGTGAAACCCCCACAGGTCACCCAGAAACCTTCTTTCCCGGTCCAACGAGGCATGTGTGAGCATCGGCCGCATCCCCTCTATCCCTTTAGCAGGGTGCGTGCTCGTGGCAGGCATTTATGAATGGCCGGCTCGGGCATGCTCCCTGTTAGTGGGTAGCGGGGGATGCAGCTGCCGGGTGGGAGTGGATCCGAGCACACTTGTAACAGACAAGGAGGGTTCTGGAAAACTCGTGTGTGTGTGTGTGTGTGTGTGTGTGTGTGTGTGTGTGTGTGTGTGTGTGTGCGGGGCCAGCCATGAGAGAGAGGCTGGTGAGGTCATTCCAGCAGGTCATAAAAGGCACAGCACAGCTCTGAGGGAGCAGAGTCCGTGAGGTGGATCACAGGGAGCACTTCTGTGTCTGTATGTGTTTCTGAGCCCACATAAATTATAGGGCCACAGTGAAGTTTTTGGTTGAAACTAACACTCTCCTTATTTACCTCACTGCTGAACTGTGTGAGGGGTGTAAAGGCTTATTTTTTTGTGTGTTATTCACTGTGTGAAGCCTGTGCAAAGCCTCAGCCGCGGTTGGAGGATGCCTTTGGTAATTTTATTTAGGAGAGTTTTTGAGGCCGTGACCGCTTGAAGAAAGAAATATCCAGAAAATATTTAAAGAAACAGCATCATTTTAGTCAGCAATAACAGGACATTTTCCACCAAGATCGTTTGGTCTAAGGATAAGTGAACTTTTCTCAGTTTTCCTCACTATTTACAGCATAGTTACAAATTTAGAGCATCATCTATCTGAAGTTTATTATATAGAGTTAATCTTACATTTTAAATAGATTGTGTATGTATTGATAGATTCTTTTAATTACACAGAGCATACAGTATGTCTTAACGTTATCCAAATAGCCATATATGATAAAATGACCTAGACACAAGTTTATCCTTTGTTTGAGATATTCTTCCCCCCCCCCCCCATATTCTTCAAGTAGAAATTATACTAGATTCTTCTACAGTCATTTATTGCCTTAATCCAGTGGATATATACACCAACTATTGTGTTCAATGCTTTGCCTAATATTCAACCGTTAAATTCTAAATTGGTTCTTATTTATCTGGTGTGGTGTGTTTTATTCCATTATACAGACTACCCCACACTACATATTTTTGGCGTAGTCGGCAGGATAAAAATCTCCGTGCCATGAAGTCCTCGGTAGATGACTGTGAATCTAGTGAAACAATGTCTAGCCAAACTAGCGGGGTTGGGTCTCCCCTCCCCATTATTGTGCCTATGGGAACAGCGGGAGTCAATGTACCTAAATTTGATGGATATAATTTGGCAATGGGAGATTGGGCAGAAAGGCTATGCACTACTGCCAGATTATATCAAGTCCAACCTGCACACCAAGTTGACCTGGCATTACAATCACTGGAGGGAGAAGGCTCGTGAGACTGGTGTTGCCTCAATCTCAGAGAACTAGTCTGGATATCATTATAAAAAGGCTAGAGTTACTGTATGGGGAGACAACTGAGACAGCAGAATGCAAAACTCGTTTTTATGGTCGCAAACAGTTGGAGGGAGAGTCAATTCAGAAATTTGCTGTGACATTACAAAAACTTTGGAAAAAAAAATCCAAAAGTGAGGGGAGTGAGGATGATCAGACCCCTGAAATGGACCAAATAATAAGGGATCAATTTATTAATGGAATAAGAAACCCTGCTCTGAAAAGGTCCTTAAGAGATATGGTCAGGGTTGATGAGGATGTAGAATTTGATCGCATATTAGTGGAAGCATTGGATCGAAATCGAGATGAGGGAAATATGAATCTCTATTGGACTCAACCAATACAAACCAAAGAAAAGGGGGATGACTACAGGGAAGCAAAAAGGGAAGAAACAAAAGTTTTGACAGATGCTATAAAAAGTTTAGGGGAAAGCCTAACTACTGTTTTAAAAAAAGAATTAGCCCCATTAACCCTTCTAGCGCCAGCTACGTGAGTCTCACGTAGCTGCCTCTCCAACCGTTAAGTGCCAGCTACGTGAGACTCACGTAGCTGACTTTAGAGCCCCATAAAAAAAGTAAAAAAGATACAGACTTACCTGACCCCTCGTTTGAAAGTGCCAGCGATTCCCTTCAATATTCAGCTACTTGATTTTCACCCCCGGGCCGCTGATCTTCAGGAGCCCCCCCCCCCGCGCCATCTGAAAGAAAATAAAAAAAAATAATAATGACACAAACTCACCTGACAGCCCGATTGCTCTCCTCAGGTGTTCTCTTCACCGGGGGGGGGCTCCAATCCCCCCCTGGACTTACCACGCTTCGGGTGAGGACCCAGCAACGGGCCCTCACCGTCCTCTTCGGCCTGGCCCCGCCCCTAGCCCCGCCCACTTGTGGGAGGAGCGGGATGACGTCATCCCGCTCCTCTTATATCGGCACCCGGGCTCCGACTGTCACTTGTCGGTAGCGATCGGAGCAGGGAGGATGGGAGGCAGGGGGGCTCTGATCTCCCTGCCTCCCACCCTCCCTTCTCCGATCACATACGTGTGGTACCGTTGTAACCATTGTAACACGCAATAATATTTTATTAACAAACTTACATTATTTATCACAAAAAAACACTACAAATTGTAAAAAATAGATTTTTTTTATTTTTTTGCATATGTTTCACCCAAAAGTTTTGAGAATACACTAAAAAAAGGCCAAACAAGACATTCCATGTTGAAGCCCAGACTCTGCTGAAAAAAACAATATATAATTTTCCTGGAAAATCCATGGAAATCCCTTCAAAATTCAAGGTTGAACAGTGTGACAAAAAATTTAGGTAGGCTGGCACTTAAAGGGTTAAAAGAGGCCGTTATGAGTAAAGGGACGGGAGGACGGGGATATCGAAGAGCAGAATATGACTCTCAAGGACCTGACCAACGTTTCCTGAGGAGAGCGCAATTGCCCAGTGATAAAAGCAAAAATTAATGGACAGATGATAAGTTGTTAAATTGATACTGGTTCGGAGGTGTCATTAATTAATAACGAAACCTATCTTCAGATCACTGCCAACCTGGATAAATTGGATGAGATTGACATTAAGTTAAAGGCTGCCAACGACCAACCTTTACCCATACTGGGGGTGACTTGGACGAACATTGAACTTTTTGATAAAATTATTGGTCAAAAAGGGTTGATCGTCACACAAAACACTGCATTGCCATCTACTCCAGTAATATTGGGAATGAATGTTCTTCGGGAACTGGATGGTCTAATGTTTAATGAATTTGGACCAGCATATTGGTCCCAAATCTCTGAAAAACGAAATGATCAAAAATGGTTGCTCAAGTTGAAAAGAGTATGTAGCATACATTACACCTTGCGTAAAAACAGAGGGAGGGTGGGAGTTATACGCACACCCCCCCAAGAAAAAAATAGTCCTTCCCCCTAGAAAAGAGTCCAAGAGTCCAAGGTATCCCTGTGCTAGTGGAACCAATCAGAGAATTTGGAGTGAATGGGGAATGGTTGGTAGGACGTACTCTCTCCCATGTCACACAAGGGGTAGTTTCTGTCAGACTCATCAATCTAGGACCCATAACATTGCCCCGCCATTTCTTGATAGCTGAAGTACATGCAGTAGAGTCCACTGTTAATTCTGTCCTAGAGAAACCCCATCAGAAAAAACATGCTGAAATCTCCATTACCGCACAGCTTGAGGAGTTATGGACACAGTTGGGGTTGGGGTGATTCATGTTTGACTTCTGACCAATTAGAAGAACTTTGAGAAGTGCTGCGACGCAATATAACAGCTTTTGCCCTAACAGAAGATGACGTGGGACATACTTCAGCTATTGAACATCATATAGTCACAACTGAGGAAAAACCAAGTCGTGAACGCTATAGAAATATTCCCCCAGCACTTTATCAAGAAGTAAAGGACATATTGGATAAAATGATAGAAGGAGGAGTGGTGAGACCAAGTCAGAGTCCTTGGGCTTCTCCCATCTTACTGGTCCGAAAGAAAAATGAACAACTTCGGCTCTTTGTAGATTATAGAAAATTAAACGCTTTGACATTAAAAGATGCGTATCCCTTGCCATGAGTGGAGGAATCATTGGCGGCATTAAGAAAAGCTACCTTATATACTATGAATAAAGGGGGGTGGGAGTAGCTCAATCACTATTTATACAAAATTATTATTATTAATCAGGGCCTGGGAACTAATTTACCGCCCAGTTTAACCCTCTCATCAACTAAATATCAAGCAACAAACATGTCTAGCTATGTGGAAAGACAGAGATTTGGTTGCATATATCTGCAGATACATGTGGAAGCCACACTGCCCCGGCAAGGTACTTTGTGTTTAGTGTGGTCCCTACTCTTAATTTTGAGTCTCCAACATTGGGACATGCAATGCAGACAAATATTTGAGAGCTACTCACCTGGGAAGCTGCCAGCCTCCCTTTAGAACACTTCACAGGGAGAAATCCATATTGACTGAATTCCTCCCTGCTTGTGCTCATGGCAATTCAAATGAATAAAGGGGGGTGGGAGCAGCTCAACCACTATTATTTATACAAAATTATTATTATTATTCAGGGCCTGGGAACTAATTTACCGCCCAGTTTAACCCTCTCATCAACTAAATATCAACAACAAACATGTCTAACTGTGTGGAAAGACAGAGATTTGGTTGCATATATCTGCAGATACATGTGGAAGCCACACTGCCCTGGCAAGGCACTCTGTGTTCAGTGCCTTCAAATCAGTGATAAACCCTCTTACCAGGAGAGAAAACTGTTGACTGATAGAGGAAGAGCCATTTGTCGACAATGGGACAAATTGTTAATCAAGGATGGAGTTCTGTATCGCCGTGCATGGGAAAATGGAGAAGAGTGATGTGTTTGGCAGTTTGTAGTGCCAATTGAAATGGTGGAAGGTATTAGTTCAATTCTACACCAAATGGGTGGTCACTTCCAAGGCGATAAATTGGAGGCTCTGGGAAGAAGGTACTTTTATTTCCCACGGATGAGGGAGCACCTAGACCAAGCATGTAAAAGTTGTAAAGAATGCAATATCCATAAAGGCCAAGAACAACACACCCAACCTATGACTATAGTGGCTAATGAGCCTTTTGACCTGTTGACCGTGGACTTTATCAAGATTGCCGAATCCTCTTCTGGACATCAATTTGCTATGGTCTGTGTAGACCATTTTACAAAATTTGCAATAGTGATACCCACTCATGATCAAACAGCCCATACCACGGCTTGTCTACTATGGAAAAATGTATTCAGACCTTATGGCTGCCCACGTAGACTACTTTCTGATCAAGGCGCTCATTTCAAAGCACAAATAATTAAGGAACTGTGCCAGCTTCATGGAATTCCTAAAGTACATACTAGTCCCTACCATCCTCAGTGAAATGGGGTTTGTGAAAGATTTAATCGAACCCTGTTGGAATTAATCAGAACCCTGGGAAGTGAAAAACTTGAACAATGGCCTGAACATATCGATGATGTGGTTTGGATTTATAACCATATGTTACACTCATCCACAGGATTTACACCATACTACTTAATGTTTGGGAGACCAGGAAGATTACCCCTGGACTTCGTGTTGGGAACCCAAGAAGTGGTTGAACCTAGAGCTACTGATCAATGGGTAAAGGAACATAGGTGGCGCTTATTACGAAGTAAAGAAATGGTCCATCAAAGGTTACAAACCGAGGAAAATCCTACCCAGAAGTGCCCATTACTGCAAATTGGAGACAGAGTGTTAGTCCGTCGGACCTTTGCACAAAGAAAAAATAAACTTGTTGCAAAATGGGAAACCGATCCTTATGTTGTAATAAAGCAGCCTTTTCCTAATTTGCCTGTGTATGACGTGAAAAGAGAAGATGGGAAGGGATCAGAACGGCGGTTACATCGGAACTTGCTTAGACCATGTGGATTTATAATGACTTCCGAAGAAGAGCTGGTAAAGACGTCTGTGGATAGTCCCAACAACAAAAACAATTGGTTAGAGGAGGATGACTTGTGGGTCACCCAACCTCAACTTCCTGCAGGGTCAAACAAGGAAAAGGGAACGGGAAAGGGAACAAAAATTAACAGAGGAACAGGTAGAAGAAATAGAACTGGGAGTGGAGCCCTCATCCCTCATAGGAGACCCCCAAGGACATTTTCCCCAACAGATTGAGGAGGAAAAGGGGGAAGCGAGGGATTCTGAAATAGAAGCTAGATATCCAAAAAGAGATGCTAGAGGGCAGCTTCCACAATACTTGGAAAATTATCAATTATAGGCAGAGGACTGCTAATAAAAAAAAAGGGGGAAATGTGTAATGGACATATAAAAACCTCTGCTAGGAGGGTTCTGGAAAACTCTTGTGTGTGTGTGGGTGGGCGGGGCTAGCCATGAGAGAGAGGCTGGTGAGGTAATTCCAGCAGGTTATAAAAGGCACAGCACAGCTCTGAGGGAGCAGAGTCCTTGAGGTGGGTCAAAGGGAGCACTTCTGTATCTGTATGCGTTTCTGAGCCCACATAAATTATAGGGCCACAGTGAAGTTTTTGGTTGAAACTAACACTCTCCTTATTTACCTCACTGCTGAACTGTTTGAGAGGTGTAAAGGCTTATTTTTTTGTGTGTTATTCACTGTGTGAAGCCTCCCGGTAATTTTATTTAGGAGAGTTTTTGAGGCCGTGACTGCTTGAAGAAAGAAATATCCAGAAAATATTTAAAGAAACAGCATCATTTTAGTCAGCAATAACAGGACATTTTCCACCAAGATCGTTTGGTCTAAGGATAAGTGAACTTTTCTCAGTTCTCCTCACTATTTACAGCATAGTTATAAATTTAGAGCATCAACTATCTGAAGTTTATTATATAGAGTTAATCTTACATTTTAAATAGATTGTGTATGTATTGATAGATTGTTTGAATTACACAGAGCATACAGTATGTCTTAAAGTTATCCAAATAGCCATATATGATAAAGTGACCTAGACACAAATTTATCCTTTGTTTGAGATATTCCTCCCCCCCCCCCCCATATTCTTCAAGTAGAAATTATACTGAATTCTTCTACAGTCATTTATTGCCTTAATCCAGTGGATATATACACCAACTATTGTGTTCAATGCTTTGCCTAATATTCAACCGTTAAATTCTAAATTGGTTCTTATTTATCTGGTGTGGTGTGTTTTATTCCATTATACAGACTACCCCACACTACACACTGATTGGAAGAGAGGCCGCACATGCACTGTAGGACTGGGGTAAGGTGAGTTAGATTGGGCAACCTGGAGGGGGTTCACACAGCAGGGCATACCAGATTGAGGTGCCCCAGGGCAAGGACCAAATCCCAGGATAGTCAAAATCCTGGGTTTTGGTCAACTTTTAAAGGGATCTCTAGCCAAAAGACCTGAGGTCCGCCTGGCTTCTAAGCACTGTCCTGGTGCACATTCCACTGCCAGTCTGCCTTGTACTACCTGTTAGCTGCTATTCCCTGCTGTTCACATAACCACCAGCATTCTAACAGGTTCACCTAGTGACCTTGAACCCTAATTGGCTGTTGGTTGCCATGTGAATGACAGCTGTAGGTAAAAAAGTGCAAGTGGTAGGTATTGGAGCTGTTGGGTCTGAGGTTGCCAGGAAAGGGATAGGGGCAGCAGAAAGTGTCAGAAGGAAAAAAGGTGGATTTAAAGAAGAAATAGCAGCTGGCAGAAGAAGAGCACGGTGGGCAGTTGTTCGCATGAAAGGGAAAAAAATAGGGGGAAGATAGGTAGCAGGAATATGGGAAAAAGAGGGAACAGCTGAGCTGGCTGCATAAAAATGGCAAGATGAAGGGATAGATGGGAGGGAAATAGGCAACCAGAAGCAGGCACAGTGAGCAGTGGGTGGCAGGAAGGAGGAGGAGGGAAATTGACTCGAACGAAAAAGGCAGAAATGGTGAAAAATAGGCACATGAAGGAGGCTGAAAGGAGGATTTGCAGGAAGTTGTCACAGTAGATATCAGGAAGACACAGAGTGGGCAGCCAGAAGCAGGCGCAGCAGGCAGGAAAATGTCTCTATGTAAATGACACAAGCGCCATCACACTATTGAACAGACTTACTGAGCAGATCCATCCCCTGCGCTGCACTTCTCATAATTCAAAGCCTGGGAGACACAGCAGATGATGACGTTGTCTTACTGATGATGATGTTGGGGGAGGGGGCAGGTTACTCCAGCTACCTAGGGCATGATCTCTTTTTCACACAGACACATGTAAATTAGGCAGAACAGGGCAGAAACGGGTGAGGGGGAGAACACACTGAAGCTTCTCGGATCAGTCTGCAGAGCAGCCTCCAGTCACTGGCAGTTTTCCTGCTGGTGTCCCCAGAGGGGTGCTGCACCCTGGCTGCTCAGTGTCACCTTTAGCTCTAATCTTTGTAGTTGTGCTGTGTGGAGGAGAAGAAGCCCGAATATTACAATGTCAGCCAGGTTCCTGCATATGCCGAGTCAGGAGGGGGACATGCAAGGAAGCTTCTATCTGTCTATAGAATACATAGCAACACCACAGTTCAGCCCCACTGGCTGCTCTTGATGAGAAGCGCTGAAGCAGCTGAGCGTGAATAGATACTGGGTCATACCATGTGCGGGCGGGGGGGGGGGGGCCGTGCTCAGGGAAGGGAAGATCAGCTTACACCAACTGTAAAAAGTGTAAGAAAAGAAACACAAAACACCAGTACCTGTGGCATGCTGCTGGGGCCCCGTACCAATACTAGTCCAATGCAAATGCTGCCAGCAAACTTTTTTAATTACCCTGCTGCCGCCCCCCCCCCCCCCTGCACGTTCTGTCCGCCCTAGGCCTGTGCCTTGGTGTGCCTAATGTAAAATACGGGCCTGTGCTCACTGCCACCCATTCAAGTGGTGGGGATGCCATTCCGTGCAACCTCTGCAAGATATGCCCAGTGCTGGAATCACTACATCACTACATTGCCGGCGAGGTGATTTTTTTTTGGAACCCCATCAGCCTCAGTGCAACTCGGGGGGGGGGGGGTTACTTCCATACTGGACCATTTTACTTAAACCGAACCTTCACCCTAAATAATAGTCTATCTTATATGTTTCCCCCACCCTGTACATACAGGATGCCCACATTAAAAATTATCCTACCTGCATCTACTGCATTTTCTGAGACTTAAAACATCCAAGATGGCGGCCCATGGAGGTGCAGGCTGCCTGCAAACAGGAAGTGTCTTCTGACTTTGCCTCTCCAATTCATTTGAATACGCTCATTCAATTAGTCCCCACTCTGTCTCTCCAATTCACTGGAATACGCCCATTCAATTGGTCCCCACTGCATTCTGGGATTGCTGACCCTTTCCTGACCCCAGCTCTGCTCTGTCTGTGCCAAGCACAGTTATATCCCTGCTCCCCTGCACTTTTGACCCCTCTTCTCTCCTCAGTAGGTGATACTACTGAGCCAAGATGGCGGTGTCCGTATCCTAGAGTGCTGAACAGAGTTGCAGGCCAGTGAGGGAAAGAATAAAAAGTAAGTAAGTAAAAACATATATATTAATTTTAGATGCTGGGGAATAGTTTTTTAAGGGTTTGGGTTTTTCATTAAATGATGCTGAAGGTCAGCTTTAACTACAGCAACTACAAAATAAAATATCATATGCAGAGCAAAGGTTTAGGTGGTGTGCATTTCACTCACCTTCAAGATTCATTAACAATATATAAAAAAGTGTAATACTATCAATATTGCAAGCGTGTCGGGGACAACTAGAGGGGGTATAGAGGTAACACCTGCATAAAGGCCTTTATGCATTTTGTGCTCACATGGTATCATGTATAGAAGGGAAGCATCATTTGTCTCTGGTGTTTCTTAAGTAGTCTAATAGTAACCCATTAAAAATGAATAGAAACATGTTATTACAAATCCACAACAGGGCCCATTTCAGCAAGAAATAGCAATGTTTGGGCTGTGGCCAAGAGCCCAGGGCCACTGGGGAACCCAGGCCATTGGGGGCATCAAGGCCATTGGGGGGCGCTTTTTCCAGGCCCTGGTTTCTTAAGATTAGTTAGGGCCACTGTTAGTGGTGCAAGACATATAACAGGCCCCTCATCCCCCATATTGAGCTCAGTCAGGGAGAGGGCACTGCCTGCAGCTAAGGAAGAGGCACAGCATGACAAATACCAGTAAGGGAGAGCAGCAGCACAGGATGGGTGAGGGGGGGACATAATTTTTTCCTTTCCACACAGAATTGTTCCTGGAAACTGCCCTGCTGTGGCCCTTGGGGAGTGTAGATGATTTTGACTATGTAAAGAGGGTGACCTTTACACTGCCTGACCTACAGTAATCTGGTCAGGCCTAGAGTAATTTAGACACATACTCTAACTGTCTTCACATTGCTGTACTTTGAAAGCAACCCTCAAAGCAGGGGAGAGGGGAGCACACATACTTCACACACAGGACTAACTTTGAAAGCACTGTAATGATAGTTATCGGGGTTAACCAGCAATGATCACGGTCAGCTTTAATTGCACCCCCAAGTAGGTCACGGTGTCAATGCATCTCAAGCAACACATGGTAGCTGCGGGTAAGGGTTAATGGGACCACAGCATGGGGAGCTGAGATGATGTTATCATAGCAGACAGACACTTAACGGCAAGCAAGATAAGTGAAAGCATCAGCTTGTTTTATTGTTGCCGAGCCATGAAAAGAAAGGGTTAATGCTTTAATCCACGTCACGGTCAAATTCACAGTTCACAATTCACAGGCCAAATAAACTTGCATCACTTGAATAAAAGCAAATGCAGACAGACTTTCTTTATAAGGACCTTTCAGTGAAAGGGTTAAATAGACTTGTGTCCATCAGGCATAGAACAGTTCCACCACCCCACTTTGATGTGAACACTAGCTCTTAGATAATCAGGCAGGGAATTACGCAGAGTAAGGAGGAACTAGGGGAACCTTCTCCGCTATGTAGGTTCAGGATTTCCAGTGGTCCCACATGGTGTAACCTTAGAATCAGGTTAGTGTCCAAGGACACACAAGACTTCCCCGTGGGTTTCCAACAGGGGCACACATGGCATATGGCTCCTTACTGTTAGTTCTACGCTAAAGGCACCCCCATGGGTTCTCTTTCTCCCGGCAACATCTTTGCAGGGTTCTTTCCTGGCTACATGACTGATTCTAGAAAAAAAGAAAGCAGCATTGGCACCAACACCATCAAAAGAGGACATCTAACAGAGGTCTTGCAATGTATCTTTTAGGTTTCATGATGTCAAAAACAATGTCATATTCAGTTTATATTATATTCAGTTTAGATACCGACAACCTGCCCTCTCTGCCTGCCCTACTGCTAGTGTCAAAAAGGGGTGTTTAATACAACTGGAGAGCAGTTACACCAAAGACAATGCTGACAGCTGATCTTTACCTAAAAGAACAAGGTCTGGATTTCATATGATCTTTTTTTAGATAGATTGCAGTATGCATGTTGCCATCCTTACACATGGCTAGGGAGTGTAAGTTAGGGACCCTCCCAGCACCTCATTAACATAAGTACAGGGTGCTTCAGACAACATAACACAATGAACTGCTGTACACAGCTTCACAAAATATACCAAATATACAAGCACACCTGATACAGACTGTACATTAAATACATTGGCAGAAATATGTAAATATAAAATAGCTACACAAAACAGATAAATGAGAGAGTCAGGGGCAGGTTATATGTGCCCGCTAATGAGATATGCCATTATGGGACCGAATAAGGAGGATGGTGATGGATGCTGCGTTCAGGGTACATGGCTTAACTCTTCCAAGGAAATGAGGAGCTGACTTACTGAAACACTAGAATATTGGGGAAGCTACGCATACTTCTGGGAACAAATTTGAAAGAGAAAACCCAATAGGGAAGGTGGTCACACGCTCAGAAATCTATGAAGAAAATATAGAAAACCATCAACACATGGCAAAACTGTAATGTAACTAATACAACTATATATATTTGACAATATGCATACAGTATAAATTAATGGCATTTAAAAAAAGAATTGGTGGAGGCAAAACACTCTGCCTTGGCCTTGACCGATGGCCGCACACTAGCTGAGCTCAGAGTGGTATCATCTGACAGTGAAGAAAAAGAGACATCAGAAACGCCATGGGCCAGAGTGGACGAACGGCGGCAGAGAGCAGATTTGCCAGTGAGTCACAGACGCAGCCTAGCAGAAACTTACCTGACATGTTTCACTCTCAGCGCCCTGAGGATGCCATGCAGCACATGAGCAAAATGGCGCCAGCTTTTTTTCTCCAGACAACTCGCCGGAAAATCACAGTGCAGCAATGTCGGAGACCAGAGATCCCAACCTCGCCTCAAAAGTGAGTCAATTACCCACATGCAATGACCTAGCACAGGTGGCAGGGGACATAAAGAGCTCAATAGTGGTGGCCATAGCAGACATGAGAGATCTCACTCACAGAGTTGAATAGGTAGAGAGGGAGGAAGAAGCAATCAAGCGCGAATTAAAGGTAGTGAAAGCAGTTTTCATGGCCAATAACAGACACCTGATTAATGCTCATAGGCATCTGGAAGATCTAGATCTAGATAACAGGGGAAGATCTAGATAATAGGGGAAGGAGGAGCAATATACGGATTAGAGGGGGCCTGGAAGCTATTAGGACCAAATTCAAAACCCTAACCTTCATTTTTAACACCCTGCTAAAAAGACCCCCTGAGTCACTGTCAAGCCTCCTGGCTACAATCATGGGGAGAGCTGAGCTGAGCTCCAGGTATGGGGCGAAGTGAAGCAGAAAAAACTCCAAAGAGCAAATAAAAAGTCTGAGTCCAAGGGTGAATCCGGGGTCAGAGGCAGGCAGAAAACAGGCAAAGTCCATAAGCAATCCGCGTCAAAAATCAGGTTATCCGTCCGTGTATAAATCCAGGTATTCAATCAGGTATTCAGGAATCAGGGAAACAAGGTCCAGGAAGTAAGCTGATAACACAGCATTGGCTGTAGGCCAGCTGTCCTCTTAAACAGGGCTATCAATCAGCACAGGGAGGGATGTGCCAGAGTCTGGTGAAGTTACTTCCTGTCCATTCAAACTCAGGACACCAGGAAGTGAAATCAAGTCCAAGAGCTTACACTCTAGGCCTTGTGCACTTCCAATGGGCTGAACAGCAGGTGTCACTGTGGAGCATGCGACAGAAGAAGAGCCTGCTCTGTTAAAACCATGCAGCCGAGCATGTCTGCTGCTGCATGCAGTCCGTGGTATGGCGCGCTCACAATGCCTTAAAGGGCAGGAAAGGCGAGGAGACTGACATTGCCCCCCCCTTAAAGGACGCCTCTGGGCGGCCGATCTAGAGAGTCTTCGCTGAAAAGCTCTGATTAATTGTGGAGCATTGAGATTACTAGATGGCTCCCAGGAATCTTCCTCTGGGCCGTAACCTTTCCAACGAACAAGATACTTAATGGAGGCACCTCTCTTCCGTGAATCCAGGATCTGTTCAACCTCATATTCCTCTTCACCATCCACAATAATTGGATCAGGAGGTTTGTCTTGGGAATCTCTAAAAGTTCCTTTCTTTAAAAGGGACACGTGAAAAACTGGGTGTATCTTCAGGCAATTAGGTAATTCCAATTCAAAGGCAACTTCATTAATAGTTCTCTTAATCTTAAAAGGCCCGATAAACTTAGGACCCAACTTCTTAGAGGGAAGATGAAGCCTTAGATGAGTGGTAGAGAGCAGGACTTGATCTCCTACTGCAAAATTGGAAGCTGAAGACCGATGAATGTCTGCTGTCCTTTTGTAACGTTCTTGGGCAGCTCGAAGGGTTGTTCGGAGCATCTGATGAGTGGCAGTTAGATGAGCTCCTAAATCTGCAGCTGCCGGTACATTCACTGGGATGCAGGTATCAGGCAAGGTCTTGGCATCAAATCCATAATTTGCAGCAAGCGGAGTGAGGCGGGTCGAAGAATGGACAGAGTTATTATAAGCCAGTTCAGCTAATGGGAGTAACTGTGTCCAATTGTCCTGCAGGGCCGAGGAGTAGCATCGTATGTACTGCTCCAGTGAATGATTCACCCGTTCAGTTTGTCCGTTGGTCTGGGGATGATAGGCCGATGAGTGGGCCAAAGTGATCCGTAAACTCCTACAGAGCGCTGTCCAGAACCGGGCAATAAATTGGGAACCGCGGTCAGACACAATCTTAGACGGCAGGCCATGTAAACGAACAATCTCTTTCACAAAAACTTGTGCTAACTTCGAGGCCGAAGGAAGGCTGGGGAGAGCTATAAAATGAGCAAACTTGGTTAAATAGTCCACAACCACCAAGATAGTGTTGTTGTTGTCCGAAGGTGGAAGTTCTACAATAAAGTCCATAGAAATATGTTCCCAGGGACGTTCTGGCACTGGGAGAGACATGAGAAGACCTGCAGGTTTGGTGGTTATGTGTTTATTCCGGGCACACGTCCCACAAGAAGAAACATGTGATATACAGTCTGCTCTTAAGGTGGGCCACCAGAAATGAAGTTGAATCAGATGTAGCGTCTTCTTGAGCCGAAATGGCCTGCCAAGGGGTGATCATGGAATTCGACCAGAACCCTGGAACGTAAAGATTCAGGAACAAAAATCTTTTCTTGATGGACAAGAATTCCATCTACTCGTGATAGTTCAGATTGTAGGTTCTCTGGGATAGAATCGGATGCTCGTCGAATCTCAGCAATGAGTTCAGATTCAAGTAACAAAAAATGGTTTGGTTGCAAAATAGTGGGTTCCACAGGTTCAGGACCTTGGTCAGAAGGATGAAGACGGGAGAGTGCATCAGGTTTGGTATTTTTGTTTCCTGGACGGTAAGAAATATGAAAAGAGAATCTGAAAAAAGAATAGTGACCACCTTGCCTAACGTGGCCGGAGTCTTTTTGCAGACCGAAGGTACTCCAGGTTCTTGTGATCGGTGAGGATCAAAATTGGATGTCTGGCAGCTTCCAATAGATAACACCATTCCTCCAGGGCAAGTTTGATAGCAAGAAGTTCTCGGTCACAAACATCATAGTTTTGCTCTGCTGAAGACAGTTTTCTGGAAAAGAAGGCTACGGGATGGAGTTCTCCTTGCTCAGATTCTCGTTGAGAGAGTACTGCTCCTACAGCATTGACGGAGGCATCTACTTCAAGTACAAAAGGGAGCTCGGGGTCGGCATGTCTCAAGATAGGGGCAGAAGTGAAACGCTCCTTGAGATGAGAGAAGCCTCCTCAGCAGCTTCAGACCAGACAAATGGAGTATTTTTACGGGTGAGATCGGTGATAGGGCGAACTATCTGTGAGAAATCTTTAATAAAACGTCTGTAAAAGTTGGCAAAGCCAATGAAACGCTGTACTTCCTTGCGATTCATAGGTTGTGGCCAGTCCAAGACGGCAGCCACCTTCTCAGGATCCATCACAATGCCGGTACTGGTGATAAGTAACCCCAGGAACTGAATAGAAGGTTGTTCAAACTGACATTTTTCCAGTTTGGCGTATAATTGATGCTCTCGAAGACGCAGAAGGACACGACGGACATGTTCCAGATGTTCCGAGAGGGAGGAAGAGACGATTAGTATATCGTCCAGGTATATGATGACGAAAATATCAAGATAATCCCAGAACACGTCATTTACAAAGTGCTGGAATGTTGCAGGGGCATTACAAAGTCCGAACGGCATGACCAGGTATTCAAAGTGACCATATCGTGTGCGGAAGGCCGTCTTCCATTCGTCACCCTGACGGATCCGAATTAAGTTGTAGGCTCCCCTCAAGTCCAACTTGGTAAAGAACCGAGCGGACCCCAAACGCTGGAAGAGTTCAGAAATCAAGGGCAAAGGGTATCGGTTCTTGACTGTAATTTGATTGAGGGCCCGGTAATCTATACAGGGTCTCAGAGACCCATCCTTCTTCTCCACGAAGAATATCCCTGCTCCTGCAGGCGAAGTGGAATGTCTAATAAAACCCTTAGCCAGGTTTTCATCAATATATTCACGGAGAGTCTGTAACTCGGTTTCAGACAACGGATAAATACGTCCAAAAGGGATGGCCGACCCAGGTAGAAGGTCTATTGGACAGTCATAAGAGCGGTGAGGAGGTAACTGGTCTGCACCTTTTTTGTCAAACACATCCTGGAACTCTAGATACGCAGGCGGAAGGGAATCCGGTGGATTAAGGGTTACTACAGAGAGGTTACTCTCCTGCTGTCTGCAAAATTGATTGCAATAGGGAGAGAACAAAGAAACTGAACCGGAAGACCAGTCGATGACGGGGTTATGTATAGAGAACCACGGGAAACCCAAAATAATAGGGTACAAAGTAGAGTGCATTTAATAAAAGTGTATTAATTCTGAGTGTCAATCAGGAGTAGAGCAGCCAAGCGATTTAGTTCTATGGGACACCGGTCCGGACTTGACGGTAGATCCGTCGGCCAAAGTGAGAAGCAGAGGGGTAGGCCGAACTTCACATGGAATATTGTGAGTCTGTGCGAATTCTAAGTCCATGAAACAGCTGCAGGCCCCGGAGTCAATCATGGCCCTGGTCTCAACCCTTCCTCCGGGAAGTTGTAAACTAAGAAGCAAAGAGAGGTGAGAACCAGGCACAGGAAGTGGTGTGCTCTTAACAAGAGGTGTTGATCTCTTCATAGCTGCGGGTCTGGTGGGACAATTAACCCCAAACTGTCCTGGGTTCCCGCAGTACATGCAAAGGTTTAGCCGCCTCCAGCGCAGTCTTTCCTCTTGGGACAAAGCAGCCCGGATGGTTCCCAGTTTCATGGGCTTGATAACCCCCGAATCGGTCTGCGGAGAGTCAGGTGATGCAGGCAAGGACCGTGGAGCAAACCATTGGGCTAGGGCAAAACGCTCTTCACGGCGTTCCCGCAGCCGGCGATCCACCTGAATGGCTGCAAGAATAAGTTAATTTAAAGTTTCAGGAGTGTCGAAGTGGGCCAGTGCATCCTTAATCAGTTCAGAAAGACCTAAACGAAACTGATGTTTTAAAGCTGGCTCATTCCACTGGGTGTCAAAACTTCATCAATGAAAATCGGCAACATACTCCTCAACTGGACGGCGACCCTGTCGCAAATTACGGAGAGCTGCCTCTGCTGATGCAACATGTCCGGGATCATCATAGATGGCTGCCATAGCAGAAAAGAAAAGATCAACAGAGGCCAGACAAGGATGATTTTGCTCCAGAAGACAATGGGCCCATGTTTGGGGAGGCCCTTGCAGAAGGGAAATAACAATTCTGACCCGGACTTCCTCAGCAGCATAGGTTCGTGGTTGCAGAGAAAATACTAACTGACAACTGTTCCTAAAAGCACGAAACTTCTGGCGATTTCCTGGGAAAAACTCCGGGAAAGGAACTTGGGGTTCAGGGGTGACCCCGGAATCTGCCCCCTGTGTGGTAGGAACAGCTGTAGCAGAAGATACTGTCGGGGGCGTGAGTTGATTTAGCCGATCCACAAGCTGAGTAAAGCCTCCCTGTAAGCCCTGGACGGCTGCACAGAGGGAAAAGACTTGCTGCATCAAATTATCAAATTGACAGGGTTCCCCACCGAAGCTCATGTTATGGCTGTGTTATACTGTCAAGCCTCCTGGCTACAATCATGGGGAGAGCTGAGCTGAGCTCCAGGTATGGGGCGAAGTGAAGCAGAAAAAACTCCAAAAAGCAAATAAAAAGTCTGAGCAGAGTCCAAGGGTGAATCCGGGGCCAGAGGCAGGCAGAAAGCAGGCAAAGTCCATAAGCAATCCGCGTCAAAAATCATGTTATCCGTCTGTGTATAAATCCAGGTATTCAATCAGGTATTCAGGAATCAGGGAAACAAGGTCCAGGAAGTAAGCTGATAACACAGCATTGGCAGTAGGCCAGCTGTCCACTTAAATAGGGCTATCAATCAGCACAGGGAGGGATGTGCCAGAGTCTGGTGAAGTCTGAAGTAGACTTCCTGTCCATTCAAACTCAGGACACCAGGAAGTGAAATCAAGTCCAAGAGCTTACACTCTAGGCCTTGTGCACTTCCAATGGGCTGAACAGCAGGTGTCACTGTGGAGCATGCGACAGAAGAAGAGCCTGCTCTGTTAAAACCATGCAGCCGAGCATGTCTGCTGCTGCATGCAGTCCGTGGTATGGCGCGCTCACGATGCCTTAAAGGGCAGGAAAGGCGAGGAGACTGACAGTCACCCATTGTCAAAGCGCACAGAGCCCTCAGCCCCAGGAGCATGGATGAGTCATCACCCAGGGACATTGTGTGTTGCCTCCAAAACTTTCCTTTAAAACAAGAGATTTTTTCAAAAGCAGTAAGCAGAAACACCATCCATTTTTTTTAACAATCAGGAGGTCCAATTATACTAGGACCTCTTCAATAACACCCTGCAGAATCGCAGAGCTCTGAGGGCCCTGACTTCTATGCTGTGTGTAGGAGACATCCCATATCGATGGGGATTCCCCTCTGCCTTGACGGTGACTAAAAATGGGAGGACAGGAATCTTGCGCACACCTGAGGATCTGATTTTTGCAATCTGCAGCTACCAACAGTTGAGCTCCCAGACTGGTTCACTGAATTTTCCATAATGAACCTGAGAAAAAGGATCTCACCTCTAAGTTCTCATGCATCTTCATATCCCAGGAAGGAGGGTGGCAGAAGAAAGAACTCCCCACATCATTTTGCATCCTATATGCAGGCCATATAGCACACCAGTGGAGCGAGCAGAACTGAGCACACCATACTGAGGGAGCCGTGAGATAATATGTTCACTATGCTATGCATTTGCTACATTCCCTGCGCTTGCAAACTGTTCAATATGGACAGAAGCATTAAGAGACATTACTTATTTTTAACATCTAAGTAGATATTTGGGATTTTAAAGGGAATGATAGTTGCCTGAAACAATATCTGTTGGTTTATTAGATGCGCTTAACATTTTATATGACATGTGAGATCTAAAGCTAATAGGTTGAATCAAAACAAGGCTTTGATCACTAGAGGTCTGAATGGGCATACATTTCAGAGTGACCCTTACAACTGTGCATGGAGCATGAGTGGATCCTGGTGACAGCTTATACCTCTCCCTTTCTCCTTCCCCCCCGTGGATTGCCCCTCGAGTCTTCCCACTACCTCCAATTGCCTGCTCCTCAGCTTTCTCAGACACACATCATTTCCTCCTTTACCCTACCCACCACAACCTGTGGTCCTCTGTGATAAAGTGGCTCAGCTCCATTCCTCTTCAGCTTCCCATGATGTAGGAGACAGATGCCACCGTGGTCAGATTAACAATTTATAATAGGCATCTATTTTGCACTTGGTGAGGGTGAAGACAGTGAGGTCACCCTTTAAAGACATGGCATCAAAGTAAGACTGGATAGAGCACCTCATTGATGCAGAATAGATAATGTTTGGTCAGCCGAGGTATGGGTAAACCACTGACCAACATGCATTCTTATACTGTAGAAACCCTTAACCTAAAATGTCCTACAGATTTCAGGAGATCATTGATACACTGGACCGGGCTCTTGGGGGCGGACAGTTGTCCTGCTCCCCAGGGCACCTATCCATTGAAGCTGCACAAACCACCTCCTCCTTGTTACCCCCAGGTGAGACTGAGACATATCGGACAGCTGGGTGTCAATGACATTTAGTATCATTCAAAGGTTAACATGTGGACGGTATCCTTTAAAGACACAGAGCTAATGTAGGGTCGATCTGCACATCCCATTGATGCAGAAAAGTTAATGTCTGATCTACCGAGGGTCTAGGTAAACTTCTAACTTGCCTATAAATATTCTTAAGTTAAAATTTCAGTTTCTTAAATTGACAGCCGGAGCTTATTTGGACACTGAGCTGGACCCGTAATAAAGTGACTGCTTGTTATAGATTTCCCATATGTGGTCTCGACTCATAGGGTGTATACCTGTTACGCTTCCCATGGAATTTCTAAGGGATACAGGCAAAACTTTTTCAAAATTTATTTGGGAGGACAAATAGAACTAAAAGTGCAACCCTAATCCTTCCCAAGAAAACCTAGATCTACCCTGTATAGACACATATTATAAAGCTGCTCATGTGGTGCTAATTATTGTTCGGCATATCAACGGAAAGCATAAAGAATGGGTGCGGGTAGAAAACTGGATGGCAGAAAGTAAGCTAGCTCTGCTAAGTGGGGTACAGCAGAAAGAGATCCCAAGGGTACTGAAACTCCACCTGCTTATTGAAGCCTATCTTGATGTTTTACACTTTGTATGTAAGCAGAAGGGGGGAGTCTCAACCTGTGCGGGAACGCTAACCTTAATAAAAAACAATCAAGCATTACCGCATGGATTTGAGAGGTTTTTCTTGAAGGACTGGAGAATGCAGCAAGTGTCGAGGATTCTTCATTTTCAGAAAGGACAGGCCAAAATGGATAAACAAAACATTGAACAAATTTATGGTGTCTCCCTCACACACCTAGCTTGGGAGAATAGGAATAGAAGACACATCAAACTGCATATAGGGGAATAACCAGCAGCTCTATTCAGTAATAATATGATATAGGATCCCTGCATAAGATCTTCCCATCAGTAACATATAAATGTTGAAAATATGGAGATGGGAAAGGCTCAATGCTACACATATGGTGGTCTTACCCTTCTGGCAGCAAGTGCACACCATGTTGGGTCTGATAATGGGTTTTAATATCAGCTGGAACCTGCCGGCATGCTTGCTCCATCACACGCCAAAACCTGACGAAAGTAACAGCAGGTTGCTCCCCAGACATTGGAGATCAGTTGACCCGTCCACTATTAGGGAATGGTTCACCCAAATAAATCATGTTGAGGAAATGGAAGAACTCGTACACCAAAAGCATGACAGCATGGACCATTTTCGTAAAAAATGGACTGTCTGGTTAATGTTCAAAGACACAGACCTAAATAAAAAGGAACCCATTACATTCTTGTGTCTCTTCCTAGAAGACGTAGTCTACTGTGGCCCTGGGAGGGTGTCTGCGGTGGGGCGAGAGACAATATCTCTAACCCTCAACCCCCCTCCCACTAATATCTGTCCCCCCACTTTGTCTAAACCTATCCTACCCCCCCCCCTTTCTTTTTCCTCCCTCCTTGATTTCCAATTTAGGTACACTAATCACAAATTTGCTTAAAGGAGCAGTATCGCGAATTTTTCTTGGTGACTTATATTTAAATGGTACTTTGAATGTAGGTAAGTGTTGGAGTAATAAATACAAATTTAGAAAAAAATGATGTGTGTTGAGCAGCTGGAGACTAATAGCTCATGATTATGTCTGCTGAGTGTCGGAGCCCAACACTCTGGCCTCTTCCATGCTGAGGAGAGGGGGAAACAATGTATCAAAGTATCAGCTGTTCAGTGCTGGCAGCCGTCCAGCATAAGGTAACAACATTGCCTGGCCAGAACTCATACATCTAAAACAGAGAGAAAAGCTCTAGAAGTAATTTAGCTGATTTTGACAGTTTTCCCTTCATGTTGGCTCTGCTGCAGAATCTTTCAGTTTACCATTTTCTCTCTCTTTTCTCAACACATTTCTCCATATGATCTTTCTTTCAGCTTTGTGTGTTTTGAGCAAAGCCCAACCCAGGATTTTCACTATCTGGAGTTTGTTTTGTGCCCCTATGGGGATGCCCTGATATGTGAAATCCCCAAGTTCGCCTGTGAAAACGTACCTTTCCCTGTCCCACAGCGCATGTGCGGGCTCTCATCCAATCAGCTCTGTTTGCACGCAGATGGGGAGCCTGAGCAGTAACCCTCCTGGCCGCCCGGCCTGTCTAAATGACTATCTGCGTGAGCGCGCCAGAAAAATGGGGGGATCTGTGGTTATCCAGGGGTCGTTTCACACAGTGGGGCATCCCGATTTAGGATGCCTAAGGGGGAAGGTCAATGGCCGGGTCTTATAGACTTCAGGGTCGGCAACTCAGGGTTTTGTTCCACTTTAATACCTTTAGATCTTCCTGCACAGTTATTCAAAGAAGAATTTCAGTTATTTTCAGTCAGTTTAGTTTATTTTGTATAGATTTTACACATTTGAGTCACCTGGTCTCATAACAAAAGCAGCACCTCACACACACACAGCCATTACCACTGATTACATTGTCAGCCTCTGAGGTAAAGTGTTGCTAGGAGACCAGTGGGCTAAATGAAGCAGCTCACTAAATACAACTCAGCAGATCCCCCTATTCAGCAAATGGACTGAGCCATTGTCATTATACAATTTAAAAGTAAGGCAGATATTTTTTCCTTTTTCTATCGCCAGATTATTTATACACATGTTAGAAGCTATTGTGTGGCTATTTAATTATTTATCTTTTTTAATGCAAATTTCGTGATACTGCTCCTTTAAAGCATAGAGTAGATAATATATTTCACAATACTGAAAAGCAACATGGTAGACCTACTGATAAGATACTGGCTATCTTGGCCAAGCTTTTATTGCATACAAAGTGGTATGTAATTCCCACATAAGTCCATGTAATTGAAGGTTTGACTAACTACATTACTGTATGTCAAATGATATTGTAAGGCCTGACTTTCATGACGATATATGCAATGTGTGCAAGACTGTAGCAAGGAAATTGTGGGAGCTATGTTTATTTTCAAATGTATATATACTTGCTTTTTTTAAATAAACATTGGTCTGGAAAAAAAACCTCTGCCTGAACTCAAATGATTAATAGCTAAGAGATTCTACCTAAATACTTTTTTAGGAAAACCCCAAGGGCATCTTACTTCTACTTTAAGACCTAAAGATAAAACATATGTTTGTTTTTTGAAGATCTCTTAAAATGACTTCTGCCCTCCACTCTAAGGTCTGTTTTTTTGGTTAGGGAAACAGACTAGAACACATTAACCTGTTTGATCTGAGGATAAGCAATACTCAATCTGCTTGCCACCCAATCCTGGTCTGTCCTCCTTGTTCATGTTCATACTGTAATATGTCTGCTTTCTTACTTTTCCACTTTGTGTCTGTTTAACTGCTACTCATTTCTGGTCTGTCAGCTTCTACCTGTTTCTTGTCTGCATTGTACCTCATTTCTGGACTTCTTCCTTGTTATCGACCTCGACTGCTCCTGGCTCTTGTCCCATGGACATTGCTTCTGCCCATTTCTAATTTTTTAAATAGTTAGGCCCTTATTCATCAAGCGATAGCGCCAGGTAGTGTCTGACGAGCGCCAGGTAGCGGCAGCTAACGGCGACTACCGACTCAAGTACGCCCGGCGGCGCTCACAATGACGCATTTATCAAGCAAAATGAGGCTAGCGCCGGCGAGAGCGACGGCTAGCGCGGCATTCATCATGAAGCCGCCTGGACCGAACAGCGCCGCTGCAAATTCCCTCACAGCGCCAGGTATGAGCTGTCGCTCCCTGGCGATGTCCAATGCATTTCAATGGAGCAATCTATAATTAATCATAATTAATTTGGATTAATTTTTTTTTTTTTTTTTTTAATGTCATAAAATCGGAGAACACTTCTGCAATGTTAGGATTTATTTTTAAGTCAAAAAAAAAAAAAAAAAAATATGTGCAGAATTGATCTAACAGGTCTGAGATTAATGTATTCATATAACAAAATGATTCTAAAAACATGTATAATGTTACTTTCAAAAAATATGGTTGTTTAGGGGTTAAAAACTAGTTAATACAGATCGCCGCCAGCGCTCTGGGGTTTAAACAAGGAATGGACAGCGACAGCACATTCGGAGCGTGATTTGTTGATGAATATGAAGCTAGCCGTTCGCTCTGGCCATTCGTTGTCAGGCGCTCACATACAACGCTGGACCTGTGAAACAGCGACCCCCCAGCCCGTATTCAGCATTACCGCACACCGACTGAGTCGCTGTCATCAAGCTAATGCCGGCCAAGCACAGCGAATACTGGCTGGCGCTGAAAAAATCACGCTACAGTCGCTCATCTGTCGCTACCTGGCGCTATTGATGAATCGGCCTCCCCGTCAAAAAATGAATAAAAGTCCATTCAATTCAAGATATACCTCTGTCAATTGGAATCGCATGTGATTACACATGATATTAAAAGTCTGTTGCTTTTGTGAAGAGAAGCCATCCACATATTTAGCCTGAAAGTAATTTGGGTACAGAAACTGGTGGTCGTTTTTAAAAGGGAGGGCAAACGTCAGGTTATGATAGTCTCCATAACGGAACAGAATGTTTATGATACTGCTACTGGCTGTTTTGTGCGTTTTGAGAAAAAAGATGTTGGTAAGGGGCTTGCAGGAATGATTGTTGTATTGCTGCTGAATGCTTTTTATCAGTTCACCAGGGGTATCCTCTGTTAATTCTAAATCTTTCAGCCATGATGAATAGGAAATGGCGAATTTGATGCTGTGATTCTCTGACCTGCACATAAAACATAAGTAACAGAGAAATCATGTGAAGTGAATTAAGTAAAAAGTCTACTTAAGCTATTAAAGAGAAAGCTTAGAAGTCTCTTTGGACAAGTTATTATTTTTAGCATACAGAGGTGCTCCTTGCTTACCCCATTGGGGGTTGCTACCTCACTGGTAAATCAAAGCCTCATCAGGAACAGAAGATTGTAACAAAACCTGACATGTTATGACTATTATATGCTATTTTGAGTCCCAGGGAAACTGGTGATGCTTTCTAATAATGTGGAGAACCCTCCCCATTTCAATAATTATCTCTCTCTCTCTGGGCCCCCATACTCTTAAACTGGTCTTCAAAGTAGGTCCCCAGCTACTCACCTGCTTGCCATAGAGCCGCAGGAGCTGCCTGAAGCCTGGGCAACTTCTAGGCTGAACAGGAAGCAGGGCGAGGAAAAAAAAAATCCCCCCACCAGAGGCCAGCACTTTGTCAGGAAGGCTCAGGATGACAACGGAGATTTGTGGTTAATGATCTTTTTAGAATGGTCCCCAAATGTAAGTGGTGTAACCCAGGCACTGTCTCTAATTCGGGAAGATGACACCAAGATATGTAGTCAGTGCGGATAACTGAAGATGCTCACAAGCTTCAGGTTGGCTTGGACACATTGACCTTGATTCACTAAAAAATTCTCATGGTAGTAAAAAATTCAAATCATGAGCAAAAGGCCTGAGAATTTCACTGTTGTTGAATCACCAGCTAGGAAGACAATGAAAGTCATTGGAACTTTTTTACTCCTGAGAAAAGTATTGAACGTTTTACCCCTTTTAACTCTATAGTAAAACGTGCTATTGACTTCCATTGTCTTCCTACCTGATGATTTACTAAAAGTGATGCGCTGGACATATATGCCCTTGGGGGAGTAAAGCTAGGATAGTCACTTGCTGATAAGGATCTGGGTGCTTTCAAGGCCAGCAATATATTATCATGCAGTAAAAAAGCCATAGAGTAACAGGATAGGGGTGCAATATTGCCTCTTTACGAGGCACTGGTGCACCCTCATCTATAGTATGCCGTCCATTTCTGGGCACAAGTTCATAGAAAAGGGAATGAAGGATCTTAGCCATGAAAAAAAGATTACAGGAATCAAATCGGGGTGGGGGGCATAAAACCTGTATAAATATATTAATTCAAAAATATTGGGTAGAGATAATTAAGGATTCCCACAACAAACAAGTGTTGCTTCCTCTGTGTGGAGACAAAAGATTTAATCTTCGGAGCTGATTATCCTTTTTTTTTACCATAAGAACTGTAAATCTGTGGAATATTCTGCCACAGGAGCTGGTCACAGATGCAACAGCTGATTTTGCCCCACTTTTTGTTTCTAGTGATCAAATCTATGGGTGCCACTAAGTTTAGGGCAGTTTTAGAAACACAGAAACCACTTCTAGTCATCACTGTTTAGTTCTGTAGGCTGTTGCCTGCTTTTAGCTTGATTCCCTCCCCCCGGGGCATCCAGAATCGGGATGCCCCATTGTGTGAAACCTCCCCGGTTGCCTTGAAACTCATCTTCTTCCCCGGTCCAACGGTGCATGTTCGAGCAGCGGCCGCATTCCTGTTGTGCCTTTAGCAGGGCGCTTGCCCATTCAGGCATTTGTGAATGACTGCGCAGGCACACTCCCTGTAAAGAGTAGCCAGGGCTATGCCCACACAGCAGGGCACCCCCTAACGGGGTGCCCGAGGGCAAGGTCCAAAACCCAGGATAGAACTTCCTTCCCACCTAGGTGACAGCATTGCAAAGGTGCGATAGAAAGTTTTAATGTCATCACATCTGGAAATGTGAATACTGTATAGAGAAAATGAAGATTGCATGGGACCCAGAAAACCCTGATATCAGCCGCACTTACCAGTTATAAATGATGACAAAAAACTGCAGCACAATGAATAAAAGCCCAAGGAGAACAAAGGGAATATATTTAAACTTTAAGACAGTAGATGTCCTAAAAGATAAAAATATGTTTGATCCAGAATTAAAATACATTCATTGAATTTTCTTTACATGCCATAAAACATGATCAATAGTTTTCTAATTTAATGGGGCTGTATCACAACAACTCCCATAAAACCAAATACATATGTTAAATGGCTAAATGAAGGGCTACCTATACATACAATCCAACCAAGTTTGTATGGGGGTGGTTATTTTGCCTGTCTTCTAGTGTAGTTGGTTATGCTTTATAATATATTTAGTATATGAGTTTATTTCAGTCAGATAAAGTATAGTAAGTTTCTCTGGCCAAAATATATCACTGTTGCCCAGAAGAGGTTTTGGTATAGGCCGTTTACAGGGTCGTTAGTAAGTGTTCTAGAATGTTCTTTCTAATGGTCTTCTCTAAACCTATAAGACACTTTATGTGGGCTGAACCAAAGAGGTATCTGGTCGACTTGAAGCAGGGCCAAGGTGGGTACCTTTCCAGCTGTGTGTGGTCGCTAGATATCACTGTTGCTCGGGAGAGGTTTTGGTTCTCACAGGGGTGTTAGCAAGCATTCCAGAATATTCTTTCAGATGTTCTGCCCCAAACCTATAAGAGGTTTGAGCAGTATAAAATGTGGGCCAGATCAAGAAGGTTTATGGTCACATAAAGGGACTAGAAACAGGACCATGACCGATCTGTACTGTACAGTACAACTTCATTCTGGTTACACCTAAGCTTACCCAAAGGAATCGTTGATTATTGAAGGGTATAAAGGTACTTATTCAACCCCTTGTTAAGAATGTTTTCTATGTGAAGGTGAAGTGATGTGTACCTTTAAAGTCTGTGAAGTATGGACTATTGCCAATATACCTTGCTTACGGAAAAAAAGCAACTGGCACCCAAGTTTCTTTCAGCTTTTGCATTCATCGAACCTAAGTCAGTACTGACGTTCAAGCTTGTGTTGTCTCTGCAAGACCTGGGGAAATTTAGTGCATGTGATGGTAACCACTTTAGCTTGATGGTGTGCTGAAAACTCCGTTACTTCTATTGGAAGGAAGGAGAATCTGGGGTGACAGGTTTGTGAGTGTACACTCAGCTCTTACAGGGGAGTACTCTTCAACAGTCTATCTCCTGAGTCAGTCTGAGCTGTGATAAGGGCTTATTGCTGCTGCAATTCCTAAGATGCATGTGAAGATGCTTATACCCATTATGCAATGCTTTGAGCAGATATTAGAGTGATTATGATCTCCCAGGATCCAAAAACAACCCCCAACATCAAACACAGCTGGGAGCATGCACAGCTCCAATCACTGCGATGGAGGGGAGGTGCCGGGTGTTGCCTTAGCATGTGTAACATAGCAGTAACATTTCTATGAATGGAGCTGGTTGTGCTCCCAAATGTTAATTTATAAAGTGCCATCAAAACAAAACAAGTATATAATACACAAGGTTGTCATGGGTCCAGTGTAACAGCAAATACATATTAATACAGAAGTACATTATGAGTGATAAGAAAATATTGGATGTTACCCCCCTTCCTCCAGGAACACCAATGAAGCTATTGTTTCTGTTATGTCACATCATTCAAGCTGGCAGGTAATTAAACATATTAGCACAGTACCCTAAGTTGACATTGGTTTGGTTTTGGTTGTTTTTTTCCAGTTGATTTATAACGTATTTGTCATACTCATTCATTGTGAAGGTACAATGGAACATAGTTCATGATATGCTCTCTAGCCACAATGAACCTGAAATATATCAAGGGAGTCACCAAATGCTAGCAAAGGTTTACTTTGTGACATCTCCTGACTGAGTGAACAAAGGCTAGTGGTTGCCAATGGTTAACTAAAAATAATCAGGATGTAGAATGAACATGCATCAACTTAAAGTCTAGTCACCTGGTAACAATGGACGGGTGCTGTTGCATTCTGCAGTCATGTGGACAAACCAATTCAATCATAGGCTGGTCTGGTCTGCGACCCATGTGTAACCTTGGCATTTAAAAGATGCACAAACTGGAACACACAGGTTGATCCTATGTAATACATGTGTTCCTGCTTGTATCATTTTATAACATCAGCGCTGTCTTGTCCATCTCGATCACTGCCTGGTATTGTAGCTCATCCAAGTGCAATAAGAATAAACTACAGGGGACTGTTAACTCGGCAGAAAGGATTATTGGAATACCTCTACCATCACTGAAATCCCTCTATGCAAAATTCACTCTATCGCAAGTGAGGAAAATCCCCTCTGATCCCACACATAATGGCCAACCCCTTCTTCACCCCCCTTAGGTCTGGACGATGTCTCAGGGTGCTCCTGTGCAGAACCTTAAAGTTACAGAATAGCTTCTTCCCATCAGTGACTGGCCTTCTAAACACAGCACTGGCAAAGGGTGTGGTTCGCACTCTTCACTAGACCTCTGAGCTATTTATCATGATCACCCTGCAATTACAGTCTGGGTTCAACTGTTGCATTAGAGCCCGTGCATGGAGACTGGATGTGCACATGCTCACGCATATATGGGTGTATGTAGGGACTAGGAACCATACATATATATCACTCAATAGCTGGCACATTATTGCTGTAGTGCAATGCAATTTTGATATTGAATGTCTCAATATGTATCTAACATTGTTAAATTGTGTTATCCTATATAGCTCCTCCTCCTTGCCTACCTCCCTTACTGTTCCTGTAACCAGCCACTACATATTCCTTGTACAATGAAATGTAAACTTGGTGAAATGAAGTGATTCTTGATTCATTTGTGATTTTATGCAATGAAAAACAGTACAGTATCTGCTTTGAAATGTTGTACTACCACCGGGTTTTCTAAAAATATCTTCAACTGCCGGATCTGGGAAAACATTCAACAATTTACTTAATCCCTGTGGGGTTTTCTCCCAGTTTATCACTGGTCTCAATTGTATATTTTACTTATCGCAAATCTGTTTTTTCCGTATGTGGTCTAAGAAAGCGTATTTTTTCTTCGGATAGGCCATCAGGTCCCAGGGCTTTTCCTAAATTTTTACGCTTAATGGTTCTCTTGACCTGTTCGACTGTAATTAGGTCATTCATAATCCTACCTTTAACTGTGCTTCAGGGATCATTTATGTTACAACTCCTTATTGCTTCTATATGTTTTTATTGCCGACTAAGTTTTAATTTCAACAAGAAGCATATTAAGAATCCCTTTAAAGCGATTGACCAGTCAAACTTTAAAATCATTTGCCTGGCAGCGTATCTTAACTTCAGTGTCAGTGCCAGTGCTGTCTCTTTGTTCTGGTCACAGAAAGGAATATGAATTTCTTTCCTCCTCTTAGTCTGCCTCCAGCACCTCCCCCCTAATCCAGATTATCAATCCAATACCGAGACTAGTGACACCCCTTTTGTTGTTGATAGGCTATAATGGAGCTCTCTACATTGTAACAGCTGAGTTACAATTTAACTCAATCTAATGCAATGCACACAGTGTGATTGTATGACTCAGCCCTGCCATCAATGAGGACATGAATAAAATGAATAAAGTGTGATGAGATATGAAATATATGCTTGTCAAAACATACCTTGTCAATTAGAAGGCTGCTAGTATATTTGTCTGCAGACAAGCCACTTTGCAACCATGTGCTAAATAGGTTTCTTGGCTAAGTCAGATCACACCTCCACATGTAATAGTTTTTGCAACCATGTGCTAAATAGGTTTCCTGGCGAAGGCAGATCACACCTCCCCATGTGGTAATTGACATATACTTACTAAAAACCAGTGAATGAGACATTTTAGACACATCTCGGTTCCAAAGAAATTTAAAACATGACTTTTACAATAAAACGCCCCTGACACATGATTGGCCGCAGCCAGCATACGGCCCGCCCCAATAACCAGTTTAAAAATGAAAGAGTTGGGCACAGATTATATGACATGCCAGGGGATTGCTTCCAATAAGTAGGCTGTCATCATTTGCTTTCCGTGTACCCCTCACAAGACATTATCTTCAAAAAAGGTAACGATCTCTGTTATTTCCCCCTTTTATTTTATAAGCATCTTGCCATATATTGTATGTCTGTTATTTTTATTGTACATCTTTGTTTTACATGCACTGCCCCTTATGGGTGAATTAAATCTTAAAAATGTATAAAGTGGTCTTCTGTGTGCTAACCCTCTAAAACTTTAGAAGAGACATTGTATGTGTGCTAAATCTTGTGCCCTGTGTGCTTGCCTATCGCTACCAGTGTGACTTTATTGTTGTATAGTCGGGCCTTATCGTGTGATTGGGTATATTGACTGCATAAGGTGAGATCTTCACTTAAAGACCTGTGTGTGTATGTAGTGTCTGGCTATTAGGGCCAGGTCCCAAAAAACGTGTGTGTGTAAACGATTGTTTGTAGTACGATCAAAATCCGGTCTGGATTAAGGCATAAAACCTCCTTGATTCATGACAAAATTGGCGGCAGCTCAGTGGGATCTATAACTTAGTACATTAGTGCACTGTTTAAAGTAATTTAAGCGTGTACTAATAGGCTGGAAGCTTGCTATAAGTGACCGGCCTACAGAAGCTCACTCAGTGCATTGTTTTTTTTTTTGTATTTTTAAACAGACATACTTGGCTTTTGCTTCCCCTCCCCACTCTAGTTTTTCTTTAGATCTATCTTTCATTTGGCATAATGGCTGAGAGTATAAGCAGCTATAAAAAGCACAGCCGTGATGACCTGATCAATTTGTGTGAGATGAGGAACATCTCCACCACAAGAGGACAATCAAAGGAACAATGGATCTGTGCGTTGGTTGAATTTGATCGAGCAGAGCAAGCTCAAAATGTTTCTCAAGAGACCCCAGAGGAAGAGCAATCCTCACCGCCACAGGAAGGAAGGGGACGTAATGTCTTGAGCTACCAACCCGAGGACCAGATGTCGTCTTTGGAAATGAGTCTACGACTTTTGGGCTCCGATGACCCAGCACTACATCTCCAGCTGATTACGCAGCACCAGGAAAGCCAGGCCCAGCGGGAGGAACGGGCTGGAACTAGCTAAATTACAAATGCAGCAACAGGGGTCTGCTAGCCTCATGGAGTCCGGGGGGTGAACGGCCCTACAAAATCCCTTTGGATAAATTTCCGACCATGGAAGGAGATAACTGTGTGGACTCTTTCTTCCAAGCCTTTGAAAAAGTTTGCAGACAATATAGCCTGCCCAGGGAGCAGTGGGCTGGTTACCTCATCCCAGGACTGAGGGGGAAGGCCCTAGAAGTGTTTGTAAGTCTCCCCGAGGATCAAGAGCGAGATTATGATGCTTTAAAACAAGCCATTGTGAAACGCTACTGCCTCACACCTGAAGTTTATCGCAAGCATTTCCGGACCCTGCAGCGTGGCCTTGCTGACAGCTACATGGACCTTGTATTCAATCTGCGTGCTGCATTTCAGCAGTGGCTCAAAGGACTGTCTGTGGACACTTTTGTCACCTTACAAGAGCTCATGATTAAGGATCAGTTTCTCCACACATGTCCTGTGGATGTCAGACAGTTTGTCTTGGATTGAGCCCCCAAGACAGCGGCAGAAGCAGCAGAGATTGCAGATTCCTATGCTGCCAACAGGATCCCTCTGCCCAGCAGGACTGCTCCCCCTAGCTGGAAAGAGGGGAAAGCTGCTGGGCCCTCTGCCCCTACCCACCAAAGGAGCCAGGTATCCAGGTCTTCAGGATACCCGCCATCAGCTGTAGTGCCCCGGAGATGTTATATTTGCAACCAGGTGGGTCATCTCAGCAGGACGTGCCCAGAAAAGAAGAAAACAGCCCCCACCTATAAGGACAATGGTGGGGCCTCTTCAGTTCTGTGTGCCTCCAGGACAACAGTTAACCTTTCTGAAAACTTGCAACCTGTCACTGTGGGAAAAACAGTTACCACTGGGTTACGAGACACTGGATCTGAGGTTACGTTGGTCCGTCCTGAGCAAATAAGCCCTGAAGATCTGATTCCAGGCCGGACCATGGGCAGTCAAGGGGGTTGGAGGCTTAAACCCTTCAGTTCCCACGGCCTGTGTCTTCCTAGATTGGGGGGCTGGGCGAGGCATAAGAGAGGTTGGGGTCACAGATAACATCCCAACCAATGTACTATTGGGCACTGATCTGGAGCGATTGGTGGCCCGTTATGAGCCCATACCTGTGGCTCAGGACCCCTCCAAAGAACTGGTGAAGGACTCGGTGGCCTTGAGGAGTTCCAAAATAACTGACTGTGTACCAAGCCATGACTCTAGTGAGTCCTATGAGTTGAGGCCTGATCACGGTCTCACTAAGCAGTATGGTGATCAGGATATAACAAATGTATGCGATGCAATTTACACTGAAGGCAACCCCTCTGCTGCAGTGGTGACCCGCAGCGGACACCGTTACTCCTCCAATCGGCCGCTGCGCACCACTGCCGAGGCACAGCCTTCTCATAATACTAAAGAGCATGGACTGAACCCATCCACTGCTGAAGGGCTGGAGCCCGGCCCCTCTGTTTTCCCTCTGGTGCCTGTCACAGATAGCTCTGAATTCTCTGAGGCTGTCAAAACTGATACCAGTCTGGAGGAGCTCAGGGATCTGGCGGATAGGTCTCCAGAGGGAGATGGGAGGATGAGAGTGTATTGGGAACAAGGCAGATTGTACAGAGAGGCTATCCCCTCTGAACCATCTGACCCAGAAATGACTGACCGACAGGTGATAGTACCCCACAAGTACAGGGAACATCTGTTGCAAATTGCTCATGAGATCCCGCTTGCTGGCCACTTAGGGGTACAGAAAACTAAAGCCCGTCTCATCCACAACTTCTACTGGACACACATGGGTTCTGACATTGACAATTATTGTCGGTCCTGTGTTGTGTGCCAGCGAGTTGGCAAGACGGGAGACACAAGCAAGGCCCCCTTGAGACCTTTACCCATTATTGAAGAGTATTTCCAGAGGGTAGCAGTAGACATCATTGGGCCCTTAGCAATCCCAAGCAGTTCTGGAAAAAGGTTCATCCTCACCGTAGTTGACTATGCCACCCGATACCCAGAGGCAGTAGCCCTAAGCTCCATCAGAGCAGACAAGGTGGCACTTTGAAGCAAATGCTCAAAATGTTTGTGGAATCTCAAGGTAGGGACTGGGAAAGATATCTGCCTCACCTGCTCTTTGCCTACCGGGAGGTGCCCCAATCATCTACTGGATTTTCCCCGTTTGAGCTCTTGTATGGGCGGCGCGTTAGAGGACCCCTTGATCTCATTAGAGAGGCTTGGGAGGGGCAGAGCATGGGTCCAGGAGTCTCAGTTGTGGAATATGTCCTGAAACTCCGGGAGAAAATGGACACCCTAGTGGGACTGGTGCGAGAGAATCTTACCCAGGCCCAAGCCTCCCAAAAACAGAGGTATGACCGTACTGCCCAGGAGAGGGTGTATGAGGCAGGCCAGAAAGTATGGGTGTTGGTCCCTATGCTGCAGAACAAGCTGCAGGCTGCATGGGAGGGACCATACACCATACAAAGAAAGCTCAATGATGTAACCTATGTGGTAGCTCTGGATGACCAGGGCAAGCGTCTTAAGGTGTATCATGTCAACATGATCAAGGCTCATCATGACAGGGCAGCAATTGCCCTCCCAATCTGCAGTCAGCTCCCAGAGGGGGAGATAGAACCCCTAATTGATCTCCTGGCTACCACCAAGGAACCAGACTCCCTTGAGGTGGCCCAGATTAACCCTCAGCTGACCACAAAGCAATGGGGAGAACTGTCCAGTGTGTTAGAACCCTATCGGGGAACCTTTACTGCCCGCCCAGGCTTAACCAAACTAGCCGTCCATCATGTGGACACTGCGACCCATCCACCAATTAGGCAGTCACCTTACAGGGTCTCCCCAGAGGTCCAAACCGATATTAAAAGAGAAATAGAGGAAATGTTAGCCCTGGGGGAGATACAAAAATCCCAAAGTGCATGGGCAGCCCCTGTTGTACTAGTGCCCAAACCTGATCAGACCATACGGTTTTGTGTGGATTACCGAAGGCTTAACGCCATTACAGTTCCAGATGCCTACCCAAGGTGGATGAGCTGTTGGATAAGCTGGTCTCTGCCCGCTATCTAACAATCATGGACCTAAGCAGAGGTTACTGGCAGTTTCCTCTGACCACTGAGGCTAGGGAAAGATCTGCTTTTATCACCCCCTTTGGCCTCTATGAGTGCAATGTAATGCCCTTTGGGATGAAGAATGCCCCCGCCACCTTTCAAAGGGTTGTTAATGGTCTCCTAGAAGGGTTAGAACATTGTGCTGTGGCCTATCTGGATGACATTGCTATATTCAGCCCTAGCTGGGAGGATCATCTGACTCAGGTAGCAACAGTCCTGGGGAAGATCACCGCAGCTGGCCTGACACTGAAGCCCACCAAATGTTTGCTATGACAGAAGTGAAATATCTGGGACATGTCTTAGGGGGCGGAGCATTACAGCCTGAGACTGGGAAGGTGGAAGCCACCTGAAGGTGGAAGCCAGGTGGAGGCCCGCGCCTCAGACCAAGACACAGGTCCAGTCCTTTCTACTACAGGAAGTTCGCCCCTAACTATAGTACTCTGGCTAAGCCCTTGACAGACCTGACCAAGAAAAAACTCCCGATGTGTGTTGCTTGGACTACAGACTGTGAGCGCTCTTTCACAGAACTCAAAAAGGCTCTGGCTAGCTCCCCTGTTCTACAGGCCCCAGATTTCAGCCGCCGGTTTGTGGTCCAAACTGACGCCTCGGCTTATGGGTTGGGTGCTGTATTGAGTCAAATAAACTCCGCTGGAGAGGAGCACCCTGTTCTATACCTCAGTCGAAAGCTGCTACCCCGCGAAGTTGCCTATGCTGCAATCGAACTGGAGTGTTTATCGATTGTTTGGAGCCTACAAAAACCACAGCATTTTCTTTATGGTCGGGAGTTCACAGTGGTTACGGATCACAATCCTCTGAGCTGGTTACACCGGGTTGCTGGGGAAAATGGCAAATTGCTGCGCTGGAGCCTAATTCTTCAGCAGTACAACTTTACAATCCAACATCGTAAGGGAAGCCGTCATCAAAATGCAGATGGTCTCTCCCGCCAAGGGGATCATTAAAGGTAGACGCATGGCTCAGCGTCTTACGCTAAGCCAGGCGTCATTTTGAAAATGGGGGGATGTGATGAGATATGAAATATATGCTTGTCAAAACATACCTTGTCAATTAGAAGGCTGCTATACATTTGTCTGCAGTTACCAACAGGAAGCCATTTACATATGACAAGCCGCTTTGCAACCATGTGCTAAATAGGTTTCCTGGCTAAGTCAGATCACACCTCCACATGTAATAGTTTTTGCAACCATGTGCTAAATAGGTTTCCTGGCAAAGGCAGATCACACCTCCCCATGTGGCAATTGACATCTACTTACTAAAAACCAGTGAATGAGACATTTTAGACACATCTCGATTCCAAAGAAATTTAAAACATGACTTTTACAATAAAACGCCCCTGACACATGATTGCCCGCAGCCAGCATACAGCCCGCCCCAATAACCAGTTTAAAAATGAGAGAGTTGGGCACAGATGACATGACATGCCAGGGGATTGCTTCCAATAAGTAGGCTGTCATCATTTGCTTTCCGTGTACCCCTCACAAGACATTATCTTCAAAAAAGGTAACGATCTCTGTTATTTCCCCCTTTTATTTTATAAGCATCTTGCCATATATTGTATGTCTGTTATTTTTATTGTACATCTTTGTTTTACATGCACTGCCCCTTATGGGTGAATTAAATCTTAAAAATGTATAAAGTGGTCTTCTGTGTGCTAACCCTCTAAACCTTTAGAAGAGACATTGTATGTGTGCTAAATCTTGTGCCCTGTGTGCTTGCCTATCGCTACCAGTGTGACTTTATTGCTGTATAGTCGGGCCTAGGACCTTATCGTGTGATTGGGTATATTGACTGCATAAGGTGAGATCTTCGCTTAAAGACCTGTGTGTGTATGTAGTATCTGGCTATTAGGGCCAGGTCCCAAAAAACGTGTGTGTGTAAACGATTGTTTGTAGTACGATCAAAATCCGGTCTGGATTAAGGCATAAAACCTCCTTGATTCATGACAATTGCCGACTAAGTTTTAATTTCAACAAGAAGCATATTAAGAACCCCTTTAAAGCGATTGACCAGTCAAACTTTAAAATCATTTGCCTGGCAGCGTATCTTAACTTCAGTGTCAGTGCCAGTGCTGTCTCTTTGTTCTGGTCACAGAAAGGAATAGGAATTTCTTCTTCCTCTTAGTCTGCCTCCAGCACCTCCCCCCTAATCCAGATTATCAATCCAATGCCGAGACTAGTGACACCCCTTTTGTTGTTGATAGGCTATAATGGAGCTCTACATTGTAACAGCTAATGCACACAGTGTGATTGTATGACTCAGCCCTGCCATCACTGAGGACATGAATAAAATGAGGTAAAATTTTATTTTAATTTACTCTGGCAGGATAGCTTTATTTTTAAAAAAGTACTAATTACCATTGCCACATGTTTCAGCAACATGAATTTTATTTTACTAATTTTTTTTGTGAGTACACTTTACCTTTCACTGGGAACATAAGAGACAAACGTGATGATCTATAAAAACCCTGGCAGAGCATCATATCCTGAAATTGTGTGTTTATATATATTTATATAGACATTTGATATTGCAATTAACTTACATGTTTTTTACATGAAACGTGTCCATACTTTGCTATTCCGAGTTGCTGGACCGCTGTGTCTCTGTACTCTTTTGGGAATAAAAGAAATATTAAATCAAAATCCATTTTAGCAAAAGCACTTTTTACATTAACCAGATTTTTTGTGTGTGAACACTCCCCCCCCCCCCGTATGCCCAGCAACTAACCATGATCTCCGCACCCACGGCACATGCGTGGGTGCTTTTTTCAATCATATATATAATGTCTGGAAATGAATGCTGAATTAATAGATTTCTTGGTGCCTCCTTATAGCCGCTCCCTTCGGCTGGGCGCACAATGGATGGAGGGGTACAGGGGATGGTTGCACCTGGGATCGAGGGGAGAATCGGATGAATCGTCCCTTGGTTAAACTTGATGAACCTGTGTCTTTTTTTCGAATCAAATTAAATATTTAAATTGGGGGTTTCACACAGCGAAAATGGAAATGTCCCAAGTGCCAGCTGTAAATCACCTCTGGAATCTTTTGAACTCCAGAGCAGGTGTGCATGGGTTTTGGTGCACATGATGTAGTGTCCTACATGGAAAATAAAATACTGTCCTACATGGTAATTTGTTTAATAAAGGGATATCAATCAACTGTATTAACACAAACATTTTTTCATGTTATATGTTTCAATGGCATTTTTTAAAAGTTTCCAATCAAGTGTGCCAAAATGATGTGCTTGAGGTTCTGAGTTTATCTATATTTTTTTTAATTTTCTATGTTTTTGCAACTCCGTGTTATAAAAGAAAACAGTTCTCCATAGCAACAATGTGTTTACCTTATAAACACACATCAAAGTGGTGTTCAGATGTACATTTCAGAAGCTTCCTCATTCTGGCTTGCTAATAATCTGACAAATTTAACCCCATCTACATTATTTTAATCTCTTCAGATAGGGGGAATCCGCTTGTGTTCAAGAAGCTAAAAGGTTACTAGAAGCATTCTCAGGTGAAAAGGCTGATTGCTGCTGCCTTGTTTAGCCAAAGCCACTAATAAACACACCTGTTACAGTTGAAGGATTCTGGGATTTGTAGTGAGATAAGGATCTTGGATACTAGGAGCTTTACTGAGGGTCAAGAAAGACACTCCTACTTTACCAAGACAGATCCACTGGAATCCACTGGAAAGAGTCTTAGACAAAGCATGCTGATAAGTAAATAACAGGTCTGGGTGGACAATCCTAACACCAGAAGAGGCAGAACACCAAAAACCTGAAAATGGGAGTTTCCTTTAAATCCACCACACATAGCACATAGTTTCATTAAGACAAATGCATTATTAAAAGTCCACAAAAGTAACCACTAGTGATGTTAGCATCCCCTCCCCTGTCTCTTTCCCAGTGTTGTGTAAGGGGCATGGCTTAAAAAAGAACCGACCTTCTCCCAGCATCAGCACCTTCCTCTGGTGCTTCCTGCAGCATCTGGAGCAAGGTTTCAGAAATCACTTCCCCCTACTGTGTGTGCTCTCACATACAGCCATGAATGAATCGAGCCTGCAGGCATGTGCAGACAGCCGGGGAAGCCAATCTGTGAAGGAGTGCCAGGGCAATGCAATACAGGTACAGGTAGTTTTATTTAACCCACTGCACAGAGGAGGGGGTGAGATGGGGCTTAAGATGAAGAACATAATTTAAACTATTTAAACTGAACCAACAGTTGAAACAAAAACCCTAAAACACACTTGCTTCATCTGCATGCATGATATTGAATTATTATGAGCACTTACATTTGCTCCTGTACCCACTCAAAGCTGAAATGTCCCCTCACCAATTTCCTCCTGTTTGTGTCCATCTTGGAGCACCTAGGAGGCTTCCTTTCTCAACATCGCAGCTGTGCTGCTGCCTGGATTTAACCAACATAACCCACAATGCAAAGCAGCAGGTCACCCACTTCCTTTTTGCAGGACACTGGTAGCTCCTTAGGACGCCATCGAGGGGGAAAATCCACCATGGCACATGAGTTACAAAAAGGTAAATTAATTTTTATGTGCAGAAATCTGAATTGCCCTGGAGAGAGGTACATGTGATTTGGTCTGGTTTAAGTTTTCTGAACGTCATACAGATTTATTGATTTAAAGCAGGCCTAAATCTTCTAAGACAGTGAGTTGTCACAGGATACATACTGTACAATAGCTGCTAAAAATGAAAATAATTCTTTCACCAAAGCTATCTCACAAAAAGGCAGCGCTGGTATATATATAGCTAAAAAGAGTGGCAATACTGAGTACTGCTATAATTCAATATATATATATATATATATATATATATATATATATATATATATATATAATAGTTCAACATTTGCACTTTATTTGTGTGTACAAAATAAATGGAGAGGCACTCCCAAAATTTTTTAGAACGCCCCAAAAGTCTTATGATACTGCCATAAGATTAAACATAAGTTGTTCTCACCTCATCCGCTCTTCTGACTTTCTCTGCTCACTTTCCATGTGCTGTCAGTTATCTCCAGTGCCCTGGAATGGAAGGATGAAGCCGCTGGAGCAGACAGCACTCTCCGTTATCTATACTACTCCTGTTCTGCAACATGAAGCTGCCAGCTGTACTCTGTCAGGGGTTCACAGGTGGCTTTATGTTACAACACAAGAGCAATGCAATATGTGAAAGCAATAAAGGCCCACACCAAATAAATCATGCTCCTTACCCTTATAAACCATAACAGCATTAGATGTATAAAGTTTAGCATACTATAAAAACAGTATTTGTGCTGCTCTGTACTTAGTGATGAGCCAATCTCTCATTATTCTTTTCAGATCCAAATCTTATCCGAATAAATTTATACCAATTTTTCCAGTTTTGGACATTTGAAACAAACTTAACCCAACTAATTAAAGGAGGCTACAAACTGTTCTTCTTACCCTCTCCTCACTCCACCGGCAAAACCAGGCCCTGTGATTGACCGACATGTGGCAGTCAAGTAGTCCGGACTTATTTTGAGCACCAGAAACCCATAACAGAACTCCAGACCACGTGAATACCAGTGAGGGGCCATCGGTAGTTACGCAGAGGGGTTCTGCAAAGCAACTGAAGGGCAAGCAGGCAACACTCATAAGCAACAGAAGGGTAACAGCAGTACAGATACATTTAGCACATGGCAGCAACAGTTGTTTGGGAATTGAGTCCATAAAATAGATATTATTGCAGTGGACAACTAAAGAAACTCACATGGTGCTGTGGCACAGCAGATGCTGTCAGCTGAGTCTTCACCCAATTGAAGCTTTGAATCCCCAGCTCAATTTGAAAGCAATGACCCACAACGTGGAAGAGCAAGATTCCCTCCTCGCATAAGAAACAGGCTTGACCACAGGACAGGAAAGGCTGACAAAATGCAGCTAGCAGGAGAGTGGAGAAGGGATGTCACATCTAATTACAGAGCACGAAGCACCACCCTGCTTTCAAAATAATGTATCAACCTCTTGGATAGGTGGATCAATAAGAGAAAAAAAACTGTCCTTTAACATGACACACCTGCTTGTCACGAGAGCTTGCATTCTATGCAGTTCAATGTCAGACTGAAGTCATTAAGTCTGTTCTAACCAGGAAGTTATCAGAAGCAAACATTTGCTGCCTCTAATTCTGAGGAAACTTTTCACCTTTTCACTTTTACTAGCTGAAAGGTAGGCTTTGCTAGTATTAGAAAAGAATTAGGGTATTGATTGACAGAATAAAGTGTATAATGCAGACATGACAGACTCCTTGGAAGGTATAAAGTGATTTGCTTTGTTAGGATATAATAAAATGATGGTCATTGTTACAATCAAAATATTATCACTATAATATATAATTAGCCTCTGGCCAAAGCGGCAAACCATCTCCTATTCCCTTTGGCACAGTCACTCCAGACCCCCCCCCTGGAAATACACCAGGTCCATGCTGATGGGCACTGGTCTCTTCTGTACCTCCACAGGGGCGGGCTTTCTGGGGGCCCCAATCATTTTTATATAACAAAATACAATAATTAAGAGGAATAAATGACAGAGAGAAGCAGCTATGTTTCTCATGTAGCCTTGGCACAGACAGCATCACCAGTATTACACAACTATTACAGCTGCTTCCAGTGTTCACTGGGGGGCCTATGAGAGGTAGGGGCCCCATGCAACTGCATGGGTTGCGTGGCGGCACTGCACCTTCGATGCCAAGTAGGGGCTGTGGGGCTTCAGGCATAGGTACCGGAAAACCACACACTATGACAACAAAGCTATTGGAAGCAGTGGGGCCCCCCTGCACCTGGGCAAGCATTTTTTGTTTTTGCAGACCTGCAGCCAAAGCCACCACAGAGCAGGACGAAGAGTCTAGAGCAGCAAAGTCGCTGTCACCAACGCTACAGGGATGGGTGGGTGCAGAGCTGTCAGTGGCCGCTCACTGCACACTAAGCCACCAAGCACAGCCACTGGCAGCTCAGTGCAGATTAAATATTTTCTGCTGGACCAGCTGGGCGACTACATTACCCCACGCCAAGAATGGCAAAGCAGGAGTTCCCGAGAAGCAGGCACCCACACAAGGGTGGCACAAGGTACGCAATCTGAGGCTCCTGTAACTAGGTGGGTGCCAGACAACCACCAATCAGTTACCTAGCTGGACTATTATTTTAAAGGAAAAGAAATTACTGTATCTGGGGCCTTCACCAAATTTTGTGCCCAGGGGCCTCCACCAGACTTTATACGGCCCTGTAGAAGGTACATGTGTAAAACATTTAAGAACCACTACCTTAGAGGTATAAAACATCTCGATGAGGCAGTAACATTATTTTTCTGGGGGCATGCCAGACATGGCAGAAAAACAACCTGCAATCAAGCCCAAAGACTCCACAGATCTTCAAGCAAGTGAGATGAGTAGGAGGAGGAGGACACCACTGTCACTGTACTAAAATGCTTGAAGGCCCTCCAACTGGGCAGGGATATCAAATATTGCTAAATCCATTAATGATACTTGCCAGTATACATAACTCACTCTTCCTGTAGGGACTACTCAACTAGCCCAAAATTACACAAAGGTTCAAAATGTTTCTTAAAGGAGCAGTATCGCGAATTTTTCTTGGTGACTTATATTTAAATGGTACTTTGAATGTAGATAAGTGTTGGAGTAAGAATTACAAATGTAGAAAAAAAATGATGTGTGTGTTGAGCAGCTGGAGACTAATAGCTCATGTTTATGTCTTGTCAGTGTCGGGCGCCGACACTCTGGCCTGTTCCACACTGAGGAGAGGGGTGCAACAATGTATCAGTTCCACGCTGAGGAGAATGTATCAAAGTCTCAGCTGTTCAGTGCTGGCAGCCGTCCAGCATAAGATAACAACATTGCAACATTGCAACATTGCCTGGCCAGAACTTATATATCTAAAACAGAGAGAAAAGCTCTAGAAGTCATTTAGCTGATTTTGACAGTTTTCCCTTCATGTTGGCTCTGCTGCAAAATTGTTCAGTTTACCATTTTCTCTTTTTTTCCATGTGATCTTTCTTTCAGCTTTGTGTGTTTTGAGCAAAGCCCAACCCAGGATTTTCACTATCTGGAGTTTTGTTTTGTGCCCCTAGGGGCATCCTGACTTGGGATGCCCTGATATGTGAAATCCCCAAGTTCGCCTGTGAAAACGTACCTTTCCCTGTCCCACAGCGCATGCGCGGGTCTCATCCAATCAGCTCTGTTTGCACACAGATGGGGAGCCTGAGCAGTAACCTTCCTGGCCGCCCGGCCTGTCTAAATGACATCTGCGTGAGCGCCAGAAAAATGGGGGGATCTGTGGTTATCCAGGGGTCGTTTCACACAGTGGGCATCCTGATTTAGAATGGGGTTTTGTTCCACTTTAATACTTTTAGATTTTCCTGCACAGTTATTCAAAGAAGAATTTCAGTCATTTTCAGTCAGTTTAGTTTATTTTGTATAGATTTTACACATTTGAGTCACCTGGTCTCATAACAAAAGCAGCACCTCACACACACAGCCGTTACCACTGATTACAGTGTCAGCCTCTGAGGTAAAGTGTTGCTAGGAGACCAGTGGGCTAAATGAAGCAGCTCACTAAAAACAACCCAGCAGATCCCCCTATTCAGCAAATGGACTGAGCTATTATAATTATACAATTTAAAAGAGAGGCAGATATTTTTTTCTTTTTCTATCGCCAGATTATTTATACACGTTATAAGCTATTGTATGGCTATTTAATTATTTATCTTTTTTAAGGCAAATTTCGCGATACTGCTCCTTTAAAAAACATTAACAGCTTTATTAAATAAATACAATGAAAACACAATGAACATATGCAATCTCACAGATACATAATGGTTGATTTAGTAATGGTTGAAAAATTTCTCTTGATACCAAGAAAATTCCACTGTCGCTGAATCATCCGAAAGAAAGACAATGAAAAGGTTTAAAATGTTGCCTACTTGAAAGTGTGCATGTGCGCAGGTCCGGAGATGGCAGCTGCTGGCTCTGCAGACACCCACGTCTCACAGCCTCCCAGCTTTTTCTTTTCAAGTCGGACAGTGGCGGTTCTTCAATATAAGATAAGGAGTCAACTTCAGGAACCCCAACAAGGGAAAAACAACGACCTTTTACCTCAGAATAAGCAAGTTTGCAAAGACACTGCTGCAGTACATAGTGGGACCGCATCAGTGGCTGAGGTGAAGAGCCCTTAGTGGTACACCCATAGCTCCAGCAGCAGCTGTTTCTATTAACTTTAAGGTGAGAAGAATATTAGTGAAAATAGTGGAAAGTCTACATGAACCCTATAATAATAGCAGATCCCTTTACTCTGCTTAGCACCATACAGCCATATAACCTGACTTTTCATCAAAAGACAGTGCAAAGTGTAAAAGAATAACAGACCATTTATTCATATTTAAAAATAAGACACTGCAATTATTAGCATTTTCTGTCCATTGTTTATACAACAACCACAGCTATTAAAGGCTTTAATAATAACTATAGGCCGCATCCCCGCTATCCCTCTAATAGGGAGCATGCCCACGCCAGCCATTCACAAATGCCTAGTGCGGGCGCCAGCGTGCTCAGAGCTGCTGGCCTTAGACAAAGGCTTGGATGCCGTGACATCAGCGGCTCCGAGCGCACTGATTGGATGAGTAGTTGCGCATGCGTCATAGGACTTGGAAGAGGTGCGTTGGGCTCAGCGATCTGGGGGGTTTCACGCAGCGGGGCACCCAAGATCGGCGTGCCCTGAGGGAATGGACCAAAACCCAGGATAGTCAAAATCCTGGGTTTTGGTCCACTTTAAAACTCATTTTAAACTTAAAAATAGAAGACTCAGAAATCTTAGAAATCACGCAGATCACATAGGCGTTAGAGGAATCCCAGAATCAGTAACAGACCTAAAATCTGCAATCACATCACTATTCTAAGAGCTGGCCCCTGAAATCTCCTTGGAACGCCTTGAAATTCAGAAGGTCCCCCTAAGGACATTATAGTAAAGATGCACTACTACAAGTAAGTCTTACACAATCAGCAAGAGACAAAGAATCCCTTATCTTTGAAATATTCACATATTTGGCTCCACAAACTATTATGAGACACAAGGAACTAAAACCTTTTCTAGAAATCCTCCAATGTAAATGCATTCGATATACATGGGACTTTCGATTCAGACTTACACATACTTCTACCACTATAAAAGATACAGAATGACTTTTTCATAACTTGGGTTTTCTACTTAATTCAACCACTACCACCTTAACCCCAGAAAAAGATGGATACTTCAAGCAAAAAACAGCCCAAGACACAAAACGTAAAGGATTCCCTATCAAGTCAATGAGAACAAGCCCGGCGTAGAAGAGGATCTTTGTTCCCTAACTTTGTTCCCTAAACTAAAAAGTTTTTGCTATCTGAAAATCTTCAGTAACAGGTATCATACTTTTTGTATGATTTATAATGTATTATAGAATCCATATAGGTAAAATAGAACATTATAATAGTCGTTGTGTTTGCAGGGTCTTCCTACAGTTTTTGGTAACCCCTAGCTCCTTTTTTAAGGTCCGTAATAAGAAAATCTTAATTCTCCAGTAATCCTTCTCCTTACCTAACCCCCGCAAATACAGTGGGTTCGCTGTACTAGGTAACTATTTGAGACTCAAGTTCAAAATTTCAGTTATCGATGGAAAATTCAACTACAGAGACAATCTTGGAAGAAATACCATTGATTCCAATTGAGTTTGTCGAGAAAAATATGCAGAACAGAACATGTGGTACAGGTAGAATTTGCCTACACAACTTCGCATATCAGTTGGCAAATACAGCAAACACAGGCATAGTCAGGTAAACGCCAGCTCACAAAGGTGATGACAACTATGTGCATTTTCTATAATTGCTGTTCACTCTGCCACGATCAAGAATGCTGGGAAATAAGCCAGCTATCGCATAGCAACGCGGCAGAGTGAACAGGGTCTAAATGATTGTTTTGTCAGTTTTTAACATGATTTTAGGTTTCTGACTGCCCCTAAATTCCACCACAGTGTTACCTGAAATCATTAGAAAATAGAGCTCTGCACTAGATCTCAGGTCCCCTTGAGGACCCATTTCTCCCTCCGTGTATTTTAACTATTTTATGTTTGTATGTGCTCATTTAGATTTTTTGGTTTAATCCTTACTCCTTTCACCTATACAATTACATTACTGTGTAACTAGGTAAATGAGTTTGGCTGCAGTTTTACTATTCGTGTAGAAAAAAATGATTAATGCTGAGGTATAGCACCACCACTTAAGCCCAGCTATGGCAGCAGGACTGCTGACCAGGGGGGATTTTCTGGGTCACTTGTCTGTCAGCACATCAAAGGCTTGTAGGTAGAAAGCTCTGGAAGAAGAATAACGTTGCTGAAATGGATAAAGCGAGAGGACATTGAAAACCACAGTATGGACAGAAGAAGAGATTTTAGAGAGCAGCATCCACAGGTAAAGGATCAGCGGGGCGCGGTAGACATGAGATGTACGTATACAGTGTGATAGTCAATGCTACTGACATTCAAGGTTGCTAGGACATAGAGCTCTCAAGCAAGGAATAGCAGAAGCTGGGCTACAGGCACGTGATAACTGGGCTAATCAGAATGGAAAATTCCAATCCATCTCTGTTTCCTCCCTCTAATATCAGTAGACCAGTGCTGTGTATGTTACAACCTATTTTACTGATTGCTCTTCATTCAGTAAAAGTCGAGATAAAATATTTATCATATATATGATATCTTATGATATAAAACTGTGCATGATCAGGTGACCCAGATGGAGACAGTGGGGTCGATTCAGAGCCTGGTGAGAAAACTCACTCACAAATTGCCATTCATATTCATTGTTTGCCTTGGGGCTGATTCAGAGAACAGGTGGAAATCTACACCCGGTAGACAATGAAAGTAAATGGCAGAATACTCTCCTAAATAAGAAACAAGTTTTCCCACCAGGCTCTGAATCGACCCTATTGACCTTCACTTGCAGTGCTTGTCCCTAAAACATACTGGGGCATCATTTAGGAAGGCTTCGCCCCTCTGCATTGATAGGGCATAGACTGTAGTTATTTAAAACCCAGTAATCCAATCTTTCTAATTAACTAAGCAATTAGGTAATCTAATTTACCAATGACATAATTAAAGGAGCACTATCGTGAAAAATGGGCCAATAATAAAAATCCATATATATATGCTGGATGGTGGGAGAAGGGGTCACTTATACACCCCACATCTAGAAATATGCAGCCAGGCTTGTTTTTTATTTTTATTAATGGAAGGAAGAGGAAATCGAGTGACAGGTTCTGTCACCCCTGATACTCTAAACCTGTCTCTCTTGGATAGGAGAAGAAACCCACAAGCTTGGTGGGAGTTTTATTCAGTACAGGGTTTATAAGTGACCCCGCTCGATTTTCTAAGTGAATACATTTCTAAAGGTGCATTTGACATGAAATTCTCACAGATGTCGGCAACCCATTCAATGCACACATGCAAAGAACTCGGACTATGATATCCATAAATTAACTTATGTGTAATAATGAGAAATGACACAATGAAAAAATATGTAACATGCTTACTGAAATGTATTTAATACGCTGTACAAAAGCCATTTATGGTGACGATAGCTCGCATTGGTCAGGTGTGATTTTGGCCCATTTTTACACACACACGCTCCTCAAATCCTAAAGGTTCCATGGGCTACTTCTATAAACTCTGAGCTTTAGCTCCTTCTATAAATGTCTTATTGGATTAAGGTCAGGTGATTGGCTGGGCCATTCTAGCAACTTTACTTTCTTTCTCTGAAACCAATTGAGAGTTTCCTTGGCTGTGTGTTTGGGATGATTGTCTAGCTAAAATGCCTATCCTTGTTTCATCTTCATCATCCTGGTCGATGGCAGCAGATTTTTTTAAAGAATTGTCCACTCATTCTTCCTTCAGTTTTATGAAGCCAGTGCTGTATTCTGGAAAACAGCCCCAAAGCATGATGTTCCCAACCTCCAAACTTCACTTTTCTTATGGTGATTTTAGGGTGATATGCAGTGCCGCCTTTTCACCTTCAAACATGGTGTGTATTATGGCATCCAAAGAAAACAATTTTGGTCTCATCTGACCAGACTAAATTCTCCTAATATTTCACGGGATTGTCTAAATGTTGTTGAGCAAGCTTTAAACCGAACCAACAACTTTATAAGATCATATGTGTCCCTCCCCAGGGAAATTCAGTTTGCTGCACATAAAAATATATTTTGCTTTTTGTAACAACTGCTGTAGTCAATTTTAGAAACAAAATGGCATCTTATGGACATGCAGGCTGCCTGCAAAGAGGAAGTTTCCTATGCATTGTGGCGTTATATTAGTTCAGGTAGCAGCATGGCTGAGATGCTGGGAGAGCAAGCTCCAAAATGGCCGCTACCAGGAGAAAATCTGTGAGGTGGTGTTCCAGTTTGAGTGGATGCAGAATTGCTGACAGTGATTTAGTATAATGCATACAAATGGTGCAAGTAGTTTGGGGGATTTTTTTTTCCAAATGTGCAAGATTGTTGGTCCAGTTTAAACACACGTACATGCTTTTTCTTCAGCAATGGAGTGTTGCATGGTGAGCATGCATATAGGACATGGAAGTTGTTTTCATTTAAACAATTATACTTGCTGGTCTGCTGCTTTAAGTAGCTCTCCACAGGTAGTCATTGGCTCTTGGACGACTCTGATAATTCTTTTCACTGCTCTAAAATATTCTAGGGAATGCCTGGTAATTGCTGGTTTATAGTGAAATTAAGTTCTACCACTTCCAGATAACCGCTCCAACAGTGGTCACTAGAACCATCAGTAATTTAAAAAATTGTAACCAATGCCATTAGTATGTTTTTCAACAATAAGGTTGCAAAGGTCTTGAGAGAGCTCTTCCCATCATGAGATGTTTCTTGTGTGGCAATGGGATACCTTTTTATAGGCCAATAGTTGAACCAGTTGTTCAAGATTGCTTTCTAATTACTGATATATTTCAGATGGTGTCATGAATTTCCATGTCTTATTGCACCGCTTCATGTGATCAATAACTTTTCCCTGTGTCATTTCTCCATATTACAAATAACTTATCTATGGATTGATATCTCCATGTGTGGATTGGATGGATTGTTACCAACATCTGGTCATTTCATGTCAATAGCACCCTTAAAAAATATTTTTACAAAACAAAATGTTATATCTTTCTTTATAATGTCACAATATTAACTCTTGATTTCAAAAGGTTATTCACACAGTCAACAGTAAGTTAATTAAATGTATCACAGTTGGATTGGTTAGAGAATACTGTTCCAACAGAAATTCACTAGCTGCCCACAGGTGCGTATTGGGGTTGTTTGAGCAGCTACCCCCTCTTGAGGTCTGACCCTCTTTGAGTTTAGTGATTTTTGTACTTTGTATTCTACCACAAATGTTCACTGTGTTATGAAATCCATTGTCATTGTAACAAGTTGTCAAAGAAAATGTTCTAATGTATGGGATTTTGATAAGAGAAAGTGGAGTGTGCAGGAAAGGTTTCTGGGTCTGGGAAATACAATATATTGTAGAGGTAATAGTGATAGCTAGAAATTGTAAATATGTCTACTAACAGGGCCAGACAAGTTAGATACTTTTACCCCAAGGAAACCGCCATTGAATGGCCATAGGCAAGTGTAGTGGCCTTTTTCTCTTCTTCCTCCACTGCCTACTTTGTGTTTAAGGCAGGAAGTGCAGGTAAATACAGTTAGCTGCTTTTTCTAGATATTTGCCCATGCGCAAAACAACAGACGCAGTGTGTTTTATTGTGATGTGCTTTTTGAATAAACTGTATGTATGTCAAGGACACAAACTAGAACAAAACTATAAAGTATACAGTACATCATACAGCCATACAGGCTAAAAAAGTACAATGAATTACAGTATGTAGATAATATAACATGCATTTTTCATTTTTAAGGTGTTATGGGATCCCGTCGTGTACCTGCTAGAACTGTTTTGTTTGAAAGAGAAAAGAATGGAGTCACGTATCGTGTACCAGCTCTTCTTTTTATTCCTCGCTGGTCAACATTCCTGGCCTTTGCAGAAGAGAGGCTGAGTCTGGATGATGCCCATGCCAATCTGCTTGTTCTACGACGTGGTATTTTTTACCGCAACTATGTGGAGGTCAGATGGTTAGTTGATTAAATACTGCAGCTACAGCAGAGGAATACAGGGGGAGTGCTAGTAAAGGCTGACAGGGGAGGCAGTCAGCGGGGGCCCTCCACCAGACCAGGCATGTCAACTCATATTTCTTGTAGTCAACCATTTTTTCTGATTAGTTTTGTATCGGGGTTAAACAGATACTGAATTGTTCAAGAGAAAAGGAGTGAATATTCTAATGGTATTGCACTGTTCTTCCTAAGCTCAACCAGCAGGTGCAGCAACATCTGAGCTAACTGGCTGCTTGATTAGAATGAATGATTAGTACCATTCAAAGATGATGTTGCTTTAGTCTGTATTTTGCCCTTTTGTCTCATCTCAGTAGCATCTGAGCTAACTGGCTGCTTGATTAGAATGAATGATTAGTACCATTCAAAGATTATGTTGATTTAGTCTGTATTTTGCCCTTTTGTCTCAGTTTTTTTCCATTTCCTCTTACCGTACTTACTCACTGTTCCCCTCTTTATCAACTCTTCATCACATACCCCTGTTTTTTTAAATGTCTTTGTCATTCTCACCATTATATTTCTAATCTTTTCGCCATCCCGCCTTTCTTTTTTCACCCTTTCTTTTTCTCATTCTCCCCATCCTATACCACATGTCAATTCTTTACCACATTTTCACCTATGGCAGTGACCCTTGGCATTGAGCATGGGATCCTGTAAATAGTATGAGTCATAAGCCAAGCCGTATATGATAATTTGAGAGACTGCTAGCACTCTGCGTTTGCTTCTGCAGCGTATGGTTGGTAGATCCTGTCAAACCTGAAGGCTTATAAAAAAAATAAATAAATAAGCCAGCAGAATGCCTGCAATTACTGATAGACAACAGCAATTATTGCAGAAGGGTGCGTATGTTGGCCCCCAGGGGACAACCAGCTGAAAGCTCTGTCATACCCAAGCAATGCATGTTTACAATCTGATTTTAGGATAATCGAGTGCTTATTAGTCACCTGGTTCAGTAGAATTTGATTTAGAATTCATGAAAATGTAAAAGTTGAAAAAGTTAAAAAGTACAAAGATATGAGTTAAAGCCCAGCTCCAATGATTGGGTGCTTTTGGGTTGCTCTTTTGTGACCCTATTGCAGAAATGTAAGTTGACATCCTGTCTGTGGCAACCAGGGTTGGATTAATTACTGGGTGAGATGGACATTAGCTCAAAGCCCCCACCACAGCAGCCTTACAGGGTCTCCTTAGCAGCTGGCCCAACAGTAGCCTAACACCAGCAGCTTGCCCCACAGCAGTACAACAGAGCCCCCACAAAAGCCTTACAGGTCCTGCACAGTAGCCTAAGCCTACAGCAGCCTAACAGGTCCCCCACAGCAGCCAGGCCCCACAGAATAAAGTACTGCATTGGGCTTCTACCAGACTTTCTGCCTAGGAATCTTCCACCACACTTAATTCTGGTGGTGACCAAATAGTTTGGTGGTGACCAACAGTAAGTGAGACAGTAATTTTGCACTTGGGTCCTCAAAAAGAATAAAAACCCTATCTTATTCTATGCAAAACTAAAAATAAATCAGGTGTAGAAGAGATATAAAGCAGAACACCAACTTTCTTCAAAATGGGTGTTGTTTACTAGGTTATTTTTTTAAACCTTTTTTTGTATCAGCACTAGGTGTAATACCTATATGCAGGACAGTCGTTAAGGGGTGGCAACCTGTGTGTTTGTCCTGTGCCCCTATTGCCAATGGGGCCCCTGGGATCCATGGCAAACCCTTGCTGTTGCCCAGAGTGTTAAACCTAGTGTAAAGCTCATTAAAGGGATGGTCCAGGCAACTAAAACGAAAAACTTATACTCATGTTCTGTCCCCTGCAGCTTTTGCATCCTGCTCTGTTGAATTAAAACATACCAGGTGTTGAGACTTGGCACATCCCCTTGTTTGTAGTGAATGGATTGGAGCAAAATGGAAAAAATGAGCAGCAGAGTATAGATTTTTTTTATTTAGGTTGCTTATTTATATAGCACCACCTGCACCTGTAGTGCTGTATAATGTAACAACATATAGTAAATACAGAAAGGGGAAAACATAGAGTACATTGACTATTGCAATAAGGTGCTTTAAAGTAAATCCTATAGAATTAGGATACAGGAGCAGGGAGAGCCCTACTCTTGTGAGCTTACAGTCTATTTATAATCATAGTCATTATGTAATATTTCCTCCTTTGAGTTCACATCCTGACTTTCTATCACAGATCAAGGGCTGGATGGTTCTTAAACTGGACCTTCAGCATCATTTAATGAAAAGCCCAAACCCTTAAAAACGATTTCCTCTCTAACATGTATATATTTTAAGTTTTTAGTTGCTTACTTTCCCCCGCTGGGCTTAAACTCTGTTCAGGGCTCTAGTTTTAGGGGACGCACCATTTTGCTTCAGAAGCATGATATACTGAGGAGAGGAGAGGGGTGAAAAGTGCAGGGGGGCAGGGTTATCGCTGTACTTTGCACAGACAGAGCAGAGCTAGAATCAGGAAAAGGACAGCAATCCAAGAATGCAGAATGGCATAGTCAGAAGACACTTCCTGTCTGCAGGCAGCCTAAGACTCCACGGACTGCCTTCTTGGATGTTAAAAGGCACAAAAAATGCAATAGGTGCAGGAAGGATGATTTTTAATGTGGGCAATCTGTATGTAGGGGGTTGGGGAAACATACAAGATAGGCTCTTATTCAGGGTGAAGGTCCAGTTAAACATCAGAATAACTTGCTATAGGCATAAAAGCTTTTTGTAATAGTAGTGACAATAACATATCTAGAAAAATAAGACAAGCCTTCCCTATACCCCCCCAGCCCCAGTGAGTCTTTACAAATTAGTCCTAGAGGTCCCAAAGACCCCCATTCCTGTCCAGAAGAGGATCAACATGCATATAATACCAACATAATAATGCCTTGATTTAATTAAATAACATATATATATAGACATGAATAATATCTGTACATTTTTTTCAGTGGGAGGAAATGTCTGCTGTGAACAGGGCTCGTCTGCCTGGACATCGCTCAATGAACCCTTGCCCAATCTATGATGAATTTACAGGAGAAATCTTCCTCTTCTTCATTGCTGTCCTGGGCAACGTTTCTGAGTCCTACCAGATCATCACTGGGAAGAATTTGGCACGCCTCTGCTATGTAACAAGTTCGGACCAGGGAAAAAGCTGGAGTGATGTCACTGACCTGACTCACTCAGTAATTGGGGAAGCCTTAAAAGGTATAAATTAAAAAATGTCAATAATGTGATCACTACAAAACCAAACAAACATACTTCAAAACAGGTTACTAAAGCGATTTTACCTGGAGTGTTTATTTTGTCTGGGAGGGGACCCAGTTCCCAGCTCCAGCAGCAAGAGTGTGGCAGCCAGCAGGTCTCACGTCAGGGCAGCCATCAAGGCCTCCTGGCTGGGGCCCCCCTCTTCGAGGCTGGGCCACTGTTGTACACTTTTTCAAATACACCCCCCAATAACTACCTTCTTCCCTATTACAGACTATATCATATTGTGCAAATTAGCCAAGGCTCCCCCTACATCCTTAATTTCCCCTAGCAGACACAAATCTCCCTGTCCTAGATTCACCCAGTCCCACATTCCTGATCGCTCTCCTGTATCCTCTGTATCTGAAGCTGGAAGCTGCACTTCCAGGTTTCAACTGGCTAGAGATGTAAGGCCATGTGCAAACTCAGCTGAGCCACCAATAGACAATAATGAGCACCTCCATCTCACCTCATTCATCCTGGGATATGGGGTATAGCCATTCCATATTATATGTTGTGTGTTATAGCGAAGCCTAGACTCCCCTTAGCAGCCATGTTCAGATCATACTTCAGTATGAATCAATTAAAGGACATGTATGATCTTTCTCCTCACCTGCAATGAGATGATATTTTCATTTTACACACTTCTCTTTCTCTATCCAGCTAAGCATGTAACAATATTATTATTTACCTGATAAAATACTGTTACATGCTAAACTGGTTAGGCTGAAAGGATAAGATGGGGTAAAAGGAAAGGATAATATGAAAGGAAAGGATAAGATGATACTTGTCTTTTAAAACTATAGTAGTAGTTGTAGTATAGTATTTATAGACATACTAGCTGTATTTTAAATACTTTTAAATACTAATATTTCAATAATTATATTGAGTTTTCAATAAATGACCAAAGAGAGGGAATGCCCCAGAATCCCTATTAGGAAAGCTACCAAAGATTTACTATTGCACACACCCAATTATGAAAATATAACTATTTTAATTATGCAATCAAAGTATTATTACAGACAAAGACATACAATTTTTAAAAAACATACAAAACATACAATTTCATAATCTGCCACCAGGGGGCGCTGATGTACCGAGCTGAAAGACACCCAGTTGTATATCAATATGTGAAAAAAAGGGAAAACATTTTTTACATCTATTCCAGCGTCAATGTTTTCTTATATACATATGTAGCTATTTACAAGTGCTAAGTGCATTATAATAAAGTGCATCAATCTCAAGAAAACATATACACAGATACAAAACCTTATTAGACTATAAACCCCAGAAGACATAAATCAAAATAAAAAATCAGTGCTACTTATCTGTAACCGGGTGACAGCATGAACGCAGACCCCCCACAGAGCCCACGCGTTCCGAGACTCGATGTCTCTTCCTCAAGGCAGAGTGTAAGATGAGAGGCACCATGAGCTCCCCAGGTTTTATACCCACCTATTCCCTGCTCCCCCGCCACCATTGATGAGAAGCCGGTGTGCTGCGGACGCACCCCGGGCGGAAGTGCGTCACGCTGCCGAAACCGGAAGTGACGTCACCTGCGCTCCAGCGCGGAAGTGCGTCGAGATAACACTCTGCAGAGATGAGCCCAGCCTCCCCCTGCAGAAGGGACATTACATTACATTTGTTAAAAATTACATGGGTCTTTCCACATACTGGCTTGCAACTCTGTTTTGGTACTCACCAAGTCTCACTCCCCATACAGCCAGAAACATCCGCCCTATTGCTTATAAGAGCCTAAAGCTCAAAACATGTGTCCACTAGTTGGATGTGTATGACTGTGTACGTTTATAGCTAGTCCTTGGCATTGCACTGTTAGCGTTTCTAAGGGCCTTGGATGGCACAGAGACATAAAGTAATGATTTACATAGTTCCGCCTGCTGCAAGGATAGATAGGTAATGCTATCTGTCCTTGTATTGGGTACTGTGCAAATACTTTCCATTCTAGGAAAACTCCTCTCTTCATTTACCTAAGTAGAGGGTTTTTGGTCTCTTTAGCCCCCCTATATTAAACATGGGTCTCTCCACATACTGGCTTGCGACTCTGCTTTGGTACTTACCAAGTCTCACTCCCCATACAGCCAGAAATATCTGCCCTATTGCTGATGAGAGCCTAAAGCTTGAAACCCTTGTCCACTAGTTGGCTTGTGACTCTGCTTCCTGAGGGGTTATTCTTCTTGTCAAAAGTGACCATATTTTCCTATATTATCTCCTTGGTGATAAAACTTATATTTATTCCATCTTCCATCAGCCTGGATAGTGAGAATCAGGTCTAACTCCCGTCTAGTCCTTTTTATTTAAAAGATCCTTGTGTGGATTTGATTTATAATTTTACATTTATATTTTTACATTTATTTATAAATTCTTCCTTTTGTTTAAGTGCTTCAGAATTTTTCCTTTTCTTTCTGCTTGCCAATTTGATCAGAACCTCTTCTAATATATATTTTATGGGCTGCCCATTTTAATGAAGAAGAGGTATCAGAAGCCTTATTTTGATCAAAGAAAAGAGCTAATTCTTTTTCCAGCTCAGTAACTTTTTCAGGATCAAGGAATTATTAATTTAGTCTCTATCTCAAAGAGCATGGCTTAAATCCTATATCGTTAAAGTCCACAACCACCTGGGGAAGATCAGCCTAAAAGACTTCCTTTATAGAACAAGACAATACATTGAGAGTTGATCTAGATCTTATAAAAATATGGTCAATCCTAGAAAAAGTATGATGAGCCTGAGAGAAAGTCTTTAACGTTAGGGTTCATCTCTCACCAAATATCAAGATCCTGAGATTGTATGAGCTTAGCAAATTTGATATTGGCTTTAGATATGGGATGCTGTGCAGCCAAAATGTTTTCTCTATTACTACATCAAGAACAAGGTTGGAATCACCTCCTATAATTAATTAGCCTGCTGCCTTACTTATTAAGTCCTCAAAAATGAGATCTGACGTCTGGGCATATTAAGAGACAAAAGAGACTAGCGAGTCTCCAATCTTTCCTTTGACCAACAAGAATCTTCCATTGTAAACGTCAGTTGTGTCTATGTGTATAAATGGAATTCTGTTGGCTATATAGCCACCCCTCTCTTCTTTACACTGCTGTTAGCCATAAAAAAGGTTCTAAACCTAGGATATAAACATTTCGGTGATGAAGAATCCAGAAACTGGGTCTCCTGTAGCATGACTATGTCAGCACCAAAAGAAGCATAGTAAGATAATACTTTATCTCTTTAAATTCGTTTTAATTAATTACCTCCCCAAAAGACATACCAAGTTAAGAAAAGAAAAAACCCTTCCCATTTCACAAAGGGAAACAAGTGGTAAACAAGGCTCCGAATCCCCTAGCATGTAAAAAAAAAGAAAAATAAAGCCTAATTATTTAAAGTGGACCAACACCGAGAGGTGATCGGCCCGGAAATCTATAAGATTCCCGGGCCGATCACCTCCCACCCCGCGGGACATCCGAGATCGGGATGTCCCGCGGGGTGAAACCCCCCCAGACACCCCAAATCGCTTACCTGATCTTCGGCGGCGGCCGGCCGCCGCCGCCGCCGCCTCCCTCGCGCCCCTGTAGGCGTGCGCGCGCCCGCGCCGGCCGTCTGCGAATGGCCGGCGGGGGCGCGCGCCGAAAGTGACGCGAGGGAGGCGGCGGCGGCAGCCGCTTGGACGTTCCTGATCCCTGCCTGGACGTTGGCGGGGATTGGACCGTCCAGTCACGTGGGAGCGGGGACAGGTAAGATTTTGGGGCTTTCTGGGGGGTTTCACACAGCGGGGCACCCCCGATCGGGGTGCCCCGCCGAAGTGGACCAAAACCCAGGATAGTCAAAATCCTGGGTGTTGGTCCACTTTAATGAAGTATTTCCTTAAATATATATAACACTATAATTTCTATTCCATTCACACCCTCCACTGCATTAAGAGCAAGCATTTTGTAGATATGCCATAGGGACATTGTATCAAAACAAACATTGCACTTTTAACATTAAAAAGAAGAAAAGGTTAAAGTTAGCCTCACTTCTATAAGATTCCACCTAGATAATATGCCAAGATCAAGGGTTACATCTTCTCCCTCAGAAAAAAGTTGCAAAGAAATAAGTCTTGCATTTCAAAGTAAAGTTCAAATGAAAGGGGAAAGCCCAGTCGTAATTGATGTTCTTCTTAGTCAAAAGCGGTTTCATTTCTTTTCTTTTTTGGATTGTTAATAGAGCAAGATCAGCAAAAATTTGGATCAAATTATCTCTTAACATAATTTTAGGGTTTCCTTTTGAAGACGCCATAAATCGTTCCTCAATTTAATAGTAATGTGGTTTTACTATTATTTCTCTCAGTGCTACCTCTTGTCTAGGTGCTATGAGTGCCCTATGCACCCTATCAATGAGTAACTGAACTTCATCAGCATGAGGTAAAATAGCTCTTATCAGTTCTTTTATAGCCGAATCTAGATCTGTGATTCATTCATTGAACTATTTTCCTGCTCTTCCATTTTAGTTACTAGTTACTAGTTACAGTTTCCTCCACCTTTCTTTCTATAGTATCAATTATTTGCTCTATATTCTCAAATCTTTTTTCACATTACCAGTCAGTTTATCATGAGCCATTAAGCTTTTTGGCCAGCAGTAGTGATATATGTGATTTAAGGGCTTTATCTTGCTTTCTTATATTCTGCTTTAATGAAGTGGGAGGAATCGCCTCCTATGACTGAGTGAAAAACCAGCTGAATCTCTGTCAGTAAATGAAGCTCTGGAAACTGCTGATATTGAAGCTTCTGATTCAGAAGATTTCTTTTCTGATATTCTTCAGTTTTTGTTCCTCAACAGTGGGCTGTTGCTGTGTACCCGTGCTGCAGCTTTCTCTCACAGGCAGTAGCTCCACCATTACTGTCGTCACTGTGGGACCTGTCTCCACAGGCTGCCGATGTTGTTGCCAGGGGATTTTTGACCGGGACACTTTGTTTACCTGAGAAAGGAAGGCTACATGTCCCAATGCTGCTGTGTGAGGCTTTATACATTTGTCTCGGGTCATAGTATAATTTTTATGCCCACTGGATACCGAGCTCCTGAATCATGCGAACACCAGGCTCGCGGAAGCACCTCTCCATTTGAATACTGTTAAATACTACTATCTTCAGAAGGCCGAAGCAGAAGCCGCTTTGACCAGCAATCCAGAGTGGTGCGCTTCTCTGGCTTGAAAAGTGCTACATACACATGCACATTTGGAAGGGTAGGCACCCTTGCGATGGCTCATTGAGAGGGCACGTGTGCCAGGCCCACACCCCTTTCAATTGTGCATGTGCAAGGATCACTTTTTGGGCCTCGGGAGCGTGCTGCTTGCTCCAACGCTTCTGGATTGTCGCTTGAAGCGGCTTCCGCTTTGGCCAGGCGAAGAATACATAGGGGCAGCCATTATGCCCCTAAACAACAGATTTTAAAGAAAACAAAAAAGGTAGGCATTTGTTTTGCTGCAATCTGGATAGTGAGACTGTGCTTCCAGTTAAAAAACACTGAGCAGGATGATGAAAATATATACAAAACAGAAAATTATATTAATGTTTTTGGTCTCCTTTTTTTTAGAATGGGCAACCTTTGCCTTGGGGCCTGGACATGGTATCCAGCTAAAATCCGGTCGCCTCCTTGTTCCTGCTTACACTTATCACATCAGCTGCAGAGACTGCTTTGGGAAGCTCTGTCGTACTACACCACGAGCATTTGCATTTCACAGCGATGACCATGGAAGGTCTTGGAAATTTGGTGAACTTGTCCCAAATCTACCAACAGTGGAATGTCAGTTAGTGTCGGTGGAGGAAGAAGATGGAAGTAACTTCCTGTACTGCAATGCCCGAAGTTCTCTAGGGTTCCGAGTACAAGCTATAAGCAGGGATGGTGGTGTTGTCTTTCAATCTGGACAGTTAGTTGAGAAGTTGGTTGAGACCCCTAATGGGTGCCATGGCAGTATCACTGGTTTCCCTGCTCCTCTGCCCTTTTTATCAATGTATAATATCAATAATTTAGTATGCTGTCCATCTATCTGTACAATGACTTCACCCAAACTGTCAAGTGTAAAACACTGGCGAACAAAGGAACTGCAAGCACCAGACCAAAGTAATATATGTGAAAAAAGACTAACGCAATGGCAGTCTAAGAGTGGAAGCCATTCTTATAACCTGGTCTTTCACAAGCAGATTGTAAGGGATTGTAAAAGGTTAAAAGATGAACAGATAAAACAAAAAATCCATTATGGAACTGGCCAAAGAATCCAACCCCCTACATGGGTACTTTACTCCCATCCCACCAGTTGTGTGAGTCGTGTGAACCTGGGGGTTTATCTCAGTCCCTATCCCAAAGATACTGACAGCTGGACAGGTCCCTGGGTCATCTATGAAGGGCCCAGTGCCTACTCAGACTTGGCATATATAGAGCTGCCCTCCAGTGAGCATCAAATCATTGGATTACCTCCTATAGTGGCTTTTGCGTGTCTTTATGAAAATGGTATAAAGTCCCCATATGAGCAGATATCATTCAGTATCTTTACACTATATGAGGTCATCCAAAACCTGCCACCTAACTCCAATGTCCTTCAAAATTATGGAAAGAAACACAAGAAAAAAGGAATTTGCACAACATCATGAAAATCACAGTTTTGTATCAGTTTGCCATCAGCATTAATAAATTCTCTAGAATAACCCAATGTTGGGGGTATCCTCTCAGTACCCCCCAAAAAGGCCCAGGGGGCTAACAATTGCACTCACCACGTATTCAGTTTAACATACAATTTTATTTAATGTTTGTCAGCAGCAACAATATAAAAACATTTAAAAACCTGAATGTGTCACCTACATAATATGCCACCAGGGGGAGCTTTCTAACCAATTTAACCTAGTGTATATAAAATCAATACTATTTACATAATTTCAAAAATCCTATTAAAGTGCCAGTGCATAAGTTTGCAGCCAAAATGTGCTAAGGTTAAATCCAAGATAGACAATAAAGTGCATATACAAGTAATCACAAAACATACAGAAATCCCTCTTACTTGGTACGGTTAGACAGCAGCAATAGGATGACAGGGCTCCCTTTTCCTGAATTTAGCAACCAATATAACCTTGCAGCCTGGGGTGCCACATCAGATGACCAGCCAGATTCATGAAAGAAAGCTGCCCATCAAAATCAGTAGTGATAAATTCAACAGCCCCCCTCCCCCCATTCGGTTAGAAAGTGACCAGCTGAAGATGTCAGGATATTCAGGTTTTCTGTTATGGGCAAAGAATAGTTGTTTGGCTGAATTCTGAAAAAAGAAAAGTGTGCCTCCCCCCCCCCCCCCCAAGACTACTATTCACTTGAACTAGGTAAGTGGCCAAGCCCCTATACCCTTTGGCTCAGGTCTGAGGCTCTTCCTGGGAATGCCGTGCTGCCAGAGAGAAAGCCCTTTATAGCTCCCCTCCATGTCATTATATGAGCATAGATGAATATACAGTAGTTTATACTCTACTAGCTCAAACGGCAGGAGGGTCCTGTCCTACATGCCCGCAGGTGGTTTTCCAATACCCCACACCTGATTACCCACACCCCCACAAGCCAGGGGGTGCAGAAGATTATTTAATGTACAAAAAATGTTTAAAACAGGCCAAGCTATTGACCTAAATATTTCTGCTATTAAGGTCTGGTCATAAAAACCAAACTGACAATATTCGGGTTAAATTTAAACCTGACCCAAACCTCATCACTAATAATCAGTATCGGTAAGATTACTTTTTCTTTGGGAAGGACCTTTAACATTTGTTTTGTTTCGAATACTTTTAGCAAACAACTGCCATGGGGGGAGAGCTTTACACAAAAGGTGGGTAGGGCTCCAAAAATGAAGCATGTTTTCTCAGATGAAGCAGGGAGCTCCCCAAACTTTAGTATATAGACCCCCAAAACTGAATTTGAAATACTGATGCCCAAATACAATTCAAGTGTAAATGCTAGTAACGTGTGACTTGCACATACCTTTTTCTGGTCACAGTGTCCAACAATCATGCCAAAAAAGGAATTGACCAATTGAAAAAGACACAAAATAATCTGCAATGTGTTTATCAAGCAGAGTGAAATGAAGAGATTTGAGTTCCAGGTCTCTATATTTGGTGGCTTAATACAAGTCTTTTTCCATGAAATGTCAGGCAAAGAGATGACTAAACTGAAAAAGTACAGACATGGTAGTTAGATCATAGCTAATGCTTGGCTCACACTACTACTACTAGAGATTGGCTCTTGGATTTTGTTCTGATAAAGATGAACTGCATATATATATATATATATATATATATATATATATATATAATCTACTATATATATATCTACAATCCGGGGTGACTGGGGTCCCAAATCAGTCTAGAATTTTCTTGGCCCCTGACTAGTCCATAATCAGACCACAAGCTCATGAAGCTAACACGGGGAGGCCGATTTATTAATAGCGCCAGGTAGCGACAGATGAGCGACAGTACCGTGATTTTCACAGCGCCGGCTAGTATTCGCTATGCTTGGCCGTTGTTTGGTTGTTGACAGCGACTCAGTCGGTGTGCGGTAATGTTGAATACGGGGTTAGGAGTCGCTATTTGACAGGTTCCGCGCTGTATGGGAGCGCACGACAACGAATGGCCATAGCGAACGGCTCCCAGCATATTCATTAACAAATCACGCTCAAAAAATTCTCGCGCTGTAAAATGCATGTTTAAACCCCAGAGCGCTGGCGGCGATGTGTTAAAAGTAGTTTTTTAACCCCCAACCTTATTTTTGGAAAAAAATGATAAACAAGTTTTTTAAAACATTTTGTAATATGAATACATTAATATCAGACCTGTAATATCAATTCTGCACATATTTTTTTTTTTACCTTAAAAAAAAGATCTAACATTGCAGAAGTGGTCACCGAATTTTTGACATTTAAAAAAAAAAAAAAAAAAAACATTAATATCAATTTATTATGAATATTTAAAGATTGCTCCATTGAAATGCATTGGAGAGCGCCAGGTAGCGAGAGGTCATACCTGGCGCTGTGATGGGATTAGCAGCGGCGCTGTTCGCTGAAGTCTGCAACATGATGAATCCCGCGCTAGCCGACGCTCTCGCCGGCGCTAGCCTCATTTAGCGTGGTAAATGCGTGATTGTGTTCGCAGCCTGGCGTTCTGGAGTCGGTAGCCGCCGATAGCTGGCGCTACCTGGCGCTAGTGAGACACTACCTGGCGCTATCCCTTGATAAATAAGGGCCTTATTGTGCTTGTGGATGGGGTGGGGGGTGTATGGTCCCTCCAGTGGACCAAAACCCAGCAGGATCGGCCCCGGGAATCTATAAGATTCCCAGGCTGATCCAATCCCTCCCTGCGGGGCATCCAAAACCCCCCAGGACGCCTGCAAACCTTACCTGAGTCCCGGTCCAACGAAGCATGCGCTTCTCTCTAGCAGGGAGCGTGCCTGCACCGGCCATTTGTGAATGGCGGGCGCGCTCCCTGTAATTAGTGCAGCATCAGAGCTAAAGGACTTCTTTGTGGTGATCCAAAAAACATGACCTGTTAGTGGCTCTCAAGGAAAGGGTTGGGGAACACTGTTGTAGGGTATCATGGGTGACTGTTTTGTCATCCAATCTCTGAAGCAGCCATGTATGGTTCAGTTAAAGGCGCAGTAAAAGCATTAAAATAAAAATGTCTTACCTGACTGCCTGCTTCAGGATCATTGATTGGCAGCAGGGGGTGTACTATGTGAGCAGCCGGTCGGGAGCTGCTGTCAGCTTCAGAGCTGATGAAACACTTCAGATTGAAGGCAGTCAGGTAAACCTAACATAACGTTTAATAGACATTTAAAGTTAACCTATATCCAGAAAGGAAGTTTATGTCATCACCTTCTATCCCCAGCTCAGTGCCCCCAAACAGCCTGTGTTTCTATTTTTACTGCAATATGAGGTATGATGTTCGAATGTGAATGTGTTTATGAATATTGGGCAAAGACTTTTGTAAAAAAAAAGAAAAAGAAGAAAGAAACATGGGCTGTTTTGGGTCACTAGGCTAGGGATAGACTGCTGGAGTGCTGGAGAGGAGCCTATTTTGCTTATCCTCACCACGGAAGAGCCCGGGGGGTGGGGGGGATCAGGTAGAGGTGGCGTTGCCCAGAGTGGGGGCTTTTCCGAGTCCTTTCCTCTGGTCTAGTGGGTCTTCATTGTCCTATGGCGTCTCCTCTTCCTTTTTCAGGGCCCCCAACAGCATGTAAATTGCTGATGTCACACAAGAGGAGGGGCCTAGAGGGGATTATGAGAATAAGAGACATACAGATTTAAGGTAAATCTAAAAGGTACCTGGTGTTGGAAACTGGCCGGATATTGGTAATATAAGGATAACCCCACTCAGATGCTGCTTCACCTTCCATGAAGTACATGCAGTATGGGCCACTCAACAATCCAACAGCAGAGATGAAAAGAGACATTGCAGCTCCAATCATAGCTAGAATGGAGAACATACCTGACCACAGCATCTGGAGGTATAAACATTAAAGGGGAAAGTGTATGTGAAAGTGAATGCTTCTGCTGAGCACACACATTTAACAAAAAAGGGCTCATTACTGATTTATAATGTGTTGGTTTAAAACATAAGGCTTCAAGAGAAACATCACTGGGGCATTCTGATGCCACCCTGGAGATAATAGTGAAAATGCCTTCTGGTGTACCTCTTTAAATCAGTTGCCATCCCAAATAGAAAATGTACGATTAGAGTTCAAAATTAGAGTTCATTAGAAAGTAAAAAATTGCCCCTCCCCCCAAAGAGACCTCCAAAAGCTCCACACAGGTGGACGCATGGTAACAGCTCTGTGACTGTCTGGCTGGCCCCTTTCACATTTCCCACTTGCATTGAGTTAAAGCAGGAATATGCAAGCACAACAAAAGCAGAAAGAGACCTGTGCCCATTTAAATCAATAGGCGTCACAGTCTTTTGATTCTCAGTGGATCTGCCACTGCTGGACAGCCTCTAGAACTACCAGCTAGTTGCCTTTGTGAATCCACCAGATGACCTTATGGGAAGCCAACACAACACTGACCCAATGGTGTCAAAGCATAGTAAAATAAACTAACTTTGCTAGCACAGTATATGTCATTTGGTGGCTTTGTTAATCTGCAATTGTGGCAGAGCCAGCGGGTCAAGTCAATTGGGTCAATGAGTCTAGTTTAAGTTAAGATTAGGGGCCACCTCCTGGTCACCCACGGACTAAATAAAGTTGGTTCTGCCCCCGCCCTCACTGCTCATGATAAACATCAGTCATGATGGATATGCTTTGCTAACTTGTTGCCGACCTTTGCTTGCCGAACCTTTATTTAACAGCTGCCAGGACCAATCTTAGCTGGTTTTTACCATGTTTCAGTCTGTTCCTTTGGATACCACAAACATTCTTATGTTTGGCTGTGCTTAAGACCACATTTCAAAAACCCCAACAGTTGTGAAGCCGGAATACTGACCACATGTTGGTAAACCTGGCTTTCCATGACCACTCCTATGCAGTCTCTGTTCCTGCTTTACCCTGGAAGCCCATAAGCCTTTAAAACCTCAGGTTTCATTCTTTGTGTGTTAAGTTCTGGGGTCAACCATATTTGGAAAATTTCCATTTTCACAACACAGGTCAGTGATCAGCTAGAGCAGTGGTCCCCAACCCTGTCCTCAAGGCCCACCAACAGCTCATGTTTCGTGGTTCTCCACATAGGCAGCTCTAAAGCTCTGCTTCTGGACTTATTACTCCACCCACCTGTGTGGAGATCTGCAAAACCTGGCCTGTTTGTGGACCTTGAGGACAGGGTTGGGGACCCCTAAGCAAGGCATTACAATAGGACGTAAAGAGGAGAAATGTTCTAGTGCTGTTCTAGTGCTGTGAAATCAGTATAGGATGCCCTGCATCACATACTGGCCTAGGAAGCCCGATCCCCTGCCCCGACTCCACCAGAATCGCTCCTGGCGGCAATGGGATTGTAAACCCACACAACCTCTGGTGACCAGTGGGGTTTGCACACAAGGTACTATGCAATCCCAATTCCACAAACATCACTAGCTGCTAGTAAGTAGGCGAGTGATGGGGGCAGGGGAAAGGACTTTATTGACCAGCAAGCAATGCAGGGGAAACCAGAAATCAGATGCCCTTCCTATGCCTAATTTAGAAGAACAACACTCATTAGTGTATAAGAAGAGGGGGGATCCCGGTTGCCTGCAGCAGTGTTTTGCACTGTTTTGCACTGCTCTCATGACATTATACAGTCACAGGGCCAAAATCAGGGCAAAACAGCCAGAACTTCTGTATTGGACCCAGCCACAAAGTGGGGTTGTTGCCCCTGATGGCATCCTTGCAGCAACTTCTACCTGACATTCTCCCGGTGCTCCCTCCATTTCAGTGCCACTCACCCACCCACTCTCCCACCAACACTTACCTACTCATCCTGCCTTCTACCCAGCTCCACCACTGCAGTGACCACCCTCTCAGATCCACTCACCATCCCCAACCTCCCTTTTTCAAAATATCATCCCCCTCTGATCTCCATTCACCCACTACACCACCAAGCGCCACTCCACTATTAATTTCCCACCTGCCTCCATTCATGTATCTTTTTCTCTCAACTCCATTCACCCACCTCCCCCCCTTCCCCTCTGGTCTGTGCACAATCCAACCTACCTGCTTTCAGTGAACCTTGAATTTATGAGACTCTGAGCTATTTGTTTCAGAATCCACAATTTTAACAATAGGGAATGTGCATTGTGAAGCTTTTTCTCCCAACAGAATAAGCTCAATGGAAAGGGAACCAGAGATTTAATTGTATAGGGCCCAGAGATTTCTTATGGCAGCCATGTTCAGTCAGTCAAGCCCATAGCAACATCATTTATGTTCACAGACCTTTTTACTGATACAGATTATGGGATTTTTCTTTCGCAAAAGCTGCACCCAAAAGAGCGAACATTAATGAATGATTCTTGCTAAGGACAATTATCGTATAAAAGCTACATTATTGCTTTAAAATGAACCCTTTCAGATCCATCAAGTGTTCTACACATCAGTCAATAGCCAGGAAGGGATAACTTGAGAAAATGTACTGCACTTTCACAGCAGTAATAGGATACAACAAAATGTTGTATTGCAAAAGCAAATCCTAGAAATTATGATTGCCAAGCTGCTCAAATAAAATATTATGAACTATGTGGGTTTCATAGCTATTCATATGTCCCAATATGTATTTAAGAAGTAGATGGGAATATCGTTTAAGTGGAATCTGTAATTTTGCAAAATATATGTTGCTTTGGTGAAAATACAACACTTACTTTACAGCAAGTTTCAGTACAGGAAAGACTTTTCGCCCTAAAGCCCACCATTGTGGTGTACACACCTGCCAGGAGTACCTTAAATAAAGAAAATAATATTATCTTACTGATGATAATAATAATGATGATGATTATTAATAATAGTATATCTTAGTAGTTTAATAAATGAGATTAACAAGAGACCTATGTTGTTAGATTAGTCATTACAAATATAGCTAAATACGTTTTAACCCGCTTCCGCCAGATTTAGCCAAATTTAGTGCAGACGCGGTGTGGCAGAAACTGACACTAGAGTCTGGTTCGCATGGCACAGAGACCAATCTTGCCATTGAAATGTAAGGATACTGTTGTTATATCCGTACATTTACAAAAAAAAATTATAAGGTTTCCACGACACAGCCATAACATGACATATGTTGGGTAAGTCCTTTTTTAATCTACTTTGTGTCCAAACTACGTAAAATTTCATATAGTTTGTCATATAGTGTAATTAGCAGAAAACAGCACAAAGTGGCACAAAGTAGTGGAGGGCACTGGCAATGGCGCCAGGCAGATGTACACTGGATTAGGTCCAGGGCCAGCCATAGGGTAAGTGTTGCCCTGTACAAAACTTTGGGATAACACCCCCCAAGAGAAACACAAAAACAAATGGAAATCCAGCAAACAGAGGGAATGCAAAAATAGTAAGACTGAAGGTCTGAAGCACAAGAGGACATGTGGAAAAAGAGTCCTGGAGGTGTGAGTTGCAAGAGCTTACCAGAGTATAGGATAGACAGGGCCAGTTTAAAACAAAATGTGGCCCTGGGCAAAATGTAAAAGTGTGCTCCCTAAATTTTAAAATATTATATCAACTTTATTTCAGATCCAACCCCACATCAACATCTAATTATTAACCTCATTCCAATTCTACATCAGCACCAGAAGAAAACATAGAAGGGACTGAAGGTAGAGGGTCGCTCTTGCATTTAGGTCCCTAGGTGATTTTGCCACCTCATAACGTCAGGATAAGGTCAGGGGTGCAGAAGAAAATGTGTCTGGGTTCAGGGCCACCATGGGGGGGGGGGCAGACCTGTTGTCCAGGCCCCAGGGCCTGAGTGCCCCAGAGGGGACCCAAGAGTGTTGGAACTGACCAGCTGGGGTCCCCTAAGTGGGGGGGGGGGGGGTGAGCAGCTGCGCACAGGAGGGAGAAGCCAGAGTACACATTCATAGCCTGTATGTCAATCCATCCATTTCTCTATTTCTATCTGTATGTCCTATCAATCTATCTATCTCTATCTGTATGTATTTTTATCATCCAATCTATCCCTCCCTCCATGTCTATCTTTCTCTCTCTGTCTTTTCATTCTATCGCTCTATCTATCTTTTATGTCACCTATCTAGCTCTCTATGTCTGTATTTTCATTATATATATCCATCCCTTACTGCCTCGTATTTTCTATCTAGCTACCCAACTATATATCTTTTCATCTTATCTGTTCATCCATTTTGTGTTTCGATCTATCTATCTGCCTGTTATTTCATATCTACTTATACATCTATTTATCTATTTCTATATCTTTTCATTCGATCGCTCTATCTAGTTCTTTGCATTTATTGTTTCTTTCTAATTTTCTGTCTGGATGAGGCCAGGGTGCTGGGGCGATCAGGTCTGGGACTATACTTTGTTGTTTTTTATTTGCCCACCTTTAATGAAGACTAGCCCAGATCTCCAACATCCCCGCTCAGCAACTGCCAAGCTTAGGGGGAAAAATGGCTGTAGCAGTGTACGACCGGAGCAGTGCCGCCTCATTGCAGGGGCAGACAGGTGTGGCTGCTCATCCACTAATACTGAACTGAAGAAAAACACTCTCCCTTTCTCTGTCTGACAGCACCAGTATGGCCGCCTCATTCTGCGCCCCCGAGAACACGCCCCCCCTTCGCTGATGACGGCTGGGTTTTCGTGGGGGGGGGGGGAACGTGTCCTCGGGGCTGTGGCCCTGCTGCATTGCACAGGCCGGATTTCCGGATTTCAGCTGAGGGGCAGAGACGCCTGACGACCTGCATGGTGCTCACAGATAAAAGGGACGGGACAGGCAAGATTCACCCCTCCTGAAGCTGTGGGCACGCAGCGAAGCGCGCGGGGCAGCACCCCTGCCAACCTGGACCTTCGTACAGATCATTAATGGGCGGTATTTCACTTTTGAGCAATAGAATCGGGTCCAGGGTAGACAGGTTTTGTAGGTCTTTTATCCTTTGTCTTATGTGTTTTGTTTTTTGTGTTTTTATTGTAATGGTGGCTTTTTTGATTCAGTCATTCCAATAAAAATGATTTTTTTTGCATTATTAGGTTGTAGTGCCCTTAATTTAGCCCCGTAGTGTGTTTGGATTGTGCAGTGTTTTGGGGGTATTTGGTGCCCTCCCTAATACTAATAATTGTAGAGGTGGTGCTGATCCCTCTCTTTGGATTTTTTTATTTAACAAGACAAAATAAAATTATACATTTGTGGAGGATCAAATGGGGGGTAGCTGTATGGGGCCCCGAAATTCCTAATGGCAGCCCTACCTGGGTTGGATTACTAATCAAATGTAAGGACAAGTCTTTCTGGAGTGAGCTTTGTAGGTATTATACCACAGAATAGGTACATATAAATAATGTTGTAACATTTTAAGGATGCCAGTTATATTTGTGTACATGAGACAGTACTGCCATGCCCATTTTTCAACTGGGCCTGTACCCTGAGGGGCCACTCTGTACCCCCCCCCCCCCCCCCCCCAAAGCCTGCTTGTCTACATTTATCCCCCAGAAGAGCCTAAAATCAGGGTGAATATATTCACTACTATACTTAACATAAGAAGAAAATGTATTTTGATGGTGGTTCATTCATATTACTTAGTGCATACAAAGTACAATATAAGTACAGTACAACCTTATAATCTACATATAATTTACACAATATATACCATATTTTTTTGCTCCATAAGACACATATTTCCTACATATTTAAACGTGGGCAGGGGGGATAATATTAGTGAGTGTTATAGAGAGGCTGTTCAGATAATGGAGGAGTGGCAGGTGGGCAGGGAGAGGGCACGGTAACTGATCCCGAACCACCTTCCCATCTCCAGCTGCCACCACTTCTCCTCGGGCACGGTGCATGCACACACACACAGGTCAGTGTGAGTGTGTGCACCGAGTCCAAAGATAAGTAGCAGCAGTGGTGCCAGCGGCCAAGAATCAGTTACCCTGCCCAGCTCCAGTGTCTGGGGGGGGGGGGGGACAGGTTGATTCTGCCACTGCCACACTGCCTATAATGGGGGAATGGGAGGGTGGAAAATGCCACACTGCCTATATTAAGGGAATAGGAGATCCCACACTGCCCATAATGGGGGAATGGGGGGAGATACTGCCTGTAATGGTGTAATAGGGGGATTTGGAGGGGCGGAGATGTTGCCACACTGACTGTATTGGAGAGGGATACTGCACACTGACTGTTATAGGTTGATTGGTGGAGCACTCTGCACACCGGCTGTTATAGGGGAATTGGGGGGATCCTGCACCTTGCCTATTATTTAATTCTTAGCATACCATTTGGTTCAGAGTACTTATATATATATGATAATCTAAGGTTCCAGAGTTACTTCTCTGAGGTATATTTTCATAGCTCCAGATGGTCCCCCTGTCCAGGGACAGGCATGGCTAAGCCTTCATCAGCCAGGTCAGATTCCAATACCTTTTGTTCTGGGCAAACACCCCTGAAAACTAACCCGAGCATTTCATGGTATAGGGTCTATAGATATAAGTGTGTGCTGTGTGTATGCCAGATTTTACATTAATTAGCCATTCCAGTTTTTATGCCTCTAAATTAATTATAAAGTTAGACCAGAAAGTTATACATCAATAATAGCACCAAATATTACTTATATCTGATATTTGACCTTTTCAACACCACTTACCATAAATCCACCTGCCCAAACTCCTGGAACACTCTTGGCATGAATACCGATCTCATTGTTTTGCAGGTATGAGCCATCAAAATTGGGGAAGAGGAGGAAAAGATTCACTGCTGCAGACAGGAGAGCCAGGAAGATCAGGCAGAGGCCGGTAAATCGGGCGCACTTTCCTATACACATGTCTCTGGAATGATAAGACTGAAAACATGCAAATATTAAGGGGCAATTATAAGCAACATTTTATATACGGTACCTCTTTTTTGACTCCCCCCATTTAGTTCCACTCCCCGGGGCATCCTGAATAGCCATAGCAAGTATGTACGGGCGCACAGCCAATCAGAGCCATTTGCCGTGTTTATATTTTTCAGCTCTCATTGACTTTAAATGTTTAACCAAAGTGGCTTTACAATTTATTTTTGTTGTTTGTGTCCAAACTGGTAGGCTTTAAAGCAGAATAAAAGCAGAACCGTTTAGGAGGGGGCTCCTTTCTTTAGGGATGATTCAGCACCAGGTGAAAATTTACATCCTGTTGTTGAATTAGACAATGAAAATGAATGGCAGTTATCTTGATTTTTATCTTGATTTTTTCCTCGGTGCAAATTATTCAAACATTTGCACAGCTCTAAAATGGTGCTGAATTGCACCCAGGAAAAAAAAGTCACAAAAAAAGTGAGAAAAAAAATTCTCACGGTGCTGAATTCCGTATAGCCCTATCGTGACTTTCCTCGCCTGCTGCTGAATCAACCCTATTGAGAAAGAAAGGTTTAACTAGCACAAGAATCTTTCATCCATCGTTTGGATTTTCTGTTAGATAAATTTGCTTACTGCATAAATGAGAATGAATGTCTGGCACCCACTGTATGCTGGAGTTGGGCTTTAGGTCTTTTGATGTCTCATATTTAGCTTTTACTAGTGTTGAAATTGGAAAAGTCCAGTACACTGTCTACTAAGATCAGCAGAACTGGCCAAAACATGTGGGATTAAGCGTATTTAAGAAACGCTAGTGCCATGTAGGACCACGTAGCAGCAGGTGTTTTTCCTGCGCTCCTGCAGAAACCCATATATATGACAGTCAAAAATGTATAGCGCCTCTCACAGCATCAGTTAGCGCTCCATGTATCAATAGCGCCTGGAGTAAGTAGAGTGCCGGCGCTGTCTGTCCTGCGCCACAGCATATCAAACACACTTCCATCCAAGTTTTCTACTGATGTTATCTGTACAATTTTTTTACCACAATCAACTGACAGGGGATCCTGGGCCTGCTCAGGATGTATTTGACCTTCATTAAAGTTGTTTTTCTAATGTAAACTAGCGTTTTTGTGCCTGCCTTTCAAATGGCAGGGCCTTTGTGTGTCCCCAATGTCATTGACATCTGTCTTGGTTCTGTGCCAGTTCCCTTTGGCTCTTTTTTGGCATTTTTTAATCCTTCAACATGTGCTTTGCGCCATAGCACCCCGTTCTACAGCGCCCATTTTTTGGTCTTAAATATTGCATTGGGCATCCGGGCGCTGGGGCATTCATCAATGGCACTACGTCTCGCCCTGTGCATCTGTGTTAAAGAGGAACATTGGACCTCTACACAAACAGGTCCTATTAGCCCTCTACTGTCATATAGAATATCTTTTGGATGTCGGCGTCTTCCAGTTAGCCAACATCCTGCTATATTTTCCTTCCTCCCCTGCGTCTTAGCCGCCTGTGACAAACGCCGGGGAGCTTAGCCGTGCGCGGTCTCTGCTGTGCTGCACCCCCCGCCCTCGCTAGCTGCTCAGAAATCTAGCGGCTTTTGCATGTGTCTGCTGGCCGAAGATGAGCAGTGCAGACAATACATTGCGCACATGCGAGATCTTTGGGGCAATGCAATGCATCCTGGGATTGAAGAAATGATGGCGCCATCCTATGAATAGCACCAGGAGAAGAACAGAAGAGCCCAGAAGAAAGGGCAAAAGACGTAAGTTTTAAATGCCAATTGTTTAATCTGATCTTTAAAGGGAACGAAGGACAGGGCTCATGCTCAGCAACTGTGGGGTGCTGGACATGCTGACCACCAATACTTGGTAATCCAATAAATGGAAGCCAGACAACAAGCAGATTTATGTGAATGCAAGACCAATCAGGCGCAGTGTGTTGCCTGAGACGCTAACCAATGAAACACTAGGCGGTTGTCTGGATGATGTGGACTCTGCAAATGACTAATAGGTCGATAATGAGAGTGTTTATCAATATCAAAAAGCATTAAAGTGCAAGCTGTGTGTAAACAACAGAAAACACCCACTAGTGCAGGGCAAAATGTAACGGTTTTTCATAAAATGATTAGCGTTTTGTCTTTGGTTGATGTTTGCTGTGTGGATGAGTTGTGTAGTTGCTGCTGAGGAGGAGGAGGAGGAGACTAAGGAAGCAACAGTGGTGTGACTCCGGGCTGACACTCTGTTGGCTGTGGCGGATTTGAATGATGAGCAAATTGGCAGACAATTCAGGCTTCCATTCCATTAATGTGGTGGTTGTGTGTGATCATGAGATACGGCTGCATGCTGTGAGGTCAGGATTTCTGGGATCCTGCTATGACTCCAGTATGCACTGTGCCGGAAATTTGAGAATAACGAAATGCTGCAGGGATGGCTACTTGTATGTGGCCAGCAGTAGACTGGTCTATAAACTGTCTATAAACAGTAGACCAGCAGAAATAGAGAGGATGGGAAGGTGAAGGCAAACCAGGTAAGGTTGTGCATTTGTGTTGTAAACAACATTAACCCATGTGTTTGTATTAAGGGATATGGGCAGAACATGTGGCTCATGACCCCCGTGCAAAACTCACATACCGAAGCTGAAGTGCACTACAATGCAGCTCACCGCAAGACCAGATGCATTGTTGAAAGAAACATCGGCCTGCTGAAAGCATGCTTCCTATATTTGGCCTGGCCAGGAGGGGAAATGCTGTACAGCCCAGAGAAGGTGTCCAAGATAATCCTTGCTTTCTGTGTGCTCCACAATCTCTGCATACTCCATTGAATGGAAGAGCCAGAGGAAACACTGCTGGTGCCTGAAGTCCCAGACATGCCCGCAGATAGTGCCGAAGACACCCAGACTGGTTTTGTCCCAATCAATAGGTGGCCAACAGCAATTCCTAAATAATCACAATAGAGTTAGGCAAGCCCTAGACAGGGAAAAGGAGCAAAAGAGGAAATTAATTGGAAAAACTGACATGTTTTTTTTCTTTCACTTCTAGGCACCATAAAGAGGATGAAACTACTTATTTTCATGTTTATTTTGCTGTTGAAATGTAAAAATATTTATGTTCAAAATGCGCTAATTAAATGAAAAACCACTAAAAATGTGTCTGAGCTGTATTGTGTGTGGTTGTACAAAATGCTGCTGTGGAATGAGTAACCACCATGCGGAACCAGCAGCATTGAAATGCAGACACAGTTTAAGTCATTACTGCCCAGCGCACATTTCTTTTATCAAAGTTGTACAGAGAAATGCTGTTCCACTTCTCCAATTCTGGCTTCCTTCCCCACCCCGCTGATGTGGTCCACCAATAAACCTTCGGGGGACTAAGAACGGAAACACCTCACTCCCTGTCCAGACGTCCTGAGTGTCTCCATTTCTCTGCATCTCCAATGCTCTAATACTTTTCCAAATAACTTTGAAACTACAGGGTCTTTTTGAAATCAGACTGACGTTTGGGACTGTGCAACATGTAGCCTGAGACAATGGGACAGCAATCATGCTTGCTTTTAGTATAATTTTAAAGTTAAAAAGCTCACGGAGATGCATGTTGCAATTCACACTCAAATGTGCCCCCAGAGTTACTCTTACATAATCAAATAATTAGCATGGCCATTGGGGGTCATGTAAGATATTTGGTAAAGCGAGGTGCACCTTTGTTGTGCCGTGCAGTTTGCATTGCAAACTGCATCTCAGTAAGCATTTTAATGATTAATTAACGCAAGAAAGTGCATAAAAATATTTGTTCCTTCCAAAAATCACATGTACCTGTGAGGTAGGAATTTTTTTTAGGATATATATGCCCCCTGGACAATATGAGAATTGAGATAAACTGTTAATAGATGATGAACAGTGGAAGGGCAATTAAGGGGGACATTGTAATTATGGGTGACTTCAACATATCTGATGTGGACTGGAATTTGCCACAGGGATAAGGCTGTGGCTGACCATCTGAATAGCTACTTTTGTTCAGTATTTTCAGATAGTGGCTTTCAAACCCATAGCAAGCATGGCCATAGGAAAGCATCCAGCTGGGAGGGCCCACCTCCTGGGTTTTGGAGGCTGATGTCTTAGCCGAGCTGGAACATCTAAAGGTAAGTAAGGCAATGGGTCCAGATGAAATCCATCCCAGATTTCTAAGTGAACTCAGATTTGTGATTGCAGCCACTCTGACTGATTTACTAACCCATTCCCTTTCAACTGGTGAGGTTCCAGATGATTGGAGAATGGCCAATGTAGTACCAATCCATAAGAAAGGGCGTAGAAAATAATTACAGGCCAGTTAGTTTCACATCTATAGTGGTTAAACTAATGGAAATTCTCTTAAAAACATATTAACACAATTACTATCATCTAAAAATAGAAACAACCTGGTCAGACAATCTGTTGGACCCAAAACAGCACAGCTTTACTGAGGGAAGATCATGTCAGACTAATCTTATTGGTTTCTTTGACAATATCACTAAAGTGTTGGGTGAATGTGGTGCTGTGGATTAGGGATGAGCGAATCGATCCGGACGAACCCGGATTCGATCCGAATTTCAGGAAAAATTCGATTCGGATCGAATCCGAATTTCCCCGCGATTCGATCACTCGAAGTTTTCCTTTAACATCCATTCATTTACATTTACAGGCATTCTAAGATGGCGGACGGGACATGTCTGTGGGCAGTCACATGCAGCCTATCAGCAGCCAGCAAGCCCGGTGACGTCACACAGCGGTATTTAACGGCGGCCATCTTGCTTTTCCTCATTTCTCTATTGCATTCGTGACAGACAGAACGCTGTGTAGCTGAGGCAGTTAGACAGGCTGGAGACAGGGACAGACAGGGACAGGCTGGAGACAGGCAGGAGACAGGCAGGAGACAGACAGGAGACAGACAGAAAGCCAGGGAAAGGTAGGAAAAACGGAGCTGGCTGACAGGGAGATTTTTTTTTTTTCATCCAGCCTTTGTTAGCGTTTTCAGGCTGCTTATAGTAACTAACTGTGCATATATACTGAACTGATCTTAAGTCTGCTGTGAGGCATCCCATTCTGTGACTAAAGCAGCCTCTGTTTAAGACCATATAAGCATTTGCTCTTATCATATTTGAAATTAGGCCTGATAAAGACACTTTTGCTGGCCAAAGCACTACTGGACCCTGCCAGGTCCATTCCTGCCCAGGGCATCCCATTCTGTGACTACAGCAGCCTCTGTTTAAGACCATATAAGCATTTGCTCTTATCATATTTGAAATTAGCCTGATAAAGACACTTTTGCTGGCCAAAGCACTACTGGACCCTGCCAGGTCCATTCCTGCCCAGGGCATCCCATTCTGTGACTACAGCAGCCTCTGTTTAAGACCATATAAGCATTTGCTCTTATCATATTTGAAATTAGGCCTGATAAAGACACTTTTGCTGGCCAAAGCACTACTGGACCCTGCCAGGTCCATTCCTGCCCAGGGCATCCCATTCTGTGACTAAAGCAGCCTCTGTTTAAGACCATATAAGCATTTGCTCTTATCATATTTGAAATTAGGCCTGATAAAGACACTTTTGCTGGCCAAAGCACTACTGGACCCTGCCAGGTCCATTCCTGCCCAGGGCATCCCATTCTGTGACTACAGCAGCCTCTGTTTAAGACCATATAAGCATTTGCTCTTATCATATTTGAAATTAGGCCTGATAAAGACACTTTTGCTGGCCAAAGCACTACTGGACCCTGCCAGGTCCATTCCTGCCCAGGGCATCCCATTCTGTGACTAAAGCAGCCTCTGTTTAAGACCATATAAGCATTTGCTCTTATCATATTTGAAATTAGGCCTGATAAAGACACTTTTGCTGGCCAAAGCACTACTGGACCCTGCCAGGTCGATTCCTGTTGGGGCATCCCATTCTGTGACTACAGCAGCCTCTGTTTAAGACCATATAAGCATTTGCTCTTATCATATTTGAAATTAGCCTGATAAAGACACTTTTGCTGGCCAAAGCACTACTGGACCCTGCCAGGTCCATTCCTGCCCAGGGCATCCCATTCTGTGACTAAAGCAGCCTCTGTTTAAGACCATATAAGCATTTGCTCTTATCATATTTGAAATTAGGCCTGATAAAGACACTTTTGCTGGCCAAAGCACTACTGGACCCTGCCAGGTCCATTCCTGCCCAGGGCATCCCATTCTGTGACTACAGCAGCCTCTGTTTAAGACCATATAAGCATTTGCTCTTATCATATTTGAAATTAGGCCTGATAAAGACACTTTTGCTGGCCAAAGCACTACTGGACCCTGCCAGGTCCATTCCTGCCCAGGGCATCCCATTCTGTGACTAAAGCAGCCTCTGTTTAAGACCATATAAGCATTTGCTCTTATCATATTTGAAATTAGGCCTGATAAAGACACTTTTGCTGGCCAAAGCACTACTGGACCCTGCCAGGTCGATTCCTGTTGGGGCATCCCATTCTGTGACTACAGCAGCCTCTGTTTAAGACCATATAAGCATTTGCTCTTATCATATTTGAAATTAGCCTGATAAAGACACTTTTGCTGGCCAAAGCACTACTGGACCCTGCCAGGTCCATTCCTGCCCAGGGCATCCCATTCTGTGACTAAAGCAGCCTCTGTTTAAGACCATATAAGCATTTGCTCTTATCATATTTGAAATTAGGCCTGATAAAGACACTTTTGCTGGCCAAAGCACTACTGGACCCTGCCAGGTCGATTCCTGTTGGGGCATCCCATTCTGTGACTACAGCAGCCTCTGTTTAAGACCATATAAGCATTTGCTCTTATCATATTTGAAATTAGCCTGATAAAGACACTTTTGCTGGCCAAAGCACTACTGGACCCTGCCAGGTCCATTCCTGCCCAGGGCATCCCATTCTGTGACTACAGCAGCCTCTGTTTAAGACCATATAAGCATTTGCTCTTATCATATTTGAAATTAGCCTGATAAAGACACTTTTGCTGGCCAAAGCACTACTGGACCCTGCCAGGTCCATTCCTGCCCAGGGCATCCCATTCTGTGACTACAGCAGCCTCTGTTTAAGACCATATAAGCATTTGCTCTTATCATATTTGAAATTAGGCCTGATAAAGACACTTTTGCTGGCCAAAGCACTACTGGACCCTGCCAGGTCCATTCCTGCCCAGGGCATCCCATTCTGTGACTAAAGCAGCCTCTGTTTAAGACCATATAAGCATTTGCTCTTATCATATTTGAAATTAGGCCTGATAAAGACACTTTTGCTGGCCAAAGCACTACTGGACCCTGCCAGGTCCATTCCTGCCCAGGGCATCCCATTCTGTGACTAAAGCAGCCTCTGTTTAAGACCATATAAGCATTTGCTCTTATCATATTTGAAATTAGGCCTGATAAAGACACTTTTGCTGGCCAAAGCACTACTGGACCCTGCCAGGTCGATTCCTGTTGGGGCATCCCATTCTGTGACTACAGCAGCCTCTGTTTAAGACCATATAAGCATTTGCTCTTATCATATTTGAAATTAGGCCTGATAAAGACACTTTTGCTGGCCAAAGCACTACTGGACCCTGCCAGGTCCATTCCTGCCCAGGGCATCCCATTCTGTGACTAAAGCAGCCTCTGTTTAAGACCATATAAGCATTTGCTCTTATCATATTTGAAATTAGGCCTGATAAAGACACTTTTGCTGGCCAAAGCACTACTGGACCCTGCCAGGTCGATTCCTGTTGGGGCATCCCATTCTGTGACTACAGCAGCCTCTGTTTAAGACCATATAAGCATTTGCTCTTATCATATTTGAAATTAGCCTGATAAAGACACTTTTGCTGGCCAAAGCACTACTGGACCCTGCCAGGTCCATTCCTGCCCAGGGCATCCCATTCTGTGACTACAGCAGCCTCTGTTTAAGACCATATAAGCATTTGCTCTTATCATATTTGAAATTAGCCTGATAAAGACACTTTTGCTGGCCAAAGCACTACTGGACCCTGCCAGGTCCATTCCTGCCCAGGGCATCCCATTCTGTGACTACAGCAGCCTCTGTTTAAGACCATATAAGCATTTGCTCTTATCATATTTGAAATTAGCCTGATAAAGACACTTTTGCTGGCCAAAGCACTACTGGACCCTGCCAGGTCCATTCCTGCCCAGGGCATCCCATTCTGTGACTAAAGCAGCCTCTGTTTAAGACCATATAAGCATTTGCTCTTATCATATTTGAAATTAGGCCTGATAAAGACACTTTTGCTGGCCAAAGCACTACTGGACCCTGCCAGGTCGATTCCTGTTGGGGCATCCCATTCTGTGACTACAGCAGCCTCTGTTTAAGACCATATAAGCATTTGCTCTTATCATATTTGAAATTAGCCTGATAAAGACACTTTTGCTGGCCAAAGCACTACTGGACCCTGCCAGGTCCATTCCTGCCCAGGGCATCCCATTCTGTGACTACAGCAGCCTCTGTTTAAGACCATATAAGCATTTGCTCTTATCATATTTGAAATTAGCCTGATAAAGACACTTTTGCTGGCCAAAGCACTACTGGACCCTGCCAGGTCCATTCCTGCCCAGGGCATCCCATTCTGTGACTACAGCAGCCTCTGTTTAAGACCATATAAGCATTTGCTCTTATCATATTTGAAATTAGGCCTGATAAAGACACTTTTGCTGGCCAAAGCACTACTGGACCCTGCCAGGTCCATTCCTGCCCAGGGCATCCCATTCTGTGACTAAAGCAGCCTCTGTTTAAGACCATATAAGCATTTGCTCTTATCATATTTGAAATTAGGCCTGATAAAGACACTTTTGCTGGCCAAAGCACTACTGGACCCTGCCAGGTCCATTCCTGCCCAGGGCATCCCATTCTGTGACTAAAGCAGCCTCTGTTTAAGACCATATAAGCATTTGCTCTTATCATATTTGAAATTAGGCCTGATAAAGACACTTTTGCTGGCCAAAGCACTACTGGACCCTGCCAGGTCCATTCCTGCCCAGGGCATCCCATTCTGTGACTAAAGCAGCCTCTGTTTAAGACCATATAAGCATTTGCTCTTATCATATTTGAAATTAGGCCTGATAAAGACACTTTTGCTGGCCAAAGCACTACTGGACCCTGCCAGGTCGATTCCTGTTGGGGCATCCCATTCTGTGACTACAGCAGCCTCTGTTTAAGACCATATAAGCATTTGCTCTTATCATATTTGAAATTAGCCTGATAAAGACACTTTTGCTGGCCAAAGCACTACTGGACCCTGCCAGGTCCATTCCTGCCCAGGGCATCCCATTCTGTGACTACAGCAGCCTCTGTTTAAGACCATATAAGCATTTGCTCTTATCATATTTGAAATTAGCCTGATAAAGACACTTTTGCTGGCCAAAGCACTACTGGACCCTGCCAGGTCCATTCCTGCCCAGGGCATCCCATTCTGTGACTACAGCAGCCTCTGTTTAAGACCATATAAGCATTTGCTCTTATCATATTTGAAATTAGGCCTGATAAAGACACTTTTGCTGGCCAAAGCACTACTGGACCCTGCCAGGTCCATTCCTGCCCAGGGCATCCCATTCTGTGACTAAAGCAGCCTCTGTTTAAGACCATATAAGCATTTGCTCTTATCATATTTGAAATTAGGCCTGATAAAGACACTTTTGCTGGCCAAAGCACTACTGGACCCTGCCAGGTCCATTCCTGCCCAGGGCATCCCATTCTGTGACTAAAGCAGCCTCTGTTTAAGACCATATAAGCATTTGCTCTTATCATATTTGAAATTAGGCCTGATAAAGACACTTTTGCTGGCCAAAGCACTACTGGACCCTGCCAGGTCGATTCCTGTTGGGGCATCCCATTCTGTGACTACAGCAGCCTCTGTTTAAGACCATATAAGCATTTGCTCTTATCATATTTGAAATTAGCCTGATAAAGACACTTTTGCTGGCCAAAGCACTACTGGACCCTGCCAGGTCCATTCCTGCCCAGGGCATCCCATTCTGTGACTACAGCAGCCTCTGTTTAAGACCATATAAGCATTTGCTCTTATCATATTTGAAATTAGGCCTGATAAAGACACTTTTGCTGGCCAAAGCACTACTGGACCCTGCCAGGTCCATTCCTGCCCAGGGCATCCCATTCTGTGACTAAAGCAGCCTCTGTTTAAGACCATATAAGCATTTGCTCTTATCATATTTGAAATTAGGCCTGATAAAGACACTTTTGCTGGCCAAAGCACTACTGGACCCTGCCAGGTCGATTCCTGTTGGGGCATCCCATTCTGTGACTACAGCAGTCTCTGTTTAAGACCATATAAGCATTTGCTCTTATCATATTTGAAATTAGGCCTGATAAAGACACTTTTGCTGGGCATAGCACAACTTGTCCCTGCCAGGTGTACTTACTGCTGGTTTTTAGGGCATCCCATTCTGTGACTACACCAGCCTCTATTTAAGAACCTAACCATTTGCACCTATTCTAATTGAAATTAGGCATGATAAAGACACTTTTGCTGTGCATAGTCTTACTGCTGCCTGCCAGGTGCTCTCTGGTTTTTGGGACATCCCATTCTGTAACATACCATTAGCCTCTGCATTTACTGTAAGCTGCACAGTTATTTAAAGAAATTTGGCCTGTATGAGCCTGCTAACACACTGCTGCTGTGTGCATATATACTGATCTCAAGTCAGCTTTGGGGCATCCCATTCTGTAACATACCATTAGCCTCTGCATTTACTGTAAGCTGCACAGTTATTTAAAGAAATTTGGCCTGTATGAGCCTGCTAACACACTGCTGCTGTGTGCATATATACTGATCTCAAGTCAGCTTTGGGGCATCCCATTCTGTAACATACAATTAGCCTCTGCATTTACTGTAAGCTGCACATTTATTTAAAGAAATTTGGCCTGTATGAGCCTGCTAACACACTGCTGCTGTGTGCATATATACTGATCTCAAGTCTGCTTGGGGCATCCCATTCTGTAACATAACATAACCTACCTACCATACTAAGCAGCTCTGTTATTTAAACTAAGCAGGCCTCTTGGAGGCTGAGTGTCCACTTTTGGGTGTGCATTTATATTCGGTTTCATATACAGTGGGGTATCCCAATTTGTAAGATAACCTACCCCAACCATGTAAACTAAATAGGCCTGTTGCAGCCTGAGTTTCTCTGCTTGCGTATGGCCTGCATTACAATCTGTCTCTTTCAATGACACTGCTGCCTGGGGTATCCCAATTTGTAAGATAACCTACCCCAAGCATGTAAACTAAAGGTTACGTCCTTCCAGAAGGAAAACTTATCCTGAACACTATTTTTGTTAGGGGCATTGACCTTTGGATTGATCGGCATGAAATTAATTTTTTTTTTTCAAAGTATGGCGCTGTGAAGAAGGTCAAAATGATGTCTCATACTTGGATTATTGTTACTTTTTGTTCAGCTTGAAATATAACAGGCCACACGGGCATCCCAAGGCACATGCTATTTTAAACCTATCTGTTATACAACATAAGCGTTGATCAGGCTACTTCAGTTTGCACTTGTTTTTGACTGATTTTAATAAACCAGGCCGCAGGGCACCCCAAAGCTGCACCTTGCACCCTATCTGGTATACAACATAAGCGTTGATCAGCATCAGCTTCATTAAGCTACTTCAGTTTGCACTTCCTTTTTGACTGCTTTCATTTAACCAGGCCGCAGGGCACCCCAAAGCTGCACCTTGCACCCTACCTGTTTATACTAAATAAGCATCTACAGCCTCAGCTTTATTAAGTTATTGCATTTTGAATTTGTTTTGGTCTGCTTTAAATACACCAGGCCGCAGGGCATCCCAAACCTGCATGTTGCACCCCATCTGTTATACTAAATAAGCGTTGATCAGCATCAGCTTTATTAAGCTATTGCATTTTGCATTGGTTTTTGTACTGCTGCCAAAACACTAGCCCATATGGGCATCCCAAACCAGCACATGTCACCCTATCTGTTATACTAAATAAGCTTCTACAGGCCCTTTTTTTATTTATTTATTTTTATTTATATAGAGCTGCAATAGCTTATATTGTGAGGTTAATTTGCCATTTTGCAGCATAATATAGAGCAGCCCCTGTGTAAATCTGAGGTGCAATAGCTTATATAGTGAGGTAAATTTGCCATTTTGCTTCGTTATATAGAGCAGCCCAGTTGCCATCTAAATCAACTACTGTCCGGCCAGTACAGCTTTTCCAGGGCAAACTCTGCTAGTTGCGGGCACAAGTCAAGTTTGGCTTCCCAGCAAATCCAGTGGATCTTGAAGGTGTGTTGGCATGGTCATGTCAAGGTATGACATGACCTGCTGTTTGAGGTCCAGCTCCAGGTCTTCCTGCTGCTCATGAGTAGACTCACTATGCGGGTGTAGAAAGCTACTCACTAGCGACTGAAGACTGAGGCTGCTGCTGATGGAGCTGCTGCTGCTGCTCCTTCCACCCCCCCAGCAGCCATGGCAGTGGAAGGTGATCGCAGACTTCCCCCCGAGTCAGACCTGCGGGAGTATGGGCCATGGCGCAGATAGACATCGCCCAACTGACTACGTGGGATGTCTCTGTAGTAGGTCAGTTTGTCCTCCCTCTCAGTGGGCGTAAAAAATGCCCCCATTTTGTGCCGGAAGCGAGGGTCCAATAAGTTGGAGAGCCAGAAGTCTTCCCGCTGACAAATGGAGACAATTCTGCGCTCACTAGTACGCATGCATGTGAGCATGCATCGTGCCATTTGTGCAAGTGACTCGGAGGGACTACCTGTCTCCATCTCCACTGTAAACTGCCATGGTGTGTCTGGGTCCTCTGTCTCGCCTTACTCACAACCCTCTAGCTCCTGTGGCTGCTCCTGCTCCTCCTCTCCTGTCAGATGACTAGATAAAATGGTCATTTTGTGAAACCTAAACTGTGGTTTGCTGTGCCCCACCCCCTCCTCCTCCTCCACTTCAGCCCCCACAGGCTTCATGTGGCTGTGAAATGTATGTGCCATGTCTCCAGTGCCCTGACCAGCCATGCTTTCCAACATGTGTTGTAGTACATGAAGCAGTGGAATCTCATCGTTCATCTCATAGTCCTGGCAACTGACTAATAATGTAGCTTCCTCAAAGGGCCTGAGCAAACGGTCGGTGTCACGTATGAGCTGCCAATGGTTTACATTGAATTTACACAGGGGTGTCCCCCTATCCGTTTGGATCATCCAGAAATCCGTGATGGCTTTTCTCTGTTCCTATAGTGCAGTGGTCCTCAACCCTGTCCTCAAGGCCCACCAACATGTCATGTTTTTTGGATCTCCAAATAGCCAGCTCTATTGCTCTGCAGCTGCACTAATTACTCCACCTGAGCATCTTTGTGGAGATCTGCAAAGCCTGGCCTGTTGGTGGGCCTTGAGGACAGGGTTGGGGACCACTGCTATAGTGGATCCTGCATATGGAGGGTGGAATTCCAACGGGTGGAAACATCGCAAATCAGACTATGGTGGGGTACACCGTTGTGACGCTGAGGCTCAATAAGGTTGTGCTTGGTGGTGTAGGAGTGCCAGAAGTGCATGCTAACTTTCTTTCCTGTTGTTCGGATGTCTTTCAGATGGGGGCAAGACTTCAAAACTAGACTGAACACGTGTGCCATGTCAGGACGCATGACTCTGGCTTCCTTGTCGCAGCGCAAACAAGATGTTCTTCCAAGTGTCAGTCACCATGGGTCCAAATTTGCAGTTTTCGTGGATTAAGCAATGCTTTCATGGATTGAGTTCTCATTTTTAGTAGTTCCTCCCATGTGTGACTCTGATGGTCAAGGAAAACCATGTGAAGAACAGCGTGAAACCACAATCACCAAGGGGGCCTAAAAGGATATATATTGTCCACCATGAGTCTATAGTTACAGCTCCAGGCGTAGACAACACTGTGCACTTTGGTACACACTGACAGGCTAAAGGACTGGCCCACCTTCTGTTCAACAACCATGCCATGTGACTCTCCACCTCGGCTCGGCACAAGCCATCAGTTCTCTGAAAGGTCCACCACTGGGTAATGCAGCAGGCTGGACTTATGGTGACGCTGTCTGAGAGGAGAAATCCCTCAGACATCAAGATTAAAAATTCCAAGAATTTTTGAGGGCTAATTATTCAGAGGCAAATGATAGCTAGTTGTTTCTGATTTAATTGCAAGGTGGAAACACACCCTCAAACAAAACTTCACTTTCGCAATACTATTGCATTTGTCTATTCATAATTTTATGTATATACGCTAACTAACCTACTTTTTCTCCACAGGATGCTGCATGGAACACTGCCACATCGCTGAGTAGCTGATTTTTCCTACCAACAGTCCGCAATAATTCGCTGCTGCTGCCGCCGCCACCGCCGCAGACTCCAGGGACCCTCTTCCACTACCTCGGCTTGCAACACCTCCTCCCACGACACTCTCCTCATCACTAATTGCCGGATAGTGGAAGAAGAGGCGAGTGTCTCCTCCACTTCTTGGCTGGGCAGTAGCTGCTGAATTTTATGATTATCAGATCTTGGATATCAGATCAATGGATAGTGGAGCTGAACCCAAAGCATAACAGACAGACAGTTGACTGGGGGTGTCAGATGCCACTTGTGATGCAGTGGACTGCTTTTGCAGCACTTCGAGACAAAGTTGCTTCATTGGCTGACACAATTACTGGTAAAGCTGTGGAACATATGGTTGAAAAGCAAGAATAACCATTTGTTTTTATATGAAAAAGACCCTGGTTTATACAGACTTTTTTTTTCCAGAGACTGCCCTGCGTGGAAATGAATGGCGCATGGATCAGCCAAGCTTTCCTCCCAACAATGCCTGATGTATTCCAGTAGATTGATGACGGGGCCAGACCAAGAAAGATGGATCGTGCAAAACAGATTTAAGGCGCTGCTCTCCAGTTACAGACATTCCTCCGCATCGGACCACAAGTAAGTATTGATAAAAAATCCTTTACGTTACTCTTACTTTTTATTAATATTCTTCGGATAAGACGGATCAGACATGATTCCAGATTAAAAATTCCAAGAATTTTTGAGGGCTAATTAGTCAGAGGCAATGATACCTTCTTGTTTCTGATTTAATTAAAAGGTGGAAACACACCCTCAAACAAAACTTCACTTTGGCAAACTTTTGCATTTGTTTATTCATAATTTTATGTAGATATTACTAACTAAGCTACTTTTTCTCCACATGACTCTCCACAGGGTGTGATTCATCCAATTTTTGGGCTCCTGAGGCCAACCCCAGGGTCTGTTTAAAGTAATGTTTGGGCTCCTGCTGCTGCTGCCAACTCCAGGGTGTGATTCATCCAATTTTTGGGCTCCTGAGGCCAACCCCAGGGTCTCTTTAAAGTAATGTTTGGGCTCCTGCTGCTGCTGCTGCCAACTCCAGGGTGTGATTCATCCAATTTTTGGGCTACTGAAGCCAACTCCAGTGTCTCTTTAAAGTAATATTTGGGCTCCTGCTGCTGCTGCTGCCAACTCCAGGGTGTGATTCATCCAATTTTTGGGCTCCTGAGGCAAACCCCAGGGTCTGTTTAAAGTAATGTTTGGGCTCCTGCTGCTGCTGCCAACTCCAGGGTGTGATTCATCCAATTTTTGGGCTCCTGAAGCCAACCCCAGTGTCTCTTTAAAGTAATATTTGGGCTCCTGCTGCTGCTGCCAACTCCAGGGTGTGATTCATCCAATTTTTGGGCTACTGAAGCCAACTCCAGTGTCTCTTTAAAGTAATATTTGGGCTCCTGCTGCTGCTGCTGCCAACTCCAGGGTGTGATTCATCCAATTTTTGGGCTCCTGAAGCCAACCCCAGTGTCTCTTTAAAGTAATATTTGGGCTCCTGCTGCTGCTGCCAACTCCAGGGTGTGATTCATCCAATTTTTGGGCTACTGAAGCCAACTCCAGTGTCTCTTTAAAGTAATATTTGGGCTCCTGCTGCTGCTGCCAACTCCAGGGTGTGATTCATCCAATTTTTGGGCTCCTGAGGCCAACTCCAGTGTATATTTGGGCTCCTGCTGCTGCTGCTGCCAACTTCTGCCAACTCCAGGGTGTGATTCATCCAATTTTTGGGCTCCTGAAGCCAACTCCAGTGTATATTTGGGCTCCTGCTGCTGCTGCTGCCAACTCCAGGGTGTGATTCATCCAATTGTTGGGCTCCTGAAGCTAACCCCAGGGTCTCTTTAAAGTAATGTTTGGGCTCCTGCTGCTGCTGCTGCCAACTTCTGCCAACTCCAGGGTGTGATTCATCCACTTTTTGGGCTCCTGAAGCCAACCCCAGGGTCTCTTTGAAGTAATGTTTGGGCTCCTGCTGCTGCTACTGTCAACTCCTGCCAACTCCAGGGTGTGATTCATCCAATTTTTGGGCTCCTGAGGCCAACTCCAGTGTATATTTGGGCTCCTGCTGCTGCTACTGTCAACTCCTGCCAACTCCAGGGTGTGATTCATCCAATTTTTGGGCTCCTGAGGCCAACTCCAGTGTATATTTGGGCTCCTGCTGCTGCTGCTGCCAACTTCTGCCAACTCCAGGGTGTGATTCATCCAATTTTTGGGCTCCTGAGGCCAACTCCAGTGTATATTTGGGCTCCTGCTGCTGCTGCTGCCAACTTCTGCCAACTCCAGGGTGTGATTCATCCAATTTTTGGGCTCCTGAGGCCAACTCCAGTGTATATTTGGGCTCCTGCTGCTGCTACTGTCAACTCCTGCCAACTCCAGGGTGTGATTCATCCAATTTTTGGGCTCCTGAGGCCAACTCCAGTGTATATTTGGGCTCCTGCTGCTGCTGCTGCCAACTTCTGCCAACTCCAGGGTGTGATTCATCCAATTTTTGGGCTCCTGAGGCCAACTCCAGTGTATATTTGGGCTCCTGCTGCTGCTGCTGTCAACTCCTGCCAACTCCAGGGTGTGATTCATCCAATTTTTGGGCTCCTGAGGCCAACTCCAGTGTATATTTGGGCTCCTGCTGCTGCTGCTGCCAACTCCTGCCAACTCCAGGGTGTGATTCATCCAATTTTTGGGCTCCTGAGGCCAACTCCAGTGTATATTTGGGCTCCTGCTGCTGCTGCTGCCAACTTCTGCCAACTCCAGGGTGTGATTCATCCAATTTTTGGGCTCCTGAGGCCAACTCCAGTGTATATTTGGGCTCCTGCTGCTGCTACTGTCAACTCCTGCCAACTCCAGGGTGTGATTCATCCAATTTTTGGGCTCCTGAGGCCAACTCCAGTGTATATTTGGGCTCCTGCTGCTGCTGCTGCCAACTTCTGCCAACTCCAGGGTGTGATTCATCCAATTTTTGGGCTCCTGAGGCCAACTCCAGTGTATATTTGGGCTCCTGCTGCTGCTGCTACTGTCAACTCCTGCCAACTCCAGGGTGTGATTCATCCAATTTTTGGGCTCCTGAGGCCAACTCCAGTGTATATTTGGGCTCCTGCTGCTGCTGCTGCCAACTTCTGCCAACTCCAGGGTGTGATTCATCCAATTTTTGGGCTCCTGAAGCCAACTCCAGTGTATATTTGGGCTCCTGCTGCTGCTGCCAACTTCTGCCAACTCCAGGGTGTGATTCATCCAATTTTTGGGCTCCTGAGGCCAACTCCAGTGTATATTTGGGCTCCTTCTGCCCCTCATAGTGATGCCACTTCAACTCTCTGCAATTGTGCCGCTCTGCGATTCTATTAGCGATGCCTCTGATCTGCATGTGATATTTCTTCAAAGTATTATTTAACTAACCCAGCACGCATCCTGTGCGTGTTACAGCAAGGCTGAATGGTTTACAACCCTATTGAGGCTGTAGGAGGCTCAGAAATAGCCGTTTTTAATAGTGATTCGTCGCGAATTTATTCGGGTCGAAACAATTTTTGTCGGAAAATTCGGCGAATCAGTCGAATCGAATTTTTCAAAAGTTCGCTCATCTCTACTGTGGATATTGCCTGCCCGAATTTTAGCAAAGCCTTTGATACTGTAACAAATAAAGAGCTCATAGATACATTTTAGAAGTTAGGATTCCATCCCTGGATAGGGTGTGCCACAAGGCTCTGTCCTGGGCCCCGTTCTTTTTAATATGTTTGTAAGTGACATAGGTGAAGACTTGGTAAGAACAGTTTGCCTGTTTGCTGATTATACAAAGGTTAGTATTAGGGTGGACACCCCTGGAGGTGTCTGCAACATGGAAAATGATTTAGCTTTACTGGATAAATGAACAAAACTGTGGAAACTGGAAGTTAATGTCTCTAAATGTAAAACCATGCACATGGGTAGAAGGAATCCCTGCTGTGAGTACTGTATGGGCAGTACTGTGTTAGCCAGGACCTCGGAGGAAAGAGATTTAGGGCTACTGATTACTAAAAGCTGCAAGATGAGTGGACAGTGTAGCCAGGCAGTGGGAAAAGCAAGCAGGATGCTCGGCTGCATAGCTCGAGGCATCACCAGTAGAAAAAGGGAGATTGTGATGCAGCTCTGGAGAACTTACCTGCAAAAAAGACATTATTCAAATAGAACGGGTCCAAAGAAGGGCAACTAAAGTTTTAGAAGGACTTAAACCTATCAGGAGAGACTTAAAGAACTTAATTTGTACAGTCTAGAGGAAAGAATGGAGAGAGGGGACATGATTGAGACCTTAACATATGTGAAATGATTGAATTAGTTTCAGGAGGGAAGTGTTTTTAAGAGAAAACTTATTGATAGAACAAGGGGGCACAACCTGAAGCTAGTCGGAGGGAAGATCAGGAGCAATGTTAGAAAATATTATTTTACAGAAAGAGTAGTAGATGCTTGGAACAAACTTCCAGCAGAGTTGAAAAATCGATAGTCACTGAATTTAAACATGCCTGGGATAAGCACACATCTATCCTAAGATAAAGAGTACATACAGTATACACATAAGGGCAGACTAGATGGACCGTATGGTCTCCTGCCATCAAGCTTTTATGTTTCTATGTCAGTTTCAGTACACTTCCAAAAGTTAAACCTACTTTAATATTTTAATAAATAGAATGACCCCCCCCCCCCCCCCCCCCGTTTGTGTAGAGTGCTGAACCTAGGTAGTAAATATATTTTACATCACACTTCAGTGTGATGCCAATATAATGTACAGCACACAACAAGCCAACACTGCAACTGTGTTATCTACATAAAGTAGATCACTAACCAGTAAAAGTGTAATGGAACCTACGTTTGTAGATATACTCATTAGTGTAACCAATTATGTCACTTATTTAGTGTGTAATGTATTTGTTGATTGATTGGCTAATCATTAATCAATAATTAATATCATTAATAAAATAATTAAATCAAGGACTTTAAAACTGATGTAACTTCAGGAGATCAGTAACAATCAGTGTAAGATCCTATAGAAATACATTAGAAAACACAACAGCCATTGAAACATACCTGTCTGGGGTCACTGGGAATAGGTCAGGATGGAAGAACAAACCTAAAAAGTGAACTATTGCCGCTCTATATATACAGCAAGGCTTAACCGCAAGATGCCATATTTAGCCCACAAAAGAGGAATTGTAGGAACAAAGTCACATGAGTTATAGTTGAGGATTCACACACATGCTTATATAAAGGCAATAGCAGCAGAGCCATGCTAATAGGTGAGGTACTTGGTATAGCATTATGCCTTTATTGTTTTTGAAGATATTTGTTTTGAGTTGCAATACAATTTACAAACCAGCTCCATTCAGATATTCATTTAAACATTGGCACTAGTAAGTTACTTGACCAACCAAAAATGTTTGTGGCAATCTTTGGGATGCTCCGCTAGTTACAGATCCCTAGGAAGCCCAAAATCAGGCATGATGCTCAATATGGTGGGGCACAGGAAATAGTGCCACATTGCAGTGCATTCCTCCTCTTATTGTAGGTGTATACAGTTCCCCGTTTGATGGAGCTCTGTTTGGAAAATGTGAGTATTTCTCTAATGAAGGGATCACTGATGGCATGAGGGGTTCCATTAGGTTAGTTTAGGGGTTTATTTAATACATGGTTCCAGATGAATGTCAGGTGAATGTCAGGTCCCACTGAAAATGGTGTACTTATTAAGTCAAAAATCCAGAGTGCCTCCCATAGTTCCATGTAGTGCCGCCGCTGAGTTCCCTACAGTGCCACATAAGACAAGGCGCTCACCATGCACTGTGTGGACTTAGATTTCAATGGGCTTAGATGGATTTTTTTTGGCCAGTTTTTTATTTTTAATTTTTGGCTGGTGCATGTGCCATGGGATCTCTAGGCTGTTTGGAATTGTTTTTGTTTGCATTTTTTTCGCTTTTGGGTTGCACTGCAAACTTGTGGTTGGGGCCATGCAAAACCTGTGTCATGTCTTTCAAGTGTCCATAATGCAATTCCCATCTTTTTTACATTTTACTGTGCTGCCATCACCCCTAAAAATAAAAAAAACAGGGATTGCAATAGGCACTGTATGTCTGGAATCCCCTTTTGACAGCATTTAGGGGCTGTGTTTTTTCTTGATGAATTTGTATGTTTTCAAGTGCTCCCAGTCATCGATAGGGCTTTTAACAGCTCTGTACTAGCACCCAGCGACCGCCTGGGAGCGAGTGGACGCAGAACGCTGCCTGTCTCCAGGTGGCTGTGCAGTGAGAGACGTTCATCGAGCACCTGCTGGAGAATCAAAACCTTAATTTGCCAGCCCTAGAATCTAAAAGAAGAAGAAACGTTTTTTTCTGTAAGTTTAGGGTCATTGACCTGCTGGAAGGTAAAGTTATGCCTCAAGTCCTTTGCACCCTCTAATGCGTTTTCCTCCAGGATTTCCCTGTATTTAGCTCCATTCATTTTCCCATCAACCCCTCATACTTTCCCAGTCTCTGCTGAAGAAATGCAACCTCCACAGCATTATGCTGCCACCACCATGTTTCACGGTGGGGGTTGTGACTATTGCACTGGTTGATCAGACCTATTGATCATTCATCTGATTGAACCAGCCAATCATACCCCAAGTGTGTCACTGCAATTGTTCAATTGGCAACACGCGTGGCTATAAAATGCTGCCACCAGAATACGAAAAAAGTGGCATATTCTCCACTATCTAAGCCACACACAACACAATCGGATCGAAGGAATCGATCGACCCACAACCACTTCCAGACAGGGGCGATTGAGCGTCCTAGGCAAGTAATGTAGCCAGGCTCTTCAGAACTAGCGTGAGCTTTTTAGATCCTTAATTCAGAGCTTCAGTGACCCTCTGCTGTATTTTCAGAATTTATTAAAATAAAAATCCAGAAAAACACAAAAACAACAAGAAAAACAGTGCAAGGTGATAAAACAGGATTAACTATAAAACACAGTAAATAAGATAGGTAGCAATATAGATAAAAGAGAATACTTAAGAGTCTGTCTGGGCTGCGGTTCGATCAAATCAATAGTTTATCAGTCCTCACACAACACGTCTTCCAAAAACCCCGATTCCTGGTGTCCTCCTTAGATGTTAAAAGGGAGCGTGAGTCACTCTTGACGGTAAGATTCGAGTGCCCTCCTGACCATTCTGAAGCTCACCTTATTCCCTCTAACCAGGGGTCAGCTTGTGACTCTTCCTATTGGGCAGAGCGATTGGAGTCACTCACTGTTTGTTATAAAAATATATATATATATATATATATATATATATATATACACACACACACACACACACACACACACACACACACACACACACACACACACCTTAATTACCGGCTTGCTCACAGGGGTGGTGTGTTCAGGATGATGTGCAGAGGTAGTTTTCCTTCACACATAAGGGTCGATTTAGTTGTTTCATTGTTTACCTTGAGGATAATTCATCAACAGGTGAAATTATAAATCCGGTTGCTGAATCAGCCCCAAGGTAGACATTGAAAATGAATGGCAGTTTTCTCTTCTAAAAAGTAGTAGTGTTTTCTCACCTAGTGCTGAAACAACCCTATAGTTTTGCATTCAGGCCAAAAAAATCTACTTTGGTGTCATCTGACCAGAGCATCACCTTCCACAAAATTGCTGTGTCCGCTTTTTATGGCTTTCTGTTACTTTTCCATAAAGGCCAGGCTTGTGGATTACCAAGTTAATAGTTGTCCTGTGGACAGATTCTCCCACCTGAGCTGTTGATCTCTGCAGCTTCACCAAAGTGACCCTGGGCCTCTTGGCTGCTTCTCTGATTAGTGCTTTCATTGCCTGGGCTGGCAGTTTCTGTGGATGGCCATGTCTTGGTTTGCAGTTTACTTTCCATTTACGGATGGTGGACTGAACAATGCTTTGTGAGATGTTTAGCTTGGGCTATTTTTATATAATCTAACCCTGCAATACACCTTGTCACAACTTTAACCCTGAGCTGTCTGGTGTGCTCCTTGGTTTTCCTGCTGTTTGTTCACTAATGTTCTCTAACAAACCTTGAAAGCATTCACGGAAGAACGGTGGTTATAGTGAGAATAAAGGCTATACAGTGGACTTTATTTACTAATTTGGTGAATTCTGAAGGCAATAGGTCACATTGGATTTTATTTAGAGGTATCAGAGCAGAGGGGGCTGAATACAGGTGCCAACCACACTTTTCACTTGTTTATTTTGTTAAAATGTGGAAAAGCATGTATCATTTCCCTTACACCTCACAAATATGTAATACTTTGTGTTGCTCTGTAACATAACATTTCAATAAAATAGATTTTAGTTTGTGGCTGTAATGTTTAAAGTGGACCAAAACCCAGGATTTATCCTGGGTGTTGGCCCTTGCCCCTAGGGCACCCCAAGCATCCTCAAAAAGAACATACACACCCACTTCAGTGGTACAGTAGATGACAAAAAAGTCTGCAACAGCAATAGTAATTTTATTATCTGTTTCGTTATCAAGTGATAAAACTATCAGTATGGATTACAACCATTGTCAGACTGGCCTACCAGAGGATTTTCTAATGGCACCAGGCACTGACCCTGGGCCACCATAAGGGTAGTACAAAACATCCAAGATTAACACCATGTCTCTGATTTTCCTAAAGTGTTCCGTGAGTTTGTTATTGATTCGGTCACTTTGCTATTTGGTTAATTTGGTTAAACATTACACTTTTAATTATCCAACAAAAAGATTGTCTTCAAGAATGATTTCTGGTGGGTCCCAATGACTTCCTCAGTATTTCCCCAAAAATGATTTAATTCTGTCGGCCCAAAAAAGTATTTCTTCTGTTCAGACACAAGAAAGAAATATTCTGCTGGGCCACAGAAAAATGGTTCCCCGTGGTTGGCCTCAATAATGGTTTGATCTGGGGGCCCCAAGAATGGTTTCCTTTGATGGGCCCCAAGAATGGATAGCTGACCGTTAAAGTGATTCTCCTTCAACGCAGCGACCTTTACCATGGAGCAATTATCCATTAATTGTGGACGCTTTAGCAATTTGGTGCTTGATAATCACTCTATCTAAATGGGCCTTTAGTCTGATAGTCCTACAGCTTCCTGGATTTTTTTTTTTCATCTTTTACTACAGTGACATGAAATACGTATTTTTCCATCCACTACTGCTAGACACATGCCTGAGATTGCAGCATGCAGTCCGCTGATTGGTAAACATGCTTGCGTGAGCTTCCTCTTTGCGTTTTGCTTTTCTTTCACAACCCAAAATTTTGTGTGTTTTTATGCAACTGCTTTATAAGTATATCCATTTTTGTGACGATTATCCTGTTTATGGTGCTTATGCAATAAGCAATATGAATTTACACTGATGAATAATTATAATTCAAATGCATACACCAGAAGCCAGATTTAAAGCGACTGTGAAGCCACATGGTGTGATACCTGAGTCTAAAAGAATTCAGGGATGGCCACTAGTCTGCTCCCTGGGGCACCCAAAATTGATGCCCTGCTGTGTAAAACCACCAGGGTCGCTGGTAAACTCAGCTCCCATGGTGCTGTTTTTGCCAGTCACCATATCCCTGGCTTCCCTGAAGCTGAGGGGCATTCCTGCGCCCAGTCATTCATATTGGCTGAGGGTGGGAGCACTTCCCAATACACAGGGAAGCCTGGGATGCGGCCAGCAAGCTGTGTCATGTTAGCCTACATTTTTTAGATCAGCCAATTGGCGATCTCCACCTGAGCCTATAGCATTGCAAGGACAGATATGTGTAGGGGTTAATACGGTCAATCTTTTTTTATTGTACATTTTTATTGTCAGTGAAGGCACACAATACAGGTAAATACCTTTTCAAATATAAATTCCAATAACAGACACTGTCCACCCTATATGAGGGGGAATAAAACACTTCTCCACTTGGTACACGTTTTCTGTTCTATATCATTGCCATCAGATCAGACCATGAACATTGACCTAATATATTTCTAGACCACTAGCACCATTTCCCATTTATGTCCTAACTTTCTTAATTTCAGAGATAGAAAACAAAACATCCCACAACTAAACTTTTGATTTGTAGAAAAGGGAACTGATGCACCAATCTCTCCCAACTTTGTAAGGAACCACTAAACTTAAAGAAAGGTAAAAGAAAGTTAAAAAGGAATATAATAGGAGAAAGACCTAGGGGAGGTGTAGGAAATTAGGTGGGGGAGGTTGTACTGGACACTTGAAAGGGCCTAGAAGCGGGGAATAGCATGACACCCCTAAGCCAAGGAATTTCCTTTAGTAAGTTGTTGAAGGGGGAACACTAAATTATATGATCACCCTTTAAGTGTTGGTGCTGAAACTTTAGTATTATAAAAGCAGATAATGTAGCAAGGGTGGGAATGGTCGCCAACAGACATGATGCCAAGGCTAGAGCATGGCAGGAGGAGTTCATAGTCTTGGCTGTTGGCTATAGTCTGGTTGGGTAAGAGGGTTGAGACGCTGGGGGAGAGTTGCTTTCATTCACCAGTTAAATAAACCACCCGGATGTCACATGAAAGAGCTAGCAAAACCTTGTGCTCTCCATCTTTAGTAAGGGCTACAGCAGGATAACATCTCCCAGCAGCAAACTCCACTTCCTCCCTGGTTAACCCTTCATGGATCAGCACAGCACCAGCCGTGATTAAAGCAAGATCTGTTTAATTTGTCCCTTCAAGTAAGGGCAACAGACCGTTAACATCTTTCAAGCAGAGGTAGTTGAAAAATCAACAGGTCACTGAATTTAAACATGCCTGGGATAAGCACACATCTATCCTAAGATAAAGAGTACATACAGTATACACATAAGGGCAGACTAGATGGACCGTATGGTCTCCTTCTGCCGTCAACCTATGCTTCTATGTTTCAACAGCAAACTGCGCTGCTCCTCTGATTAACCCTGTATGGGACGACAGAACACTAGCTGTGATTTTTCGCCTTCTAGCCGCAAGGATACTTACCTTTTACTATTATAGGCTTCCAAAACATCTGAGATATATATGTTTGTAAGAGAAGTATATATATTTGTTTACCTCCTGCACTTTTATGAACTCACAGGTGTTTGTTAAATGTTGTAATTACCACAAGGTGGGCTATTTAATGTTTATCTACAGTGACACTGCTATATGAACTGGGGAAGGATACTTCTGAAAACTTGTCTGTCTTTGCCCTGTTGTTTGGCACAGTAAAGAAGCAGAACATGCGCACAACATGAGCACAGTACCGGTATCGTATGCTTTAGGATTACTGGGTGCTAGGGGTGACTCCCAACCGAGCCAGTCCTAGTACACTGAATATTCCATTGACCAGCTCCAACCAGCTCTGAAGAAAATCAGTAAACACACTGCATGACAGGGAAATACCCCCTGCTAATTCATCTTACACCTCCACTAGTCTGTTGACTACAGTGAGGGCTGACAAGATGCTTAATAATGTTCGCGGGCACTCCAAGGAAACTTGAAAGGCTAAACCCATTTGTGCCACAGCCAAAAAGGGAATACAGATTCCTCATAATCCGATTACATAGTAACAACCTGCCAATCCTAACATCCCCATAGGTATGCTTGGAATCACTCAAAAGGGGTTAAGTCCTGAGCTATGGAAAACTTAGGTTAGGAATCACGTCATAGCAGTGTTTTGATGTAACGTATGAACAGCACCTGAGTAATTTAGCACCAGAATCAATGTCCTCTGACTTTCCCACCAAAAGTTCTGCCCTATGATAGTTTTTAGGAGTTTTTTTTAGTAGAGGGCTAAGGGGAGGGGGGGGCAGAAAATACCATTTTGTGAGTACTCACCTTTAAAATGGGTATTATGAGTGTGTCATACACCCCGCTTCCACCATTCATGACATCTGGGTAGTCTCCATTAGAGGGCGAACTTCTGCAGAGATGAATGCAAAAAAAGAAGCTCCTCCCGGTCCATAAATACCTGGGACCTCCCACTAATCCCTTAGTGTATGATAGCAGTAAGAGGACCAGGAAGAACCAATATAACAACAAAAATAAAAAAGGTTCACCATATAAAGGATCCGGAATACAACAAGGGTGGGGTGAAGCGGGGTGTATGACACACTCATAATACCCATTTTAAAGGTGAGTACTCACAAAATGGTATTATTCTAAGTGTGTCATACACCCCGCTTCCACCATTCATGACATCTGGGACATCCAATAGCAGTGTCCGTCATGGGTGGGAACCGACAAAAAAAATGCACCAACTTAAACCACTGCAGCTTGCAGAACCTTGCGGCCAAAAACAGCATCCGCTGAGGCCCGCACATCAACCTTGTAAAACTTGGAAAAAGTATGAACGGAAGACCAAGTAGCAGCCTTACAAACTTGTTCAAAAGAAGCCTGGTTCTGAAAAGCCCAGGACGCACCAACAGCACGAGTAGAATGCGCAGTGATCTTAAAAGGGGGAGTCCTCTCCTTAGCAGAATAGGCCCCAACAATGGCCTGGCGTATACATTTACTAATGGTAGACTTGGCGGGCACCAAACCTTTTCTGGGCCCGGAAGGCACCATGAACAAGGCGTCCGTCTTACGAAAAGGAGAAGTAGCAACCAAATAGTACTTCACACAACGAACCACATTCAAAGAGTACAAAACCCTCTCCTTGTCATTGCTAGGCTTAGGACACAAGGAAGGGAGAACTACATCCTGATTGAGATGGAAAGCAGAAACCACCTTAGGAAGGAAATCTGGTTTAAAGCGAAAAACCACCTTATCCTGGTGTCTCTCAAAGTAAGGGGCCTGAATAGACAGAGCCGCCAACTCAGAGACACGCCGAACAGAGGTAATAGCCACCAAAAAGGCAACCTTTTGAGTGAGCACAGAAAGAGCCACATCCTGCATCGGTTCAAAAGGAGGCCTCTGGAGGGCCGACAGAACCAAATTTAGGTCCCAAATGGGAACCAAAGACTTTCTAGGGGGGCGAACATGAGTGACCCCTTGGAAAAAGGTCTTGACCAGATGATGCAAGGCAAAAGACCTTTGAAAAAAGACAGCCAGGGCAGAAACCTGACCCTTCAAATTACTGAGCTGGAAACCCCGATCCAGACCGTGTTGTAGAAACTCCAAAATCTTAGGAATCGAAAACACCCTGCAAGGTAAGGCCCTAGCCTCACACCAGTCAATATAGGAACGCCAAGTCCTATAGTAAATACCAGAGGAAGACCTCTTCCTAGCTCTAATCAAAGTCTGAACAACAGCCTCAGACAAACCTTCCTCCTTCAGAATGAAGGTTTCAGCAGCCAAGCCGTCAAAGCCAGCGTTTGTAAATTGGGGTAAAGTAGTTGACCTTGAGATATCAGGTCCGGAACCAGGGGCAGCCTGAGCTGCTCTACCGCCAGTCTTACGACGTCTGCGTACCAATACCTGTTTTGGCCACATTGGGGCCACCAGAATTGCTGGCGCCCCCTCCAGAACCAGCTTGCGAACTACCTTGCCCACCATGGAGAAGGGGGGAAACAGATACAGGAACCCCAGATCCCTCCAGGCAAGAGACAAGGCATCCACCGCCAGAGCCAGAGGATCCTGAGATAGAGACACAAAGGATGGAAGCTTGTGATTGTGCCATGAGGCAAAGAGATCCACCTCCAGAGTCCCCCACTTGTGACACAGGGACCGAAAAATCCCAAGATTGAGAGACCACTCCCCTCGGCGAGAGAAGCCCCTGCTCAGGGCATCCGCCTCCGTGTTCTCCACTCCCGGAATGTAAACTGCCGAAATGCAAGGGACATTGCTCTCCGCCCAAGTCAAGATCAAAGAGACTTCCCTGAGGGCACTCCTGCTGCGAGTCCCTCCTTGGTGACTGATGTAGGCCACCGCCGTTCGATTGTCTGATCGAACCTGAACCGGCAAGCCCTGTAAGTGAGGTGTCAGCCTTGACAGAACAAGCCGGATGGCTCTGAGCATTGATGGGGGTGTGAGTCTCCTGAGGACCCCACAACCCCCTGAACTGATGACTCTTCCAGAAACCTCCCCAGCCCGAAAGGCTGCCATCCGTGGTCACCATTTCCCAACAAGGGGCCAGAAAAGACCTGCCTCTCAACAGATTGCTTGGCTCCAGCCACCACTGAAGTGACTGCCGAACCCTGGGAGACATCCGGAAGGACTGATCCAAGGACTGCGGACATCTATCCCAATGCAACAGGTGAAGCTGGAGCTACCTCATGTGGAACTGGGCAAAGGGGACTGCCTCGAAGGACGCCACCATCAAACCTACCAGTTTCATCCCCATCCGGATAGAGGGGCAACGAATGGCCAGAAGAAGGCGAATCAGATCCTGAACCCCCTGCACCTTGGGTCGAGGTAGAAACACTCTGGCCTGAGTGGTATCCAGATTCATGCCCAGGAATGAAATCTCCCTGGAAGGAGAAAGAGAGGATTTGGGGTGGTTGATCACCCATCCGAACCTCTCCAGAGTCGACACCACAGTCTTGGTGTACAATTCCGCCTGACGGAAGGAAGAAGCTGAAATCAGCAGGTCATCCAGATACGGCACAATGCGAATGCCCTGGGAACCTGTTGAGAATTTTTAGATCCAGAATGGGTCTTATGGATCAATACTTTTTGGGGACCGTGAAAAGATTGGAGTAGTAGCCCCTGCCTCTCTCCGAGGGAGGCACAGGACATATGACTCCCATGTCCTGAAGATTTTGGACTGCCAACAGGAGCCCCTGTGCAGCCTGAGAGTCCGTGGGCACCCGAGACCTTAAGAATCTTGGAGGGGGCCAGGACTCGAACTCCAGCTTGTACCCGGACGAGACCACTTCCAGAATCCATCTGTCTGTGACCTCCTGGGCCCAGACCTGGAAGAAGAGCCGCAGCCATCCCCCACCCGTACGGGTGAGGGCGCCCCCTCATTGCTGAGTTGGTTTGGCAGGGGGCTTAGGTTTGGAGCCCCAGGCAGATGCTGGACGGGCCCGTCCTCTGCCTCTGCCCCAGGAGGAACCTCTGATGCCTGAGTAGGCAAAACCTCCAACGGCTCTGGCACCTCGAAAGGAAGGGTTGAAGGAGCTCGCCCCCCGAAAGGAGCGACACTGCTTCTTACGCTGGGGTAGCTTACCACCCTTAGCCACCGCATCAAACTTATCTCCAAACAGCCGCGTACTCAGGAAGGGAAGAGCGGTGAGCGATTTCTTGGCTGCAAAGTCTGCCTCCCACTGGCGAAGCCAGACCGATCGGCGCATGGCCACCAATAAGGCCGAAGTTCTACTACACATAACAATAGTGTCTTCCATAGCAGCCAAGACAAAATCCATAAACAATTCACATCTTTTAAGGGCAGCGAACTCAGCACTGGCTGGATCAAAATGGGCACCATTTAAAAACTCCCTGACAAGGGATCTATTAGCCACAGCCGCTAGTGCAGATGCACACACAGGCCGTAAGGCTGAACCCACACTGGCAAAGGCATGGCAAGCCAACTGATCAATGCGATTATCCTCACCATCTTTGAGGGTAGTGGCATCAGGGGTGTGGACCACAGAGGTGTTGGACAACCCCAAAACAGGCGCGTCGACCTCGGGAGGGGAAGACCAACGCTTTACCGCATCAACCGGGAAGGGATACTTCCTATCCCATCCTTGAGGAACGCCAGGAAGCCGACTCGGTTTCTCCCATTCCCTAAGGATCAATGCATCAAAATAACTTTGTGTAGGAAACTCCAAGCGGGGCTTAGAGGACCCGAAAAATTCTCCTTTTTTGAGAGGGGCCGCCTCCAGTGGGGCAATGTCCAAAACCTCCAGGAGATGGGCCAGAACTTTAGAAGTGTCAATGGCATCCCCCAGCGCCTGCCCAACACCATTATCACACAACTGCACATCGTCAGATTCTGATTCCTCAAACAACTCCCCCTCCTCTAACGGGGAATAATCCGACCACTCATCCTCATCAAAATCCAAAGCCGGCCATACCGGCGATAAATGTCTCTTCTTGGCATGGGCCTTTTTGCCCACTGTGCCAGAAAGAAATCTCTCAATGCTGGCCAGGCGAGCACAAACATCAGAGTGCGACTCCCCACTAGTGATGATGTCACTTGGGGTACGGATAAGATGGGGAGGGGTAGGCGATGAAGCGGGCGGTGCTGACCCAGAAGCCGGGGAAGCAGACTGCCGCGATATGGCCTTTTGTGCACATGGAATACAAATTAGCACATTCTCCCTCATAAGGGATACCCCACAAGCCACACACGGCCGGGATTGTCCCGAAGGAGGCCCAAGCCCAGTATCCTGCGGAGCCTCCATATGGTGATATTTTGGGGTAGTCGCAATGACCCTAGGGAATTAAACTGGTAAGCAACCCTGGGATGCCCCTTTAAAGTCCCAGTGGGAGGATTTGGAAAAGGTGTAATTTAAAGCTAGGGACCCTAGGACCGGGAGAACCCCCTAACATGCAGAACACAGGGAGTCCTCCTGAAAGACACAAATGAAATGGGACCCATCAGCCAACACTCATACATTACCTAATACTATAATATATAGATACATATTATAATATATAGATACATCTATATACACAATATTTACAAAAAAGAACAGCGCAGCGCCCTGCGGAGAGGGGTGCTGCCATAACAGGAAGAGAGGGGGCCCACAGGGCACTCACAAAACAGCGGAATCCGCAGCAGCAACAGGAACAAGATGGCCACCAGAGCCCAGCACAGCCTTGCCTGGAGGGAGTGAAGAGAAGAAGAGGGGCGGGCCAGCGCAGATCGCACACTCGTTGGGCCACGCCCCCCTCCCGCAAGTCCAGCAACACGGATCCAGGCCGTGGGCTGAGCTTCAGCAAGGTGCCAAAACGAGGGGGAGGGGAGGGGCGGGCCACAGCCGCGCCAAGGGCCCAGCCCCGCCCCCCCCAACACGCAGCCTGAGGGGGAGAAGCTCCCTCTGCTAAACGCTGCACAGCATGGTGCAGACCTACAGCAAAGTGACAGTACACCGCAACATGCGCACACACACACACACACTGTAATCACCCACACAATAAAGAAATGTGAGGGACAAGCCTGCCCCCCCCCCCCCGCTGGAGGGTTAAGGAAGGGACCCGGAAGGTGGGGGATCCGGAACTAGAGTCTGGTGGAGGGATACGGCAGAAGGGACAGGGCATCCCAAACCAGGGCCACCAACCTGGACACCGCCTACCCCTTGCAATGGGGTCTCACGGAGGAGCAATGCTCCTTAAACACCTACAAAGGTGTTGCCTAACCTCACCAGGACCTACAGCCAAGGCTGGGAGGCTCATACGGGACAATGGAATAAGGTCCAGGCAGAAATAGGGGCAAGAATGGCCAGGCGTGAGCCCAGCTTACCTGCAAGGAATAGAAGTCTTCATCTTCTGACTTGCTCGTCGCTCTTGCAGAGAAGGAACTGGGGGATTAGTGGGAGGTCCCAGGTATTTATGGACCGGGAGGAGCTTCTATTTTGCATTCATCTCTGCAGAAGTTCGCCCTCTACTGGAGACTACCCAGATGTCATGAATGGTGGAAGCGGGGTGTATGACACACTTAGAATACTCTTCCTGGTGGGAGGTAAAAGTGACCAGCCCAGAGTTAAATGTGCATATGGGACTGGACAGTAGTCTGTCTTCTGGGGGATCATGTGACCTACGAAAGAAGTCCTAAGAATCAGTGGGCCGCCTCATGACAACTAAGGTAATAAAGTTCTTTGCTCATTCTGTCTATAGCTACTCACTTGTAACCTGGGAGCTGGGAGGAGGTAAACAGACACAGCGAACTGAGGGAGGGGATGTTCACTGAATTGGGATTCCCCAGGGACAGGAATTAAAACCTGGGATATGCAAAATTTTGAGGCTCATACTACATGAGAACAGCCTTGTGAGTTGACGGACATTGCTTTTAAATATTTTGGGGGAAGTCTACCTTCCGGGCAGTACATCTGTATGGGGCCACTAGCCATGCTCCTGTGACTTTGTAGCCTGCCACGGATCAGCCTTTGTTCTGTCTCTCGGGACAGGCATTTTGTTGCGTGGGAGCGGTGTAAAACTTTATGTCTATACAAAAAGTCTGGTGAAGCCATTCCGATGGGCATTCTTTTTGACATTAGCTCAGACACGCACTGCTCCTTAATGCCACATCCATAAGGTTATGCCTAATTTAGGTTCTTTTTGTCATTAACAAAAAGGGCATTTCAAATGAGGAAGCCGATCTTTAGTAATTTTTGATGAAAGGATCGTTTTAAATTAATAAATACGCAATAAGATTTTTATTGCTTCAGAGAGAATACTTCTGATCTAAATAAACATTGAACCACAACTTATCTTTCCTTCCTGATTTTTCTTCTGAAGGAAGCAATGAACGTCTATCTTATTTTGCAACAATGGAAATTATATATATGTGGCTATGTTAGTCATGGCTGGTAACGTCAATCACTTGGCCTGTAGGCGTTACCTGGCAGTTCACATGCCATGCTTGCCTGTAAGCACATCACTTGTTATATCGTAATTAAAGACATTTTGTGGACTGCACCTTCAATCATTAACAACCTATGTAGCAAAACTGTTAGGGGGTTAAAACTGAGAAATGAAAGGTGCCGAGTAACTGCTTCAAAGATATGCAGATTAGCACCCTCAGCTGTAATGGCATTGACCTGTTGCCTAAGAACTCCATATTTCTAGTAACACAGGGGGTCTCTAGATAACAGCGTGGCCCACCCAAGCTGGGGTGAGACTGAGCAGAAGCTGCCCCTGGAGTCTGCAATGCTTCAGTAGGCTTACAACACTTTGCTAGAGTGAGTTACATAGCTACACCACAATCCGGTCCAACCTGGTATTCTTAAGGGTCTGATGGGAATTAGGATTTATGTTCAAAATAAATAGTTTTCCCAATTGAAACAGTACTTCAATAAGCCAAATTAGTGCTCCAAACATGTACATCATTTAACAAACAAGCCTTTCTGATTATGCAATGTTGAGACCAAAACTAAGACATTTAGGTACCTTTAAACTATTTGTTAACTGGTGTGGGTAGCTTTTTTTTTTTAACCTTTTCCCTACTTTTACACTGGTAAGGGGTTCAAAGAACTCCTATACCGATTCAAAGGGTAGGGGGGCAGCAAATTATCTGCCAGAATAGCAATGGGTGACTTGTCCATCCTCCGTGCCCCATTACCAGCATGCACACTGGCCAGGAAGAGCCAGGTGCACATATGTGTGCTGAAGGGCATAGGTGCTGGTGTTCCAGTATGGCCAGAGTCAAGCGATTCAGCTTGAGGCATGGTGACCCCACATAATTTTTTTTTTTTTTTTTTTTAGAAACTCACACAAATACAATGTCAAACGTTTCCTTTGTAGCCACAAAATGGAACTTCTGCAGGAAGCCCTATACATAGAAATGCTGATGGATACTGCAGCCAAACATGTATGACGGTAGCTATCTTGGTTCATCTCAATAAAATTCGTATAACTAGTGGTGGGCGAGTCTGAGCAGCAAAGTTCAGGCTCCCAAACAAAGACTTCAGTAAGAAGCTCATGTTTGAGTTTGGTTGAACCTGAAAATGGAAAGCTAAGCAGCCAATCAACCAGTTTGTTGCAGCTCGCCATACTGGGCATGGCTGTGGTTGGCCAGGTGGGGCAAATAACACAACTTTATAAAAGGGGAGGTCACTCCTCACACAGCACCGTTTCAGCACTGTGTGTAGTCAGAGAGAGGAGTTGTTTGAGTAAGGGATAGCTTTAAAAACCCCAATTAGCTTACCGGTAATAGGATTTCAGCAGTCCTCCAGGACAGCCCAGACAAGTAGCTCCTCCCTCCTAAACAGGAAACACAACTGGACAAGATTAAATACCCCGCCCCTTCCTCCTGCACCTCAGTGTTTTAAGCGAGAAATCCAGAATGAACAAGCATAGCACAATATATATTAATATATACGTGAATATTAACACCGCGCTTTGGACTAAAATTGAACTTTCTTAAGGTAAAAAGGGAAAAAAACACTTCTTAGTATGTCTGCTACAACGTGCCACCAAACTTTTCATTCAAAAAAGTCCCAATAACTATATATGCATTAAAGCACGGAGCAATATAAGTCCTCAATGTTGTGACCTCATAAAACAGTTTTAAATGCAAAATGAGAAAGTATCCCACGGTGCGTGCTCTTCACAAAGGCTGGTAATGTCACACGTGCCCGTCACCTCCACTCATATGCGCTTACCAACTGGATAAAGATAAACCGCCTTGAATCAATGAATGCCTCTTAAAGGATTCCAAATGCTTTATGGTGTTTAGATACACCTTAACTTTTCCTCACGGGCATGGTGGATTCCGTTCATAAATGGAAAAAGAACATACCAGACATAGTGCAACCCCGTAGGAACTTTTCTTAAAAAGATATTTAATAATAAAAATGCACTCACAAATTCCTTGAAATATAACGCGCCAAAATGGATACACTGGTGCTAAGAGGGTCCTTATCTTTCCCCTTTCCTGTGACCATTTGAATGGACGTCAAAGTTTGGAATTGGTGAGGTTATAAAAGAATGCCGCCGTCTCCTCTTGTAACTCCTAACGCGTTTCGTTGCAGCGCAACTTTTTCAAAGGATGAGCGGCGCGAGTACTGACAGTTCTTATATAGACGGTGAAGGACCTCGTTGTTCCTGTCCTGAGCCAATGAGCGCTCGGGGCAGTGAATATCATTAAAACACGTGACTCTGTGTGACGCAACCTCATAAGCTGAGTCGAGGCGGGGTGCGCGATGGTGTATCAGAAGCCAATGAAAGCTTAGGAAGATGAATGTCAATGAGTCACGTGACTAAACGTGACGTGGCCCCGTGAAAACAATCTGGGCGGGTTGCTAGTAATTAGGCGTTGTTCCTGCATATTCATTAGCTGAGGTAGAGCCGACACCCATGGGATGGGTCAAAACCGCTGCGTATTCAGCTGGGGGCGGGAGGGGAGACGGAAAAGGGTCTATTCAAATGAATACATAAAAGGTGCCAGGCACCGCCTGCATAATGACACCAGAATGTTGGCATTGATAAAGCCATACGGATCTGGATGCAATTATCAAAACGTATTAACTAGCAGGGGCGGGGCTTGAATCTAAAACTTAAAGCCCCAGCCGTGACTTTCAATACTGAAGACACAATAGGTGATGAAATGTTAAAGGAACAATCTAATGTGATTGTAGATGGCCAATTAGAAGGGGACCAGCCCGTCCGCTATTGTGTACTAGGTGACGGTCTGGCTGGCAACAGGTAATAGTCTGGCTGGCAATAGGCTCTCTCCACACTGGGCTGGTTCCAAAGTGTATGCCCACTGTGACTATTATACCTGGTGGATGTATAGGGTCTAGGGCCAGTTAGGTCCATAAATTGGATTAAGGGGCCATTGTGAGGCTTAATCATAAGTTCCAACAATGATAACAAGTTCTTAAAGGGAACCTCCAACCCTTGAGAGGAAATGCTGAGGGCAACCATGAGTGGGTGAAAATAATAAGTGTTGGCTGAAACAAAGTCATTACTCTAAAGGTGAGAATGGATAAATAATCAGTGCCAAGGGAATTTTTTACACATGATTAGTGTCAGGAAGAAGGAAAAGGGAGGGGCATACCAAAGTGTAAGGTGACCTCTTTGAAAGTGACATGTGGGATTGTCAGGGGCAAAGAAAAAGGGTGAAAGTGCCTAATTGAAATAATATAACTAGTGACCATGGCTTGAAGGAAAGGGGGAAAAGAGAAAGACCCCCTCTATATACATCAATATTGGCAATAAGATTAAAAATTGCCAGAAAATAAATGCTCATTACATTGTTGTGATAACACATGAAGTGGTTCCAGTACAGAAAAATCAGTGAATAAATACAAAGAAACTGAGTGTTTATGCGGTGTCAATAAAACAATTAAGATCAAAGTCTACATTTAAACCCTGTGGAGTGAATGTGTTGAGTTCATATATCCATCTACTCTCACACTTGGAAATCTCACGGGTTAAGTTGGAACCCCTCCAATGCTTTTCCACATGATCAATCCCCAGAAAGGACATGCATTTGGGATTACTGTCATGTGTGTGTTTAAAATGAGCAGATAGACTATGAGTCTCAAGTCCTCTCTTAATGTTATATATGTGTTCTCTAATTCTCACATACAGTGCCCTGGTGGTTCGTCCTACATAAAATAGTTTGCAGGGACACCAAATTAGATATACAACATTCTGTGTCCGACAGGTTATGAAGGACTTAATTGTATATGTTTTATTGGTGTTTGTAATGAATTCTTTTTTTGGTTTTGTGATAGGTAAACACGTTTTGCATCCCATGCAAGTACCACATCTAAAAAATCCACTTATCTGCGCAGTGGTGAGGGGTATTTTTCTTGGGGGATCCACATAACTGCGAGTTAGCAGATCTTTTAAATTCGGGGCTTTTCTATAAATGACATGTGGACGTTCGGGCAACACCGGGCCGAGTGTCTGATCATCTTTCAATATGTGCCAGTGTTTTTGAAGCAATTTTTTAAACATTTTGTGTTGCATGCTGTAATCAGTGATGATGGACATATTGTGATTGGTATCCTGCACTCCTCGTCTATTAGATGTTAACATGGGGGTTCTGTCTTTTCCCCTGATTGATAATTGATGTTCCTTGATAGTTTGGGGGTTGTATCCCTTTTCTATAAACCTATTAGTTAGGACTGTAGATTGAGCATCATAGGTGTCTATATGCGTGCAGTTCCTGCGCAATCGCATATATTGTCCCTTGGGTATAGCTCCCAACCAATTGGGATGGTGGCAACTATTTTGGGGAACAAAACCATTCCTGTCCGTGGGTTTGAAAAAGGTGGACGTGAACAGAGTATTTCCCACTTTTTCTATGGTTAGGTCAAGGAAATTGATGGAACTTGGGCTACTCTCCATTGTGAATAATAAATTGAAAGAGTTCCCGTTTACTTGGACAAAGAATGCCTCCAAATCTGATTGGGAGCCCCGCCATATACATAAGACATCGTCTATGTATCTTTTCCAAGCCGCCAGGGGGGGTCTTTCCACTTGATCTATGAATTGGGTTTCCCACCAACCTACATACAAGTTGGCCATACTGGGGGCAAATTTAGCCCCCATGGCCACGCCAGTGATTTGCAGATAAAAATTATCCGCAAACCAGAAGTAATTATGTTCAAGAGCGAACATGAGACAATCTACGATGAAATCTATTTGTTCCGCAGGTAAAGACGAATCCAAGTTGAGAAAATATTTGACCGCTAAAATCCCTTTATCGTGTGGTATCACTGTATAAAGTGAAGAGACATCCGCAGTGGCTAGCAAAGTTACACCTGTCCAATCCCCATTTTCACAGAGATTGATCACTTGTGTGGAATCCTTAAGGTATGAAGGGAGTTTGGTAACAAGGCCCTGTAAGAATACATCAATGTATTCTCCTAAGCGACAGGTGAGGGACCCTCTCCCACTCAGTATGGGCCGACCGGGTGGTTTTTCTAGTCCCTTGTGTATTTTTGGCAATTGATAAATTGTCGGAATTTTAGGTGTTGTGGGAATTAAATAGTTGTACTCCTTGGAGGTTAGAAGGCCTCCATCCCGTCCAGCTTCCAACAGCTTGATGAGGGCCTCCCTATATTCACTTGTGGGGTCCTTATTCAAAAGTTGGTATGTGGCCCTATCTGATAAAAGCCTATCAAGTTCTCCTACATAGTCATCTTTATTGAGGACAACCAAACCCCCCCCCTTATCGGCCGGCTTGATGACTATTTCATGTTTCTTTTCAAGAGATTTATATCCTTCATATAAGTTAGCTGGCCACCGTTTACGTTTGAAAGATAGTTTTTTAAGGTCTCTTGACATAGCCGTTTTAAATGCTTCTAATTGGGAGTTAGGTATATTAGGGGGATTGAACAGTGATTTATTACTTAAGTTGGTATGTTTTATCCTACTCCTCTCCGAGTTTTCATTCTCCAATGCCACGAAATTTTCAGATGCCTTTGTTAGGAAAAATTTTTTTATAGAAAGTTTCCTAATATATTTTTGTAAATCAACGAAAGTGGTGAAAGGGTCCAAGTTTTTTGGAGGGGCAAATTTCAAGCCACGGTCAAGAATTGATAATTCATTTTCAGTTAAAGTGACCGAACTTAGATTGAAAATGCCCTGTCCTATTGGCGCCTTATCTTTCTTGTGTTTGCGACCCCCTCTCCGCCCTCGTTGTCCCCTCCCTTTCGTTTGAGTGATCCCCGATTGGTCGGGTCTAGATGTCTCCCCCTGTCCCAAAAGGGGGATGGTGTGCGAACCCTGGGTGTGGTGGAGCGTTGTCTGTGAAAAGGGGCCGGGCGAGGTGTGGGGCCGTCATTACCAAATGAATGTTGTATTTTAGCAGAAGCCCTGGGAGATTGTTCAAAGGAGTGACCTGTCGTGTGTTTCCACCAGGCTCGCTCCAGATGATTAGGTCGTCTGTTACTGTCCCCTGTGTCTGTTCTTTGATAACGTGAATTCCTAAGGTGTTCTCTAGGGTATTTTCTCTCCTCTATGTACGCTGATCTTTTAACAATCCTATTTTCCCTTTTATAGGGTTGGGATCTTATTGTTTCAATGTGCTTGGGCCTTTCTTCCCTATCGTCCTTTATTTCAGTGCGAGATTGCCAGTGAAATACTTGATTTGAAGCATAGTCTTTCTGGTCTCTCCGGAACTTTCTAATTTTTCTATTTTTAATGATTTGTTCGTCTTTATTTAACCGTTCTTTTAGGCTTTCTGATCTAGTTTGGAACTCATTAGACCCTATCATAGGGCTCATACGCCCTTTGATTCCCTCTTTTTCATTGTCAAGAGCAGATAATTGAACTTTCTTTTTGGAAATCAATCTCTCCAATAGTGCCAGCCCGCACCCATTGAAGAACCGAAACCAATCTAAACACCCATCAGGGGTCTCATCCCCGTCATAAATTTGTAAATGCCAGCGGAGTTGTTGTGGCACCATCCCCTTTGCTACATATTGTTCTAATGTGGCAACATCCCATTTCAATCTCAGCTCCTTATTTAGGATTTTATATAATCCCTTAAAATCATCTTCTAGGCTGCTGCTTGATATCGGGGTGTCGTCACTATTAAAAATACTGCCAAGATCCATTTCCCGTCTTTGACAATATGTGAAAATATCCATAATAGTAAAACAACCTTGTAAAGCAGCTGGTGCTTCTGAATGACGAAGTAGATAAAAATACGTGAATATTAACACCGCGCTTTGGACTAAAATTGAACTTTCTTAAGGTAAAAAGGGAAAAAAACACTTCTTAGTATGTCTGCTACAACGTGCCACCAAACTTTTCATTCAAAAAAGTCCCAATAACTATATATGCATTAAAGCACGGAGCAATATAAGTCCTCAATGTTGTGACCTCATAAAACAGTTTTAAATGCAAAATGAGAAAGTATCCCACGGTGCGTGCTCTTCACAAAGGCTGGTAATGTCACACGTGCCCGTCACCTCCACTCATATGCGCTTACCAACTGGATAAAGATAAACCGCCTTGAATCAATGAATGCCTCTTAAAGGATTCCAAATGCTTTATGGTGTTTAGATACACCTTAACTTTTCCTCACGGGCATGGTGGATTCCGTTCATAAATGGAAAAAGAACATACCAGACATAGTGCAACCCCGTAGGAACTTTTCTTAAAAAGATATTTAATAATAAAAATGCACTCACAAATTCCTTGAAATATAACGCGCCAAAATGGATACACTGGTGCTAAGAGGGTCCTTATCTTTCCCCTTTCCTGTGACCATTTGAATGGACGTCAAAGTTTGGAATTGGTGAGGTTATAAAAGAATGCCGCCGTCTCCTCTTGTAACTCCTAACGCGTTTCGTTGCAGCGCAACTTTTTCAAAGGATGAGCGGCGCGAGTACTGACAGTTCTTATATAGACGGTGAAGGACCTCGTTGTTCCTGTCCTGAGCCAATGAGCGCTCGGGGCAGTGAATATCATTAAAACACGTGACTCTGTGTGACGCAACCTCATAAGCTGAGTCGAGGCGGGGTGCGCGATGGTGTATCAGAAGCCAATGAAAGCTTAGGAAGATGAATGTCAATGAGTCACGTGACTAAACGTGACGTGGCCCCATGAAAACAATCTGGGCGGGTTGCTAGTAATTAGGCGTTGTTCCTGCATATTCATTAGCTGAGGTAGAGCCGACACCCATGGGATGGGTCAAAACCGCTGCGTATTCAGCTGGGGGCGGGAGGGGAGACGGAAAAGGGTCTATTCAAATGAATACATAAAAGGTGCCAGGCACCGCCTGCATAATGACACCAGAATGTTGGCATTGATAAAGCCATACAGATCTGGATGCAATTATCAAAACGTCATAACTAGCAGGGGCGGGGCTTGAATCTAAAACTTAAAGCCCCAGCCGTGACTTTCAATACTGAAGACACAATAGGTGATGAAATGTTAAAGGAACAATCTAATGTGATTGTAGATGGCCAATTAGAAGGGGACCAGCCCGTCCGCTATTGTGTACTAGGTGACGGTCTGGCTGGCAACAGGTAATAGTCTGGCTGGCAATAGGCTCTCTCCACACTGGGCTGGTTCCAAAGTGTATGCCCACTGTGACTATTATACCTGGTGGATGTATAGGGTCTAGGGCCAGTTAGGTCCATAAATTGGATTAAGGGGCCATTGTGAGGCTTAATCATAAGTTCCAACAATGATAACAAGTTCTTAAAGGGAACCTCCAACCCTTGAGAGGAAATGCTGAGGGCAACCATGAGTGGGTGAAAATAATAAGTGTTGGCTGAAACAAAGTCATTACTCTAAAGGTGAGAATGGATAAATAATCAGTGCCAAGGGAATTTTTTACACATGATTAGTGTCAGGAAGAAGGAAAAGGGAGGGGCATACCAAAGTGTAAGGTGACCTCTTTGAAAGTGACATGTGGGATTGTCAGGGGCAAAGAAAAAGGGTGAAAGTGCCTAATTGAAATAATATAACTAGTGACCATGGCTTGAAGGAAAGGGGGAAAAGAGAAAGACCCCCTCTATATACATCAATATTGGCAATAAGATTAAAAATTGCCAGAAAATAAATGCTCATTACATTGTTGTGATAACACATGAAGTGGTTCCAGTACAGAAAAATCAGTGAATAAATACAAAGAAACTGAGTGTTTATGCGGTGTCAATAAAACAATTAAGATCAAAGTCTACATTTAAACCCTGTGGAGTGAATGTGTTGAGTTCATATATCCATCTACTCTCACACTTGGAAATCTCACGGGTTAAGTTGGAACCCCTCCAATGCTTTTCCACATGATCAATCCCCAGAAAGGACATGCATTTGGGATTACTGTCATGTGTGTGTTTAAAATGAGCAGATAGACTATGAGTCTCAAGTCCTCTCTTAATGTTATATATGTGTTCTCTAATTCTCACATACAGTGCCCTGGTGGTTCGTCCTACATAAAATAGTTTGCAGGGACACCAAATTAGATATACAACATTCTGTGTCCGACAGGTTATGAAGGACTTAATTGTATATGTTTTATTGGTGTTTGTAATGAATTCTTTTTTTGGTTTTGTGATAGGTAAACACGTTTTGCATCCCATGCAAGTACCACATCTAAAAAATCCACTTATCTGCGCAGTGGTGAGGGGTATTTTTCTTGGGGGATCCACATAACTGCGAGTTAGCAGATCTTTTAAATTCGGGGCTTTTCTATAAATGACATGTGGACGTTCGGGCAACACCGGGCCGAGTGTCTGATCATCTTTCAATATGTGCCAGTGTTTTTGAAGCAATTTTTTAAACATTTTGTGTTGCATGCTGTAATCAGTGATGATGGACATATTGTGATTGGTATCCTGCACTCCTCGTCTATTAGATGTTAACATGGGGGTTCTGTCTTTTCCCCTGATTGATAATTGATGTTCCTTGATAGTTTGGGGGTTGTATCCCTTTTCTATAAACCTATTAGTTAGGACTGTAGATTGAGCATCATAGGTGTCTATATGCGTGCAGTTCCTGCGCAATCGCATATATTGTCCCTTGGGTATAGCTCCCAACCAATTGGGATGGTGGCAACTATTTTGGGGAACAAAACCATTCCTGTCCGTGGGTTTGAAAAAGGTGGACGTGAACAGAGTATTTCCCACTTTTTCTATGGTTAGGTCAAGGAAATTGATGGAACTTGGGCTACTCTCCATTGTGAATAATAAATTGAAAGAGTTCCCGTTTACTTGGACAAAGAATGCCTCCAAATCTGATTGGGAGCCCCGCCATATACATAAGACATCGTCTATGTATCTTTTCCAAGCCGCCAGGGGGGGTCTTTCCACTTGATCTATGAATTGGGTTTCCCACCAACCTACATACAAGTTGGCCATACTGGGGGCAAATTTAGCCCCCATGGCCACGCCAGTGATTTGCAGATAAAAATTATCCGCAAACCAGAAGTAATTATGTTCAAGAGCGAACATGGTGTCCCTGCAAACTATTTTATGTAGGACGAACCACCAGGGCACTGTATGTGAGAATTAGAGAACACATATATAACATTAAGAGAGGACTTGAGACTCATAGTCTATCTGCTCATTTTAAACACACACATGACAGTAATCCCAAATGCATGTCCTTTCTGGGGATTGATCATGTGGAAAAGCATTGGAGGGGTTCCAACTTAACCCGTGAGATTTCCAAGTGTGAGAGTAGATGGATATATGAACTCAACACATTCACTCCACAGGGTTTAAATGTAGACTTTGATCTTAATTGTTTTATTGACACCGCATAAACACTCAGTTTCTTTGTATTTATTCACTGATTTTTCTGTACTGGAACCACTTCATGTGTTATCACAACAATGTAATGAGCATTTATTTTCTGGCAATTTTTAATCTTATTGCCAATATTGATGTATATAGAGGGGGTCTTTCTCTTTTCCCCCTTTCCTTCAAGCCATGGTCACTAGTTATATTATTTCAATTAGGCACTTTCACCCTTTTTCTTTGCCCCTGACAATCCCACATGTCACTTTCAAAGAGGTCACCTTACACTTTGGTATGCCCCTCCCTTTTCCTTCTTCCTGACACTAATCATGTGTAAAAAATTCCCTTGGCACTGATTATTTATCCATTCTCACCTTTAGAGTAATGACTTTGTTTCAGCCAACACTTATTATTTTCACCCACTCATGGTTGCCCTCAGCATTTCCTCTCAAGGGTTGGAGGTTCCCTTTAAGAACTTGTTATCATTGTTGGAACTTATGATTAAGCCTCACAATGGCCCCTTAATCCAATTTATGGACCTAACTGGCCCTAGACCCTATACATCCACCAGGTATAATAGTCACAGTGGGCATACACTTTGGAACCAGCCCAGTGTGGAGAGAGCCTATTGCCAGCCAGACTATTACCTGTTGCCAGCCAGACCGTCACCTAGTACACAATAGCGGACGGGCTGGTCCCCTTCTAATTGGCCATCTACAATCACATTAGATTGTTCCTTTAACATTTCATCACCTATTGTGTCTTCAGTATTGAAAGTCACGGCTGGGGCTTTAAGTTTTAGATTCAAGCCCCGCCCCTGCTAGTTATGACGTTTTGATAATTGCATCCAGATCCGTATGGCTTTATCAATGCCAACATTCTGGTGTCATTATGCAGGCGGTGCCTGGCACCTTTTATGTATTCATTTGAATAGACCCTTTTCCGTCTCCCCTCCCGCCCCCAGCTGAATACGCAGCGGTTTTGACCCATCCCATGGGTGTCGGCTCTACCTCAGCTAATGAATATGCAGGAACAACGCCTAATTACTAGCAACCCGCCCAGATTGTTTTCACGGGGCCGCGTCACGTTTAGTCACGTGACTCATTGACATTCATCTTCCTAAGCTTTCATTGGCTTCTGATACACCATCGCGCACCCCGCCTCGACTCAGCTTATGAGGTTGCGTCACACAGAGTCACGTGTTTTAATGATATTCACTGCCCCGAGCGCTCATTGGCTCAGGACAGGAACAACGAGGTCCTTCACCGTCTATATAAGAACTGTCAGTACTCGCGCCGCTCATCCTTTGAAAAAGTTGCGCTGCAACGAAACGCGTTAGGAGTTACAAGAGGAGACGGCGGCATTCTTTTATAACCTCACCAATTCCAAACTTTGACGTCCATTCAAATGGTCACAGGAAAGGGGAAAGATAAGGACCCTCTTAGCACCAGTGTATCCATTTTGGCGCGTTATATTTCAAGGAATTTGTGAGTGCATTTTTATTATTAAATATCTTTTTAAGAAAAGTTCCTACGGGGTTGCACTATGTCTGGTATGTTCTTTTTCCATTTATGAACGGAATCCACCATGCCCGTGAGGAAAAGTTAAGGTGTATCTAAACACCATAAAGCATTTGGAATCCTTTAAGAGGCATTCATTGATTCAAGGCGGTTTATCTTTATCCAGTTGGTAAGCGCATATGAGTGGAGGTGACGGGCACGTGTGACATTACCAGCCTTTGTGAAGAGCACGCACCGTGGGATACTTTCTCATTTTGCATTTAAAACTGTTTTATGAGGTCACAACATTGAGGACTTATATTGCTCCGTGCTTTAATGCATATATATTAATATATATTATATTAGATTATATCAATATAAAATCTTTCTGGCATCTAAGAACTGCATCTCCTGTTGATCTCCAATATCTTCTGGCTGGAGTCCCTGGAGATAGATCTCCTGGGACCTGTGAAACTCTGAAGCAATCTTAGGCAAGTAGAGGGAATCTGGTTGTATTGTGAGATGATCCGTAAAAATCCGGAAGTATGGTTCTTTAATGGACAAAGCCTGTAGGGCACAGATTCTTCTAGCTGACGTGATTGTTAGAATAAAGGCAACTTTAAGAGTTAAGAGCTTAATTGTAGTTTCCGAAAGCCTTAGTCAGTCCACCTAAAACAATGGATAAATCCCATTGGGATTTACCGGTCTTCTTCTGGAAAGAGAGATAAAGAATCTGTCAATCAGATCCTCAGCTCTGAGCCTTTTGTCCGAAAATACTGATAGAGCTGCCACCTGAACCTTTAGGGTACTTAAACCGGACCTTCACCATGATTTAATGAAAAGCCCAAACTCTTAAAAAACAATTCCTCAGCATCTAAAATTAATATATTTTACATGTTTAGTCACTAATTTATTATTCTTTCCCCCACTGGGCTGCAACTCTGTTCGGGAATTTAGGATACGGGCGCCGCCATCTTGACTCAGAAGCATCACACTTACTGAGGAGAGGAGAGTGGGATAAGGCACAGGGAGGCGGGTTATAGCTGTGCTTTGCTCAGACAGAGCAGAGCTGGGGTCAGGGAAAGGTCAGCAGTCCCAGAATGCAGAGCAGCACAGTCACTTCCTGTTTGCAGGCACTTCCTGTTTGCAGGCTGCCTGCAAAAATGGCAGCTTCCATAAGCCGCCATCTTGGATGTTTAAAGGCTTATAAAATGCAGTAGATGCAGGTAGGATGATTTTTAATGTGAGCAATCTGTATGTACAGGGTGTGGGAAACATATAAGATAGACTCTTATTTAGAGTGAAGGTCCGCTTTAACGCTAATCCCATGTCGGCCTCCTCCTGCTAAAATTCCAAAACTGCTGCCAAATCCAATTGACACAGATTATGGCTTCTGCAAAAGGAGGAGAATCTCTTCCCGACTTTCCATAGATCTTATGGGTAACCAGCTTTCTGTTTTGAAGCATAGTCTTAATAACCCTGCTAGAGAGGCCCTTGCTTCTTAGCAAGCTCCATTCAGGATCCAGGTCCTCAGGCAGAGGTTCTGAACCTGGGGGTGGAACATGGGCCCCTGATGCAGTAGATCGACTGTTAGAGGAAGCATAAACCGTGGACTTACTGCCATCTGACTCAGCAGAGAAAACCATAGTCTCCTGGGCCAATAAGGAGCAATTAGAATCACATTTGCTCACTCCATCTTTATTTTCCTTAAGACTTGAGAGAGCATTTGAAGCAGAGGGAAAGCGTAACACAGATTGAACCTCCCCAGTTCTGGGACAGGGCATCCTCCGCTAATGCTCCCTGGCCCCGATGAAGTGAGAAGTTTTGGCATTTGGAATTTTTTCTTATGGCAAACAGATCTATGTCTAGAGAACTGCTTGAAGACTCTCTGGTTCAGCTCCCATTCTGATTGTCTCAGCTGAACTGCTACCACATTCAGTTGTCCCCTGATGTGAATTGCTCTTAGGGACTTCACCGCTCCCTCCATCTTGGCGCAAATAGTCCTGGAGAGAGACATCAACTCCACTGACCTTGTGCCGCCCTAATGTTTGAGGTCTGAAACAATTAATAAATCCTGATCCTTTAACTTCTTGAAGTGATCTAGAACCAATTGAACTGCTTTTAGTTCTTGAAAATTTGATGATCTCAGAGCTAAATTGTCTGACCAAATTCCCTGAATCTGACAATGTGCCATGTGGGCGCCCCAACCCCATGCACTTGCATCTGTTGTTATCCTGATAAGGTCTTTCTGATACCATGCCCCCCCCCCCCCCCGGCCAGGTTTTCCTTACCTGACCACCATTTTAGGGAAGCACAAACCTGATCTGGAGTCATCATCATGTCTAACAAATCTGGATCTTTGTTCCAAGTGCTTAGAAAGAAGACCTGAAGGGGCCTTGAATAAAATTGGGCCCAACTGACCGCTGGAATGGCAGACGTTATGAGACCCAGCAAGACCTGTCTTAGAGAAATTCTCGGATCTTCCAGGACCTGAGCAATCAGGGAGACCATCTTCTGGATCTTTGGAGAAGGAAGGAACATCCTCTCCTCTAAACTGTTGATCAGATAACCTAGATATATACATGATGTCTGTGGAGACAGACCCGACTTCTTTGTTTATGATGCATCCTAACTCTGACAGGAGAGCCAATGTTCTCTTCACATTGTTCTCCAGAAGCTCTCTGGATGGTGCAAAAATTAACAGGTCTGCTACAATACCTATCTGATTCATTCTCAGAAAGGCCATTGCTTCCACCAAAATCTTTGTAAAGATCCGAGGAGCAGATGAAAGCCCAAAAGGCATTGCTCTGAATTGCCAATGAAAGGTTACTCCACCTATCATTACAGCAAATCTCAAGTACCTTCTGTGACCTGGATAGATTGGAATGTGCAGATAAGGATCCTGAAGGTCTATAGAGGCCATCCATGCAACAGAATATCCTTGATTGTAAAAATTGATTCCATGCGTTACCTTTTAATCTGATACTTGTGTTTAACCTTTTCAGATTCAAAATCATTCTGAATTTGCCTAAGGGCTTTTGAACCAGAAACACATGGAAATAATACAATTCTGTGATTACTCACCTGTAGAATTGGTATTATGAGTATACAGCACGTCCTGCTCCAGAAGATTCCTTACACATGGGTTATACATCCACAAGATGGCGCTGGACTGCAGAGACAGAAAAGTGGCTCCTCCCGGCCGCATATATACCAGGGACCTCCCACAAATTCCCCAGTATTGAAAAGCAGTTAAAATGAAGCCGGGAGAACTATAATAATCATAATCCAATGAAAATCTGAACAATCACCATAAAGAGGTAACTAAGAATAATTATAACAAGGGTGGGGTGGAGCAGGACGTGCTGTATACTCATCATACCAATTCTACAGGTGAGTAATCACAGAATTGTATTATTCTAAGTATACAGCACGTCCTGTACCAGAAGATTCCTTACACATGGGACATCCAATAGCAGTGTCCGTAAGGTAGGGTGGGATCCCCAAAAGTAACAGCGGGCAGTTTAAACCACTGCCGCCTGCAGAACTTTGCGGCCCTAACATCAACTTTGTAAAACTTGGAAAAAGTATGAACAGAAGACAAAGTAGTGGCCTTGCGAACTTGTTCAACAGAGCCTGGTGCTGAAAAGCCCAAGAGGCACCACTAGCATGAGTGGAATGAGCAGTGAGGCGGAAGGGAGGATTCTTCCCCTTAGCAGAATAGGCCTGAATCACAGCCTGACGGATCCACTTGCTGATAGTAGATTTAGCTGGAGCCAGACCCTTTTTAGGTCCAGAAGGGAGAACAAAAAGAGCATCAGTCTTCCTGAAGGAATCAGTAGCCACCAAATAGAACTTCAAGTTCCTGACCACATCCAGAGAATGTAAGAGCCTCTCCTTAGAGTTACTAGGATTAGGACACAGAGAAGGCAAAACAATGTCCTGATTGAGATGAAAGGCAGACACAACCTTAGGCAGAAAGTCTGGCTGAAAACGAAACACCACCTTGTCCTGGTGTCTCTCAAAGTAAGGGGGTTGATGGAAAGCGCCGCCAACTCAGAAACACGCCTAACAGAGGTAATAGCCACCAAAAAGACTACCTTAAGCATAAGAATAGACAAAGGGGCCTGCAAGGGTTCAAAAGGGGACCCCTGCAAGGCACATAAGACCAAGTTCAAGTCCCAGACTGGTAACATAGGCTTACGTGGGGGACGCACGTGAGTAACCCCCTGGAAAAAGGTCTTGACCAGGGGATGCTGAGCAAAGGATCTTTGGAAGAAAACGGCCAAGGCAGAAACATGACCTTTAAGAGTACCGAGTTGAAGACCCAGATCCAAACCATGTTGCAGAAATTCCAGAATCCTAGGAATAGAATAACACATGACAGGGAAGTGACTTAGACTCGCACCAGTCAATGTAGGTACGCCAAACCCTATAGTAGATGGAAGAAGAGGACCTTTTCCTAGCCCTGATCATGGTATTAACAACCGAGGCAGGCAGCCCTTTCTCCATCAAGATGGAGGTTTCAGCAGCCAGGCCGTCAAAGCCAGCGTTTGTAAATTGGGGTGGCGTAGCTGCCCCTGAGTGAGCAGATCTGGAACCCTGGGCAGGACGTACTGATCTACTGCCAGCTGCACGATGTCTGCGAACCACACTCTTCTTGGCCAACAGGGGGCCACCAGTATGGCTGGCACCCCTTCCTGAGCTATCTTGCGCAGCACCCTGCCCAGCAGAGGAAACACATACAGGAGCTGAAAGCTCTTCCAAGACATTGCCAAGGCATCCATGGCTAAGGCCAGAGGGTCCTGGGACAGAGAGACAAAGACTGGAAGCTTGTGATTGTGACGGGACGCAAACAGATCCACATCTGGCTGACCCCAACGGTGGTACAGGGAGCGAAACACCCTGTTGCTGAGGGACCATTCTCCCAGGCGAGAGGTCCCCCTGCTCAGAGAGTCCGCCTCCAGATTCTCCACCCCCAGCAAAGTACACTGCTGAGATGCAGGGAACATTGTCCTCCGCCCAGGACAGAATCAGAGACACTTCCCTGAGGGCCCCTTCTGCTCCGGGTCCCTCCCTGATGATTGATGTAGGCAACCGCCGTCTGGTTGTCCGAGCGGACCTGAACAGCCCGACCCCGAAGGTTAGGTGGGCGCGAACCAACCTGATCGCCCTCAACTCCAGAATGTTGATATGGGTGTGAGCCTCCTGAGGGCCCCACTGACCCTAGAATTGCAGGGACTTCCAGAAGCCCCCCCAACCGGTCAGACTGGCATCCGTGTAGACAGTCTCCCAGCAAGGGACCAGAAAGGATCTGCCCCCCAGCAGGTTCCTTGAGTCCAGCCACCACGATAGAGACCGCCTGGCCAGAGGGGACAGAACAAACACCTGATCCAGGGACACAGGGTCCCGATCCCAAACGGACAAGAGATGAAGCTGAAGAGGCCTCATGTGAAACTGAGCATATGGAACCGCATCGAAGCAGGCCACCATCAGGCCCACCAGCTGCATTCCCTGCCGGATGGACGGATGAGGGCAGGACAGAAGGAGCTGAGCTTGCGCTTGAAGACTTTCCACCTTCTGCTGAGGAAGAAAGATCTTGACCTGAGATATATCCAGAATCATGCCCAGAAAGGACTTTGTCATGGAAGGAGATTTGGGGTGGTTGATCACCCAGCCGAATGACTCCAGTGTGGACACCACCAGCTGGGTATCCCGCTCTGCCTGCTGGAAGGACTGAGAAGTGATGAGAATGTTGTCCAAGTAGGGAAGAATGCGAATGCCCTGAGATCTCAGCAGAGCCATCGCTCCTGCCAGCACCTTGGTGAATACCCTGGGAGCCGAAGTGAGACCAAAGGGTAAGGCCACAAATTGGTAGTGCTGATCCTCCAGAGCGAACCTGAGGAATCGCTGATGACCTGGAAAGATTGGTACGTGAAGGTAAGCATCCTTGATATCTACAAAGGTCAAGAAGTCCCCCGGACGTAGAGAATTCACAGCTGAACGCAGAGTGTCTGAATCTGACAAATTTGTTGAGGCGTTTTAAATCCAGGATGGGTCTGAAGGACCCGTCTTTTTTGGGAACAGTGAAAAGATTGGAATAATAGCCCTTGCCCCTTTCCCTTAAGGGCACTTGGCAGATGACTTTCAATTCCAGAAGGTTCTGGACAGCAAGGGATAGACCCTGAGCTGACAGGGGGTTTTGAGCTACCCGGGATCTGATGAATCTTGGGGGCGGCCAGGCTACAAACTCTATCTTGTAACAGGAGGAAACTACCTCCTGAATCCACCGGTCTAAGACATGACGCCTCCAGACGTGAGCAAAGAGCCAAAGCCGTCCCCCCACCCGGATGGGTGAGGGCGACCCATCATGCCAGAGGGGGCTTGGGAGAGGACTTAGGCTTGGGACCCCAGGAGGGACCAGGGCAGCCACGTCCTCTGCCCTGTCCCAAAAATCTCTGCGGGCCCCAGCAAAGGAAGCTCCCTGTCCAACTCTGGAACCACGGAAGGAAGACCTGAACCCCGAAAAGGCCGGGGCTGCCTTTTACGCTGAGGTAACTTAGCAAACAAGTCCAGACGTTCACCAAAGAGGCGCAGCCCCTTGAAGGGAAACCCAGTGAGAGTCTTCTTAGCAGCATTGTCAGCTGCCCACTGGTGCAGCCAGACCGAGCGGCGTATAGCCACCAACAAGGCAGATGCCCTGCCACACATCCTAATGGTATCATCCAAGGCAGAGAGAACATATGCAACAAATTCCTCACAATGGAGAAGAGCTCTATACTCTTCACTACCTGCATCATCAGGGGCCCCATCTAAGACATTCCTGAGCAGGCTCTTGATAGCAACAACTGTAATAGCAGAGGCACAGACCGGACGCAGCGTGGTCCCCACACAGGCAAAAGCATGGCAAGACAGCTGATCTATGCGCCTGTCCTCCCCATCCCGCAGGGTGGTAGAGTTAGGGGAATGCATCACGGATGTGTTGGACAACTCCAAAACCGGTGCATCCACTTCGGGAGGACATGACCAACGTTTAACCACCTCAGCGGGAAAGGGATACCTCTTATCCCAACTCTGGTACCCCGGGAAGCCTGCTAGGCTGCTCCCACTCTTTGAGCACCAGATTATTAAAATGAATTTGTTCAGGAAACTCCAAGCGTGGTTTAACAGTATGAAACAGCTCCCCCTGCTGCCGCGGGGCCACGGCAGGAAGAGAGATACAGAGTACTTCAAAAATGTGAGCTAGAAGTCTGTCAGTATAATCTGAAGCCCATGGGCCAGACCCAGACTCAGCATAACCCCTAGGCTGTTCCTCAGATGATTCTGAATCAGAAAATAATTCCCCCTCTTCTAGGGGGGTATACCCAGTAATATAAAAAAACTCCTCAGCCTCCATAGGAAAGAGTGTAACACCGGGTGCCAAATGCTGCTTCTTAGCAGAAGCCTTACGCGGACCAGACCCAGCAATATGCCTCTCAATGCTGGCCACCCAAATCAGGTTGAGACTCCCCACTGGTATGCACCTCACTGGGAGTCCGATGTAAGCGTGGGGGGTAGGCGAAGCCAGAGGGGGCGCAGCACTAGGCCCAGCCGCAGGTAACCAAGACTGTAGCGCAAGTACCTGCTGGGCGCAGGGTACACAGACCCGGACGTCATCACTGACAGGGGATACCCCACACGAAATACACAGCCGGGCTTGTCCCAAACCCCGAGCACATTATCCTGAGAAGCCTCCATATGGTGATTATCACGGCACAAATAGGCCAATAGGGATTGACGCTAATAATAGTAACCCGGGATGCCCCAATAACCCGCTAGGGAAGCGGGAGGTAAAGGATACAATAGCCCTCCAATAAGAGTTAACACTAAATAGAGGGGATAGGACCGGGAGAAACCACAAAAGTTTGACCCGCCTGCAAGACATAAGCAAAAGGTCCCATAAGCAAAAAGCAGTACAGTAAAATACAAAATAAGCCAGCCCGCAGGGGCACTTACAGGCCGCGATAGGGAGACGCCAGACACACGCAGCAAGAGAACCAAAATGGTGCCCACATATACCTCGAGGTGCGGGCCGCGGAGACAGTGATGCAGAACGCGCTAGCCGCAAGGTCCGCCCCCCTCAAAGAGCACGAAAATGCGCCCAAATGACAAGTCCAGCCAATGATGGCGCAGCAGCGCCTGAGGCAAAAAGAAAACCAGTGCAACCAATTCAAAAGGGATCATAACATAAGCCCATCATAGTCAAGACAAGCACCCCCCCCCCCCCCCCCCACCTGGGAGATCTACCAGGGAGAGCGAAGGGGAGACGACAGCCAGCCTAAAAGGAGCCAACTGAGGGGACAGGGGGAGAGGGGCATAAGACGCAGGAGGGGCATCCCATAAGGCTCACCATGGGCCTGTACCGCCTACCCTTTGGTGGGGGACTGCGGTTGGAGCAGCGCTCCTTAGCACCTGACAGCAGTGCTGCCTACCTTCACCCGAACCAGTGCAGCCTAAGCTGGGAGGCAGTAAAAAGGAACGGGAGGGAATAGTCCTACAGGGCCGCAGGCTAATAAGCCCCGCTCACCTGCGAGTAGAGAGAGACATCTTCTAGTCATCGCAGCCCAGACTGCAGAGAAGAACAGGGGAATTTGTGGGAGGTCCCTGGTATATATGGGGCCGGGAGGAGCCACTTTTCTGTCTCTGCAGTCCAGCGCCATCTTGTGGATGTATAACCCATGTGTAAGGAATCTTCTGGAGCAGGACGTGCTGTATACTTAGAATAAACCCCCATCCGTTTTAGGTACCACGGAACCTCTTCTATGACTGCCATTTCCTTTAGTTGAGCAATCACGAAGGGTAGAGATTCTGATTTTCTCAATCTCTGGGACAATGGGTTACCTGGAAGTGATCTTCTAGCCTTGCGACAAATTCTAGGCAAAGTCCATCCCGAATCGTCTGAAGGATGAAGGGGTTCTGAGTAATCTTCTGCCAGGCCGGAACAAATGACAGAAGTCTCCTGCCTTCCGGACTTATGTCAGGATTGCTGCTTGGGCTGCTGAGGGGACTTGAACAATAATCCCCCTCTGCATCTATGTCTCTGAGAACTCCAGGACTTCCTGGAATCCTGACCCCGGAATTCCCGCTGGGAAAAATACAATTCTGTGATTACTCACCTGTAAAATTGGTATAAGTATACAGCACGTCCTGCTCCAGAAAATTCCTTACACATGGGTTATACATCCACAAGATAGCGCTGGACTGCAGAAAACAGCTTGTGAAGTCAGGGACCTCCCACAAATTCCCCAGTATTGACAAGCAGTAACACAAGAAGCCGGGAGAACAATAATAACAAAAAGTCCCAAATGAACAATGAACAATCACCATACAGAGGTAACTAATAATAATGATAACAAGGGTGGGATGGAGCAGGACGTGCTGTATACTCATACCAATTCTACAGGTGAGTAATCACAGAATTGTATTATTCCAAGTATACAGCACGTCCTGCTCCAGAAGATTCCTTACACATGGGACATCCAATAGCAGTGTCCGTAAGGTAGGGTGGGATCCCCAAAAGTAACAGCAGACAGTTTAAACCACTGCCGCCTGCAGAACTTTGCAGCCAAAAGCAGCATCAGCTGAGGCCCTAACGTCAACCTTGTAAAACTTAGAAAAGGTATGAACAGAAGACCAAGTAGCGGCCTTGCAAACTTGTTCAACAGAAGCTTGGTGCTGAAAAGCCCAAGAGGCACCAATAGCATGAGTAGAATGAGCAGTAAGGCGGAAAGGAGGTTCCTTCCCCTTAGCAGAATAGGCTTGAATCACAGCCTGACGGATCCACTTGCTGATGGTGGACTTAGCTGGAGCTAAACTCTTCTTAGGCCCAGAAGGGAGAACAAAAAGAGCATCAGTCTTCCTGAAAGGTTCAGTAGCCACCAAATAGAACTTCAGGGTTCTAACCACATCCAGAGAATGTAATACCTGCTCCTTAGAGTTACTAGGATTAGGGCACAGAGAAGGCAAGACAATGTCCTGAATGAGATGAAAAGCAGACACAACGAGGACTTCTTCCTAGCGTTAATTATGGTATTAACAACAGAGGCAGGCAGCCCCTTTTCCATCAAGATGGAGATTTCAGCAGCCAGGCTGTCAAAGCCAGCGTTTGTAAATTGGGGTGGCGTACTTGCCCCTGAGTGAGCAAGAGCACCAGATTATTAAAGTGAGTCTGCCCCGGAAACTCCAAGCGTGGTTTAACCGTATGAAAGAGCTCACCCTGCTGCTGCGGAGCCACAAAAGGAGGGGAGATACAAAGCACTTCAAAAATATGAGCCAAAAGTCTGTCAGTGTCATCTGAGGACCATGGGTCTGTCCCAAAAGGAGACCCGGTACCACCATAAGCCTTAGGCCTTTCCTCAGATGATTCTGAATCAGAGAATAATACCCCCTCCTCCAGGGGAGTATAACCGGTAACGTCAAAAAATTCCTCAGCCTCCATAGGAAAGAGGGAAATAGCGGGTGATAAATGCTGCTTCTTAGCAGAAGCCTTACGCGGGGCAGACCCAGCAATATGTTTTTCAATGCTGGCCACCCGTGCAGCCAAATCAGGTTGAGACTCCCCACTGGTATGCACCTCACTAGGAGTCAGATGTAAGCGTGGGGGGGGGGGGTAGGCGAAGCCAGAGGGGGCACAGGCCCCGCAACAGGTAACCCAGACTACAGCGGAAGTACCTGCTGGGCGCAGGGTACACACACCCTGACATTTTCACTTATAGGGTATATAGGGTATACCCCACACGCAATACACAGCCAGGCTTGTCCCGAAGGAACCCCAAGCACATTATCCTGAGAAGCCTCCATATGGTGATTATCGCGGCACCGCAGGCCGATAAGGGATTAACACTAAAAAAGCTACCCGCGATGCCCCAAGAGCCCGCTAGGGAAGTGGGAGGTATAAAAATTCAATAGCACCGCATATAGTGGTTAATGCTAAATCAAGGGAGAGGACCGGGAGAAACCACAAAAAGTTTGACCCGCCTGAAAAACATAAGCAGACATCCCCGATAAGAAGACAATCAATAACATAACATCATAACAAGGCCAGCCTGCAGGGGCACTTACAGACCGCGGTAGGTAGAATGCAGACAATCAGACACGCAGCACAGGAGTCAAAATGGCGCCCGCATATACCTCGAGGGGCAACGTCATCCACAAGGCCCGCCCCCCCAAGAGCGCGAAACGCGCCCACATGATCAGGCCGGCCAATAGCGGCCCGGCAGCTCTGAGGCGAATAGGGCTGCCAGCCGCGGCGCGCAGTACAAACGCATGGCGCGTTTTAAGAAAGTGACAAAACACAATATATCTGACAGTTTTAAACTGCTAGACAACCCCCCCCCCCCCCCCCCGAGATCTCCCTAGGGGAGAGTGAGGGAGGATACAGCAGAATTCCCAGGGAGAATGGTGCCCAGGGAACTAAACTAAGGAGTGAGGGTGGAGGGGGAATGGAAATAGGGTTTAACTGCACAGGATAACCTGGCAAAACCCATGAGGCAGTGGGGCATCCCAAAAGGCACACCATTAGCCTAAACCGCCTATCCTGTTAGAGCAGGGACTGCAGTAGGAGCCTAGCTCCTCAGCACCTTCTGTACTGGTGCTTACTAACCTACATTCACCCGAACCTTGTCATCCGAGGCTGGGAGGCAGTATATAGTACGGAACGGGTGGGAATAGTCCTGCAGGGCCGCAGGCATATAAGGCCCGCTCACCTGCTATCTTCTATCTTCTCAGCGCAGACTGCAGAAAGAAACTGGGGAATTTGTGGGAGGTCCCTGACTTATATGGGGCCAGGAGGAGCCACAAGCTGTTTTCTGCAGTCCAGCGCCATCTTGTGGATGTCTAACCCATGTGTAAGGAATCTTCTGGAGCAGGACGTGCTGTATACTTGGAATATCTGACCTTCTTGGACTTAACCTTGGGCGGCTGAACATACTTCCTCTTAGATGGGAACTTTTTCCCTGCTTCAGCTGACTGGGTTAACACCCTTTCCAGCTCAGAACCAAATAACAGGATACCACACAGGTGTGACTTGGAGGACTGATCGCCCTTGCCAAATTTTGAGCAACATGGCACTAAGGACACAATTAATTAAGGCCATATTCTTTGAGGTGGCTCTAATTCCTTCTGAGGCAGCATCAGAAATAAAGTTTACTGCCTTATACACAAACATAAGTGCATCCAACAATTACTCATTCTTGACCTTATCAATCCAAAGCTCTAAAACTCTGCTAATGCAATCAGTTGCTAGCAGTGGTCTGAGCAAGAAAGAATCAGTATCCCAGGCTCCTTTTAACAAAATATCTGCCCGATTATCTAAAGGATCTCTAAGGGAGCCCGTGTCCTCAAAGGACAAATCCAATTTCCGAGACACCTGAGCCAAGGGAGCATCCACCTTGGGACATTTCATCCATTGTTCAATATCTGAATCCTCAAAGGGAAAACTTCTTTTGAGGGTCTTGGGAATGAAAAAACAGGATTCCGGTGTCCTCCATTACCTAGCCATAACATTCTTTAGGGACTGGTGTATCGGAAAAAATAGATTTTTTCTCTCCAGCAGGCCCCCGTAAAGGGAATCCTGCACTGAAAGGGGTCTATTCTCATCCTCAATATTCAGAGAAGACCTAATTTCCCTAATAAGATCCAGGGAAAAATTAAATCTAGCTGGATCAAGCAGCCCCCTAAACCCCCTTGACTTTTTCCCTCCCCTCCCATGAGTACGTATGAGCCCACCGGGGGTGTCGCCAGTATGCACTTTCCCAGTCCGGAGCCGGGCGCATGGACCAGGTGACCTTCCGACCGGTGAGCAGAGAGAAGACTGAACACACTCAGCTACCGAAATTAGCTTCTGGAGAGGCGGGCACGGAACTTCCGTGATGTATACAAGATGTATATCTGATTAAAGAATATATATATATATATATATATATATATATATATATATATATATTTCTGTTTTCTTGTTTTTTGTTATTGTTTGGAGTACTTTCTCTACTTCATTTTGTGCAGGGCAATCATCCTGCTGTTACCCCTAAATTGGCCTTTGAGTCTGCCACCTGTTTTTTAATGTATTTTTTATTAATTTATGTATATATTTAATGTTGTTGTTTTATGTACGTTATTAATTTGAGTAATTTCCCTACTCTATTTTGTGCAGGGCAAAATCGCCTTGTGGTTACCCCCAATTTGCCATCAGATATAGGGCATATTATATATATTATATTTATATATTTTAATCAACTTTTGTTTGGCTTTATGTCATTATTTTGCGTACTTTCCAAACCTATTTTGTGCAGGACAAAATCTGAAGTGCCCAGCACTTATTACCACCATTTTACAGCCATTTCTATGGTCCCAAAGTTCGGGTTCCTATTGACTTTAATAGGGTTCTGGTTTGGAGAACCGAACCAAACCTTTACGGTAAGTCCGGCCAAACTTGCCGTACCCAAACTTCCACGCGCTCGCTCATCACTACTTACCGTTATAACCCTACATTTGTATGATTTTAATATTACAGACAAATCACTAAGGAACCTCAATACTCACACCCACGCCACTCAGGCAGCAGCAATTCCTATCATCTGTGCTATTTGCCTTGCTCACATGCTCCTTCCGGTGAGTTATCTGAGTGACAAGCTGGCGCCTTTTTCATTTTCATCTTTTGTATAGACACCACAGCACTGAAGGTACTGCATAAGACAAGCTCAGGTAAGCTAGCTCCCAATTTCTCCATTGTTGTGTATATCCCAGGGGTGGATTATGATACAGTAAGAACACACAACTGAGACCTCACTAATGGGATATTTAACTTTCTGCTGGCTAACAGAATTTAAATGCTGGGACTCCTTTCAATTTTGTTGTCTATTTGCCCTATTCTCAGACATGTCTTTGATAGCACAAAACCGCACACACTCCCCTGGCAACATCAAGGGTGGTGCCAAACCCCCTTACAGACCCAATCTGACTTTCTTAAACTTTCACGGGTCTGATCAAATGAATGGCACTTTGTTCCAAATTAAGTGAAAGTATCGATCAGACCCTGGACCAGAGATAAACCAAAAAAGTATCTTCAAATAGATGCCACTCTACACTTAAAAAAAAAAAAAAAAAAAAAAAAAAAGTTACAACCCATTTCATTACCGAATTCCACTGGTTTTCTATTATTCAGAAAAAGGGTTCACTTTTGTAAAAGATTAACAGCAGAAATGTACAATCAGCTTATTCTGTAAAGGAAAGACTCAGTATTGTTCATCTTGCTACACACGTGCTAGCCCTGCTTACATATGAGCATGAGTGGGGGGATGGCATGGGGGACAGCTTCATCTAGCACACAGACACACCACATATGAGCTGGGCTCATGTGTATGATCAACATCTAGAGAGATTTTATTGGTTTCTACACCGAATGTTAGGAGATAAAAGCATTCTATAGCTGGCTGTATTGATGGATAGAACATTCCTAGCAGGGCTGCATTGTATCTGTTATTCTGTCTCTCCACACAAGACAGGCTTGTCAGTGTGAAGACAGCAACTGAATCAATAGCTGGTGGAGGAGAGGAATGCAGGAGTATGCCACTCTAGGGGTGGTAGCCCCATATCATTGCAAACGTTTCTTCAATATAATTAAGAGCTTTTTAGAGCAATGGTGAGTCATAACTGATGGCTTTTTAGTTCTAGCTAGGGATTTTTGTGCAGAGATTTGTTTTTCAGAAGCAGGGCTACAAGGTGCATAGCAAGATGGCAGTTCAGGAGCCTCTACAAGGGGTTAAAGCGGCAATGCAGGGATTTCAGGCAGATTCTGCACACCTAAACATGAATGCCAGCTGTCATCTTGCCCACACAAGAAGGAGCTGTAAAAATTGTCTCAGCTCTGTGCAATCATCTCCCATTTCTAGCCAGAAGTAATATGCTTTCAGCTGTAATGACTCATATTTGCTTTGATAGCTGCCAATATCCTTTAAATACATTGTACCCCCTAATTGGATGCTTGTGAAATATGACAGGCACGTTTCTCCTTGTTTGAGGCAAATATCTCCCTCAATTTGGTGTGAATTGCTGCTGGCACAGCATCCCCCCGTTTCTCATGTGTAAGCAGGGCGATCAGGTGTGTGGCAAGATGGCCACCCCCATGCAATTCAAGAGTGATTTATCTTTATGCCATTCCACAACATCTGCATGGGGTTAAAGCAGACCAAACCCAGTGAACTTGTGATATACATTTGGCCAAAGCCTCTGCCGATACTTCTTCGGGGGTAGAACTAGAAATGGATATTTTCACTTTTTGGATTGTCCTGGAACACTGCTTTTTTGCTGTCCCTCTCTTTAAGATGGCAGGTGATCAGTCACTACATCGGTGTGGCAATGACATCATTGCCACACACAACAGTGGCAATGAATGGAGGAGGTGGAGCTTTATAGAAAATTGCCAAAAGGTATTCTTCATTGGGGGGGAGCAATTCAGGGGATGCTAGTTAAACATTTGAGTTTTGGTCCGCTTTAAGCCCTATTAAACTGCGTATGCCACTGATCAAAAGAAGGGAAGCAATTGAATCAAATTTCTTTTTTTGACTGGAGGTGCGCTTTAGGCACTCTCAAATCGCTTACGCTACTGATTGCCAGAAGGGAGGTCCACTTTATTATAAGTCTGCAGAGAGGGAGAGCAATCGGCAACCCTTCCTATAGCACAGTACCAGCATTTTATTCCTGTAGGTCTGTCTTGAAGTCAACATTTTATAAGTGAAAGCGGTAGCTAATCTACATAGGCAGATGGGAAGCAGTAACTAAGATGCTGTGATGTTAAATATTATGCAAAAATACCATTAGAATGGATATTGCAATGAATAATGTGGCTCTGCAGCTGGGTTGCCCCACTGTTTGAAACTACCGGGGTCACCAGTAAACTCCCCAAGCCTGCAGTTTTCCTGTGCCTGTATTCGAGGCAACCGCATCCCTTGCTTTGCTGTAGCTATGGCCAGTCATTCAGGTAGGCCGAGCCCAGGGGCTCTCCCTAAACTACAAGGAAACCAGAAATGCAGCCAGCCAGCAATCTTCAGATCAGCCAATTGGTAATCTCAAAAATGACAGGCGGCGTGGCATCAGCAGCGTAAAAAAAATTTTTTTTTTAATTCTTTTTTTAAACTGGGTCCCTGCCGAGCATTGTCCAAACGACTTGGGGAAGGGGAGCAGCAAAATCGGCTTTGAGCCACTTTAAGCTGGATTTTGTATTTGGTAAATGTATTTAAACAGAATAAACTCATCTCTTTGTTAAAGTGACTGGGCAAGTGGCTGTTTCACTGGTTGTCCGACCGCCTTTTTGTATTTGTACTTGCTGTTGCCGTTTCTGTTCCAGTTTGACTATCCTGGGTTTTGGTCTTTCCACTTTAGTGTGAAACCCCCCAGATCGCCCAAAGAAACTCCCCTCTTCTTGGTCCTATGGTGCATGCCCGGCCGCTTATCCAATCAGTGCGCTCGGAGCCGCTGATGTCACGCCATCTAAGACGGTGTCTAAGGCCAGCGGCTCCGAGCGCGCTGGCAGCCGCATCCGCTGCTTCCCTCTAACAGGGAGCGTGCCTGCGCCGGTCCAGCCCTGGGAGAGTGCCATTGGACCACAGGTGAGGTAAGTTATTTTTTGTTCATTGTAACCCACCCCCCATTCTGCCTCAGTGCCAGGAAAGCCTTTGCCGACATTTAATAATGTGTGACCAGTTTTCAATCCATTTCTCATTAATTTACTGAAAAGTATCATACAAACATTTTCAAGTATGTTTGAAGTGCTTGTCCATTGATTAACGCCTTTAAAACCAGATCTCATTAGCGAAAAAAGGAACCACATAGTTGCAAAGCCTTCCTGATGTTCGTATAAAATGTACTGGACACACTTTCAGGTTTTTTTCTTTGCCCTTCCCATAAAGCTTTGGGCTGTAGATAGAACATATTCTCTGGCATTAACTCGGTCTCCATATTTGGCAACATATTCCAGAAAACAGATTCATAATGGCTCTATTTAGAATAAGAAAAAAGTATATTTAACAGCAGTCTGATAAAACAAGAAAAGCAATCTCCTGCAAGTTCTGCAGCAAAAGGTAATAAATAAATCTCCATGAATTTTAAAATTCATCAAAAAAAAAAAAAAAAAGTTGTAATTCTCCTGAAACAATGGTGAGCACCAGTGTCCAGAGGATGGAATGTGCCCGGCCTTGGCCAACATACAGAGGTTTAAGTGAAGGGATAATGTGGAGGGTTGCAATAGCCAATGATCTTGCATCTTCACAGTGTATAGCTTTGAAGTCTCCTGAATAGGCCCCATGAATGGACATTCTGCTCCCGAGTATATGAATCATGGTTGCGAGACACAGACAAGAGCAAAAATATATTACAGGTGACAAAAATGAATGTGAAATCAGCATATTAAAGAGGGCTGTTAGTTTCTTTCCTGTACAAATACAGTCTCCTGGGGGCACAAGCCTGCTTCTTGTAATGTGATATCATAGTCCAAGTGGGATAGTTTTCTCCGTGGAAAGTTTGTTAGGAGCTCAAATCGCTCATTCGGGTAACCCTTCAGCTGAACATGCTTGACCAAAGCCTGGCAGAAAAAAAAGGGGCAAGAAAAACAAGAACAAAAGTTAGCCAATGCCATGAGATGCTTCATACAGAAACCCACTTCCCGCAAATTAACCAGCACTTAAAAGTGGACCAACACCCAGGGGTGACTCTTATAGATTCCCGGGCCGATCACCTCCCTCACCGCGGGACATCCGAGATCGGGACGTCCCGCGGGGTGAAACCCCCCCAAAACCTTACCCTATCGGCGGCTCCCGCGCGCCCCTTTAGACGTACGCGCGCCCGCGCTGGCCGTTTGTGAATGGGTGGCGCAGGCACGCGCCCTGTAAGAGTAACGCGCAGGAGGCGGCGGCGGACGCGCTGTCTTGTCCGTCGGCGGGGATTGGACGGCGTGGTCACGTGGGAGCGTGGTGAGGTGAGTTTTTGGGGCTTTCTGGGGGGTTTCACACAGCGGGGCACCCCCAATCGGAGTGCCCCCCGAAGTGGACCAAAACCCAGGATAGTCAAAATCCTGGGTGTTGGTCCACTTTAAATAGATTGGCAAGTCAAAAGTAATATAAAGAAATAATCAGTAGCTTACATTCCATAGAGTGGCCCCAGCACTGTCCTTCCTCTTGTTTGCCTCCTTAAAGTGGACCAACACCCAGGGGTGATCGGCCCGGAAATCTATAAGATTCCCGGGCCGATCACCTCCCACCCCGCGGGACATCCGAGATCGGGATGTCCCGCGGGGTGAAACCCCCCAGAAACCCCAAAAACATCTTACCTGATCCGCCGCCGCCTCCCGCGCGCCCCTCCAGACATGGCGGGCGCGTGCCGAGAGTGACGCGCGGGAGGCGGCGGCGGCGGCGGAAGCGGCTTGGACGTTCCTGATCCCCGCCTGGACGTTGGCGGGGATTGGCTGCGGCGTTCACGTGGGAGCGTTGAGAGGTGAGTTTTTGGGGGTTTCTGGGGGGTTTCACACAGCGGGGCACCCCCGAAGTGGACCAAAACCCAGGATAGTCAAAATCCTGGGTGTTGGTCCACTTTAAGTGATGAAAATCACTTCCTCATTCAGCTTTCAGTCCCCACCCTGCTGATGTGGTCTATCAATCAAACTTTGGAGTATAAGAGCGGAAATACCACCCACTCCGTGCCCAAACGTCCGAGTGGCTGCCTCACTCTGCAGTCCTGAAACACCACCCTCCTCTCTGACCTCTGTAACTGAACGAGCACCAATTGCCTATGCTGCTAAAGTGCGGCACAGTGTTTAGAAGTCTCATGCCTGGCTCCCTGACTGCCCACATCATCGGGCTGCAATCACGCTACCAGCCCTTTCAACCCACTCATTCACCTTCTCACCCTCTGCAGCTGCTCGGACATCCTGCAGATGCTCTTATCCCCGCCAGGGCTCTCTGATCAGCTCAGGCCCTGGGCAGCACAGGCGTGTTTGGGAGTGCGTGCATGTGCTTGGAAGTGCGGGGGTATATGCATGAGTTGGGGGGTTCGCGCATGTGTGTGAGTGTGTCGGGATGCATGCACATGTTTGACGTGCGGGTCTAGGCATCCAATGTCACCAAGCAAAAGGGAGAGAGGGAGGGAGCACAGCCAGGGTGTCTGAAGCAGATCTCAAGCTCTTACTGACCCTGCCCATTATGTTGATTAATATGCAGCAAGGGTCATGCTCACTTTCTTCAGAAGAGAAATCATAAGGTGAAAATGTAAACCTCGATATCTCTGCCATTTCTTCTTTAATTTAAAAACTTAAAACAGTTTAGGACAGTGCCAAATGTAGCCTGACACAATGGTGTAATTGCCTTTGATATCACTTTAACAAATGCCACTTAAATGGCATGTAATTTAATTGTATTTTATTTATAGAAACATAGAAGGTTGACGGCAAAAGGAGACCATACGGTGTATACTGTATGTACTCTTTATCTTAGGATAGATGTGTGCTTATCCCAGGTATGTTTAAATTCAGTGACTGTTGATTTTTCAACTACCTCTGCTGGAAGTTTGTTCCAAGCATCTACTACTCTTTCTGTAAAATAATATTTTCTAACATTGCTCCTGATCTTCCCCCCGACTAGCTTCAGGTTGTGCCCCCTTGTTCTATCATTAAGCTTCTTCTTAAAAACACTTCCCTCCTGAACCTTATTCAATCCTTTCACATATTTAAAGTCTCAATCATGTCCCCCCTCTCCCTTCCTTCCTCCAGACTGTACAAATTAAGTTCTTTAAGTCTCTCCTGATAAGTTTTAAGTTTAAGTCCTTCCACCATTTTCGTTGCCCGCCTTTGGACATGTTCTATTTGAATGATGTCTTTTTGCAGGTAAGGTCTCCAGAACTGCACACAGTATTCTAGCTGTGGCCTCACCAGGGCTCTATACAGCAGCATCGTAACCTCCCTCTTCCTACTGGTGATGCCTCGAGCTATGCAGCCGAGCATCCTGCTTGCTTTTCCCACTGCCTGGCTACACTGTCCACTCATCTTGCCGCTATCAGTAATCAGTATCCCTAAATCTCTCTCCTCCGAGGTCCTGGCTAACACAGTACTGCCCATACAGTACTCACAGCAGGGATTCCTTCTACCCAAGTGCAGGATTTTACATTTAGAGACATTAAACTCTAGTTTCCACAGTTTTGACCATCTATCCAGTAAAGCTAAATAATTTTCCAGGTTGCAGACACCTCCAGGAATATCCACCCTATTACTAACCTTTGTATCATCAGCAAACAGACAAACTTTTCCTACCAAGCCTTCTCCTATGTCACTTACAAATATAATGTCACTTACAAATATATTATATATATTTAATTTTTTATGATAGCAAATGTCTGCTTTATGAAAGCAGTTTCCCCTACCTGCAATCTGTTGCTATTAGCAACTGGACACCAAGATATACAATGAGAGAAAAGAGTTCTGTACACACAGAACGCTGCAGCTGGGCGACGGTGAGCTCCCTCATTTCAGCAGCAGTAATAGCAGCAATGTGCTGTGTGTACAGTACTGACTTCTCTCTTCTTGGTTCTTCGTGTACTGACTTACTGTACTGTATAGTTGCCATAGAAAAAGCATTTGCGGGGGGGGGGGGGGGGGAGGGGTGGTAGCCGCTGGATGGTGGTGTACATTTTTTGCTTTTTTTTTCCCCCCAAGAAAGAATCTACATGGCTGCCACTTAACAATTGGAGAGGCAGTTAGCAGCCTGCATGGCCTGCCAGTCTGAGTGATCGGATTCACAGGAAAGTTGGCTGGATATATGTATGGGGCAGTGTACGAGACGATATGATCCCTGGAAAGTCTGTTTATGTGGGATTCTTTTTTTTTTATGTGCGCGGTTTTCTCTCTCGTTTCAGGCAACAGTCCTGCCCAGAGGCAGATCGTTAAAGTCTGGATATTGTTGCGCGTAGGTCCCTATACAAAACACTGTCACCTGACCTCCGGGGGTTTAACTCTAACATTAAAGCGGACCTTCACTCTGAATAAGAGTCTATCTTATATGTTTCCCACAGCCTGTACATACAGATTGTCCACATTAAAAATCATCCTACCTGCATCTACTGCATGTTATGAGCCTTTAAACATCCAAGATGGTGGCTTATGGAAGCCGCCATCTTATCAGGCAGCCTGCAAACAGGAAGTGCCTCCTGACTGTGCTGCTCTGCATTCTGGGACTGCTGGCCGTTACCTGACCCCAGCTCAGCTCTGTTTGAGCAAAGCACAGCAACTATAACCCGCCCCCCTGTACCTTATCCCACTCTCCTCTCCTCAGTAAGTGTGATGCTTCCAAGTCAAGATGGCGGCGCCCGTATCCTAAATTCCTGAACAGAGTTGCAGCCCAGTGGGGGAAAGAATAATAAGTTAGTGACTAAAAACGTAAAATATATTAATTTTAGATGCTGGGGAACCGTTTTTTACGAGTTTGGGCTTTTCATTAAAATCACGCTGAAGGTCCGGTTTAAGAGGAGAAATGCTTCCCTCTTCAACAGATCCATAGGATCAGAGATCCTCCTAAAAAATTTGAATGATAAATATCCTTACGTATTTTTTGTCTAGCACGGGTGAGAAGAAGAGAGGAATGGCAATCTGTGAGGCAAAAGTGACCCCCCTCTTTGTTTTGGAAGAACTTTCCGATCAGGAAAGTTCGATTATTAGTTATTATGCCCCCAATAAAGGGGCAAGTAGAGTTTTTTCAGAGGAGGTTTCGAGATATTGGTCCCAAATTAGAGGACACTGTAATTGTGGGTGGAGACTCGAATATGGCACTGGGTCAAATCCCAGTAAAGTTAGAATGAAAACCCCTCCCAGAGGGAGTAGACAACTTTCTAAGCTAGTTGGGTCCCATGGATTGATATCTGAAGGGAGAGTAATGCAGCAGTTAGGGATAATATTTTTTCTCATCAGCGCATCAAGCTTATTTGTGTATTGAACATTTTTTCGTTTCCAAAGGGATAGTCCTGAGGGTCACTAAGTGCAGGATAATAGACTGTGCATGGTCAGACCATGCAGCAGTGACTCTTTACTTAGCCTGTGGACTAAACACAATAGTTTTAACTGGAGGTTTAAAGTGGACCAATCACCAAGATTTCAACTATCCTGGTGACTGGTCCCTGCCACAGGGGCATTCCGATATCGGGTTCCCCCCTATGTGAACTCCCCAGATCATCCAGTTTCACTCACCTTTTCCCACTCCCACGGAGTAGGCACGGGTGCTCGTCCAATCAGCACTTTATGCAGCGTACACCAATGTGTGGCATAAAGCCTAGAAGCCTAGACTAGAAGAGCTCTTAAAATTGCAAATAAAAAGGACCATTGGGATGGGGTCTCAGGGAGGGTGGGTTGTTGCTCTCAGTTGATGTCCAGAAGGCCTTTGACACCCCCTTCCTTGGAATATGTGGTTGTCATCTTACAAAGAAAGGAGTTCAGGGAGGGCTTTTTGAGAATATTTAGGGCTTTATATTCTAGTCCTAAGTACTCAGTTTTAATTAAAGGGGCATCAGCTCAGGCCCTGGGCAGCACAGGCGTGTTTGGGAGTGCGTGCATGTGCTTGGAAGTGCGGGGGTATATGCATGAGTTGGGGGGTTCGCGCATGTGTGTGAGTGTGTCGGGATGCATGCACATGTTTGACGTGCGGGTCTAGGCATCCAATGTCACCAAGCAAAAGGGAGAGAGGGAGGGAGCACAGCCAGGGTGTCTGAAGCAGATCTCAAGCTCTTACTGACCCTGCCCATTATGTTGATTAATATGCAGCAAGGGTCATGCTCACTTTCTTCAGAAGAGAAATCATAAGGTGAAAATGTAAACCTCGATATCTCTGCCATTTCTTCTTTAATTTAAAAACTTAAAACAGTTTAGGACAGTGCCAAATGTAGCCTGACACAATGGTGTAATTGCCTTTGATATCACTTTAACAAATGCCACTTAAATGGCATGTAATTTAATTGTATTTTATTTATAGAAACATAGAAGGTTGACGGCAAAAGGAGACCATACGGTGTATACTGTATGTACTCTTTATCTTAGGATAGATGTGTGCTTATCCCAGGTATGTTTAAATTCAGTGACTGTTGATTTTTCAACTACCTCTGCTGGAAGTTTGTTCCAAGCATCTACTACTCTTTCTGTAAAATAATATTTTCTAACATTGCTCCTGATCTTCCCCCCGACTAGCTTCAGGTTGTGCCCCCTTGTTCTATCATTAAGCTTCTTCTTAAAAACACTTCCCTCCTGAACCTTATTCAATCCTTTCACATATTTAAAGTCTCAATCATGTCCCCCCTCTCCCTTCCTTCCTCCAGACTGTACAAATTAAGTTCTTTAAGTCTCTCCTGATAAGTTTTAAGTTTAAGTCCTTCCACCATTTTCGTTGCCCGCCTTTGGACATGTTCTATTTGAATGATGTCTTTTTGCAGGTAAGGTCTCCAGAACTGCACACAGTATTCTAGCTGTGGCCTCACCAGGGCTCTATACAGCAGCATCGTAACCTCCCTCTTCCTACTGGTGATGCCTCGAGCTATGCAGCCGAGCATCCTGCTTGCTTTTCCCACTGCCTGGCTACACTGTCCACTCATCTTGCCGCTATCAGTAATCAGTATCCCTAAATCTCTCTCCTCCGAGGTCCTGGCTAACACAGTACTGCCCATACAGTACTCACAGCAGGGATTCCTTCTACCCAAGTGCAGGATTTTACATTTAGAGACATTAAACTCTAGTTTCCACAGTTTTGACCATCTATCCAGTAAAGCTAAATAATTTTCCAGGTTGCAGACACCTCCAGGAATATCCACCCTATTACTAACCTTTGTATCATCAGCAAACAGACAAACTTTTCCTACCAAGCCTTCTCCTATGTCACTTACAAATATAATGTCACTTACAAATATATTATATATATTTAATTTTTTATGATAGCAAATGTCTGCTTTATGAAAGCAGTTTCCCCTACCTGCAATCTGTTGCTATTAGCAACTGGACACCAAGATATACAATGAGAGAAAAGAGTTCTGTACACACAGAACGCTGCAGCTGGGCGACGGTGAGCTCCCTCATTTCAGCAGCAGTAATAGCAGCAATGTGCTGTGTGTACAGTACTGACTTCTCTCTTCTTGGTTCTTCGTGTACTGACTTACTGTACTGTATAGTTGCCATAGAAAAAGCATTTGCGGGGGGGGGGGGGGGGGGAGGGGTGGTAGCCGCTGGATGGTGGTGTACATTTTTTGCTTTTTTTTTCCCCCCAAGAAAGAATCTACATGGCTGCCACTTAACAATTGGAGAGGCAGTTAGCAGCCTGCATGGCCTGCCAGTCTGAGTGATCGGATTCACAGGAAAGTTGGCTGGATATATGTATGGGGCAGTGTACGAGACGATATGATCCCTGGAAAGTCTGTTTATGTGGGATTCTTTTTTTTTTATGTGCGCGGTTTTCTCTCTCGTTTCAGGCAACAGTCCTGCCCAGAGGCAGATCGTTAAAGTCTGGATATTGTTGCGCGTAGGTCCCTATACAAAACACTGTCACCTGACCTCCGGGGGTTTAACTCTAACATTAAAGCGGACCTTCACTCTGAATAAGAGTCTATCTTATATGTTTCCCACAGCCTGTACATACAGATTGTCCACATTAAAAATCATCCTACCTGCATCTACTGCATGTTATGAGCCTTTAAACATCCAAGATGGTGGCTTATGGAAGCCGCCATCTTATCAGGCAGCCTGCAAACAGGAAGTGCCTCCTGACTGTGCTGCTCTGCATTCTGGGACTGCTGGCCGTTACCTGACCCCAGCTCAGCTCTGTTTGAGCAAAGCACAGCAACTATAACCCGCCCCCCTGTACCTTATCCCACTCTCCTCTCCTCAGTAAGTGTGATGCTTCCAAGTCAAGATGGCGGCGCCCGTATCCTAAATTCCTGAACAGAGTTGCAGCCCAGTGGGGGAAAGAATAATAAGTTAGTGACTAAAAACGTAAAATATATTAATTTTAGATGCTGGGGAACCGTTTTTTACGAGTTTGGGCTTTTCATTAAAATCACGCTGAAGGTCCGGTTTAAGAGGAGAAATGCTTCCCTCTTCAACAGATCCATAGGATCAGAGATCCTCCTAAAAAATTTGAATGATAAATATCCTTACGTATTTTTTGTCTAGCACGGGTGAGAAGAAGAGAGGAATGGCAATCTGTGAGGCAAAAGTGACCCCCCTCTTTGTTTTGGAAGAACTTTCCGATCAGGAAAGTTCGATTATTAGTTATTATGCCCCCAATAAAGGGGCAAGTAGAGTTTTTTCAGAGGAGGTTTCGAGATATTGGTCCCAAATTAGAGGACACTGTAATTGTGGGTGGAGACTCGAATATGGCACTGGGTCAAATCCCAGTAAAGTTAGAATGAAAACCCCTCCCAGAGGGAGTAGACAACTTTCTAAGCTAGTTGGGTCCCATGGATTGATATCTGAAGATTTCAATCTTCACCAAGATTTCAACTATCCTGGTGACTGGTCCCTGCCACAGGGGCATTCCGATATCGGGTTCCCCCCTATGTGAACTCCCCAGATCATCCAGTTTCACTCACCTTTTCCCACTCCCACGGAGTAGGCACGGGTGCTCGTCCAATCAGCACTTTATGCAGCGTACACCAATGTGTGGCATAAAGCCTAGAAGCCTAGACTAGAAGAGCTCTTAAAATTGCAAATAAAAAGGACCATTGGGATGGGGTCTCAGGGAGGGTGGGTTGTTGCTCTCAGTTGATGTCCAGAAGGCCTTTGACACCCCCTTCCTTGGAATATGTGGTTGTCATCTTACAAAGAAAGGAGTTCAGGGAGGGCTTTTTGAGAATATTTAGGGCTTTATATTCTAGTCCTAAGTACTCAGTTTTAATTAAAGGGGCATGCGTCCGACCCTCTTGACATCGGCCGTCGGAATAGGCAGAGATGCCACCTCTCCCCAGCCTTGTTTGTACTGGCAATGGAGCTTGTACAGACTTTGCCAACGTCCCAGTTTCAGGGGTGTGATGTGCGGTAGGAGAAAATGTGCCCTTTTTGCCAACGGATTTGCTCACATTTGTGTCCAGCCCAGGAAGGTCTTTAGCTGAGATTTTTGGAAGGTGTTGGAACAATTTCCTAAGACTTCAGGGTTGAGGACCAATTTATCGGCCCTGATCATAAACCTGGACCAGGATTGGAGGGGATTTGTACAAAGGTCATTTCATTTTCACTTGGCAGACTCTGAAACATATTTGGGCATTAAAGGAACCAAAAAGAGGGGTGGCTTACGAGGAGGACACACATAAGTGACTCCCTGTAAAAAAGTTCTGATAAATGTATTCTCAGCAACAGGTTTCTGAAATAAGATAGATAAAGCAGATATCTGTCCTTTTAAAGTACTCAATTGAAAGACCTTTATCAAGAACTGTCTGCAAAAAGTCCAATATTCTGGGAACAGAAAAGATTTTACAAGCGAACCCTCTGGATTTGCCCCAAGCGATAAATGCTCGCCAGGACCACTCTGCTGAGATGATCAGCCTACAAATTGTCTACTTCTGGTATGTATACGGCCGAGATGCAAGGAACCCGTTTCTCGGCCCAAAGTAAGATTCGGCTCACTTCCTTGAGAGCTTTCCTGCTTCTGTTACCGCCCTAGTGGTTGAAATATGCCACCACCGTATGGTTGTCTGTTGGAATCTGGATGTGGAAGGGATGACCCCTCAGATGAGAGGTCAAATGTCTGAGAGAAAATAGAATCGCTCTCAATTCCAGGATATTTATAGTGAGTCTGCTCCACTCTGGACTCCACTGTACCTGGATTGTTTGTGACCACATGACACTGCCCCAACCTGTTAGACTGGCATCCGTGGTGATGATCTTCCACTGTAATGGAAGGAAGGATTTGGTGATCTGAAGGGAATGAGGACTCAGCCACCAGGTTAGGGGCTGCCTTGTTGAATGTGTCATGCAAAAGGGGTGATCCAAAGTCTGTGGGTCTTGATCCTAGATCGAGAGCAATTCCATCTGCAGGGGTCTTGTGAAACTGTGCAAAAGGCACCGCCTCAAAGCAAGATCGCATCAGGCCCAATACACACATTCCTTGATGAATCGTCGGGTGAGGGCAAGACAAGAGCTCCTGTACCCTGTGGCCTGAAGTAAACGCAGACAAAAGTCTTTGTTCTGTTCTGGAAGAAACACTTTTGTCTAATGACATTCCCAGAAAAGAAATAACTCCTGAAGGTATGATGTTGGACTTTGGATAACTGACTATCCAGCCAAACTCTTCTAACGTCGATAAGACAATCTGTGTATCCTTCTGGGCCTCCTGAAATTATGGGGCTCATATCAACAGATCATCTAAGTAAGGGATTTTACGTATCTGCTGACTTCTTAGAAATGCAATAAGACCTGTCAACACTTTGGTAAACACCCTTGGTGCTGATGACAGGCTGAAGGGCAGAGCCACAAACTGAAGGCAAGCTACAGCGGATCTCATTGCTTCTGTTTTCTGCGGAATTCTGGATACCCCTGACCAAAGGAATCTCCAAGGAGGTCACCTTCAAGGGTGGGGGCGTCCCTTCATGCCCGAGAGGGCTATGAAGGGGGCTTTTCCTTGTTCCACCAGAAACCTCTTGCCTTATTTTGGAAGCTTCTGTAGAAGATTAGTAGACTTTTCACCATTAGCTTCCAAACAGGTGCCCCCCTTAAAGTGGAGTCCCGTCAAATTATTTTGATCTAGAGGAAAAGGATACTTCGTATCCATCACTTTAGGAATGGACGGGAGACTATCTGGCTTCTGCCATGCATTCTGAATCACATTAGAATAATGCGTATGCACCGGAAAAACCTTCCTCTGCTATTTTTGTCCTGAATGTCCTTCTTAGACTGGGCTGCCAAGGAGGGCTCTGAGGGCCCAGCGACAGGGGTCGGAACCCTTGCAGGAGGAGACAACTTTCTTCCATACTTCGCAACTACTACCGCTGCACAATCCATGCACACCATGCTATCCTCGTCCAGTTCCACCTGCATGTAAACTGGACATGGGATAAACCCATCTGCTAAGGGACCAGATCTGTTTACCCCAGATGCCTACATCATGGTGAATATAATACAGTTTAAGTCCCTAGGGATCAAAGGCCAAGTATATAACAGTTCCCGGCAGTCACAATTGACTTCTCTGAGACCTAAGGGGTCAGAGGCCAAGTATATAACAGTTCTCGGGAGTCACAAAAACAACAAGAAAACCTATTAATAAAACATAATATTAATGCACTTAAATCATTCTGAACCCTAATCAAAATAACCTTCCTAAAGGTTTAGGTCCATTTGAGGGTGGCTGTGCAGCGCCTTGGAAGCAACCCCGCTGCCGGGCCAGCAACTCCAGCAGAGAACTGCAAGCCACAGGAAGGATAGGCGGCGCGGCCAAAGAAATGACCCTGCTTACGGGGAAGGAAGAGTGCTGCAAGATTGAGAAGAACCGGCGGTGCTAGGAATTCAGCCTAGCGGAAAATGATCCAGAGGTGTCGGACTATGCAGCGAACTTCCCTCGCTGACCAGCAGAAGGAAGCCTTCTGTTCCTTCTTGTCTCCTTAGCTCCGCCCCCTCACACAAGACTTTGCCCCAAAAGACAAGCGAAATTCAGAAAATTTTAAAAAAGTGACAACAACACACACGTGGGAAAAAGTAATGAGGAAAGGGAAATAACTGCCCTGGTTCTCCCCCCCCCCCCCAAATCAGGCTCACCAGACAAAAACCTGTGGCTGGTCATCCTTAAAGCCAGCTCTTTGTTAAAAAACAAAAGGTGACACCACAAAAGAGCATGAGACCCTGGTGCTTACCCTTACAATCCTGATCCATATACGGAGTAGCTAAGGAGGCATTGTGGGTCCATCCAGATCAGAGGAGTATAAGGGCCAGGATGACAGTCAGGGCTTTCAATACCCCTGCTACCATGGTAAAATCCTCAAAAACAAAAAAAGTAAATGGGAGAGGAGTTTGGATACACCACTGCAAGAAAGAAAACTGGATTGTAGGAAGTCAGACGGAAGGATATAGGCTGGGAGGAGGAGCCACACCTTTGTCTTGCAGTAGATGCCCTTCAGCCGAGAGGTTAACCCAATAGTGATCGAATTCCTCTGATGGCCTGAAGTAAAATGAAAGAGAAATAGACCTTTTGCTTGAAATCACCAGGTGTTGCAGTTCAGATTGGTAATGTGCTTTTAGTTCGTAACAGTCTAGACCAGAGGTTCCTAACCAGATGTTCACATCATATGCTACTTGATCTACTGCCATTTACGTATATATTTTGGCCATACCTGACTGGTTTCTAAAGAACCAAACTGCTCAATTAGGTGTAAACTATTTATGTGCATTTTTTGTGCATTTCATGCTCTCTGCTCTGGCTTAAAGAGAAGCTTGGAACCGGAATTCAATTGAAAATCTGACTTGTATGTCGACAGACTTGTATGATCAGTCATTAATTCAAAGAGTCATTCAACAAAGTATTAGTTGCTACATATTTATGCAACTACGTTACTTCTTTATTTTTCCACCCCAAACATTTAAACTTCTACACTGGATTTAGCCTGCAGGCCGGTAACCTAAGTTAAATGTGCAGAGTTAAAGGCTAAGACTGGGGGCAAGGGGAAACTCTTTGTAGAGCTACCCCTCCTGATTAGATCATATCATTATGTCTTTTGATAAGGCCGGCAAGACACTATGGGCTCGATTCAACAAAGGTAGAAATAAATTCGTGTCACTCGAAAATTCAGATCGCATGCACAAAGTTTTAACTTTTTCGAGTGATTCAAAAAAGGGGTTGAATTAAATACTTGCACTCGAAAATGCAATCGTAAAATTTTCTAATCACTCGTAAAATTTTCAAAATGCTTGTAAAAAGGCTGTCGCAAGCGAAAATTATTGGAAAATGTACTCTAATTTTTTTTCTATTGTTTAGTATTGTTTTCTGACTGTTGCATGGTGTTGTAAGGCTTTTTAATGGGTAAATGTAAATGCATAATTTTCTTTTCAATTTTTTAAGTTACCTGTGTAGCTGTATGTACATGGCTAACTTTGTGGATACATGTAATAAAGAGGCAAGGTATGCTGTAGTGGAAGTACTAATTAAACAGTAATATTTGTAAGAGGCATATATGTAGTTTGTTTTTTGGGGGGGTTGGTTGGATTGCCAGGGACCTGTATTAAAAATGTTTCCTTTAATGCAGAAATGTGGCCATTGTTTTCTATACAACGCTTGCTCACATAGCACCACGTGTCCCTGGGTGCAGGGAGCAGCTCTTTGCTAGCTTTAACCTCATGGTACGCCATTCTTATGCTTACACTATAACGTGGACCAAAAGCCAGGATTTTGACTATTCTGGGTTTTGGTGCACCGCAATGTAAAAACCCAAAGGTCGACCAAAGTTCTTCTACCAGTTAATGGGGCCAAATATGGATTCCAAAGCTGCACGATTTAGCCTAGTAAGCTGGAAAAGTGCTTGATATGGCAGCTGATCCACTTCCAAACGTGTCCGAAAATATGGGAATGGGTAGTGTGCGCCTTCTCTGCGCCACATCATCTGCAATATGTTCGAAGTCAATGGCCTCGATTCACAAATCATTGAAAAAAATTCTCATGGTAGTAAAAAATGTAATTCATGAGAAAAAAGCCTGAGAATTTCACTGTCACCAAATCACCAGATAGGAAGACACTGAAAGTAAATGGAACTTTTTACTACTAGTAAAAAAGGGTAAAAAGTTCAGTATTTTTTTCAGGAGTAAAAAAGTGCCATTGACTTTCATTGTCTTCCTAACTAGTGGTTCACAAACAGTGGAATTCTCAGGCTTTTTTCTTATGAATTGAATTTTTTACGACCATTAGAGTTTACTACCATTCCAAAGAAAGTAGAAGGGCTCCATTGTGAGAGAGCAAAATGAGTTTTCTCCTGCTGAAAGCTGCATCAAAAAACTAGTGTGAAACACTCTAATTTATATCATGTGTGTGGCTCATCAAGTCCAACTGAATCAGTAGTAAAATTTTCGAATTGTAAAATGCAGTAGTAAATTTTTCGATCCACTAATTTAATTCACACTTTTACAATCGCACTTGAATTTAATTCAAGTGACTCGTGTTTTACAATGGTTCCAGGTAGCTGAATCAGTCGTAAAAAAAATATAGCAAAATCGCAACTTTTTAAGCACAAAACACACGAAAAATCCATTTTCGACCTTTGTTGAATCGAGCCCTATACGCGTTATGTCATTGTTGCCAACAATATCCTGCATGTATGCAAAGTTTTATCTTCTACCTTTGTAAGGAAATGCTGTTTTAACATTGAAAACAAAAAAAATTGAAAATGGTTGTACCTAGTCTGATTTTTTATATGACAAAAAAAACTGCCATTTAAACAGGGTTGTGTAGATATTAAATATCTCATAGTTGTTGATTGTGAGTCATGATTTGATACACATAAAAGGGCAGGAGCCAGGGAAGTGCTGCTATATATAGAAGTCTGAGCTACATATTATATAACACACAATTCCGCGAAGCTATTTTTCAAAGCAGAAGTGGAGGCAAGTTTAAAAAGAAGCATTCACTCTGCTGCTCCCATTCTATTTAGTCCTATGCTGAAAAGGCAAACCTTTCTAATGCACGCTGCCAGCTCTGCTCTCTCACAACAAACAAATTCTGGGGCGAGAGCGGTAGGATTTAAATAGGACCAGGTATGGCAACAGCTGAGCAAAACCAGATTTTAATGCTGCCTTTAGGTCTGCATTGCATATATAAGCAGTATTAGGTTTTGCCATGATTCATAATTTTACATAATTCAACTTCACATTCTACCAGCAATAACACTAAATGTAAAAACACAATAAAACACATATAAGCGACAAATATGCACACACAATTACCATTAATTTGGCCTTCTCTGGTAAAGTAACCTGTTCCCTTTTCCCATCTGGATACCGCAACATTAATTTTGCTTTAGGTCCTATTTAAAAAGAAAAAAAAACATGTTACTCCTTATAGAAACATAGAAGGTGGACGCACGAAGGAGAACACGTGGACCATCCAATTCTCCTCCTATGTGTGTATGTTCTCTTTATCCCATGATACATGGATATTTATTCCACCTCTGCTGGAAGTTTGTTTCAAGCATCTACTACTATTTCAGTAAATATTTTCTTCCCTCCAACTAGCTTCAGGTTGTGCCCTCTTTTTCAGTTATTAAGTTTCCTCCCTCCTGAAGCCTATTTAAACATTTTTAATATAAAAGCAGTAATTCATGTCCCTCTTTTCCTTCTATGCTCCAGGCTGCAATTACATTATTTAATTTTATTTTTATACGTGTTAAGTTGAAGCCCCTCCACCATTTTTTTGCCCGCCTTTGGACACATTCTATTTAAGGAGGGCCAAAACCCAGGATTTTGACTATCCTGGGTTTTGGTCCTTTCCCCCACTGTGTGAAACCCCCCAGATCGCCCAAGAAACTCTCCTCTTCCTGGTCCTACGGCGCATGCACGGCTGCTCGTCCAATCAGCGCGCTCGGCTCGCTGACGTCACACCATCTAAGATAGCATCTAAAGCCAGCGGCTCAGAGCGCACTGGCGGCCACAATGGCTGGCGCATGCACGCGCCCTGCTAGAGGGATAGCAGGTATGCAGCCACGGAGACTTGGGGGGGTTTCACACAGTGGGGCACCCCCGATCGGGGTGATGCCTCACACTATGCAGCCAGCCATCCAACCTTCAACATTCGCTTACATTTAGAAACATTGCAGATTCCATTACAAGCACTGCAGTAGATTATAGCTACAAGATTATATACAATGAAAATCAAAAAGCTTGTTAAAGCTATTCAACAATTGGCTATTCGTTATTTGAGTTCTATAACAGTAACAGAACAATGGAGAAAACTCTCCAATTAATTTCCATTTTTTCTCCATAGAAAAGAAGTTATACATGCAAACTGACACATTTGCTTACCTGCATGATCAGCCACCCCCCCCCCCCGGGTCTACTCTTCATGTGGGGGGGGGGGGGGCTCCGTAGCCTGCTGCAGCTGCCGTGGATGTGGCGCAAGCTGGACATACGCCCAACTCCACCATGGAGAACGCATGTCTATTCAGTTGATCCAACCTCCTGTCCACCAGGTCTCTCAAAGCAGCACCATCCAAAGTAGAGAGAATGGTGTGCCGAGCCAGACCCAACACTGGTTCGTCTACCTCAGGTGGCGAAGACCAAACCCTGACCACTTCATCCAGAAAGGAGGAATCCAGGAGGCAGAAGCTTATCTGGTTTCCCCCACTCCTTTGCCACCAATCTTTCATAATGGGCAAGCTGGGAAAAAACCTGCCTGACCCTCTGTCGCTTGTAGGGTTTACCCTTCTTCATCTGCCTCTTTGGCCAAGGAGTAGAGAGGTGCAGATTCTCCAATATGCTCCTCAATCTGTTCTGTCGGGTTATCCGGAGGGTTCCCCAGTGCATGCGGCTTCCAGTTCATCTCCGCTGCTGGATGACACCTCCCATTCCAACCGGCTGGAACTAGATCCTGAACCCTTAAATAGGCTCTTGGTGTAGGAGCTACAATTCTCTGATGACTCCGTCTGAATATGCCTATGCTTGGCAGTAACCTTCCCGTCTTGGCCGGCAGAGACAGACTAAGGATGCCCCTGCTGACGAAGGCCACCGACCATACTCTGCAACCGAGCCACCCTGTTCGTCAAAGGAGAATCCCCATTCTTGGGCTGACCCTGGGACCAAAATGGACCTGGTAGGCCCAAGAGGGGGTATCCCTCTCCAATGAGTCCGAGCCTGGCCCAGCAGGGGAAACGGGACAATCCATCTGAGGTGCAGTACCTGCCAGCTGCATAAGGCAGTGCAGGACAGTAGTGCACCTAGAACACAGGGGTCCCTTCAGATTCAAAAAGAATCTAAGCGTCAAAAGGCTGTGCCCTCAAGAGGGCCCTACATGATCAGGGAAAACCATGGGGTGGCAGCCATGTTGGAGTTGCTACTCAGCTCAGGAAAACCAGGAAGCGGTGCAGGAGCTGCCAGGCGACAAGATGCAGCATGGAGCTCCGGGCACCACATAAGATGGCAGTGCCTCGTGCTGCTAGTGAGAAGGGGGGCACAGCTGCAGACCATGCAAATGCAGTCACCCCGTCCCCTCCTCCTGTTCTCCACTGTAAGGCCAGAGCGGGCCGAAGCCACGCCCCTGCCAGCGTCGCAGTCAGCTGGCCCGTCCCCTTTCTGAATTAGCCAACTGGCAGGCCACATGACCAGTGGCCATGCCCCCTTGCGTCAAGGGTGCCTCCCCCTCCAAACACTGGCAGCATAGCTGCCCATTAGTAAGCACCAAACACACTGACACCAGGGAGCCCGGCCCTTAGCTCAGCCCCCCCCCCCCCCCCCAGCAGACCTGGGGAAGCATGTCGCTTGCAGGGTGTCATGGAGCCATGGGGGTAGATGACCCAGGGAGTAGAGGGAACAGGGCTCAGTGGGATGCACACAGCAGGGCCACCAATCAAGGCACAGAGATCAGATACCCTGCTGCAGCAGGGTCCTGATTTTTGGGGCTCAGAACCAGCCAGACAAGCTTCAGAACGCTTACCTAGACCCATGCATGCTCCCCTCACTTTGCACAATTCAATGTTTAGGGCTTGGGAACAGACTTCAGGCATTTAAATGGGTCCTCAGGAACGCTGCATGGTGAGGGGCTGGGAGACAGAAGCCCCCACTACCAGTCAGCACTGTTCTTAAAACAATAAAATAAAAATCCTGACATAGTCCCTTGCGTCTGCAAGAACAGAACTGGAGATCATGCCACAGCCTGTCCTATATAGGCCGGGGGAGTTCGTTTTTCCATCTTGCCGTCCCCACCTACAGCTGATATTAATTACGCATCGCTACTAGTGGTGCCCCGGAATAGAAATAGTAATGCCATCTTGTATATAAGAGGTTGACCTACGCTGCCACACTAGTTGGTAACAAACATTAAAGAAGACCTATAGTCCAAAATAAACCACCTGGACAAAAATTCACCTGGTCACCACTAGCTGCCAGATCCTAAACGATGTATAGCAATGTATTCTTATTTTCTACAGTTGCTGAATTCTGGGGGATCATGAGTGACAGACTTGTAATCCAATCGCTGGAGCAAAAGTGGCCCCTTTGCTGCAGTGATTGAGCAACAACCAGCAGTCATAACCAAAAAGCCAACACATTTTGTTCAGTGGGCAATCAGGAGGATCGTGGGCACAAGGTGAATTTTAAATTTTGTAGGGGCTGGGGGTAATAATACCATTTTGTGAATACTCACCTGTATTATAAGTATGTCACACACCCCGCTTCAAGACATTCATTACATGTGGGGTATACTGACCTGTAGATGGCGATCTTGCAGAGATGTCAATAAAAAAAGTAAGACCCTCCCAGTCCATAAAAACCTGGGACCTCCCACTCATTCCCCAGTATAAAGATAGCAGTAAGGTAAAAGGGACCAGGAAAGCCAATTAAAACTAACAACGGTTCACCAGAATACAAAAGGGCAGGGTGAAGCGGGGTGTGTGACATACTTATAATACCTATTTTACAGGTGAGTATTCACAAAATGGTATTCTAAGTATGTCACACGCCCCGCTTCAAGACATTCATTACATGTGGGACATCCAATAGCAGTGTCCATAAAGGGCGGGGATCCAAAAAACAAGGCAACAAGGCACAAACCTAAACCACTGCAGCTTGCAGAACTTTGCGGCCAAAAACAGCATCCGCTGAGGCCCGCACATCAACCTTGTAAAACTTGGAAAAAGTGTGAACCGAAGACCAAGTAGCAGCCTTACAAACCTGCTCAACAGAGGCCTGGTGCTGGAAGGCCCAGGACACCCCAACAGCACGAGTAGAATGAGCAGTAACACGAAAAGGGGGAATCTTCCCCTTAGCAGAATAGGCCCCAACAATGGCCTGGCGAATCCATTTACTAATGGAAGACTTGGCGGGAGCCAAACCTTTCCTAGGCCCAGAGGGCACCACAAAAAAGGGCGTCAGTCCTACGAAAAGGAGAAGTAGCCACCAAATAGTACTTCACTCAGCGAACCACATCCAAAGAATGCAAAACCCTCTCCTTGTCATTGCTAGGCTTAGGACACAAGGAGGGTAGAACAATGTCCTGATTAATATGAAAAGCAGAGACCACCTTAGGAAGGAAATCTGGCTTCAAGCGGAAAACAACCTTGTCCTGATGCCTCTCAAAGTAAGGGGCCTTAATGGACAAGGCTGCCAACTCCGAAACACGCCGAACAGAAGTGATGGCAACCAGAAAAACAACCTTCTGAGAAAGCGTAGAAAGTGCAATATCCTGCAAAGGTTCAAAAGGAGGACCCTGCAAGGCAGAAAGAACCAAATTCAAATCCCAAACTGGGAGCAAAGGCTTCCTAGGAGGCCGCACATGCGTAACCCCCTGGAAAAAGGTCTTAACCAGAGGATGAAGAGCAAAAGACTTTTGAAAGAAAACCGCCAGGGCAGAAACATGCCCTTTCAGTGTACTAAGCTGCAAACCTAGGTCCAGACCATGTTGCAGAAATTCCAAGACCCTAGGGATAGAAAACGCCCTACAAGGCAAGGCCCTGACCTCACACCAATCAATATAAGACCTCCAAATCCTATATTAGATGGCAGAGGAATACTTCTTTCTAGCCCTAACCAGAGTCTGAATGACAGCATCAGAAAGACCTTCCTCCTTCAAGATGGAGGTTTCAGCAGCCACGCCGTCAAAACCAGCGTTGGTAAATTGGGGTAGAGCAGTGGATCCTGAGTGAGTAGATCCGGCATAAGGGGCAGAACTAACTGATCCTCTGCCAACCTTACCACGTCTTCGAACCAAACCTGTCTTGGCCACCTTGGAGCCACCAGGATTGCTGACGCGCCCTCCAGGGCCAGCTTGCGCACCACTTTGCCCACCATGGGAAACGGAGGGAACAGGTATAGAAACCCCAGATCCCTCCAGTTCAGAGACATGGCATCCACTGCCAGAGCCAGCGGATCCCGCGAGAGAGATGCAAATGCCGGAAGCTTGTGATTGTGACGAGAGGCAGAGAGGTCCACCTCGGGAGTCCCCCACCAGTGACAAAGCGACCGAAACACCTTGGGGCAGAGCAACCATTCCCCCCGGCGAGATGACCCCCTGCTCAGTGAGTCCACCTCCGTGTTCTCCACTCCCGGAATGTACACCGCCGAGATGCATGGGACATTGCCCTCTGCCCAATCCAGGATCAAAGAGACTTCCCTGAGGGCACGCCTGCTGCGAGTCCCTCCCTGGTGATTGATGTAGTCGACCGCCGTCCGATTGTACGACCGAACTTGAACCGGCATCCCCGTAACTGATGAGTCAAGTGATGGCTCTCAGCTCAGCTCCAGCTGGGATCGTGAGCCTCCTGAGGCCCCCACAGTCCCCGAAACTGAAGATCCTTCCAAAATCCCCCCCAACCTGACAGGCTGGCATCCGTGGTGACCGTCTCCCAACGAGGGGTCAGAAAGGACCTGCCCCTCGTCAGATTGCTCGGTTTCAGCCACCACCGAAGGGAACGCCGCACCCGGGGGGGGGGCATCAGAAAGGACTGATCCAATGACAGCGGGGACCCGTCCCAGGCCACCAAGAGATGGAGCTGGAGCGTCCTTGTGTGAAACTGGGCAAAGGGAACCGCATCGAACGATGCCACCATCAATCCCACCAGTCGCATCCCTAGCCGGATGGACGGGCGGGGGATGGATAGGAGACGCTGAGTCAATTCCTGAATCAGAAGAACCTTGGCTCGGGGGAGAAACACCCTGGCCTGAGAAGTATCAAGAGACATGCCCAGGAACTCCACCACCCTGGAGGGGGTGAGGCAGGACTTGGGATAGTTGATCACCCAACCGTAACTCTCCAGAGTGGGCACCACGTTCCTGGTATCCAGCTGTGCCTGACTGAGGGAAGACGCCATGATGAGAAGATCGTCCAGATAGGGCACGATGCGGATACCCCTGGCTTTCAGGATGGCCATCACTCCTGCCAACACCTTGGTAAAAACCCTTGGAGCCGAGGTAAGACCAAACGGAAGAGCCACAAACTGAAAATGTCGATTGTCCACGACAAACCTGAGGAATCTCTGGTGTGCCGGAAATATTGGAATATGCAGGTAAGCATCCTTGATGTCTATGGACGTCATGATGTCCCCCTGACGAAGTGAGTGAATGGCTGAGCACAGAGTTTCCGTACGGAACTGCCGGGGACGAAAGAACCCGTTGATCAACTTCAGATCCAGAATGGGACGAACGGATCCGTCCTTCTTGGGCACCGTGAACAAATTGGAATAGAAGCCCAGGCCCCGGTCTGAGTGAAGCACCGGACAGATGACAGCCATGTCCAAGAGACCTGCTAATGCCGCCCACAGCCCCTGGGCGGCCAGAGGATCTGATGGCACCCGAGAACTGAAGAATCTGGGAGGGGGCCGGAACTCGAACTCCAGCTTGTAACCGGAAGACACCACTTCCTGAATCCACCTGTCCGATACCTCTTGGACCCAGACCCGAGAGAAGAGTTGCAGCCGTCCCCCCCACCCGCAAGGGTGAGGGCGCCCCCTCATTGCTGAGTCGGCTTGGCAGCTGCTCTAGGCTTGGAGCCTCAACCGTGTCCTGGACGGGCCCGACCCCTGCCCCTAGGCCAGGAATCACCTCTGGACGAAGGGAAGGCCGAACCCCTGACAACTCTAGCCCCACGAAAGGACTGAGAGAAGGAAGCCGCCCCCCCCAAAAGGGGCGACGCTGCTTCTTGCGCTGAGGTAACTTACCTCCCGAATGCAATTTTTCTCCAAAGAGCCGCAACCCCACAAAGGGAAGGGCCGTAAGCGACTTTTTGGACACAAAATCAGCCGCCCACTGGCGTAACCAAACCGACCACCGGATAACCACAAACAAGGCCGAAGCTCTGCGACACATCACCAATGTGTCATCCAGGGCGGACAGCACAAAGGACAAAAATAACTCACAGCGCTTAAGGTCGGCAAACTCCTCACTAGCCGGGTCAAGCCCGGAAGAGGTCAAAAGTCCTCTAACAACCGACCTGGCAGCTACCAATAAAAGTGCTGAAGTACAAACCGGCCGCAAGGCTGACCCAACACCGGCAAAACCATGACAAGCCATCTGGTCAATGCGTTTATCCTCACCATCCTTGAGAGTAGTGCACTCTGGAGAATGCAGGATTGAGGAACTGGACAACCCCAAAAATACAATTCTGTGAAATACTCACCTGTAGAATTGGTATTATACGCATACAGCACGTGCTGCTCCATCTACAATACTTACAAATGGGTAATACTCCGCCAGAGGGCGCCGTTCACTGCAGACATGCAATAACAGGCTCCTCCCGGCCCCTCACACACCCAGGGACCTCCCACAAATCCCCAGTATTGAAAAGCAGTGAGAAAAGAAGCCGGGAGAAACCAACTGGTAACAATAGTAATGATAACAACCACCATACAGGGGATCCAGAAAAATGTAAAACCAGGGTGGGGTGGAGCAGGACGTGCTGTATGCGTATAATACCAATTCTACAGGTGAGTATTTCACAGAATTGTAATATTCTAAGCATACAGCACGTCCTGCTCCATCTATAATACTTACACATGGGACATCCAATAGCAGTGTCCATAACGTAGGGTGGGATCCCCAAAAAACAAGGCACAGCAGATAGTAAAGGCGCTGTCACCTGCAAAACTTTTGCAACCAGGTACGACATGAGCAGAGGCTCTAACGTCAATCTCATAACAAAACCTTTGAAAGGTATGAACAGAGACAAGCAACAGTCTAGTAACTTATTCAACAGAAAACCTGGTGCTGAAGGGCCAATGGTACCCAAACACCAAAATAACCGAATAAAATGAGAAAGGGAAATTCTTCCCCCTTAAAGGAATAGGCCAGTGTAACGGGCCAACAAACCCACAGGCAACAGAAGCCTCGTGGAAAACTTAGAACTCTCCCTAAGGGGAATGAGAACTGGTCTCCCAGACAGGCGGGAATACTGATCCATTCATTAGCAAGAAGGCGAAACCTTTACTCAGGACCAGGAAGGCATCCAAGTAAGATCAATCCAAAGGGCGCAGTGGCCCTGGAAGCAAGCGATATCAGGCGCATACATAAGGAGGCGCCCGCAGACCCCAAGGGCATAAGTCCCCCTAAGGGACAAGAAACCACCAGGAAAAATTGCAACACCTGTTGAGGGAATGTAGACCCTGTACTTCAGCATTATTAAGAGTAAGGTCCGTAGTTAGACTAAAGGACTCAAACAATGATCATAAAACACCACTTGGGCAAAGAGGTCCGGCATAAGACGGAATACTACCACGGCATGGTATATATATATATATATATATATATCGAGCCAAGGCTAAGCAATCAGATCCACCTTCTCAGGCACACGTCTGACTGAGGCAGGAGCCCCCAGAGAAGCGACTTGGACTACAAGGCAGCTCAGACAGCATCCAGCATAAGTCCCGAGGGAAAAATCCGCAGGGCAAACAGAATGAAAATGGATCCCAACAGGAACCACAGAAACTACTTGGGAGATGTCCATGAGCAAAACCCCAAGAGAATTCCTCACAAGGAAGACAGAACCAGACTCCTACAGGAAGACAGCCAGGACAGAACCTGGACCTTCAGAGTCCCTAGATGGGGAGCCAACCCCAACCTATGCTGTAAAGACTCTAGAACCCGGGGAACCAAGAACGTCCAACAGGTAAGAGACCAAAACTCATGTCAATCAGTATGGTACACCATGAACCACAATAGACAGAGGAAGAGGAAGCCAAGGAAGCTTGCTCCTAGCCCCCCATATACCAAGTCACCCAGAAGATCAGCCCGTCTCCAAGGGGTGAATGAATCAGCTGTCAAGCCCCAGACAAGAGACTGTAGATTGAGATGACAAAAGAAGGGGCCTGACAAGGGCAGAACCGCACTCAAGAGAGCGTACAGGTCAACAGACCTCAGCAGAAGCATCTGCGAACCACAGTTCACAAGGCCACCCAGGCCATCAATCTCACGGGTCTCTCTATCAGCACAACTGTGCGCAGAACCCCACATAGTAAGGTGAGCGAAGAGAAGGCATATAAGATAGAAAGTCTATGCATAATTTTACTAAGCCCCCACGACCAGAGTCAGAATATTCTGGGACAGTAAAAACAAGGGTGGAGTCCTTGTGGTATAAGCGAGACCCAACAGAGCCACCCTAGTTGGCTCTCAGAGCGCCACCAGGATAGCATAACCTGCCACTGAAGGGCATCTATTGGAGCGAAAACCTCTGAGGAACAGGGGGCGTAGACCCCCGCTCAGATCAGGATCCCTCCAGAGGGATCATTCTGCTTCAAGCTCCAGACCAATAATAAAACAGACCGTTGTCTTCCAACGGAGCAAGAGCCCCCAAATAGGTCTTAAAAGAGGAGAAGTCCAGCCGTATAGAGTCAACGGAAGGCTCACTGTTGCAACAACCCATAGGAAAGATGGACCCTCTAAGGGACCCTACCTAGGAACCACGGGGGGCTTTGGAAGAAAGTCCCTCCCCCCGCCTACCTGCGAGACTTGGTACCCAAGGTGACCATTCACAAGAAGATGCAAGCAAAGAAGGGGGTGCCCCCTGACAGGGCCCTTGAATATGATCAGCTCAAGAGGAACCACCTTACTAAAGGGAAATGAGCACAGACCAAGCTCCAGAGGTGCTGGAACCCCATGTAGGATCAATAACCTACTGTGCCGAAGAGCCCAAGGGCTCGGTATATAAGGGACATCATCTGATGATACGCCACCAACGGGCCCACCAGCTGCAATCCTGCCAGGTGAAAGTAAGAAGTCAGCAAAGCGGGGCAGAGCCCCCGTAACCAGGAGTCCACTTGTTGCCAAGGAAGAAGGCTCAAGCCTGAACCGAATCCAAGGAATGGAGATAGCAGATAAGGGACCAAGAGGGACTGAGGTGAATAAGCACCCATCCAGTAACTCCCGAGGGACACCGCCGGCCGACCAATCCACTCGGCCTGACGTAGAGACTGGGGAGTAAGGAAAGACGACCCGGTAGGTCCTAATGCGGACGCCCCCCCCCCAGGCATGTCCGAGACATCACCCCCATTCGCGCCATGGCGAGTAGCCTGGAAGCGAAAGAGGCCACCAACAATGCCTCAAGCCGCAGGGTTGGTCCTGCCACACCGCCTAGTAACGGTCTTGGTGTCCAGCAGACACAGGGGGGACTAGGAAGATATAGAACTCCACAGGAGGTCGGAAGCCCCCCATTGCACCAGGCGCCTGTGTCCCAAGACAGAGATGTCATATAGGGACTACCTGTGAGTAGAATTGCCAGGCCTACCATAGGCCAGCGTGGCCCAGACTGCCTCATACTGTTGAGGGAAGGAGGAAGGTTAATATAGAGGCCATAGCCCCATACTGTTAAGGGAAACCTGTAAGTAAACCCAAACTCTGTAGGCCCAGTACGGCCTGCACCAATTCCTGAGGGAAAAACAGGGGCTAGAAGCACCCCGACAACCACTGAGAAGGACCGCCCAGCAAAAGCTATCCTGTGTCCAGGGGAACTACCTCCTGGAACCACCCGAAGAAGAAGGTACATTCCTAGATGGGAGACAGCTGCTGCAGCAGTACCCTCGCTCCGAAGGGCGAGGGCGTCCCTTCATGCTTGGGAGGTCTTGACAGATTTGGACTTAGTCCTGCCAGAGGGCCCAGGGCGTTGCCTGCCCACCCCATGGTGGAAATCCACACCGAACAGTTGGAAGCACACCTCAGGTTCGCGTTTGACACTAACGTAGGGAGGTGGAGGGGTGGCAGTGCCCCGGGGAGGCCGGAGCGGCCTTCTGCGCAGGGGTGCCTTACCCTTTTTCCCAAAAAGGTCCAAACAGGCCCCAAATAGTCGCCGTCCTCTGAAGGGAAGGCCAGTGAGAGCCTTTTTTGTAGTATCGTCAGTACCCCACTGTCGCAGCCAGACTAGGCGGCGAATAGCTACCACAAGGGCAGAGGTTCTAGCACACATCTTAATGATGTCATCCAGCGCTGAGAGGATGAACTTCACAAACACATCACAGTCTGATAGTGCATTAAACACCCCCCAAGGGAGGTCCTCAGGACGGTGGTCAAGTACTTTTCTGACAAGAGTCCTAACGGCCACCGCAGTGATGGCCGCGGCACAGACCGGGCGCAGAGCCGTCCCTGCACACGAGAAGGCGTGGGAAGTCAGTCTGTCAATGCGCCGGTCCTCAGCATCCCAAAGGGTACGGTAATAAGGAGCCGTCATGAAGGGGGGGGTTAGTAACCCCTATAATCGGTGCATCCACCACGAGAGGTGCTGACCAGAAATTAACCACGTCAGGAGGGAAAGGGTACTTCCAATCCCAGGCCCCTGGGACCCCTTTAAGTTTACAAGGCGATTCCCATTCTTGGGATATAAGATTCTGGAAATGATCCTGTTCCAGGACCAGTGCTTCACCGCGTCCGCCGGAAAGGGATATTTTTTGTCCCAACCCGGAGGGACACCCGGAAGCAGAATCGGCCTCTCCCATTCCTTGAGAATGATACCATCAAAATGCTTTTGATAAGGAAATTCCAAGCGCGGCTTGGTCACCTCAAAGAACTCCCCCTTCAGCGGAGGAGCCGCCTCAGGCGGAGAAATAGCCAGGACCTCAAACATATGAGCCAGGACCCTAGAGGTATCCAAGGAATCCCCCTGGCCCTGCTCGGTATCAGCACCCACAAACTGCTGGTCATCGGAGCCCTCAGACTCCTCATCCAGCTCCCCTTTCTCACGCGGGGAACAATAAGACCAATCCAGGGCATCAAACTCCTCCGTATCAAAGGCCTGCGTGGCTGTATACAAATGTTTTCGCTTTGCCGTGGCCTTTTTAGCAACGGCACTGGAAAACAATTTTTCAAGATTGGCCAATCTGGCACACACCTCAGATTGTGACTCCCTGCCAATGACCACATCACATGGGGTACGTGTCAAGCGAGGGGGAGACGGAGAGGAGACTGGCGGAGCAGAACCAGACGCCTGAGATCCGGTCTGCCGCATAATGGACCATTGCGCACAGGGTACACAAAGAAATACATCATCCCCCAAAAGGGATACCCCACACCCCAAACACAGCCTGGATTGCCCCGAGGGTGGTACAAGCCCAGTATCCGGGGAAGCTATATATGTTCCAAGTGGGAGGAATTTTAAGCCAACAAAATTTATCCAGGGACCCTAGGACCGGGAGAATCCCCCTTTAATAGGATCAATGGTCCACTTGGAACACACAAACAAAACACACAATCAGACCATGCTAGCAAATGACCTTAAAGAGTTAATAACAGCATTGCCCAGCAACCCCAGTGAGGGGCAAAATCAATAAATAAAAATGATGGGCAACAGGCAACTCACCCGACCTTCACCCCTCCGAAGCCCGCTGGCAGTAGGGGACAGGAGACGTGTAGTGTGCAGAGGAAGAGGGAGGGCGGGCCGGCACGGTTCACGCCCGGCCCCGCCCCTCCCTGTCACTCCCAGTCAGAAGCCGGGACCTGAAAACGGAGCCAGCAGCACGGGGCGGGCCGTAGGCGTGCGCCTTGAGGGGAAAGACTCCTCTAGGGCGCCTACAGCCTCCATTTTTAGTTAATAAAAACGCCGGAGGCCGGCGCCGCCGGCGCCAGCCCAAGTAAGAACATGCACACACACACAAAATAATAAAACAGATGAATCCATAAGGACCCGACCCCCACCCCCCTCTAAGGGTATCCGGGAGAGGGGGAATCCATGCTAGGGTAGGGGCCAAGGGACGGGGCATCCCAAACCGGGGTCACCAACCCGGTTAGCCACCTACCCCTTGTTATGGGGTCTCACGGCTCCTGAGCACCTAGGGTGCCATCTACCATTGCCCGGACCAGCAGCCTAGGCTGGGAGGCAAGTAACAAGGGATCCGGGCAGGAATAGAAGGCCGGGAGTCATCATCTTCTGACTTGCTCGCCTCTGCAGAGATGAAAGACTGGGGAATGAGTGGGAGGTCCCAGGTATTTATGGGCCGGGAGGGTCTTACTTTTTTTATTGACATCTCTGCAAGATCGCCATCTATAGGTCAGTATACCCCACATGTAATGAATGTCTTGAAGCGGGGTGTGTGACATACTTAGAATATTAGGTTTGTTAGCAGACTATGCATCTGCTCTAAAGGAGACAAGCAGTATGTTAACAAAAAAAACTCAATACGTACATTTGTACACCGCTGTACAGTTAAAAGGGACAGCCTAGGCAGATGTCCCATTTCTAAAGATCCCCCCTGTCAACCCACCCACCATCGCCTGTTGCTGAGGCAGGATGGGGAGGTTACATTAAAAAAAACTAAATAAACAGCTGCCTGAAATGACCCTTTTAATAGTTGAAGTAAGGAACTCACCATTATTATCAAGGCAATCTTCTGAGGGGTCTGGATTCCTGTCCTGCTCTTTTGTACTGGATTCATCTTGAGATTTCAGAGATGGAAAATGGCTGCTTGCACTTTCCCTTTCTACCACTGCATCTTCACAAGACTCTGACTTGTCTTTTCTATGACTGGCATTTTTTGAAGTGGCCTTCTTTGTTTTACTACTACAAGTGTCTTGCTCTGGCAATGTTTCTACAGGCCTTTCCTCTTCTTCTTCATGGTCTGATCCACATACAGAGATAAATTCTTCACTGCCAGAATACAGATCAGGGTCCGATTCGTCCTCATATCGAGACGTTGGCTTACTGGCTGCAGAGTCGAAGTGAGTTTCCTGCAGGGATGCTCGGATAGCAGCTTCTAGTTGGCTGTCTTCACTAGCATCTATGAGGCTCTCCTAAATGGAGAAATTAGAAAAATACCATTTTGTGAGTACTCACCTGTAAAATGGATATTGTCAGTGTGTCACACACCCCGCTTCCCCTTTAATTCTTACGATAGGGTTATCCTCCAGCAGGAGGCGACATTGCAGAGAGAAGTCTTGTAAACGAGCCCCTCCCGGCCTACATATACCTGGGACCTCCCACTTTACACCCAGTGAGTTCAAAACAGCAGTAAGACAAGGTACCAGGAAATCCAAAGGTAACCTCAAAGAAAAATAAAGGAAAGCTTCACCATATAGAGGATCCCGGATACCAAAAAAGGGCGGGTGAAGCGGGGTGTGTGACACACGAAGGTCAGAAGCCTGCAATTGTGACGAGAGGCAAACAGGTCCACCCCCGGTGTCCCCCACCAGAGACACAGAGACCGAAAAACTTGAGGATGGAGAGACCATTCCCCCAGGCGGAAAGAGCACCTGCTCAACAGATCCGCTTCCCTGTTTTCCACCCCCGGAATGTAAACTGCCGAGAGACAAGGAACATGGGCCTCTGCCTAGGTCAGGATCAGGGACACCTCTCTGAGGGCACCCAGACTGCGAGTCCCTCCCTGATGATTGATGTAAGCAACCGCTGTCAGATTGTCTGAGCGAACCTGAACCGGAAGGCCCAGAACATGTTGAGTCAAAAGAACAAGAACCAGACGGATGGCTCTCAGTTCCAAAATATTGATGGGCAAGTGGGCCTCTCGAGGTCCCCACCGCCCCCGGAACTGGAGATCCTTCCAGAATCCCCCCCATCCCGAAAGACTGGCGTCCGTGGTGACAATTTCCCAGAGAGGAGTCAGGAAAGACCTGCCCCTCAAGAGATTGGTCGAGACCAACCACCATTGAAGGGACTGACGGACCCGGGAGGACAACTGGAAGGGGCGATCCAACGACCGCGGTCGCCGGTCCCAAGATGCCAACAGATGAAGCTGAAGCGTCCTTGTGTGAAATTGAGCAAAAGGAACTGCCTCAAAAGAGGCAACCATCAACCCTACCAGTCTCATCCCCAGACGGATGGACGGTCGAGGATTGGAAAGGAGGAACCGAGCCAATTCCTGAATCAGACAAATCTTGGATTGAGGCAGAAACACCCTGTGTTGACAATCCAACCGCATTCCCAGAAAGGACACCACCCTGGCCGGGGCGAGGGAGGACTTGGGAAAGTTGATCACCCAACCAAGCTTTCCAGCGTGGAGACCACCATCCTGGTGTCCGTCTCCGATTGATTGAGAGAAGGAGCTACGATGAGAAGGTCATCCAGATAAGGTACGACGCAAATGCCTTGAGATCTGAGAATGGCCATCACCCCTGCCAGCACCTTGGTGAACACTCTTGGAGCCGAGGTAAGGCCAAACGGAAGTGCCACGAATTGAAAATGCCGATCCTTCATTACAAACCGAAGAAAACGTTGATGAGCCTGGCAGATGGGAACATGAAGGTAAGCATCCTTGATGTCTATGGACGTCATGAAGTCCCCCTGCCGAAGAGAACCGACGGCCGATCGCAGAGTTTCCATGCGAAACTTCCGAGTACGAATGAACCTATTGAGGAACTTCAGATCCAGAACGGGGCGAACCGACCCGTCTTTTTTTGGGGACTGTGAAAAGATTGGAGTAAAACCCGAGGCCCACCACCAAGCGGCACTGGCCGGATGACCGCCATTTCCAGAAGATTCTTCACCGACGCCAGGAGCCCCTGCGCGGCCAAAGGATCGGTGGGCACCCGAGACCGGAAAAACCGTGAAGGAGGGCGAGACTCGAACTCCAGCTTGTAACCGGACGACACCACCTCCCGGATCCATCTGTCCGGAACTGCCTGGTCCCAGACCTGGGAGAAGTGTCGCAATCGTCCCCCCACCCGCACAGGTGAGGGCAACCTCTCATTGCTGAGCGGGCTTGCCAGCAGGCTTGGGCTTAGCGCCCCAGGACTGACCGGGGTGGCCACGGCCCCTCCCCCCGGGACCAACCTGCACCCCTGGTAGCGGGAAAGGAGGCCCATCTGCCCGCTCTGGCTCCCCGAAAGGAGGGACTAAAAGAAACCGCTCCCCGAAAGGAACAACGCGGCCTCTTGCGTTGAGGCAACTTACCACCCTTGGTAACAGAATTACATTTCTCGCCAAACAGGCGCAAACCCACAAAAGGAAGAGCTGTCAGCGACCTCTTAGAGCTAAAGTCCGCCATCCACTGACGCAGCCACCGACGAATAGCAACCGACAGGGCCGCGGTCCTGCTACACATCGCAAGCGCATCATCCTGGGCGGTCATGACAAAGGAAATAAACGACTCACACTGCTTGAGAGAAAAGAACTCATCACAAGTGGGATCAAGATCTGCATACAAATCTCTTACAATGGACCTGACAGCCATCAAGAGAAGCGCCGAAGCACAAACCGGCCGCAGCGCCGATCCAGCACTGATAAAACCATGGCGAGCCAATTGATCAATCCGACGATCCTCACCATCCTTAATGGTAGTGTCAGGGGAGTGCAACACAGCCGTGTTGGACAGCCCCAACACAGGGGCATCGAAGTCAGGGGGAACAGACCAAAGCTTCACCAAATCCTCCAGAAAGGGATAACGCTTATCCCAACTAGGAGGAACTCCAACAAGGCGCGTAGGTTGTTCCCATTCCTTAAGGACAACCCTCACAAAGTGTTGTTGTCTGGGAAACACCAAACGCGGCACATCAAACAACTCACCCCAAAATCTCAAACATTTAAGAATGGAAGGAGTGTCCAGGAACACCCCTGCAGCCTGATCGCAAGCGGTACCAAACAATTGCTGGTCTGCAGGCTCGTCCGACTCCTCTAGGAGCTCCCCCTCCTCAGCCGGGGGACAATCGGACCAATCCAACACTTCCAACACCTCAACCTCCGGAACAGGTGAAGCCGGAGACAGGTGCTTCTGCTTAGCCGTAGACTTTTGAGCTACCACGGCGGAGACTATTTTCTCGAGGCTGGCCAACCGTGCACACACCTCGGATTGCGAATCCCCACCTTTGACAACGTCACACGGGGTCCGGAATAGGAGGGGAGGTGTAGGAGATGACGGAGGTTGCGAGGAGCCAGAAGCCGGAGTGCCGGACAGGCGCGCAATATTCCGCTGTGCACATGGAAGACATATTATGACATCACCGCCTGGGAGCGGAGCCCCACAACCCCCACACAGCCTGGATAGCCCGAAGAGCCATTTCCGGTAATGTCGGAAGCCTCCATATGGTGAAATTGTGGTATTCGCAACAACCCAGGGAATTACCCAGTATGCAACCCGGGATGCCCCCTTTAATTAAAGTCCGGGAGTAGGAGGATTTTTAAGCCTAAGAGAATCCCAATTTGGAGAAAAAGATTATTATCTTAGGTATATCAGACCGGGAGACCCACTGCAGTGAGGGGATCCCAGGATCTGTAAGGGAAAGAGACCACAATCAGTCCCCAAGAAAATAAAGAAAGTTTGCCAGCATGTGCCACCCACATACACCAACACAACCAAACAGAATGTAACGGTAAAATAAATATAATATATACAAAAGCAAGAGAAGTATATACAACCAATGAAAAAAATATATATATACATATATACATGTAAAATTAATATGTGCCTCCAGAGGGGAAGCTATACAAAAGTGACAGGGTAACTACACAAGCGACTGCCATTAGCACGCACCGCACAAGGCAAACAGACAAACAAAACCAAATAAATAAACCAAACCCTTGCTTAAATGACGGCGCCCTCCTCAGCCGCGGGACCCGTGTAGTGAGGACTCCGGGTGAGGAAGACGGAAGGAAGGCGGGCCGGGCTCAGCACGCGAAACGCTCCGGCCCCGCCGGAAACCCAAACAGCACGTGCCGCGAAGGAGCGCGGCCCCTCCCAAAAATACGAGCAGCGCGGCCCGCCAAATGGCGGCGTCCCCTGCAAACGGGCGCCAACAGACGCCCCATAGGCATATGTCACCAAGCGGGGGAAGTTCATAAATATGCTACAAGGAGCCCCAGCAGCTCGGGACACGCGCCCGCACGCCGCGGCGCTGACCCCGCCAGCTGCCAGCACTCCCCAAACACAATCATCCACAAGTGTAAAGCACCCCACACAAGCCACCCCCCCCCCCAACGCGAAGGGAGAGGGGAACAAGCGGGAGAAGGTGACTAAGGGGAACACCGGGGCGGGGGCATTCCGGATCACCATGCCGGATAACCGCATTGCCCCATGCGTGGGGTCGAGCGGAGGAGATAAGCTCCTAGGCACCATATAGTGCCATCTACCGTTGCCCTGCCAGCAGCCTAGGCTGGGAGGCTTCCGCTATCTATCTAGGCAAATAAACAATTGACTGGGCAGAAATAGACCAAGAGGGGGGTGCCGGGGTTTGACCTTGCAAGAGACTTCTTTCTTCTGTCTTGTCGCATCTGCAGAGAGAAAACACTGGGTGTAAAGTGGGAGGTCCCAGGTATATGTAGGCTGGGGGGGGGGCTCGTTTACAAGACTTCTCTCTGCAACGTCGCCTCCTGCTGGAGGATAACCCTATCGTAAGAATTAAAGGGGAAGCGGGGTGTGTGACACACTGAGAATAACATGTTTTATTAACAAGACTGTAGTGGTGAAGAACATTTAAAAGACTTTACAACTATAGTTTCTACAGCAGGGACCTCCAACCTTTCTCACCATGGGAGCCACATTCAGGCAAATTGTTCATAGAAGCCACTGATGAGACGTATTCATGTTATTCAGTATTTGTAGACAATCTACTTAAACTGTGTTTTATTCTTATGTTTAAATCTGTGCCTTTAAGAAGATAATGTTTTTTATGTACTTTCTTTTATCTAGAAGGACATTCTGACCCGACTTCTGTCTGTATTAGCCTAAACAGCGCTGTCTCTGCAAGTTCTTGGTTTGTAATTGTAACTACGCCTAAGTATGTATCTGGAAAATTGTCAGAAAAGGCCCTTAAAAAGGATCCGATGCCAAGTCTGGTGGGCTTCACTATTTCTGTGCTGTGTGGACGCCACCATATCATGCTGTATACTTTCTTTATTATTATTTATTTGTACTTTTTATCCTTCAAACCTTTTCATTATAATTCCCCTGGGAAGACTGTTTTTCGAAATATTTCTATACCACCGTAGAGCCCTAATAGCAGCAGGAGACAACTGAATAATGTTCCAAGTTACAATGTAGTGGATAAACAGAATGAGCAACGATTCCATTCCCATCCCCAAAACATTAATAAACAAAGCATGTGGATCCCCTCAGAAGCATGTGGATCCCCCACAAGTGGATTCTTAAGCACCAAAGAGATTAAATAGTAGAACGGGACAGGCAGAGAAGCCCAACCGCTGGCTTACTGCACTTGGCTTTCCAGCTTCGGTTCTAAAGAATACTGCACAGGGAGGATGAGAAACTGAATGAAGTGCAAGAAGCTGCATTACCTCGGTGTATGACAATGCCCAGCCGTGGGCACCATTCCCCTCTGCCCTCCCAGCCACAGTGTGCTATAACGCCACAACTGTTATTAAAGCGGAACAAAACCCTAAGAGACAGGACCGGCAACTGTCCCTATCCAGATGCCATATGAAATCCCCCCAGGTCGCTGCAAGCTGACTTTTTCTGACAGCTCCCTTGGCAATATAAACCATTAAAGACCCCATACCCAGAATCTCTGGGCTAAGGCATACTCGGCCACTGGGGGCGTAAGCGCTCTCCAATCTAAAGGGAAATGGTGATGAGGCTGTTCTTGCTCCCAAATTGCTGTGCTCTGCAGCTAAACAGAGCCGCATTGCCCAACATTATGATGCACGACATACAGCCGAGATTGGACGAGAGCAGTAGGACTAGGGGACTGGGGAATAGGTTGTATCTATGGGCGATCTGGGGGGTTTCACAGAGGGGGGAAAAGGCCAGGGAACAAGAAAGCCACAGGGACAAAAGGAAAACAATCCCGGTTAGTCTTACCTGTAACAGTATTTCTATGAGTCCTTCAGGACGGCCACTTGAGAGAAGACTCCTCCTCCTGAAGAGGAAACACAAAACTGGGACACGTTTAAAAGCCCCACCCCTTCCTCCAACTCCTCAAAATTTAAAGTAATGAAAGGAACCGAAGGACCATTGGGGAGGTTATCTAGGGCCATCCTGTAGACTCGTAGAAATAAGGTTTCCAGTAAGACTAACATGGATTTTCTCCCTTCATCCTTCAGGATGGTCACTTGAGAATATAAACAAGTAATCTAGGTTAAGGGCAATACGGATTGAAGAACCTGCCTTCCAAAGAACTGTTGGGAATCTGACAGGAGGTCCAGTCTGTAGTGTCTAAGAAAAGTATTAGGAGAAGACCTCATGGCTGCCTTGCAGATCTTTTCCCAGGAAGCCCCTGATCTTTCTGCCCAGGAAATGGAGACCGCCCTGGTGGAATGTGCTGCAATTTAAGGAGGTGGTCTATAGATGCGTAAGCTAGGGACATGGCCTGCCTAATCCTCCTGGCAATAGAGGGCTTGGAGGCAGCCATCCCTCAATTTCTCCCACTAAATGAGACGAAGAGCCTGTTCCAACTTTCTCCAAGTGTGTGTTTGTTCTAAGTATAGCACCAGGACTCTTCTGACATCTAACAAATGTGACATATCCTCCTCATCCTGCTGACTGTTCCTAAAAAATGGGAGAATAATGTCCTGAGATCTTTGGCAGATACAAGGAATCAGGTCTAAAAATAACACTGTCTGTAAGGATTGTACAGAATAGTTCCCGAATAGAGAAGGCCTGCCTGCAGGTCGCTGACCCTGCGTGCCAAGGTAATTGCTTGTAGGAAACTCATCTTTAAGGTTAGGATCTTATCCGATACCTCTAAGTGGTTCAAAACATGACCTCGTTAACCCCTTAAGAACCAAAGTAAGGTGCCAGGTAGGACATTTTGATACCCTGACCAGTCTCTTCCAAGAAATAGAAACAAACAGGACAAAACCATAGTCCCAGCTGTTTCCTGGGTGGGAGGGGGGGGCACAAAAATACTGAGGATTGGGAGGAAGGGGTGGGGCTTTTAAACCTGTCCCAGTTTTGTGTTTCCTCTCCAGGAGAAGGAGTCTTCTCTGAAGTGGCTATATATACTGCCTGAAATGTGTATAAATAATGGGTATGAGTGGGTAATATCTGTGCTGAACTCTACACTGTGTAATCTGATGGACAGACCGTTCAAAGGGACTGATTTAAAGAATGGGGATGGACTACTTACAGAACGTGGTCGTTTCTTTGGTGGACTACTGGAAAGACCATCAAGTTGCCCATGCTCTGCTAAAAATTCCGTAACTTGTTCTAAGAAGGAACCGACATCCAGCTTCTGCCACTCAACCATCTTCTGACCTGTTCACAAATAAACAGTCAAGAAAAGAGAGAAGTATTTAAATGCAGAGAGCTAAAGTTTGTGGCACTTACCTGTACGGGGATCCAGGATGGAAACATATGGAAAGTCTGATAACTTGTAGAACTGAATGTACCTCTGCCCTTCTTCACTGTCATGGTAGACCTATGTGCACAAATATACCTAAATAAATAAAAAAATACCTAACAAAATAATCACTAAGCTGAGAGCAGCACCTACATATGGTGCACAGGGCTGAAACAGGGAGAGCGGTTATACAAAAAGCAATGGCAAAGAGCATGCTTGGAATATTTGGAAGACTGGAATTACTACAATGGGTCAAGCATGTGAGCAGCAGCAACTCCGAAAACCTAAAGTGAGCTCCCATTCAGCCCCGCTTGCAAATGAATGCCCACTACCGATAGAATATCTGCTCACGTGATGCGTCCCCTGGACAATTCATTGTGGTGCTTTCTAGCCCATGACTGGCAGGCAGGATGCGATATGTGTGTGGATGTGTGTTTGGGTGTGTGGGCGGATCAAGTGCCATCAGCACATGAGCCAATAGTGCTAACACTGAAGAGGGGCAGCAACTAGATCAGATCAGTGTGCTGAGGTATTTTTTCAAAGTGACTAACCTCCTCCCAAAAACACCCTTTAATTTAAAAGTAAGTTTGAAGTATGATGTGTCTGCTATTCTAGGTACCACCAAATAGATTTTCATCACAGACAGTCTTGTGTCTCTCAGCTCATATTTATCAGATTTGTGCTCAGTTTAAAACAGATCACAGAAAAATAAGCTCAATTTATCGCAGCAGTTTCAGTCTTTAGTTGTATGCACTGTATGAGCCACCACAGGGCCCCATTTAATGTTTGCACCAGGGCCTGTCACATTTAGTTACCCCCATAGAAGATTGCCCACCTGCCAGAAGATGAAATGTTCACGTATTAATGTTTTCACTGAATCGTTGCTCCAAATATCCCGATTTAGGCACTGGCAAGCAAAATCCTGCACATTTTGTATGTTTATCATCAGCCATTTGTTCTTTAACTGCCCACACTCTTTTGCCTACATGAAAAAAACAGGAATAGTAACTTAAATAATCAAACTTCATCTCATCAATCAGTAGCGAGAAGCTGAGCAGCATGCATCAGGGTGACAAGCAGGCTAAAGTGCCTGTAATCATGTGACTTAGGTGTGCACAGGAAGCCTCCATGCAGAGGGAATTCACAGGTACATGTGTGGCATTGATCTGCATATGCAAACCAAGTGATATACAATAGGGCTGATACAGCACCGTGAGAATTTTTTCCCCCATGTTTTTTCTGAGAAATACATTTTTGTGTTTTTTTCCTTAAAGCAATTTAGCACCATTTTTAGCTGTGAAAATTATTTAAAAAATATTCACAGCTAAAAAGAGTGAGTATTAACACAAGTAATAGCAGAACAGCCTATGCTATTATCATGTTTTTATTCCATTTCAGCACTCCATCAAAGTGAGAAAACAATTCTTCTTCTTCCCAGAAATAGCAAGACAAATGCAGAACTGCCCTTAAATTAAAACATTTGCACTGGCATTTTTTTTGTTCTTCAAAACAAAAGGAAACAAAAAGGAACAGTACAGACTACAAAAATACAATTCTGTGATTACTCACCTGTAGAATTGGTATTATATGTATACAGCAGGATCCACTTGCTGATAGTGGACTTAGCTGGAGCCAGACCCTTCTTAGGTCCAGACAGGAGCACAAAAAGGGCATCAGTCTTCCTGAAGGATTCAGTAGCCACCAAATAGAACTTCAGGTTCCTAACCACATCCAAATAGTGTAAAACCCGCTCCTTAGGGTTACTAGGATTAGGGCACAGAGAAGGCAAAACAATGTCCTGATTGAGATGAAAAGCAGACAACCTTAAAATGGACCAACACCCACGGGTGATCGGCCCGGGAATCTATAAGATTTCCGGGCCGATCACCTCCCTCCCCGCGGGACATCCGAGATCGGGATGTCCCGCGGGGTGAAACCCCCCCAAACCCCCTTACCTTCGGCGGCAGCCGGCCGCCGCCGCCTCCCTCGCGCCCCTCTAGGCGTGCGCGGGACTGTCAGATTGCTTGTCCGTCGGCGCGGGGACCAACACCCAGGATTTTGACTATCCTGGGTCTTGGTCCACTTCGGTGGGGCACCCCCGATCGGGGCGCCCCGCTGTGTGAAACCCCCCCGAACCCCCCGAACTCACCTCTGTCCGCGGCGACGGACAAGCCGCGGACAAGCCGCTCCTCCGCTGCCGCCTCCCGCGCGTCCCTGTTGACGCGCGCGTGCCGCCGCCTCCGCCGCGCCCCTCTAGACGTGCCCGCGCCGGCCGTCTGTGAATGGCCGGCGCGGGCACGTCTAGAGGGGCGCGAGGGAGGCGGAGGCGGCCGCCCGCCGCCGAAACTAAGGTAGGGAGTTTGGGGTGTTTTGGGGGGGGGGGGGGGGGGGGTTTCACCCCGCGGGACATCCCGATCTCGGATGTCCCGCGGGGAGGGAGGTGATCGGCCCGGGAATCTTATAGATTCCCGGGCCGATCACCGGTGGGTGTTGGTCCACTTTAAGCAGAAAATCTGGCTTAAAATGAAACACCACCTTGTCCTGATGTCTCTCAAAGTAAGGGGGTTTGATGGAAAGCGCTGCCAACTCAGAAACACGCCTAACAGAAGTGATGGCCACCAAAAAGACTACCTTAAGCTTCAAAATGGGCAAAGGGGCCTCACGCAAGGGCTCAAAGGGAGACCCCTGCAAGGCAGATAAGACCAAGTTTAAATCCCAGACTGGTAACATAGGCTTACGTGGGGGACGCACATGAGTAACCTCCTGGAAGAAGGTCTTAACCAAACGACGGTGAGCAAAAGATCTTTGGAAGAAAAAGCAGAAACATGACCTTTAAGGGTACTAAGTTGAAGACCCAAATCCAAACCATGTTGCAGAAACTCCAGAATCCTAGGTACAGAAAACACCCGACAGGGAAACGACTTAGACTCACACCAGTCAATATAAGCATGCCATACCCTATAGTAGATGGAGGACTACTCCTAGCCCGAATCATAGTATTAACAGAGGCAGGCAGCCCCTTTTCCATCGAGATGGAGGTTTCAGCAGCCAGACCTTCAATGCCAGCGTTTGTAAATTCGGATGGCGTAGCTGCCCCTGAGTGAGCAGGTCTGGGACCTTGGGCAGGGCGTGCTGATCTACAGCCAACTGCACAGTGTCTGCGAACGACACTCTTCTTGGCCAACAGGGGGCCACCAGGATGGTTGGCACCCCTTCCTGGGATATCATGCGTAGCACCCTGCCCAGCAGAGGAAATGGAGGGAACACAAAGGAGCTGAAAGCTCTTCCAAGACATTGCTAGTGCATCCATGGCCAAGGCCAGAGGGTCCTGGGACAGAGAGACAAAGGCTGGAAGCTTGTGATTGTGGTGGGACGCAAACAGATCCACATCCGGCTGACCCCAATGGTGGAACAGGGAGCGAAACACCCTGCTGCTGAGGGACCATTCTCCCAGATTCTCCATTCCCGGGATGTACACTGCAGAGATGCAGGGAACTTTCTCCTCCGCCCAGGACAGTATCAGAGACACTTCCTTGACGGCCCTCTTGCTCCGGGTCAGTTGGACGAGAACCAACCGTATCGCCCTCAGTTCCAGAATGTTGATATGGGTGTGGGCCTCCTGAGGGCCCCACTGACCCTGGAATTTCAGGGATTTCCAGAAGCCCCCCCCCCCAACATGTCAGACTGGCATCTGTGGTGACTGTCTCCCAACACGGAGCCAGAAAGGATCTGCCCACCAACAGGTTTCTTGAGTCCAGCCACCACGAGAGAGACCGCCTGACCAGAGGGGACAGAACAAACACCTGATCCAGGGACACCGGGTCCCGATCCCAAACTGACCAGAGGTGAAGTTCAAGAGGCCTCATGTGAAACTGAGCGTATGGAACAGCCTCGAAGCAAGACACCATCAGGCCCACCAGCTGCATACCCTGCCGGATAGAAGGATGAGGGCAAGACAGAAGAAGCTTGGCTTGAGCTTGCAGACTGTCCACCTTCTGCTGAGGGAGAAGGATTTTGACCTGAGATGTATCCAGAGTCATGCCCAGAAAGGACTTGACCATTGACGGTGACAGGGAAGACTTGGGATGGTTGATCACCCAGCCGAAGGACTCCAGTGTGAACATCACCATCTGGGTATCCAGCTCGGCCTGCTGGAAGGACCGAGACGTGATGAGAATGTCGTCCAAGTAAGGAAGGATGCGAATGCCCTGAGATCTCAGCAGAGCCATAATGCCACCAGCACCTTGGTGAATACCCTGGGAGCCGAGGTGAGACCGAAGGGCAAGGCCACAAATTGGTAGTGCTGATCCTCCAGAAGGTTTTGGACAGCAAGGCGCAGACCCTGGGCTAAAAGGGGGTTTTGAGCCATACGGGATTTGATGAATTTTGGGGGCGGCCAGGCTGCAAACTATCTTGTAAGCAGAGGACACTACCTCCCGAATCCACAGGTCTGAGACTAGAAGTCTCCAGACGTGAGCAAAAAGCCGAAGCCGTCCCCCCACCCGGATGGGTGAGGGCGCCCCCTTCATGCCTGAGGGGGCTTGGGTGAGATTTTTGGCTTGAGACCCCAGGAGAGGCCAGGACGGCCACGTCCTGTGCCCCTACCCCAATGGTCTCCACGGGCCCCAGTAAAAGACTCCACGTTAGTTCTGGAACCACGGAAGGATGGGAGAAAGGCGCCTGTCCCCCCGAAAGGACCGAGATGGCCTGTGTTGAGGTAACCTACCACCCTTAGAAATCAAATACAAGCGTTCCTAAAGAGATGCAGGCCCTTGAAGGGGAAACCAGTGAGAGCCTTCTTAACAGCATTGTCAGCCACCCAGACATAGCCAGACAGATCGGCGTATAGCCACCAACAGGGCAGAAGTCCTACCACACATTCTAATGACATCATCCATGGCAGAGAGGATATATGCAATAAATTCCTCACAAAGCAGGAGAGATCTATAATCCTCTCTATCCGCATCCTCAGATGCCCCATACGAAATACATTTAAGCACTCCTTTAATGGCAATAGCCATAATAGCAGAGGCACAAACCGGGCGCAGTGCCGTCCCCACACAGGCAAAGGCATGACAGGCCAGTTGGTCCAAACGCCGGTCCTCGGCATCTCGCAGAGTAGTAGTGTCAGGAGAATGCATGACAGATGTATTGGACAACCCTAGAACGGGTGCATCCACCTCGGGAGGACATGACCAATGCTTAACAACATCAGCAGGAAAGGGATACCTATTGTCCCAACTCTTAGGCACCCCGGGCAGCTTGCTAGGCCGTTCCCATTCTTTGAGCACTAGATTATTAAAGTGAGACTTCTCAGGAAACCCCCAGTGTGGCTTAACCGTATGAAAAAGCTCACCCTGCTGCTGCGGAGCCACTGCCGGGGGAGAAATACAAAGCACTTCAAATATGTGACTCAGCAATCTGTCAGTGTCATCGGGGGACCACGGGTCTTCCCCAAAGGGAGTCCCAGTACCACCGTATATCTTAGGTTGTTCCTCAGAGGATTCTGAATCAGAAAATAATTCCTCCTCCTCAAGGGGGTAGGGACCTGAGAGTGAGTAAGGGCCCTCATCTTCCACAGGGAAGAGGGAAACCGCGGGTTATAAATGCCGCTTCTTAGTAGAAGCCTTACGCGGGGCAGACCCAGCAAGATGTTTCTCAATGCTGGCCACCCATGCAGCTAAATCAGGTTGAGACTCCCCACTAGTATGCCCCGCAGTGGGGGTCAGATGTAAGTGTGGGGGGGGGGGGGTAGGTGAGGCCAGAGGGGGCGCACCACCAGGCCCAGTAACAGACAGCCCAGACTTCAGCGCAAGTACCTGCTGGGCGCAGGGTACACACACCCTGACATCATCTCTAATAGGGGATACCCCACACACAACACATAGCCGGGCTTGTCCCGAAGGAACCCCAGGCCCATTATCCCCAAAAGCCTCCATATGGTGAGTTGAATGGCACAATAGACCAGTAAGGGTTAACGCTAAAGAGCTACCCGGGATGCCCCAAGAACTGCTACGGAAGTGGGAGTTAGTGAGGGAAAATGGCCGGGAGAAACCACAGTGCTGAAGTATTCACCTGCCTGGAAGACATAATCAACATTCCCATGAGAATAAGGCAGTTAGGAAAACTTTTAGAAAAAAAATCACCCCAATCGGGGTTACTCACGGACCGCAGAGAGCCAGCAGCACGCAGCAAGGAGACAAAAATACCATTCTGTGATTACTCACCTGTAGAATGGATATTATAAGTATGCATCACACCCTGCTTCGTTGATGAATAATCACTTCTGGGTTATAGTCCACAAGAGGGCGCTTTTCTGCAGAGATGGCAAAAAAAAAAAAAAAAAAAAAAAAGCCCCTCCCGGTCCACAAATACCCGGGACCTCCCACACATTCCCCAGTATATGAAAGCAGTAAGGGGACCAGGAGAAGCCAATAATTAAAATTAATAACATGAACCAGGAAAAAATTCACCAAATAGAGGATCCAAGATACAACTCAGGGTGGGACGAAGCAGGGTGTGATGCATACTTATAATATCCATTCTACAGGTGAGTAATCACAGAATGGTATTATTCCAAGTATGCATCTCACCCTGCTTCGTTGATGAATAATCACTTCTGGGACATCCAGTAGCAGTGTCCAAAAATGGGTGGGGATCCCAAAAGGCAACAATGCACAAATCAAACCACTGCAGCTTGCAGAACTTTGCGGCCAAAAACAGCATCCGCTGAGGCCCTAACATCAACCTTGTAAAACTTGGAAAAGGTATGAACAGAAGACCAAGTAGCAGCCTTAAAAACTTGTTCAACAGAGGCCTGGTGCTAAAGGCCCAGGAAGCACCAACAGCACGAGCAGTGATCCGGAAAGGGGAATCCCTCCCCTTGGCAGAATAGGCCCTAATAATGGCCTGACAAATCCATTTGCTAATGGTAGACTTGACGAGCGCCAAACCTTTCTTGGGGCCAGAGGGCACCACAAACAAGGCGTCCGTCTTCCTGAATGGCGAGGTAGCCCCCAGATAGTATTTCACACATCTAACGACGTCCAGAGTATGCAAGGCCCTCTCCTTGTCGTTGCTAGGATTAGAACACAAGGAAGGAAGCACAATGTCCTGATTAAGGTGAAAGGCAGAGACAACCTTAGGCAAGAAGTCAGGTTTAAATCGAAAAACCACCTTGTCCTGATGTCTCTCAAAGTAGGGGGCCTGAATAGACAGAGCCGCCAACTCAGAAACATGCTGAACAGAGGTGATAGCCACCAAGAAGGCAACCTTCCAGGTGAGAATGGCCAGTGCAGCCTCCTGCACAGGCTCAAATGGAGGACCCTGAAGAGCAGACAAAACCAAATTCAAATCCCAAAAAGGCAACATGGGTTTGCGAGGGGGACGCACACCCCCTGGAAAAAAGTCTAAACCAAAGGGTGAAGAGCGAAAGACCTCTGAAAGAAAACCGCCAGAGCGGAAACATGCCCCTTCAGAGTGCCGAGTTGAAAACCCATGTCTAGACCATGTTGAAGAAACTCCAGAATCCGAGGGATGGAAAACACCCGACAAGGAAAGGCCCTAGCCTCACACCAATCAATGTAGATCCGCCAGGTCCTATAGTAGATATTAGAGGAAGATTTCTTCCTAGCCCTGACAAGCGTCTGGACAACCGCACCATTGCGCACACTCCCAAAGCTATTCTGTGCCAGCTCTGCTGCGCTAATTTGAGAGACGGAATGTAAAGTGGTATGTCTAAGCTGACCATGTAAACACCGATATCTCAGCCATTTCTTTCAATTTAAAAATGGAAAACCATTTAGGACAGTGCCAAATGTAGCCCAACGCAATAGTCAATTACCCTTGCCTGCAGTAGCACTTTAATGCTCTGCCAGGCCTTTACTGAAGAGGTTTTCAGTTGCTTCTGTCTGAAGCTTAGTGAAATGCACTCAATTGGGTTGAGATCAGGTGGCTGACTTAGCCATTCAAGAAAATTCTACTTCTTTGCTTTAATAAAATTCTGAGTAACTTTGGCTTTCTGTTTTGGGTCATTGTCCATCTGCATTATGAAACAGAAGCGCTTTACCTACTGATTGTTAATTTTTTTAAACAGTTTTTTTAACAATTTCTTTACTGCAGGGTTTGACCGTGCTGGATTCTTTCAAGATTTGCAACATATGTGTTTGGGGATCCCAGAGCCCCCTCCGTGCACTTACCTAATCCTGCTTTAATTTAGTTAAGCGTTGGAGCTGTGTGGAACTACAACTTCTATGGATCTATTATGAAATGCCGACCAATAAGTTTGGCGGGAGCACACAGTAGGTCTCTGAATAGCTTAGAATTCATCCGGCTGCTTCTGACCTGTGTCGCAGCAGGACTTTTATCTGCTTAAAGTGCTACTGTAGGCAAAGGTTATTGTTACATCATTGCGTCGGGGCTACATTCGGCACTGTCAAACGTTTTCCGTTTTTAAATTGAATAAATGGCTGAGATACAGAGGTTTACATTTTCACCCGACGATTTCTCTTCTGAAAAAAAATTCCAATATTCTTGTTGTTACGTAGGCTGTTTCTCTCAGGCTGGCTTGTGGTAAAAAAAAAAAAATTATCGGCCAATCAAGGGAGCTGCCAATGCCCTAATGCTTTCTGTTAGGCCCATCAGAATTTTCATACATTTTTGGATCTGTACAGCCAACAAATGTTTGAAAGGCCTTAGGAGAAGAGTTTTAGAATCACATGCTTTGCAGAGGAACAATGCACAGGAATTTCAGTCTCCCAGGTTTTGTGACTTTCAGATTGGGCATCCCGATTTGAGATGCAACGCTGTATGTACCCCCCCCCCCCCAATTCTCCATAAAAACTCACCTTCCTGATGTTTCCCATGGTGCAGGCATGGCCAAACAGAGTGCACCGATTAGTCAAGCGGCCCGCTCAGCCACTCGTTTTCGCGCGTCTCCCTGCCAAGAAGAGGGCCCCATCTGAGGGGGACCCTTAAAAAGGAACCCAAATCAACTGCCAGCCACATACCCTGCTTAGTTTCTAGCTGTGGGAATGCCCGCGCCGCCAATTAAGAAAGGCCTGGCATGGGTACACACACAGCTAGAAGTGAGCGGGGGTGTGGTCTCCCAAGTGAAACCGGGGATCAGGGAGTTTCACACAGCGGGCAATCCCGATCCCAGATGCTCCAATGAGTGGGACTTGGACAGCCATGAAGTCTTGGACTCCTTTACTCCACACTAAGAAAAGAAAAACCTACCGTCTCGAAACTGCCTTTATGCATAAGATCTATAGGTGGTCGGAAAAGGTCAGCTAATGTGGTCAGTTTTTTATCCACTACGCCTCCATTTCTTAACTCTTGCTCCTGGCGAACTGCAAATATCAGAAGGAAAAAATGAGAGACAGTAAGATTAGACAAGGAGTATATCTCATAATTCAAAAGAAAATGTATTTCACAGTAAAAGAAAAAAATAAAAAAAAAAATAAAACTGATGGCAACATCCTGTCAGAAGAATGGGCCACAACCTACAAGATAAATAATTAGATTCCCCATCACAACCCCACACCTGTTTTCTAACTAACGGTTGTATGGGTGCCATCATTACAGGCCCCGGGGAAGCATCTAGATTGCTAGAGCCCCCCACAACCCTCCAAAATTCTTACTGAACCTCGAAATGCAGTTCTGCGATTGGCCACTGGCATCATCCAAGCGCAATCCAACACGTACCGTCAAACCCTTAAAGAGGAACTTCGAAGGCCCTGGAGTCTAAAAGACTCCGGGGTGTACGAGTTCCACTTCTTGGGCCATCCTGAATTGGGTTGCCCCACCATGTAAACCCCCCCCAGATCCCCTCACCTGATCCCAGCCACATCTAGTCATGCACGCACGCACCTTTGACCACCCTCGCTGAATGGGCTGATTGGGCACACCACAGCTAGAAGCACAGTGGGGGATTTATCCGGCAGCTCACTCGGCTCTGCTCGGCTTAGCGAGTGAAGTAGAATGCGCTGAGTGGGCCATTCGGTTTCAGCTGCGGCTGTACAGTTGGAACGTCAGGAAGGCGAGTATGATGGGCAAACCGGGGGTGATACACACGGTGGAAAAGTTACATTCCTGTGTGTTGTTCCTCTTTAAAGCGGTCCTTCAACATGAATAAGAGTCTATCTTATATGTTTCCCACACCCTGTACATACAGATTGCTCACATTAAAAATCATCCTACCTGCGTCTACTGCATGTTATAAGCCTTTAAACTTCCAAGATGGCGGCTCATGGAGCATCAGGCCGCCTGCAAACAGGAAGTGTCTTCTGACTGTGCCGCTCTGCATTCTGGGATTGCTGACCTTCTCCTGACCCCAGCTCTGCTCTGTTTGAGCAAAGCACAGCTATAACCCCACCCCATGTACTTTATCCCACTCTCCTCAGTAAATGTGATGCTTCTGAGTCAAGATGGTGGCGCCCATATCCTAAAGTCCTGAACAGAGTTGCAGCCCAGTGGGTGAAAGAATAATAAGTGACTAAAAACTTAAAAAATATTAATTTTAGATGCTGGGGAATAGTTTAAGGGTTTGGGCTTTTCAATAAATCATGGTGAAGGTCCGGTTTAATGCATACAGCTACACCTCACAAGTATCAATTTATGTTCACAGCTAACTTCTTGCCTCAAAGTCAAAAGTAACAATTTTTTTAGGGGTCATAGTGTAAACAAACTCATCCAATGTAAAGAAGAAATTGTTACACTTCCCAGCCAGAGGGTGAAACTCAGCTGTTGCAGAGAGAAGATACTGTAACTTTGGCAACTGTGGACATGGGAGCATATGACATTGCACAGCCAATGTGTAAGATCAGCTGTCATGGTGACTGTGCCCACTTACCTTACAATCAGATTGGAGGCTGGACATGGTGTTTTCCAATCTAATGTCGCCTAGCCTCCAATCTGATTGTAAGGTAAGTGGGCGATCACCTGACATTCTGGTTGAAAATTTTAGTGATGTGCCTACCACATTAAATTTGGCTTTAAAAAAGAACATCCAATATATTCATCCCTGGGGCACTCCAGTTTGGGATGCCTTGCTCTGTAAACCCCAAAGACCACCCAGTATACCTGCGTAGCTGGCAATCCCATGGCACATGTGCGGCCACACTTCCACTATAACTCTGTCGCATATATCCACACAAGGGGTGTGACCAGCTGCGTCCACGCTCTATTAAACTGTACCAACAGCCTGGCACAGTTGGAAAAGAAAGATAGCGGCCATTTTGGTGCTTCCTCTCCCAACTGACATAACTGAAATGCACAGTAACAGTAAGCCAAGTACGACTTCCTGTTTGCAGGCGGCCATGAGCGGCCATCTTGTTTTTTAAATTTATCCCAGTAGGCGTTAGAAAAAGGTAAATTAATTTTTATGTGCAGCAATCTAAATTGCCCTGGGGAGGGATGCATATGAGTAATGTTTGTTGCGTTGGTATGATTGAATTCATTTTTTACTGTTGGTCTGCTTTAAGTAATCCTAGCAGAACAGTCGGTCAAGTTGGCTATAGAAATTATGAATAGAGCATGAACGCGGATTAGTTGGCGAACTGTGCATGTGCCATTGCATCGTCCGAAGGCAAGTTTTTTTTCCAGGCAATCCTCTGTGATATACACAGCTGAGCATCCCAAGTCAGAATGCACTGCAGGAGAAAACAACCTGGAAAGTGGAACTCCCTCCTCCGTGTTCCTCATTAAAACTAAGGCAGCCCATGATAAGGAAATAAAAACTGGGATTTTCTCGGGTTTGTTCCTCTTCCCTTGGGCATCCCACTTTTGAAAGCCCTACTGTGTGATATTCACTGTGAAGATCACTTAATCACCTTATCAGCAACCCTGTGGAACTTGTGCAGAGTGCTAGCAAATCAGATTCACTAGTCGCTCATCCGTAGGCATGGCTAGGGAGCCTGAATGTTTGGCTAGCTGCTGGCAGCTCCTCTTCAGCTCTGTGTACCTGCTCCAGCCGTTCAGAAAGACTCTTGCAGGTGAGCACAACAGCCGCAGGATAACCAGGCATGCCATTGTGGCCCACAAAATACAATTCTGTGATTACTCACCTGTAGAATTGGTATTATGAGTATACAGTACGTCCTGCTCCCGATAGAATACTTACATTCGGGTACTACTCCGTCAGATGGCGCTGGACTGCAGAGACATCGATAATAGGCCCCTCAAATACCCAGGGACCTCCCACAATCCCCAGCATTGAAAAGCAGTTAACGAGAAGCCGGGAGAATTAAAACAACCCAAACAGGTAACTATAACAATGATAACAATCACCATACAGGGGATCCAAGATAATGCAAAACCAAGGGTGGGGTGGAGCAGGACGTGCTGTATACTCATAATAACAATTCTACAGGTGAGTAATCACAGAATTTTGTTATTCTTAGTATACAGTACGCCCTGCTCCAGATAGAATACTTACATTCGGGACATCTAATAGCAGTGTCCATAAAGTAGGGTGGGATCCCCAAAGGTAACAGCAGACAGTTTATATCACTGCCGCCTGCAAAACCTTGCGGCCAAAAACAGCATCAGCTGAGACCCTAACATCAACCTTGTAAAACTTAGAAAAGGTATGAACAGAAGACCAAGTAGCGGCCTTGCAAACTTGTTCAACAGAAGCCTGGTGCTGAAAAGCCCAAGAGGCACCAATAGCACGAGTAGAATGAGCAGTAAGGCGGAAGGGAGGATTCTTCCCCTTAGCAGAGAATCACAGCCTGACGGATCCATTTGCTGATCGTAGACTTGGCAGGAGCCAAACCCTTCCTAGGACCAGAAGGGACCACAAAAAGCATCAGTTTTTCTGAAAGGTCGCCAACTCAGACACACGCCTAACAGAGGTAATAGCCACCAAAAAGACAACTTTGAGAGTAAGAATGGCCAAGGCAGCATCCTGCACAGGTTCAAAGGGAGCACCCTGCAAGGCTGACAAAACCAAGTTCAAATCCCAAACAGGCACCATAGGCTTATGTGGAGGACGCACATGAGTAGCCCCCTGGAAAAAAAGTCCTGATCAGAGAATGCTGAGCAAAGGACTTCTGGAAGAAAACAGCCAGGGCAGAAACCTGACCCTTCAGAGTACTGAGTTGGAGCCCCATCTCCAACCCATGCTGTAGGAACTTCAGAATCCTGGGAATAGAGAACACACGACAGGGAAGAGACTTAGACTCACACCAGTCAATGTAGGCACGCCAAACCCTGTAATAAATGGAAGAGGAAGACTTCTTCCTAGCCTTTATCATGGTATCAACAACTCCATCAAGATGGATGTTTCAGCAGCCAGGCCGTCAAAGCCAGAGTTTGTAAATTGGGATGGCGTAAGGGGACCTGAGTGATCAGATCTGGCACCCTGGGCAGAACGTACTGATCTACTCCCAGCTGCACCACGTCTGCGAACCACACTCTTCTTGGCCACCTGGGGGCCACCAGAATTGCTGGCACCCCTTCCAGAGCAATCTTGCGCAGAACCCTGCCCAGCAGGGGGAATGGAGGAAAGACATACAGGAACTGAAAGTCCTGCCATGACATTGCTAGGGCATCCGTGGTCAAGGCCAGAGGATCCTGGGACAGGAAGACAAAGGCCGGGAGCTTGTGATTGTGACGGGACGCAAACAGATCCACATCTGGTTGAACCCAATGGTGACACCCTATTGCAGAGGGACCATTCTCCCTGGCGAGAGGTCCCCCTGCTCAGAGAATCTGCCAGCAGATTTTCCACCCCCGGAATGTACACAGCTGATATGCAGGGAACATTGGCCTCTGCCCAGGTCAGGATCAGAGACACTTCCTGGAGGGCCCTCTTGCTCCGGGTCCCTCCCTGATGATGGATGTAGGCAACTGCCATCTGGTTGTCCGAGCGCCCCTGAACAGGCAGGCCCCGAAGGCGGCCAGAACTAACCTGATCGCCCGCAGCTCCAAAACGTTGATAGGTGTGTGGGCCTCCTGAGGGCCCCACCTCCCCTGGAACTAGAGGGACTTCCAGAACCCCCCCCCCAACCTGACAGACTGGCATCCATGGTGACCGTCTCCCAGGAGGGGGTCAGAAAGGATCTGCCCTCCAGCAGGTTCCTGGAGTCCAGCCACCATGAGAGGGACCGCCTGACCAGGGGGGAAAGCCCACAGACCCGGTCCAGGGACACTGGGTCCTTGCCCCATACTAACAAGAGGTGGAGTTGCAGAGGCCTCAAGTGGAACTGAGCATAAGGGACCGCCTCGAAGCACGTCACCATCAGGCCCACCAGCTGCATTCCCTGCCTGATGGAGGGATGATGACAAGATAGCAGGAACTGGATCTGCGCAATCAGACTGTTCACCTTCTGTTGAGGAAGAAAAATCCTTGCCTGAACTGTATCCAGATTCATTCCCAGGAATGGAGTCACCAAGGAAGGGGACAGAGAGGACTTGGGGTGGTTGATCACCCATCCAAATGACTCCAGGGTGGACACCACCAGCTGAGTATCCAATTCTGCCTGATGTAGAAACTGGGAAGTGATGAGAATGTCGTCCAGATGAGGCAGCACGCGGATGCCCTGAAACCTGAGCAGAGACATCACTCCTGCCAGCACCTTGGTGAACACCCTGGGAGCTGAAGTGAGACCAAAGGGCAATGCCAAATTGGTAGTGTTGATCCTCCAGAGCAAACCTGAGGAACCTTTGATGACCTGGAAATACAGGAATATGGCGGTAAGCATCTTTAATGTCCACAGAGGTCATGAAATCCCCTGGGCGCAGGGAACTGATGGCAGAGCGCAGAGTTTCCATGCGAAAGAGCCTGCACCTGACAAATTTGTTGAGTCCAGGATGGGCCTGATTGACCCATCTTTTTTTGGGCACTGTGAAGAGGTTGGAATAGAAGCCCTTGCCTTTTTCTCTTAAAGGGACCTTGCAGATGACCCCCAGCTCCAGGAGGCTTTGCACTGCCTGCACTAGATCCTGAGCTGACACAGGGTCCTGAGGAATCCGGGATCTGATGAATCTTGGGGGCGGCCAGGCAGCAAACTTTATCTTGTAACCGGAGGACACTACCTCCTGAATCCACCGGTTTGAGACATGAAGCCCCCAGACGTGAGCAAAGTGCTGAAGCCGTCCCTCCACCCGGATGGGTGAGGGCGCCCCATCATGCCTGAGGGGGCTTGGGAGAGGACTTAAGCTTGGAGCCCCAGGAGGAGCCAGGATGTCCACGTCCTCTGCCCCTACCCCCGAAGTCTCCCCGGGCCCCAGTAAAGGAAACCCCCCTCCCTTGTCTAGCACCACGGTACGGGTAGGAAAAGGAGCCCTGACTTAGATAACCCTAGGACCGGCGCATCCACTTCGGGAGGGGGATGACCAACACTTCACCACATCAGCAGGAAAGGGATACTTCCTATCCCAACTCTTAGGTACACCGGGAAGTCTACTGGGACGGTCCCATTCCTTGAGCACAAGGTTATTGAAATGTGCTTGCTCAGGAAATTCCAAGCGTGACTTAGCAGTATGAAAAAGTTCCCCCCTTTGCCTGGGAGCCGCAACAGGGGGAGAAATGGACAGAACCTCAAAAATCTGGGCCAACAATCTATCAGTATCATCCGGGGCCCTGGGGTCAGAGCCAGAATAGTCATGACCCCTGGGCCTCTCATCAGATGACCCCGAGACAGAGAATCGCTCCCCTTCCTCCAAAGGGGTATAGCCAGATAGTTCCAAAAACTCATCAGCTTCCATAGGGAAAAGAGTGACATCAGGCGTTAAGTGCCGCTTTTTTGCAGGGGCCTTACGCGCCAAGGTATTAGCAATTAACTTCTCACTAGCCAGTCTAGAAGACACATCAGGCTGCGAATCCCCACTTGTATGCAATTCAATGGGAGTGAGATTTAAGCTTGGGGGAGTAGGAGAGGCGAAACGAATCGCAGACTCAGCCACTGGAAGACCAGATTGCAGTTCAAGCACCTGTTTGACACAGGGTACACAGATCCGTGCCTTGTCAGTGTCAACATGAGACTCCCCACAAGCTACACACAGCCGGGCTTGTCCCGAAGGAACCCCGGTCACATTATCCTGAGATGCCTCCATATGGTGATTATAGCGGCACAATAGGGATAAACTATACAGCAACCCGGGATGCCCCCAATAACCCGCTAGGGAAGTGGGAGTAATTACACTAGACCTCACAAGTTAACCAACTAATAGAGGGCCGGGAGAAGCCAATGGGTTCACTCATATGAAAGACATAATCAAAGGGCGCCGTAAGCAAACAAGAATTAAAAACGGTAATAAAGCCGCCCGCGAGGGCACTTACGGACCGCGGTAGGTAGAAGCCCGTCACGCAGAAGCCGGAACAAGCAGACAAAATGGCGTTGGTATACCTCAAGGGGCGGGCCCGCACGAGCAATGACGCGGAACACGCCAGATACAGGCCACGCCCCCCGAAGAGCACAAAGCCAACACGTGACAAGCAGCCAATGACGGCGCACCGGCGCCTGAGGTAACGCCGCCGCCAAGTGCGGAACACTGGGAAAAAACGTGCGCGGCGGCGGCAATTTCAAGTATAATAAAAAGTAATATAAGTAATACAAGCGCGGCGGCTGACACAAAGCAAAATGTAATGAAGCATAAAGCCAATACACGTATATACATACACACACACACACACCTCTTCCCCCCCCCCCCCCCCCGATTGCTACAAGGAGAATGAGGGAGGACAGTGGCCATTTAACATAGGGCCCACCGATAGACAGGGGCAATAGTGTTGGAGGGGCATCCCATAGAGGCTCACCATATGCCTGTACCGCCTACCCTTCACCTGTGCTGCCTACCATCACCCGACCAGCGCAGCCAAGGCTGGGAGGCAATAACTGATGGAAACGGGTGGGAATAGTCCTACAGGGCCGCAGGCTAATAGCCCCGCTCACCTGCGAGTAGAGAGAGAGCCATATTCTTGTTCTTCGCAGTCCAGGCTGCAGAGAAAATCTGGGGATTGTGGGAGGTCCCTGGGTATTTGAGGGGCCGGGAGGAGCCTATTTTCGATGTCTCTGCAGTCCAGCGCCATCTGGCGGAGTAGTACCCGAATGTAAGTATTCTATCTGGAGCAGGACGTACTGTATACGAAGAATATAAGTGCAGTGGGATTGCTGGAGAACTGAGTAAGCAAGGTGATGTGGAGGGGAACGGGGAATCAGTTGGACATGGAGTCATTTGGTTCCTATTTAAAAAGGGTTAGAATTTCCTGAAATACTTTTGTATGCATGGAAGCACGACTATACACCCTACAAATGTTCCCCTTGCATTACAAAGCCAGTATTCTGGCTAAAAATACTCCTTCAAAAGGCTAGGAGGAATATTTTTAGAAAAATAATATACTCATAGCCTTCTTGCTAATGTGAATATCTAGCAGACGTTTTACATGGGCAGAATAAGGGGAAAAAAGTTTATACTGTAAGTCACGCTTAATGTGCATCCTCACATATTAGGGCCTTTGTTCTTGCAAGTCAAGCTAAACAGTCATTCCGGTATTCAATGATTAACACATTTTCATGACAGCAACTTACTGGTTTCAGTCTGGAAATCCCGAAATCCATCAAATATCGATCTAGCTGGTCTTCGTTTTTTAGGAACTTTTAAAAAGAAAAACAAAAGATATACTGTAATATATATACAGCTAGACAGATTTAACCCTTTAAGTGCCAGCCTTCCTAGTTTTTGTCACCCTCTGTTGCCAGACCATGTTTCACTATTTTGCTCTCCACATGTTCAACTGATTTGTGAAGGGATTTCCCAGGAAAATTATATATTGCTTTTTTCAGCATCTTTTTCAGATGAAATGTCTTGTTTGGCCTTTTTTGTATATTCGTAATACTTTTGGGTGAAATATGTGCAAAAATTTTTTAAAAAAATACATTTTTTACAATTTGTAGAATTTTCTTGCAATAAAAAAATGTAAATTTATCAATAAAAATGTTGTTGCGTGTGAAATCCCAATTTCTCCTGGTTACAACGGTACCACATATGTATAGGTAGACACCCTTTCCTGCCCAGAGCACGCCCCCAAACTGAAACAGCACTTTAGGAGATTTTCTGAAAAAATACAACTACCGTATTTTTCGCCCTATAAGACGCACTTATTTTTCCCCAAAAGTGGGGGAAAAATGTCAGTGCGCCTTATCGGGCGAATGTAAAAAAAAAAAAAAAAATGAAAAAGAAAAAATAAAAAAAAAAAAAAAAAAATAATCACCCGTCCTCACCCAACGCTCCCGCGTTGTCTGGCACACTGCGAGAGGCCAGAGGAGCGGCGGGGGCTCTGTCCCGGCCCCGCCGCTGCGATCGCTGTCTTTTCAGGCAGCGATGACAGCGGCGGGGCCAGAGACAGAGCCCCTGCCGCTCCTCCATCTGCTGCCGGCCTCAGAGCACATGCGAGCACGAAGGTCCTGGCAGTGGGTGGGCGTGGCCTGCACAGGCGCAGGCCACGCCCACCCGCTGCCCGGACCTTCGTGATCGCATGTGGGGGAGCAGATGGAGGAGCGGCAGGGGCTCTGTCTCTGGCCCCGCCGCTGTCATCGCTGCCTGAAAAGACAGCGATCGCAGCGGCGGGGCCGGGACAGAGCCAGCTCGTGAATGGGGTGGGCGTGGCCTGCGTCGACGCTGCGGCGCAGGCCACGCCCACCCCATTCACGGAGCCGGCCGCTCAGCGCAGCGGTGTCAGCGGACAGGTGAGTTTACGTTTTTTTTTTTTTTACTATGGCGCCTGCCTGTACTAATGGGGGGAGGGGGGTGGGAATGGGGGGAGAGCGGCCACACTGCCTATGGGAATGGGGGGAGGGGGATGCCACACAGCCTTTGGGAATGGGGGGAGGGGTATGCCACACAGCCTATGGGAATGGGGGGAGGGGGATGCCACACAGCCTATGGGAATGGGGGGAGGGGTATGCCACACAGCCTATGGGAATGGGGGGAGGGGGATGCCACACAGCCTATGGGAATGGGGGGAGGGGTATGCCACACAGCCTATGGGAATGTGGGGAGGGGGATGCCACACAGCCTATGGGAATGTGGGGAGAGGGGGATGCCACACAGCCAATGGGTATATGGGGAATGGGAGGGGGGGATGCCACACTGGATATACAGGGAATGGGATGGGGGCATGCTACACTGTCTATGGAATGGGGGCATCCCACACTGCCTATGGGAATTGGATAGGGGAATGCCACACTGTCTGTAATGATGCGTTTTTGGTTTAAAATTTTTTTTTCTTATTTTCTTCCCCCAAATCCTAGGTGCGTCTTATGGGCAGGTGCGTCTTATAGGGCGAAAAATACGGTATATTATGTGCTATGCGCACCCTGCAGTTTTTCAAGGAAAACAACCTTTGACATTTAAAATACCCCCCCCAAACTATATATTTTCTGGAAGTACACACATTGAGCTTTCTAGGCATACCAGGCTTGTTGACATGGGTGCAGTTTTCTTGAAGTAATCCCTCAATTATTTGGTTGCACAGGGTTTCCATAAAAAAAAAAAAATGTATAAAAGAGCAGAATAAAAGACATGTTTTCCTAAAATAACAATATGCAAACAATAAAAAAACAAGCTAAATCTGAAAGCGCAAGGCCCTACGAACAGAACAATACCCAACATGCAAAGCTACTTCCAACCCTTTTAACTGCCAACCTACTTGAGACTTTGCCACCCTCGAGGGATCACAGCCCTTTTCCCCCTCCCCACCTCCCTCCTCCAAGCACCTGGCAAGACTGATCGATCAGGTGTGGGTGAGAGAAGCCAGTTGCCGGGTGACGCTAGCAGCCGCGACCCAGGGTGTGAGGGGGAGGCGATTTCTCGGGCTCACCTCGGCAGAGCCCGGGGGGGGGGGGCAAATCGGATGATCGCCTACCTCCCTCCTTCTCTGCCCAGCCGTCACCGGCATCTGACAGTAGAACTGCCGGGTGCCCCGATGACACCCGGCGGTGACGTCATTAGCCCATTTAACCGAAGGGGCGGGGCTAAAATCCAAGATGGCGGCCGCCATCGGAAGATGCGACGGAGGGAGGGCTGTTATGCCCCCCTCCAGAAGACAGAAGACCCGGGGGGGGGGGGGGTAATTGGAGCCCCCCCCCCCCATGAAGAGGAGAGGCGGCGGGAGTGGAGGTGAGTAACTGTCATTTTTTTTTTTTTTCACAGGCAATCCCGGCGGCTGCTGAAACGGGGGGGGGGGGGGGGGGCACCCTATTCCGGGCCCTCCCCTGCAGCCGGAGAAGCCCCGATCGGCGATCGGAGCCCCGCTGGCTGAAGAGGACACCCGGCCGGACCAAACAAGGGGTCAGGTAAGTGACTTTTTTAAAAACTTTTTTTTGTGTGATTGGGGAATGCCAGGCACGTAAAATTTACGTGGCTGGCATTTAAAGGGTTAAACATCCAAGATGGCGGCTCATGGAGCATCAGGCAGCCTGCAAACAAGAAGTGCCTTCCGACTGTGTCGCTCTGTATTCTGGGATTGCTGTCCTTTCCCTGACCCCAGCTCTGCTCTGTCTGAGCAAAGCACAGCTATAACCCCACCCCATGTACTTTATCTCGCTCTCCTCAGTATGTGGTGCTTCTGAGTCAAGATGGCGGCACCCATTTCCCAGAGTCCTGAACAGAGTTGCGGCCCAGTGGGGGAAAGAATAATAAGTAGGCGACTAAAAACAAATTAATTGGGGCGCTGGGGAATAGTTTTTTTTTTTTTTTTTAACGGTTTGGGCTTTTCATTAAATCATGCTGAAGGTCCGGTTTAAGGGACGGAGAGGCAACCACGTAAAATGTACGGGCTTGGCACTTAAAGGGTTAAACCTGTAGTAATTGTGGTACTGTGCAAAACATGAAGAACGAGTTGAGCATTTTTCACTTTCAGGTGATTCAAAGCACCTGGATTTTTTACGCATGTGCGAATAGCTGCTGGTATTTTTAATGACCCGCATGTGAAGATTTTATTTTACACTGGTGATTGCCGGCATAATATGAATGAAAGAAGCAAAGTCTGTGTTTTCTGTGTTCTGTGGTAGGACTGACACATCAAGCGTTATCCCATGGATGGAGCCTCTGATGCCTCCCCCATGTGACTCCCTGCATCACTGGAGGGTGTTTCCCAGTGATTTTCTTTTATAAAAATATTTTTTTTTAAATTATAGTTCCTACGTGTCTCATTAAAAGGAAAAAAAAATTTAAGAACGTATAAGTTTTTTTACATGCGTTTGAGGCAGGTATAAAAAGTATGAGTAAAAAAAATATGACAAATTGAAAAAAAAATATTTAAGAGAAAAATGTTTTCCCGCACAACAGACAAATTTGCTGAAACCGTCCTTAAGAGAATAAAGTAGCACAAAGCCCAGTTTAACTGCCCTCCCACGTCTCCCTCCCGCCCAGCACCTCGGGCGTGGCAGCCAGCTAGATGGTGACCTGATTAAAAGGGAAAAAAAGAAAAACGTTTTCCACCATCGAGGCCAGGGCCACACAGCATATTTTAGGATCGCCAATTGGTTGATCTAAAAAATGTCAGCCGGCGCCACCAGCCCGCTGCCCCGCATCCCAGGTCCGGGATGGCTGGGTACTGGAGCAGGCCACCGCTACATGGAAGTCAGGGACACAGGGGGGGTCCAGCAAGTGTTGAATGGACATGGGCGGCAGCGGCGTGGGACTATCAGCGATCACGCTAATCAAGGGATTAATGGTGAGTTTAGTGTTTATTATTTGTCTGCCTGCAGAATGTATTTAAAATCAACTTTTATTCTCCGGTAATGCACAGGTAGGTAGCAAGGTAGTCATCGACAACAAAAATATTATTCTGCCTAAAGGGAAATATCAGACCTAAGATAAAAAGAGGCAGATGGGGAGGAATCGCCACCTTTTTATTTTAGGTCTGATGTTCCCCTTTAAGCAAAATAATATTTTAAACTTACCTTTTGGACATCACCGCTGCCTGCTGCAGCGACATCTGGCTGCTTCGAGGCCTGATCCTCTGTCCCCCGGCTAGCTTAACCGGCTGTAAATGACAACACAGCTTAAGCCTTGCTCTTCAAAGTCCCATGCCACTCAGAGAAGTCTCACAGGATTTTGGGCAGTTCCATTGCATCCCATTCACGGGCACTGCACAGGCGCGAGATTGGGGGCCGCGTGCGGTGCCTGATGGGATGCAATGGAGCTGCCTATTGGGAGGGTCCGAGGGAGTAAAAATTCCCCATAGGTAAAACCAGATGTGGGGGCAGCAGTTCAGTGAGGTTTTAACCTCCTCCAATGTTCCTCTTTAAGACTTTAACCCTTCTAGTGCCAACGACGTGACTCTCACGTAGCTGCCTCTCCAACCGTTAAGTGCCAGCTACGCGAGAGTCACGTAGCTGACTTTAGAGCCCCATAAAAAAATAAAAAAGTAAAAAAAAAAGATACAGACTTACCTGACCCCTCAGTGCCAGCGATTCTGTACAAGAATCAAGTAGTAGATTTCCGCCCCCGGGCTTCTGATCTTCAGGAGGGGGCTCGGAATAGCTGGTCCCATAGCTGGTCTGGGTCGGTAATGCTGGGTAAGGGGGACCCTACGTCATTTTTTGGGGGGATTTTAAGGGTTTTTAACCCTTAAAATTCCCCCCCAAAAATGAGGTCCCCCTCCCCTGGGAGGGGGGACCCTACGTCATTTTTTTTTTTTTTTTTTAAGTTATCCCCTTACAACTGTGCAATCATATTGCATAGTTGTATTCTATCTGAAATCTCCTAAACTGCTGTTTCAGTTTGGGGGAGTTTCCTGGGCAGGAAATGGTGTCTACCAATACATATGTGGTACCGTTGTAACCGGGAGAAATAGGGCTTTATATTAATATTTTATTAAAAACTTACATTTTTTATTAGAAAAAAACACTACAAATTGTAAAAAATAGTGGGGTTTTTTTGCACATATTTCACCCAAAAGTATTGAGAATACACTAAAAAAAAGGCCAGGCTCTGCTGAAAAAAACAATATATAATTTTCCTGGAAAATCCCTGGAAATCCCTTCAAAAATCCAGGTTGAACACGTGTAGCGCAAAAACGTGAAAAGTAGTCCGGCAACAGAGTGACAAAAAATCTCGGTAGGCTGGCACTTAAAGGGTTAAAGTTCATTATAAAGTGCATGACAACCACGTGTAGACTGACCTCTTTCCACCCCACAAACTGATTGGTACATGTAAACTGTATAAACCTTACCCCCAAACATTTCAGGCTCCACAAGGATCTCTTGTTTCTGTGGAATTGGTGCTCGGACGTCATCTCTGAAAAAGACCACCAGCAGAGTTTATTCTCAAAGTAAATCATTATTCAATATTAATACCATCTGGTAACACTGGATAAATTAAAAAAGGGACTGTAAACCCAATATCAAAAATAAGGCAGCAAGCAGCTCACCTGATGCCTGTACTCCATTTCCAGTGTAGGGTAGAAGCCTTATTGGTTTGCCCTCCTTTCAATACATTCAGTTCATGGTCCCTTCCAGGACCACACAAAAAGGATCTAACAGCTATTCTGTCCCTTGGTGCTCTTAGCGCGAACACGGTAAGCCACAGTGGTCCCGCAGTTGTCTCTGACCACATGACTCCTAAAGATAAACCAGGACATGCCCTTCCCAGCTCAGCCACAATCCAGAAATTGAAGGAAGGAAATAATACACAAGGTATTTACATATTCTCTGCTTGAGATGGCTTATGTTATTCTGTTCCCGAGGGGGGATATTGTAGGAGGCAGTTAGTGAGCCTGGACAGGGACTTTACAGAGCTTGTGGGACCTCAAAATATCTAGGAATTAGGATTTTGTTTACTGCATAATTAGCATGACTAGAATGGAACAGAAAATCAATGCTATCAGCAGATCATAGTTTGCTAATGCTTTTTGGTTTCATTTGTTTTGAAGGCAAAGAGGGGAAATGGCCACCTTTGGTCATAAGAGAAATATAGAGTCCGACAAAGCAACACTCATTCCTTCCATTCTTCTGCCCATCAGGTACAGCACCATTACTTGTAACACATCATCGGGGCTCTTGTACAGTGGGAGAAATCAGCTTCTGACACAACAAGCACCAAGTATTGGCACTCTCTTAGAATCAATAACCTGGGGGCGTGTCCTGGCAATGGCGGAGTGCAGACGTGGGTAGCTTTACTCCCGGACCCCAGACCCCTTAATTAGCTTGAGCACCGCTAATTTTGGCCACCTGAAGCATGTCTAAGAAGAGGGGGAAGAAGAGTGGAGACAGGGGAGACAGGAGGACTCCCCCGAAATGGGCGACGGCGGGCAAGTGGCTTACCGGCGGGAGAGGCGCGAGGAGCGGCATGGCGGCGGGTCCCGAGGAATACCAAGTGATGGAGGCAGCCAGCCTTGTCCCATCGCACAGTGAGGCTTCAGACCCGGAGAGCGTGGAGTCCCGGGGCCATTCGTCCGACCGCGGAGCTGAGGGGCGAGGAGAGATGCTGGCCGGGGAGCCGGAGGAGCGAGGTGGGTGCAGCAAAATGGTGGCCGCGGAGCCGGAGGAGGCCGCATCACCGCCCGCATCACGGGCCGCGTCATGGCCCGCACTAAGATCACCGGAGGGCCCCGCTCGGAGGGGAGGGGGAGCGGAGACCCAGACTGCCGACGGAGGCTCGGCGAAGACGCAGCTGCTTGGTGGGGCACCGCAGCAGAGTGCAGGGAGCCAGGAGGCTGCTCTAAACACAGTCCACACCATCGGGCCCCTGGGACATTGTGACAATAAAGTACCGCACTCCCTGGCCTTTTCCCCTACACACATGCAGGCCGGGCAGCAGGGGATAAGCTGGGCGGTTGTTCCTCCTACAGGCCCCGCAATAGGGGAAGTGGCACAGGGCGCAGAGAATGGCAGGGCGCCCTCACACCTTAAACTGTCTAAATACGCCTTTGAGCCCAGAGAAAGCAACAGCATGCCTGCCCCGGGAATCTCTGTTTCGGTCGCTGAGGCTGCCCAGTCAGGGAAATCACCCCATATACATTATGGCCGTTTTGAAGCCGCCCAGGGAGCACGGCCGGCCGGGCTCGGATCCCCTCAGTTGCTGGGCTCCCCCCCATCCCCGCTGGTGCCGTCCCCGGGGGGAGTGAGCGACAAAGCCGGGTTGGGGCTTTCACCCATGTCCCCAGGGTCCTTCTCGTCTCCATCTGGCGCCCGCCCGGTGTCCCCACCTGGGCAGTTTTTCTCTCTCGATGGAGGGTCCCCCGAAGTGCCTCAACCCCAAGCCACTGAAATCCACCTAGAAACCCTCTCGCTTCTAAAAGGGATTCCGTCACGATCTGACATTGAAAGTCTCATCGCAAAATATGAAGCAACCTTTCAAAGGGAACTGACAACTGTTAAACATCAGGTCTCAGAAGTGGATCTAAGAGTTACTGCGCTAGAGGCGGAGAGTGTAACGGCAGCCGGCCGCGTGCAGGCGTTAGAATCCAGATGCGCCCGGCAAGAAGCGATGCTGCAAACGTGCCTCCTTCATATGGACGACCTGGAAAACAGGAGCAGGCGGAACAACCTCCGTTTGCGGGGCATCCCTGAAGCGGCTGGGGTAGAAAACCTACAGCGCATCGTCTCAAAAATCTTTAACACGATCCTTGACCGAGACCCAGCGACCACCATTGAGCTTGACAGAGTACACCGGGCCTTAGGCCCCAAAAGTCCGGATCCAGCTTTTCCTCGTGACGTGGTGTGCAAAGTCCACTTGTTCTCCCTTAAAGAAGAGATACTTCGGAAAGCCTGGCACAGGGGAACTGTTGAATTTGATGGTGCGGCTGTTAAAATTCTCCAGGACCTCTCCAAACGGACTTTGCAGATGCGGAAGGCCCTTAAGCCCCTTCTTGAAGTTATCCTATCAAACGGGGCCACCTACAGATGGGGATATCCCTTCCACCTGATTGTGAGGAGAGAGCAACGCAATTTCATTCTGAAGTCTCCTTTGGACTTGGAGAGTCTGTTTGAGTTTCTCGGCTGCGAGCCCGTCCAGATCCCAGATTGGTTGTCGCCGGAGTTTCCACACGCTGTGCAGGAGCCTGTGGGTGGCCCACGGAGAGGCCCGAGGAACTATCGCGACCTGCAGCGCCTCAAGAGGTCCTCTGCCCCGTATGGGAGCGGGTTGCCTCGCTCTTTGCGGGGCGGCACACCTGTGCTGCGGCCCCGTGCGGGACACCTGGGAGGGCGGTCCGGGGGGCCGGGGCCTACCCCTCGCCCTCTGGCCCCCCCGGCTGGGGGGTTAGGGGGTGCCTCAGCGAGCCCCAAGAGGGGGGGTCTGATGTTGACTTCCCCCGATGTGGCGCCCCTCCCCTCCTCTTGTTTTCTCTCGGCTTCGGCAATGAGCCAGTGAGATGGTCCAATCCCACTCGGGAGTGGCAACACTAATTGACGTGCCTCCCAGAGACGAGCCCCTTGGGCTTGGTCCCCATGGTGATGTTGTTAAGCTATCATGTTCTTAGGTTATTGTTGTATACATGTGGTCTTCTTCTCCCTAGCATGGTTATTGTTAATATAGGTGGTTTATTGGCTGGTATACGTGTCTGGAAAGGGGTCGGGGGACGGTGGGGTCCACACCCCTGGGTTCCGCTTTCCCTGCTAGACGCTGTACCCCCCAATAGGAGGGGCCTTTCGGACGCCTAGGCAACTGAGGCCCCGTTTTATCCATACTTGGATTAGTACTGTTATTTCTAGTTTGTTCTGTTCTGTGTTCTAATTTTTGGTTATAGTGTACCCCCCCCCCTCACAGGGGTAGATTAGCTACCCTCATACCCCCCCCTCCCTCTCTTCCCCTCCCCCTCTCTAAGTGGGTGCTGGGCAGGCACTTGTTGGCGCCATGGCTAGGGGAGATAAACCAGCAAACCCGTCCAAGGTCATATCTAAAATTAACATAGTCTCCCTGAACGTTAAAGGGCTTAACAGCCCGGGAAAAAGGTCCCTCATATTGAGAAATCTCAAGGGGCTTGAAGCCCAAATAGCATTCCTGCAGGAAACGCATTTCAAGGCCGGTGGTCCGCCCTCGCTGGGTAACAGATCCTTTCAAAAAAGTTACCACAGCTACTCCCCGGACTCAAGGTCTCGGGGGGTCTGCATTCTAATCGATGCCAATCTCCCGTGGGAGCTTACTGACTATAAAACAGACGGGGAGGGTCGCTGGATCTTCCTAAAAGGGAGGATAGCGTCTCATCCCTACACCTTTGCCAATCTTTACCTGCCGAATTCGGGTCAGACCGCCTTCCTTGAAAAAGCAACGGAGATCCTCTCGACCTTCAGGGAGGGGGAGCTGATTGTTGGGGGAAGATTTTAATTTGACATTAGACCCACTTATAGATACCTCCTAAGGGGGCACCTCCGATGTCCTACACTAAACTTAATAGGCTTAAGAAAGTAATTGCCCTGCACCAGCTGATAGACCCCTGGAGAATCCTCCATCCGTTGGATAAGGACTACACGTTCTTCTCCGCCCCTCACAATTCTTATTCCCGGTTAGACTTCTTCCTCATCCCTCATGCCTCTTTACCCAGGGTCTCTGCAGCGGAGATCGGCAATATCACCGTCTCCGACCATGCCCCAGTCAAGCTCACAGTGACTCTACCGAGCCCTTTTATGAAGGGATGGTCCTGGAGGCTCAACAACTCCTTGCTAGAAGATCAGGAAGTCATGGAGGAAGTCCAAAAAGAACTCCAGGAGTTCTTCGCCCTTAATGCCTCCCCTGAGATAGGCCCGGGAGTCTTGTGGGAATCCCATAAATGTGTCATTAGGGGGATTTTTATCAAGATCGGCTCCCGAATAAAAAGGAAGAGAACAAAACGCACGCTGGAGCTCCTGACGGAGATCAGGAAACTTGAGATGCTACATAAACAATCCCTGGCAGCTGCCCACCTGGCAACATTGACGTCCCTAAGGGAACAGCTAAAAACGCTGAGCTGCGATAAGCTGAAGGCTCAATTAACTAAATGTCGGAGAGCCTTTTACGAGTCGGGGGACAAATGTGGCAGGCTCTTGGCCAGGGCTCTTCGATCAGAGAGGGCGAGGACATACATCCCGAAAATCACGGACCCGGATGGTCGGGTCAGACACCTAACTAGTGAGATTGCCGAGTCCTTCAGGAGGTTCTACCAATCTCTGTACAACCTCCCAGAGGTCCGGAGACCTGACCAGCTGTCCGTAATAGATAGATACATCATAGAGTCGGGGATGCCCAACTTGCCGCCGGATATGGTCGAGGGGTTGGAGGAGCCTATCTCACTGATAGAGCTACAGAGGGCGGTCGGGGAAGCGAAAGGGGGGAAAGCCCCGGGACCTGATGGGTTCCCGGCGCTCTACTATAAAAAGTTCCTGCCGATCCTGGCCCCCAGAATGCTATCGGTCTTCAACTCGGTCAGGGACGGAGGCTCTTTTCCGACAGACTCCCTAAGAGCATTCATTACTGTGCTGCCGAAGGAAGGGAAAGACCCCTCACAATGTGGCAGCTACAGACCGATTTCACTCTTAAATTCAGATATTAAATTATTCGCTAAAATCCTAGCCACTAGAATAGCCCCGCACCTCCACCACGTAATCGGGTTGGACCAAGTAGGTTTCATGCCACACAGGGAAGCGAGGGACAACACTGTTAAAGTGTTGAACCTAATCCATACTACTCAGCAGAAGAGCGTGCAGGCCCTTCTCCTCGCGACCGACGCCGAGAAGGCTTTTGATAGGGTTAATTGGCTCTTTATGAGGGCCACCCTACGTCACCTGGGCCTCGGCCCTAATGCGCTAGGCTGGATCTTCAGTCTTTACGATGGGCCCTCGGCGTCGGTCCGAGTGAACGGCATGTTCTCGGACTCTTAGCATCTCGAATGGGACGAGGCAGGGGTGCCCGCTGTCTCCCCTGATTTTTATCTTGACCCTGGAACCACTATTATGTAGGATTCGCGGGCACCCAGACATCAGAGGTCCGAGAGGTAAGGTGGCGGAATATAAAGTAGCTGCATACGCGGACGATCTGATCTTCTGCTTGACAGGTCCAGAAATCACACTACCCAACTTAATGGAAGAGCTCAAGCTCTACGGGGAACTCTCTGGGTACAAAATAAATTACTCCAAATCGGAAATGCTCAACATAAACATCCCGACAGAACGGTTCTCTCGTATACGGAACTCGTTCCCCTTCAAATGGGCTAAGGAGAGCCTCACATATCTGGGGACAAAAATTGGAAGTGACCTCTCCAAAATCTTTTGCCTAAACTTCCCACCTCTCCTCCAAAAATTCCAGGAGGATATCTCTAAATGGTCTCTGGGAAAGTTATCATGGTTCGGGCGGTGTAACGCCTTGAAGATGAATCTTCTCCCTAGGCTGCTATATCTTCTGCAGGCCCTCCCTATAGCAATCCCACCAGCCTATCTGCGGGAGATGAGGTCCCTCTTTGCCAGATTTGTTTGGGGAGGAAAACGGCACAGGATTGATAGAGACACGCTCACCAGGGCTAAGGAGAACGGGGGAATAGGGTTCCCGGATCCAGTTAAGTACCACTCCGCTGTACATCTAGGGAGAATTGTAGACTGGTGCCTCCATGGGAGTAACAAGCAGTGGGTTGGCATGGAACAGGAGGCTGCGGAGACATCCTTACAAAACATTATGTGGCTGGAGGGGAGGGACGTGCCCCGGGCTCTCAAACATCCCACCATAGGAACTACCATGAAGATAGGAAAGTTAACAGCCGGCCTCCCGGAAATCTCCCCCAGTCCCTCCCCTTTGACTCCTGTCCTGGGAAACCCAACCTTCCCCCCGGGCTGCGAGGGGCCGAGATCGAGGGAGTGGAGAGAGGCGGGAGTCCACAGAGTACAACACTTTTGGTCGGAGGGTGGATGGGCGGATCTTTCTTCATTAGCCCAGGCCAGGGGGCTTTCGGAATGGTCAAGTTGGCAGAGCACGCAACTTCGGCACTTCCTGGGGTCCCTTGGGGATTTCCCCCTTCGGCACAGGCCCCTCACAACCTTTGAAGAAATCTGCACAAGTAACAATCCACAGACACACGTACTCTCCCGCATGTATAAGCTACTTATCTCCTCCATGTCGGAAAAGGTGCCGCCTTACATTGGAAAGTGGGAGCGAGACTTGGGTGTAACCTTGTCACCGGATCAGATTGGGAGGCTTCTCTCCGCGCCACATAAAACCTCAATTTGCACTAAATTCCAGGAGTGTAATTACAAGCTACTCACCCGGTGGTACGCAGTCCCCACCGTGGTCGGTAAGTGGGCACCTGGCTCTTCGACTGACTGCTGGAGATGTGGTGCGGAGCGGGGTGACCTTCTACACACTTTCTGGTCTTGCCCCAAGATACGTCCCTTTTGGGAAGCCGTCAGGAGGATAATAAACGATGTTTCGGAATATCACCTGCCTGACGATCCGGGCGCGTGTCTGCTCCACCTAACCAATGCCCCCTTTAAGGGTTATAAGAAGTCTCTACAGTGTCAGTTACTGAATGCAGCAAAAGCCTGCATCCCGCTGGTGTGGAGGCAGGAAAGTCCCCCTTCGCTGGCAACCTGGGTTCTAAAGGTGAACGATATTATGCGCTTTGAGAGCCTCATATTAACGAGAGATGGAGGATCCGAAAAGTTTACCACCACATGGTATAATTGGATGCAGTTCCTAGACTCAGATGCCTGTAAGGCAATCTTGGAGTCTTCATTAGGAAGGTAAACCCCGGCATCCGGGTTACTACAAAAGCCTGAGCAGGAGGTTCTACATCCCCTCCCCCCCCCCCCCCCCGGTTCTGTCTGCTCGCTGGTCTCCTTCCCCCCCCCCCCCTCCAACGCCTGCGTTGGGGAGCTCTAGCATCCCCTCTTCCTTGTCCCTATAACCCGCCATACCCTTTTTGTTTCTGTTTTATAGGGTTTTAGTAACATAGATCAAGTTGTTATCTGAGCCATTCGGTTTGATAGTCTGCATATGAAACATGTTTGTAGAAACGTAATTTTTTTTAATTTGAAACCCAGTGTTTTCGACTATGTCTGTTTTTTTCTCTGTTATTTTGTTGATAATCCATAAATAAAGAATTTATAAAAAAAAAAGAATCAATAACCTTTCAAAATGCATGTTTGATACAAGTGTCAGATTAAATATTCAATGAAGCTGGTTGATCACCCACTCAGGGTTTTTCCATAGAGAGATGAAAACACCCCAATGGTGTCACCAATGACAGAAAAAAAATCAGTGACTTACTATGACTTACTCATGAAAGATTTGGGCTTTGGGCATCATTAACTTACTCTGCAGCAGGACGGACACTGGACGCCCCTGCAGTACTCGTGCTTGGCTCTTCCACAGTGCCGCCGCCGCCGCCATCCAGGAACATCGTGACTGCCATTTCTAAGTTGTGACCGCATGCTTCTAACATATGCTTGGCCACACTCTCACTGGCTCCTAAGTGAAAAAGGAAAAGAAATCAATATTGCAGGCAAACGACTCGTGGCTGGGACATTTCCCAAAATACCATCAGCAAGTTAGAAACATAGAAGGAGAGCATACGGTCCATCTAGTCTGCCCTTATGTGTATACTGTATGTTCTCTTTATCTTAGGATAGATGTGTGCTTATCCCAGGCAGGTTTACATTCAGTGACTGTTGATTTTTCAACTACCTCTGCTGGAAGTTTGTTCCAAGCATCTACTACTCTTTCTGTAAAATAATATTTTCTAACATTGCTCCTGATCTTCCCCCCGACTAGCTTCAGGTTGTGCCCCCTTGTTCTATCATTAAAGGAGCACTATCACGAAATTGTGTAATATTAAAAATCCATATAAACCCATCGGCTAATGAAAGGAGGGGTCACATACACCCGAACTGAATAAAACTCCCACCAAGCTTTTGTTTTTATTTCTCCAGGTAGGAATAAAATCCAGAGGTTTAGTATATGAGGGGTGACATGTCGAGCCTGTCACCCAATGTCCTCTTCCTTCCATTAAAAAAAATAAAAAGAAAAGACAAGCCTGGCTGGATATTTTTTAAAGTTGGGTATATAAATGACCCCTCCTCCCGCCATCCAGCATATTTATATGGATTTTTATTATTGGCCCATTTTTTCGCAATAGTGCTCCTTTAAGTTTCTTCTTAGAAACACTTCCCTTCTGAACCTTAATCAATTATTTTACATATGTAAAGGTCTCAATCATGTCCCCCCTCTCCCTTCTTTCCTCCAGACTGTACAAATTAAGTTCTTTAAGTCTCTCCTGATAAGTTTTAAGTTTAAGCCCTTCTACCATTTTTGTTGCCAACCTTTGGACCTGTTCTATTTGAATAATGTCTTTTTGCAGGTAAGTTCTCCAGACCTGCACACAGTATTCTAGCTGTGGCCTCACCAGGGCTCTATACAGCGGCATCACAACCTCCCTCTTCCTACTGGTGATGCCTCGAGCTATGCAGCCGAGCATCCTGCTTGCTTTTCCCACTGCCTGGCTACACTGTCCACTCATCTTGCAGCTATCAGTAATCAGTACCCCTAAATCTCTCTCCTCTGAGGTCCTGGCTAACACAGTACTGCCCATACGGTACTCAGAGCAGGGATTCCTTCTACCCAAGTGCAGGATTTTACATTTAGAGACATTACACTACAGTTTACACAGTTTTGACCATTTATCCAGTAAAGCGAAATCATTTTCCATGTTGCAGACACCTCCAGGAATATCCACCCTATTACTAACCTTTGTATCATCAGCAAACAGACAAACTTTTCCTACCAAGCCTTCTCCTATGTCACTTATAAACATATTAAAAACAGAGCCTTGCGGCACACCACTTGTAACTCGCCTTTGTTCAGATTGCACGCCATTTACAACAACGCACTGATACCGATCCCTCAGCCAACTGGAAATCCACTGAACTATGCAGGGATTGAGTCCTACCTTCAATAACTTATCTATGAGCTCTTTATGTGGCACAGTGTCAAAGGCTTTGCTAAAATCCAGATAGATGAAGGTGGTGCTGTGGATATCACCTAACACTTTAGCGACATTGTCAAAGAAATCAATAAGATTGGTCTGACAAGTTGCCTTACCCTTGGAAAAAAAACCATCTTTGGAAACCTTAGTAGAAATGGTGTTTTGGGGTTTGATGCTGTGGACCAGGCATACCCAAACTGTAGCCTGCCATGTGTGGCCTGTGGGGCTATCTGATGTGAATACAGAGTTGGGCAGGTAGAGATGCGTTCTCGCTTATCTGCGCTTTGTTTCCCATGTCTCACCAAGACAGAAGCTGCAGAATTAGAAGCCAGGACACTTCTCCAACTTCTGAAACTTGGCCATTAAATTACTTTTAGGTATGTGATTTGCACAATAAAATTAGAATTACCAAACTTTGGAATAGGTCTCAGGGCCTGGTGAATATAGTTCTCAAGTTGAGAAAGATTGGTGACCCCTGCTGTAGACTGTGTGATTTCAGCAACATCCCCCTTTTCCCTTTAGAATGAAATTAGAATTCAAGTATTATTTCTAGTCTCCCCTAAATAAGCTACACTTCCCTGATCACCCCAATGTTGCTATGAGCAGTGGAGGATCAAATCTGCTTTGGTCCTTTAAGAGATGCAAACCCCTTACATGTCATATCTAATTACACGCACACATACCTTCAGCACGCCACAGATTTCTTTGCAGTCTGTTACCTTCTCTCTACTCACCTCTCATCTTCCCTACCTGTCACCGACAATGAAGTGTATGCAGGTCGGACCAATTTTGTACAAAATGCTGGGCTGCAAACTGACAGTGGTTTGGGTCATCCAAGAAGCTGGAGCCCCACCATCACAACCCCTGGTTTAACCTGCACTGCCCCCCCCCCCCCCCCCCCCCCCCGTGCAAAATGTGGCCCTGCAACTTGCATTCATGTGGAAGTACTGTCAGCGGACGATGACAGGGTTATATTTCCCAGGGTCACATCACTGATTTCTTCCGATGGCAACATCCCCAGGCTTCCGTGAAGCTGTGGCATGCACCCACGCTCAGCCATTCAGAGGCTGTGAACGGGAGAGCTCCCCAGGCTACAGGGAAACCGAGGATGTGGCCAGGAGGCATGTCAGCCAGCATTCCTGACAACAGCCGATCGGCAAGCTTTTTCTTTTAACCGGGCCAACGTCGAGCCGGCTGCAATGTCTGTGGTACTTAAGTGAAGGTAAAAAGGGGTTTTGTGCTGCTTTGAGGTGTAAAAAGGAGTCTGGAAGCTGGACAAAACCCTTATGTTCCACTTCCAGAGAGCATCTTTAATTTGAGACCCCTGCTCCCATATCCAGCAATTCAGAACTGGGGATGAGGCTTTTTTGATCCTGATTTCTTAGCATCTAAATAGAGCCGTATTGGCGATAATTAATATGCATGGCATACGGCGCAGATTGGGCAAAAGCCCGCAGATTTGCCACAGTACTGGGGAAAGGTGAGTTTTTATGGGTGATCTGGGGTTTTGTTCCACTTTACAGCTTTTGCCATTTTAGCCTGGACAATGTCTTTATAGTCACTATTTGTTGCCCCACAGATGATGGCTCCTAGTCCAGCACTGGCTGCCTTCCCTTATTGCATGATCCATGTCCCAGCCGACTCCAACACGACACCCCCATCCAGCCACATTTATGTCAGCATGCCCCCTTCTTTGCAGTAAATGGAGGGGCATGCTAGGTCTTGAGATATTCCCTCCTTTATACTCAATGGACGGGCATGCCAGTATTACAGTGACATAAATTGGACGATCAGGTAAGGCAGCGCCAGACTAGGAGGAGCCAACATCTGCGGAGGAGAAAACGGCAGTATTCAGCTTTTTTCATTTTAGCCTGGACAATGTCTTTAAAGTGGAACAAAACTTAGCAGTGATCGGCCAGGAATGTAAAAGTTTCCAGGGCCGGACGCTGGCTTTCCCCCCGGGAATCCAGAATCGGGATGCCCCTCTGTGTGAAACCCCCAGGATGCACATAAAAACTCACCTTTCCCCCATCCAACAGCGAATGCCGCCATCATCATTTGGCAGGCAGCTCTCATTGCTTACAATGGAGAGTGTGCACTGCCGCATCCCTGGAGTTTGCGCATCCGAATGACATAGCCTCAGTGACAAGCAATCAATACCAGTTAATACATAAGTATGATCGCAAGTGGGATCGCATGGAAGGTGGCACCTTTCATGCGATCCCACTCCTGAGATTGTGGTATAAACCATTTTACTATCATTCTAACATGCTGTGATTTTTGTCATACTTATGTATTAACTGGTATTGATTGCTTGTCACTTGTGACGCAGCTTATCACTCTGTACTCATAGATGTATTCCTGTTATATGTTATGTCTTAACTATTGATGTACAGATAATGAACTGGTTAATAACCCTCAGAGAATTTTTTTTAGCAATGGCCTCTTGTCAGCATGGTAATGTATCATTACCTAGCCTAGCATGTAATCATATTGTGGATCATTGTTATCTCATTACTCTCATTTTTTCATTTGAGGTCTGCTAAACCTCTGAGGATTATGAACGAATTTTTCTGACAGTGTTTTTGGCCACTCGTGTATCTTTTTATTATGTGACTATCAATTATCTTTTGTATAATACACTTTTCTAAACGCAAATTGTTCAGTGTGGTGTGCATCCTTTCAACCATCTCCAGTTGCTTCAGTTTAGTTGGGATTTTTTGTGGAAGACGATCCCAGAGAGGACTAGCACCCACCCTCTTAACTCTTTCCTGCTTATCTGTGATTTAGGTGTGCTGTTACCACTATTGATTACTGACCTTTTCCTGACTCCAGCTCTGCTCTGTATGAGCAAAGCACAGCTATAACCCGCCCCCTGTACTTTATCCCAATCTCCTCTCCTTAGTACGTGTGATGCCTCTGAGTCAAGATGGCGGCACCCATATCCTAAAGTCCTAAACAGAGTTGCAGCCCAGTGGGGGATAGAATAATAAGTGACTAAAAACGTAAAATATATTAATCTTAGATGTTGGGGAATCGTTTTTTAAGGGTTTGGGATTTTCAATAAATCATGGTGATGGTCCAGTTTAAATAATGTACAATGGGATTACTAACAGGAAAGCCAGATGAATGGCTCTGCACTATAACACGATGTGAGATAAAGAATGAGTCTGGAGTTGCCCTTTACACGTATTGGCAGTAATGGCTTGGCAGCCTATGCTATGCCCCTCGGCACGTCAGGAAGCTGGGGTGGGGGGTAGTAAATATCAGGCAGCGCCCCCATAGCTGCGGATGAGCCCCGTCCAGCCCATGCACCCTCCATCCTCTCACCGGTTATGGATATGAACTCCTTCAGCAACTGAGCGGGGACCCCACAATCCGCCTCCATCTTCCCGGCGCCACGGTAGATGCTAATTCCTAGCCAGTGAAAGGACCTCTGATGACATCATGCCCATGTGACCGGACATAGGCGGAGCCAGTCAGTCTCGAGTCTGCAAGAAAAACAGTTGTTTCCCCGGGTTTACGAGTGGTTTGTTTGCGAGGCCGAGGGCAGAAGACCTTCAGGAGCAGGTGAGTTTTACCTTTTGCTAAATACTCTGCAGGGGCGCCATCTTCCCGGCGCCACACAACAAGCCGTGACGTCACTAGCCTCCGCCGACACCTAATTCCTCGCATTCGTGAGGCAAATGCACCGCTAGTGATTATGTCTCCGTCTCGCGGCCGCACAGCTATCACACGCTGCAGAACTCCAGGGCTGCGCAGCTCCTTTAGGAACTTTCCCCAGACGTATAGCAATTGGGTTACTCATAAAGAAGCCGTCAATTTGGCCTTCTTACACTTTCCAGCCATATCGGCGGCCATGTTTTTGGAGCCTAAGACTATAGCATGCGGTGCTTTAACCCCTATAGCGGGGACGCTGAGGAAGACTGAGTGTCTCCCCCTAGAAAATTAGCTGCCGCCACCTCCTGACGTAAGAGTTGATGTCGCGCACACAACTTTATTAAAAATTGTATTGCATATACCTGGTGTACTTTTAAAGAGGAATAACATCCAATGAGTTTACTTTATTGGGTTTTGTTCTTCTTTGATGGGGCATCCCGATTTCCCCACCATGTGTATCCCCGGAATCTCCCAAAAATGTACCTTTATTTCATTCCCATATCCCCACATGCCATACTGTTTTTTCTTGCAACGCTGAAAAACTGAATGGCGCGCCTAGGCTAAAGGTATAGCGGGTATGCAGCTTGGGATCATCAGTAAAGAGAGACTCTTTTAAACTCTTGGGAGGTTGTTGCTCCTCTTTAAAGAGGAACAAAACCTAAACATTTTACTATCTTGAGTTTTGTTCTTCCTAACTGGGGCATTCTAATTTGGGATGCCCCTCTGTGTGTAGGATCGCCCTTAAAAACTCATCTTTTGCTCGTTCCCACTGTGCATGCATGGACTGTATAGCCAATCACCAGCACGCATTTCATTCAGACCTTCTGTGGCTCACTGAGGTCAGTGCTACAAGAAAATCTGAATGGAGGGAGTGCCTCATCCCACATCCCTTGCATTTAGCTGTGGGGGCGTGTCCAAGGCAGCCATTCAGAAAGACTTGCTGTACTCACAGTACCTAGATGTGGCGTGGGCTCAGGAAAAAGGTGAGTGGATTGGGGGTAATTTTTTGTGGGGCTGATCTAGTATGTTAGCAAGTATGTGTTTTATGGAAGCAGTTTACACTACCTGCAATCTGTTGCTACTGGCAATCATACACCAAGAAGAGAGAAGTGAGTCCTTTACACACAGAACAGTCCTGCTATGACCACTGCTGAGGTGAGGGAGCTCACTCAACCTTACACATACCCAGCAGCAGTGTTCTGTGCAATCTAATCTGTTCCTATTGGCAACATACACCAAATCTGCACTTGGTGTACGTTGCCAATAGCAACAGATTGCAGCTGGTGAAAACTGCTTCCATACCGTTAGAAAAAAATACAAGATCAGCACCTTTTAAGACATCCCTTTTGCCACACAAAATGATACATTTGCAAAAATTCAATGGAAAGTGGCAGGGCCGGCTCCAGGTTTATGTGGGCCCTTGGGCGGTATGGTCTCAGTGGGCCCCCCACCTCGAACACTGAGCACACTGCTAGCCAGGGAAAGAGGGGGAAAGTGAAAAACTGCTGCACAATTCTGCTTGTGTGTGGCACCACCACCTCCACCAATCAGCAGGTGTGTCTCTGCAGCGTGCAGCATTTTTCCATGTCCCCAATTGGTGGCTGGTTTATGTGGACCAGGGGAGGATTGCTGTGGGCCAAAACTCAAGAGCATAAACCTTATTTGGATGCCCCACAATGTGCCAATGTGTGAGCTCACTGGAGAGGAGACAGGACTTCTTCAAAGAGGAACAACATCTGGGACTTTCAGTCTGTTCTTTTCCAGAGGGGCATCAAGATTTAGGATGCCCTGGGGTATTCAAAATCGGGATGCCCCAGGGATGGAAAATCGGCCTTCCTATAGTTTTAGACTCCAGGGAGGCAGGTTTAGCTCTTTAAAGAGAAACATTGGTGTGTTTCTCTGGGCATTCCAATTTGGGATGCCCCACTGTGTGAAACCCTGCCTCACCCACACAGCTTACCTTTGCAAAGGTCCCAGACTACCACATTCCTGGCCTCCCTGCTTCTGAGCTGCTCTTCTTCAGTTTCCAAGATGGCAAAAAGTGAAGGCCAGCCCTGGAATCTCTCCTCTCGCTCTCCACCCCCCCCCCCCCCTCTGTCACCTTGCTCTCTCTCCCCCCCTCTCTTCGCTCTCTCCTTGCTCCACTATGTTCCTCAGCAATTCCTCCCAACAAGATGCTCTCGCTATTGTGGCTTCTTGTCCCCAGGCTCACCGACCCAGGAGAAGAGGCAAGTATGGTAGAGCGAGGGGTGGCAGTAGGTGGTGGTTAGGTGTGCATGGGAAGTCTGTAGATCAAAACCCTATGTGACCAGCCTTGCTGTGGAATGACCCACTGTGTGCAATTACCTGTGGATCTAAGCTTTCTGGCGATCCTACTGCACATGTGTGGAGTGTATCTCCAGCAACTTGTGGCGGAGGCTAGCTTCTGCGCTCAGCCATTCAGATGGGAGGCTGGGGATGGGAGTGTGTCTCGGACCGCAGGGAAACCAGGAATGTGGCCATTCCTTATGCCGGAGCATTAATATAAATGCCATACACTGGTGACTGGATAAAGCCTGTGCATGCACCAAGGACAGACAGGAAGGTGAGTTATGAGGGTGATATGGGGGATTTGAAACAGTGGAGCATCTATAACTGGGTCATCGTTGGATCCCTGGGAAAATGAATCAAGACCAAGGATGGACTAAATACTGTGTTTTGGTCCACTTTAAAGATCAGTAAGGCTAGTCCCTCTAGGGCAGACAGCAGTGTTAGGAAGGTTAGACTTTTCTTCTCTGAGACTCCACCAAGGGCTCTAACAAAATAATGTTCTTCCTATAAGAGCATGGAAGGGGCCAGGGCTGGCAAGGGTTACGCAAAGTTCATTGATTTATTGCAGCGATCTTACTTACAACAGACCTGACAGGAAGGGAACAGACAGCAGCTCTGTGCTATCTGGCCGCTGAAAGAGAAGTCCCAGCACGTGACAGCTGGGGAAGGGGGACTCTGCTGTTTACCTGATGCTGGATGCTGCAGGCTCCCTGCACTGCTATGAAACACCAGTTTTGCGACTGGCACAGGCAGACCTAAACTTTTTTGTGTTTTCTTTGAAATGCAATGTGCCAGGCTTGTGGCTGTCAGTGGGCCCCACCCCCCTGCGGGGGCCCTGGCAGCTGCCCGACCCTGCCGGGTGCTGAAGCCGGCCTTGGAAAGTGGATTTACCCTGCCCTCGGGGCACCCTAATTTGGAATGTAAAAATTCTTTGGGGATTACACATGCATGGGCTGTCACAGCATCATTGCCCACCAGTTGCGCACTGCTGTGTCAGGTCTATCTGTGTAGCCAGCACCTACATGCGCAACAGAAATGGAGTGGCCAATGGAATGCTGGCCACTTCCAGCGCTTTGTTGCAGGCTCTGTGTGTAAACTGCATTCTGTGAGGTTGAATCCTATGCATGGCTGAACTGATTGGAAGTGAGCCTGTGCATGTGCCGTGGGGCGGCAAGATGGGTATAATGCGCAAAGCAGGTGCTGCAGCAGGCAGCTGCCATGAAATACAGGCTTCATGCTTATGCAGACCAAAAGCCAAAACAGACTTGTTGCATGTGAAGGATGCAGCACAAGCGACACAAAACATTTCTTGGGTAAAGACCCACCACTCACCTAACCCGACCAAGTCCCTTGGGTGATGCAGCCGGCTCAGCGGTGGCACGGTTTTCTTCCACCGTCGAGGACATGCCCACTAGGCATTTTTGAGATCACTAAAGATGATGGCTGGTCTCAAGAATGATGGCTGATACCCACATACCCAGTTTCTCTGTAGTCAAGGAAGAGCTTCTGTCCCCAACCCCATCTGAATGGCTGGGGATGGGAACTCTCCCCAGACTACAGGAAAACCGGGGATGCAGCCAGGGGCAGGTCACATTAGCCCTTGTTTGCTTGAGTGTATAGTTGCAACCCTTAAATATATAAGGCAGTCAAAAGGCTCAAATAAATATATATCTCTCAAATTACATCACGTTGTCTAATTAGTTCATATGTCAGTAACTTCCAAGGAAACACAAATATCAATTATGCACATTAAAGAATTATTTATACCTCTTTGGTAAATTGTACAATACAAAAAAAACTACGAGCTTTGTTACAAAAGAAAAAAATATAATTTATATATATATAAAAACATCATAGTGTTACATTCCACCCAGTTTGTTCCCTATGAATAGTAAAATATCAGTCTGATAAAGTCCAGTTACTAGGGATTTGGTTGAACTAATCTCAATCAAACCAATGTCCCTTTCAACTTCTGGTGACTGGGAAAAACAGCATAAAAAACACTTTCTATAATGTGGAAAGCATTGTCAAATCTGAGTCCTCAACTATTATCAAGGTCCCAGGCATCTCATCTCTCAGATGTCTCTGTCGCTGTAATTCAACTTTCAAAGTTGCACCTCATTGTCCGATCAACCGTTGCTTCTGGAAGTAGGAAAAATCACACTTATTATGTACTGTAGATATGTGGAATATTCAAAGTATTTCCAATTTTACCTTGGGGAACATTTTTCTGAAATTGTTCCATAATTTTTGTCTCAGTTCATATTTGTGAACCTCATTTGTTAGCTGACTGGTCTGCTTGGCAACCATAAGCGCAAAAAAGGCTTGATTCATTGCAGAGAAAACAAATTCTACCACTTCTTCACCTCTCGCCTAATTCAGCAGACCTTTTTTGTACCAAGATTTTTTAGAGAGAATTTTAGTTTGGTGCGAGAACTCATGAAACATGAAAATTCCCCCCCAAAAGTGTAAACCTGTGTGAATCAGGGAGTGTGTTTTACAGAGACTTTTGGCAAGATCAGTTTTTTTGTGTGCTGGCGAGAAATGCCTGCTCCACTAGCTGACATGCTTTTTTTAATTGATAAAAGCCATGCCACCATAGCCAGCATGTTTTTATAAATGAAAATGACAGCCCAGGTTTAAAAAAAAAAAAAAAAAAACACCACACAAATAACTTTAATATTCTTCATTCGTCTACTTACTGTTCCCTGTCTTTCTTATTTCCAGGTCGTTCCGTGCTAGGTCTCCTCACCACCTTTGGTGCTCTTCAGTGTCTCCTTGAGGCGGCGGCTGCCACCAGTTTTTCAATGGGCGGACACAGGTCCCCCGTTCTTCCATCCTGGCTGCCTGAGGCCGGGACTGCGCGTGGGGCGGGGGAAACAGACTTTTATACAGAGAGGTGGAGCCAAGAAGGTGGCGGAGGGGCACCGAAGATCAGAGAATACCCAGCACTGGACATACCCGCCAGATAGGAGGAAGGCGGCATTGTTATGCAACAGAATTTTAAGATATAAAAGTATACATTTTATTGAAAACATGACATGGTATAAGTTGCTGACTTGGTTTTTACTGTGTTGACTCAAACATTGAGAAATACAGCTCTGTCCTTGTCATAAAAGCTGCCGTTGTCTATCCCTGAGAATGTGTTTGCTAAATGTTTACTACTATTTAACTCTGCTGTCTGTATCTTGAGTACTGCTTGTTAGACTTAATACAATGTATCGTTAAAAGGTTGATTTATCCCCCAAATCACAGTAAATACAAAACTGAGAGGGTATTTGATTGTCAAAACTCTAGTCAGCAAATAACTGCTGGCTTGCCTCCTTTAAAAAAGGGATCCAGAGTGCTGTGAAGGAGGGGAATTTTTACCCTGTGTTTTGAGACGTCTCAACACAGTGTGGTCTCCCACCAATAATCTCTATCTTTGGCCTTACCTCTGGAAGATTCCTCTGGCTGACGCTTAGGCAGATGATGATAGAAGCCTGCTCTTTTTCGTGGTGAAGTGGTGCCGATTTCCCATTCAAGTTCCCTTAGGAAAGGTGATGTTAACTGAGTGGTGATGCTATATTAGTGTGTGAATGAAGGAGCTACGCTACCTGTGTCAGGGACATAGTATTGTTTTCCCACAAACGCCTTGTCTGTCATCTACTCTGCTCCTGGCTGCTGAATCTCAGATAATGGTTGTTTCTGTGGTGATGTAATATGTATCCCACTATGTTTTAGCTATTTATTACTGTGTGGTGAAGTTTTCCTGTATTTGTATGTGTTTTTACCTTTTTGTTAAGCTTATTTTTCTGTATATAAGTATATTATATATTCTTTTTATATCTTAATTACAATAAAAGAATATTCTTTATTGGTTATGCTTTGATCTCTTTAAAACAATATAAAGAACCTGCATGTACCGTATTTTTCGCCCTATAAGACGCACTTATTTTTCCCCAAAAGTGGGGGGAAAATGTCTGTGCGCCTTATCGGGCGAATGTTAAAAAAAAAACAAAAAAAAAAAACTCACCCGTCCCCGGTGCAGGCCACGCCCACCCGCTGCCCGGACCTTCGTGCTCACATGTTCTGAGCCCGGAAGAGGCAGCAGATGGAGGAGCAGCAGGGGCTCTGTCTCTGGCCCCGCCACTGTCATCGCTGCAGCGGCGGGGCCGGGACAGAGCCAGCTCGTGAATGGGGTGGGCGTGGCCTGCGCCGACGCTGCGGCACAGGCCACGCCCACCCCATTCACAGAGCCGGCCGCTCAGAGCAGCGGTGTCAGCGGACAGGTGAGTTTAACTTTTATTTTTTTTTTTTTTTTTACATGCCGCCTGCCTATACTAATGGGGGGAGGGGGGTGGGAATGGGGGGAGAGGGGCCACACAGCCTATGGGAATGGGGGGAGAGGGGCCACACAGCCTATACTAATGGGGGGAGGGGGATGCCACACAGCCTATACTAATGGGGGGAGGGGGATGCCACACAGCCTATACTAATGGGGGGAGGGGGATGCCACACAGCCTATGGCAATGGGGAGAGAGGGATGCCACACAGCCTATGGGAATGGGGGGAGAGGGATGCCACACAGCCTATGGGAATGGGGGGAGAGGGATGCCACACAGCCTATGGGAATGGGGGGAGGGGGATGCCACACAGCCTATGGGAATGGGGGGAGGGGGATGCCACACAGCCTATGGGAATGGGGGGAGAGGGATGCCACACAGCCTATGGGAATGGGGGGAGAGGGATGCCACACAGCCTATGGGAATGGGGGGAGAGGGATGCCACACAGCCTATGGGAATGGGGGGAGAGGGATGCCACACAGCCTATGGGAATGGGGGGAGGGGGATGTCACATAGCCTATGGGAATGGGGGGAGAGGGATGCCACACAGCCTATGGGAATGGGGGGAGGGGGATGCCACATAGCCTATGGGAATGGGGGGAGAGGGATGCCACACAGCCTATGGGAATGGGGAGAGAGGGATGCCACACAGCCTATGGGAATGGGGGGAGAGGGGGATGCCACACAGCCTATTCTAATGGGGGGAGGGGGATGCCACACAGCCTATGGGAATGGGGAGAGAGGGATGCCACACAGCCTATGCTAATGGGGGGAGGGGGATGCCACACAGCCTATGCTAATGGGGGGAGGGGGATGCCACACAGCCTATGCTAATGGGGGGAGGGGGATGCCACACAGCCTATGCTAATGGGGGGAGGGGGATGCCACACTGCCTATGGGAATGGGGAGAGAGGGATGCCACACTGCCTATACTAATGGGGGGAGGGGGGATGCCACACAGCCAATGGGAATGGGGGGAGAGGTGGATGCCACACAGCCTATGGGAATGGGGGAAGAGGGATGCCACACAGCCTATACTAATGGGGGGAGAGGGGGGGTGCCACACAGCCAATGGGTATATGGGGAATGGGAGGGGGGATGCCACACTGTCTATGGAATGGGGGCGTTTTTGGTTTAAAATATTTTTTTTCTTATTTTCTTCCCCCAAATCCTAGGTGCGTCTTATGGGCAGGTGCGTCTTATAGGGCGAAAAATATGGTATATTAGTAGCCCTACCCTGGGCATTAATTAGTAAAATATCTGGTATCTGGGTGTGTTTTGGCCACCAGCAAAACAGGCGTCTGACAGGGGAAAGATAAAAAGACAGGGACCGTTAAATAGTAAAATTTACAATATTAAAGTTATTTTGTGTGCTGTCTGTTTTTATTACACCTGGGGCAAACTGGGAAGGAGTCCAGGGGACCCCCATAACAGTTCACAGGGTAGGGGGCTGCCCTGTCACCTGCTGGCATTGGCGGGTGACATGACCTTACCCCGCCCAATTACCCACACCTCCATTTGGGAGGCTGGGGCCGCAAAAGGGCCCGGTGCCCATCGGAATGGGCACTGTGTTCTTACAGAAGTGCCCACAGCCCCTGGAAGAGTCCTGAACCCAAAAGCATAAGTTCCGGTACACTGGGAGGGCCAGGGGCCGGCCAGTGTGGCCTCTGACCTCTGGGTTTCCAGCCCCTATGCTTGGTCCCCAGGCTAGTTGGCTATTGGGAGGGCACCTTTTTTCAAATAAAAATTGCATACGCTAGTAGATTAAGAAAAAAAAAACAATTGCCGGCTGTCATTTTCATTGATTAAAACCATGCCGGCCATAGTGGCATGGTTTTTATTAAATACATTTTTACAACTTGCTGACAGATATTCAGGAAACTGTCATGCGAGTTGTAAAATCTTGTATGGAAGTGAGAATTCATCCACAGCTTTCTCGTATGCTTCACGCACATGCGAGATTGACTTGCATGTGTCCCTGAATCGGCCAAGAAATTGAGAATTGCCACGAAACAAACAAGATATTCTCACCCGGCAATGAATCGAACTGTTGCTGGGTAATAGTGGTAACTTTGAAGTCATACATAATGATGCTTATATGCATGCAAACAGATTGGTTGTCTTGTTCCCTGGGAACCACCCTCTGTAATTACTAAGAACACAAGGGCATACCGGTGTTAGTAATGCAATGCAACTGTCTCTCTAGGAGTTGTGCATTCCATTCTTGGTACACATAAGCTCAATGTATTAATTTAATATTTAAGATACCTATGCAGTCAGCGCATAGACATATATACAGAGATAATCAGAATCAGTATTATTGTCGCCACTTATGAACATAACATACATATAAGGAATTCCTTATGGCATGAAGGCTAGATACATTGGGTAACTGTTAAAGTGGATCAAAACCCCCCAAAAACAACTCAATCTATTTTGCTCCCTCACCCCAAGTACATTACCGTTTGGATGTTTTATGCCCTGAATGTTGCTTGGTATTCCTGTTTAAAGTAATTTTCATTTTTGTTTTCCCCAGGTATGCCATTGTAGGCAGTTGGTTTATGACAGGATCCTCCGTCTTCGCAATCTCATGCTGGGAGCAATTTGAGCCTATTGCCTATATATATATATAGCCTATAACAGTGCTAGAAGGAAGATAAGAGGCAAAAGAAGATTTTATTTTCAATTTTAATTTTCCCCCATTTTTTTTTTCAAGAAAAAAATCATCAGTACTTTTATCCAGTTCATTACCAGGACACTAAGGGGAGTTGATTCATGTTTTTTTTAATTTAACCTAGGGGAAGAACACCTTCCTGTGTTCAGGCTCCACTTGCTGACATGGATGAGGATGGGTAGGGCATAGGAGGTTAGGATTGAGAGCTAGGTTTGAGAGATAGATAGGGGGAGATTATCCCAAACCTTCCTGTAATAAATACAATTTGTAATAAAGCAATTCATTAATTGACACACGAGTATTGACAAATTAGCTATAACATGAAAATGGGTAAAATCATACATTAATGTTACTGTTTGGGTATGGGTTAATCCTATTGATTAAAGCATACTGGCAATCCGGTAACAGCCAGAACAAGCTCCAGATACATTAAAATGATTGAGGCAGGGTGGAAGTGTTGCATTGACTGGACAGCCACTTAAGAACTACAGTATGGGGATCCCCACCAGACTTGCTGCCCAGGGGCCTCTACCATGTTTAATCTGGGCCTTTCTGGGAGCACCAGGGGCCAGAGCTGTAGGTTCTGCAGGGTGGAACTAAGATGCCAATGCATTGTTCACCCCCAGCACTATTAATAGAGCACTCAAGGAAAGGTGCTGACACCTTAGTTCCACCCTGTGATACCTACAGATTTGGCCTCTGGTGCGCCCTGCAGACAGCACATCATCACTGCGTACTGCAGTAGCGACCCAGGAAGAAACAGACATTACTTAGAATTGCAATCAGACCATAGATTTGGGATGCCCCTGTGTCTGTGAGCCTCTTATTCTGCTCCCCGCTCCCATGGGGCATGCACAGCCTCTGCTGGAATCGGCATTGATTGCTCGGCATGGCAATGCATGGCAAACAATGCTGAATGAACGGACTTTTGAGCACCTCCGGCTGCGCACATGCCTGTGCACACATGATGGAATGGTGCAGCAAATGCAGCCAGAGACCCATGCATGCACTATGAGATCGAGGAATGAGTTAAAATTATGGGCAATCTTGGATTTTCCCCTGTCATATGCTCCTCTCCTGCTGGTAATTAGCCAGCACCGTGTGTCACTTCCTGTCCTTTATAAGCTGATCCATCGTGCAGCCGGTGGATCAGCATTGCATTGTCTTCCTGTACCCAGACCTAGACCTAGATTCAAACCTTGAATCCAGAACCCCTGCCAATGCCTTGTGATCTGCTTTCCCTGTCTCAGCCTTGTATCCACTTTTAGACTTTGGACTTTAACTGGATTCCTATGCATGTATATTTGCAGACGCCACCTGTGTATATGTACAGCAGCCTAAGTGTGTGTATGTTTTCCGGGTTTACCTGTGTTTCTGCACATAAGCTGTAGCACGCAGTGTTCACATGTATTCTTGTACAGTTACCTCAGCACGTGTATGTTATTATGTTCACTTGTTTACAAAGAGTTCAGAGTTCCCCTTTAATGTTTCGATGAACCTTCTTTACAGAGAAACAGTACTTCTGATAATCAAATGTCCAGATTTTTTTTTTTACAAAATTCACTGTTATAATTACAATAAAAATCAGAGTCATATATGGTTGATGAAAATGTGTTTTTTTACTTAAATTAGCCAATAGTATATCAACCAAAATCAAGTATAATACAATCAAAGAAAAATGTTAACATAACGCAGATAGTAATTGTAAATTACCACAATTTTTGACTGTAAAATCTGCTGCACTGTGAGACGATGAAGGAGAAGGTAGAGGGTAGGGTAAAATAAACTGTGCCCGCTGTCCCCGTTCTAAACACTGCTGATGTCAGAGCACTGTGCACACACACACGGGTCTCTGTCGTGGATGGGCCATGCCCACCCACTGCACTGAACCGAGCATTTGTGGTTGGGTGCGTGCTGGGCCCAAGAAGCAGCGGAAGCACCCAGAGCGGGGACAGCTGGCAGGAATCTGGTACCCTGCCCAGCCACCTCAACTACCACAACTATCCAAGTTTCCAAATACTCAGTACATTTGAGTGTTGTATATTTTACCAGCAAGGGCAAATGCTGGAAAAGAGAAGAGGAGAGGCTAAGCATCGAATATGTACTTTGCATAAAACAAGTGGAGGTCCAGGCTCTGTATTAAAAATAACACCAACCCCTGAATCTGGAAATTAAAATAAGAAAAATGACTCACTTGCACATCAGTGTGGAAAACAGGATAGAATGCATGAAGAAGCATGGCTCTATGTGCCCCTGTCTCTGCTATTGGACCAGGTCCATAATAAAGACACTGTTGCTGCCGAAGTCACTATGAGGGACCCTTGTGCAGGCCAACAACCGAATGGGATAGGGGTTGTGCCAATCTCTCATATCAACAGTGCATAGCATAGGCAAAAACCAGAGGTAGCTCTGGCCTTTTTTGATTCAACACACTCTGCTAAAAGTGGGCAGAAAATCCTACAGGGTAATCTGCAACTTTCCTGGAAAAGACTGTGGAGGAAACCTAATCCAGGACAAAATGTGTCCCTTCTGTGGTGGTCTCAGAAGGAAATAGAAATAAGTTCTAGGAGAAAAGATCACGACTTTGATAGGAACTCCACCAGAAGAAATAGTGGATTAGTGATCGGGGCTCTGTCCTCCCCACAAGCCCTTTGAGGGGGCATTGGGTGTCATGAAATGGAGGAAATCCAAGTTTCCTACTCAAGAGTTCAATAGGCTTGGCTAGCTCTTTTTTCGACTAGACTGCCCCAAGAATAAAGACTAACAATAGCCATGGCTGCTTCTGTGATCAACTGAGGGGGCCACAGCAGGCCCTAGCTCCTATTCTGCCTTCAAACAATTCCAGACTACCACAGAGAGTAAGACTGTGTCTATCTTACCTAGTCTTAGTAAGGGGACACCCTGAATAGACCACTGTCAGGAAATGCCCGGTTCCCTGGATGCTAATACCCTTTTGCTACCTGACGGTGGCACTGGCTCGCCAGAATTCTTAGTCTGTATCTGTGCAGCCTCACCAGCAGGGGTTGGATTCTGCTCCCAGGGTAACTGGCCTCCGCTGAAGGCAATGATTCAATCAGTCATGTTTAAATATGTTCTGCAGGCAGGGAAGAATGCTCTAGAATTATGTTCTCTCTGTTGTATCCAGTCCCTGCATTCTTTGGTCATCTTGCATCCTGTCTGATTCGGCTGTCCTCCAGCTACCTGGATCCCAGCTCCTTGTTATCCTGTCCAGTTCTAGTTTCCTGCTCCAGCCATTATTGTCCATCCACCGTTTCCGTTGCCACACTCACAGGTAGCCTTTCCCCTCCTTGCCTCAGAGCCTTGTTTATATCTGTACACAGAGCCTTGTATATTTGTATATAGTAGTGTGGTATTTCGTTTTGTTAGAGGTGGTTCGTTGTTTTGTAGCCTAGAGTTTGACTGAATTTGGACACAAATAAAGCACTTTTCTGGCCTTAATGTCTATCCTCGCTCTTCACATCTTGCAGATCCTCAGACAAATGTCTAACGTGAAACTTTCTACATTTTGCTAGCTATCCCAATATGAAAAGATGCGAAGGAAGGTCTGGCTGTGTCTTGGGAAAGCTAGGTAGGATTGAGGCCTGTAGCCTTTCTGTTTGTAGTCTGAATGCCAGAAAGCCCTCCAGCAAGAGGGATGGTCGTCATCCTGAATCATTGATGGCTACTGCAGCAGGATAGATCCTTATTAGGTCTAGACATGTATCTAAGAGACCCCTATGATGATTCTTGGATGGAGAATATGTTATAGTGAATAGCCTCAGACCTAACTACCGCCTTCCTCAATCTGTAAAATAGATAAGAAGCCAGTTGGCGGGGGTAATGCCCCCCATAAGACTAAATCCAGTATTGGTATTTTAAGTGCATGGATCAGCGGGCAATAATTAGTAATAGTTTAAAAAATAAAATATTCTCACTGTTGCTGCTTCATACATTTGTCCCCTCCTGTGCTGTGTACTCTCTGCAGGTCCGCTGAGTCGAGGGCTCCCTTCTGGTCCAGCTGGCTATGATCTTCTTGATGCCAGGGAGCTGCGATTGCAGCCACCCCCACTAGCAGCTGTAGTTGGGGGGGGCAGGTCCTTCCTTGGTGTCTCATCAAGCTAATCCCAACAAGCCACGGCAGGGAGGCTCCTTTTGTACCCCAGAGAAGCCTCTGTGGAATCCCTAACATGTGACTAATAACATCACTGGAGGGGAGTGAAATGGAGAGGAATCTTGGCCAAGGAAGGAGGGGGGCCTGTGTCCCCCCTCACTACAGATGCAGGTAGGCATTTGGTGCTTTGGGTGGGGTTTACATAGCAGCCGTCCCTGGAGACTTTTGGGGCCTAATTTATCAAGCAGGCTCATTGGGGCATATTATATTTTCTTCTGCATGTTGCTGCACCACTAAAGTTTTTACAAATGTGTTTTTTACAGATTTGTTCCTGAGAAGCCTGAAGGGGACAGGAAAGGGTTGCACTTTGCATTACCACAAGTCTGCTATTGACAGATGAGCAGCTACTGAACAAATGTACAACTGCTTTTTGTCCCCTGCAGGATGTAACTTTGCTAGAAATTCCAATGCAAGGGTCACTGATTGCATGAGGGGATGTCATGTTAATTTTGTGTCTCACATTAATCAATACGATACAGATCAAAGGCAAGAAACAGAAAATATGTACAGTTTATTACAGCAGCAATTCATATATTCAATTTCTCCCTGCAATATGTAGGTTTTCTCAGATGCTATGAATAATGGTTGTCCTGAAATGTAACGGTATCATAGAACTCTCAGTAATACATAACCAAAAGCAAATATTTCATCTTTCCTCACCCCTGCATTTTATAGCTGAATATAAGTACCTACCTCTGTAGCAGCTTTGGTGGATTTATCAGACCAGAAAAGTGCTAGAGGGGGACAAGGTACCCAGCCTACCTCACCACCGGTCCTCTGCCGCCGATTACCCCCCCACAGCCCTGGTTTGTAAATCCAGGTTCCAGCTGGCAGGTGAGTGTGACCTGTGTATGACCATCTCCCAATAAAAACATTGAATGTTCCTGTGTCCCAGAAGTGTAGCTCCCAGCTTCACAAACCGGGGCTGTGGGAGGCTGATGGGGTAAGGGGGGGGGGGGTCACCTTGCGCCCTCTGGTACTTGCTCGGTCTGAGCGTTCTAAAAGGCGACTATAACGCAATTTGTTATATTATAAAGATAGTTGAAAGCCAGTCCTGTCAAATGTGTTTAGCTGCTCTGTGGGATACCCCCTTTTCTCTAGCCACGCCACCTTCTTAAGCGTTATGTGGCTTGTATAATCACCTGGGAGAAACTGAATTCAGAATGTGTGCAAGGAAGGAAGATCCTGGCCTTTTTGTTTACTCCAGCTTCCTGAACAGTTCTCTGACAGCACAAAATGCAGTTTGTTAAAGTAAGGGGATGCCAGCAGGGAACAGACATGCAGAGGCATTGTCTGTATACACCAACTAGAGGCGGTCACTGGCTGATACAAAGTCCAGGGAGATAGTGGGATGGCATGGCTGTAATAGGAGCAACAACTCCTTATAGCTGTGTTCCCCAAACCTCTCAGAGAGCCACCAACAAGTCAGGTTTTGCAGATATCCGTCCAGATGAAGACATACTGTAAGTGCTTAGGTGGGGATGGCTAAGCTGGGCTCTACAAAACCTGGCCTGTGGGTGGCTCTGCTTATGGAAAAAGGAGGGAATCAGCTGGCTGGGAAGTAAGGTAAGAATGCTTTGATTTTACACAGATGCTAGAAGTAATAAGGCAGCGGGAGCAATTATTATGCAGCTATAGATGAGGGCTGAAACATTTTAACATCCTTCACGTTTCTCTTGAGAGAAAAAAAAAATCATGAAAGTTCATTTAAACAAAGCAATAGGAGTCCTATGAATTCAATGAAAACTCTTGCAAACAAAAATCAAGCTATAACCCTTAGCAACCATTTTCACAAGGAACCTTCTGTACATGAAATACAAGTGAAGAAACGTTAAAGAGAAAGTCCCAGCTTTTTATAGCTCCCCAGCTACTCCTTCCTCCCCGTATGCTAAGCTCAATTTGGGTTTAAAAAAAAAACAAACAAACACCCAATTGGCAAATTCCTCGCCACAATCCTGGCCAGGGATGGGGGGTCTGCAGGGCAGCCATAGGTTTGAGCAACAGTTAGACTTTAAAGCAGACCAAACCCCACATTTTTAAACTAGCATTCCATGAATTGCTCCCCACATGAAGAGAAGCTTTTACCAATTTTTAGTGCTCCTGCTTCACTCTAATCCCAGATAATGGCGCCTGTTTTAGCTGGAAAGCTCCGCCTCCTCCATTCATTACTACTGTTGTGTGTGGCAAGGATGTCATCACCACACCTATGCAATGACTGATCATCCTCCATCTTATAGAGGGACAGCAAAAAAACAAAGTGTTCCAGAATGATTCCAAAAACGAAAATATCCATTTCTAGTTCTACACCCTAAGAAGGGAATATCAGCATTTTGACAAATGCATTTCACAGGTTCGGTGGATTTTAGTCCGCTTTAGGTAGAAAAAAACTTTCATATTAGGATGCCCCATTGTGTGAAACCCCCCCCCCCCCCCCCAGTAAAACTCACCTCTCCTCAGTCCAACGGTCCATGCACAGCCTCTTGTCCAATCAGAGCTCTTTATTGTGATTGCTTCCCGGGGCTCCGATTGCCTTCAATGGGTAATGGCATGCCACAGGGATGCGGCAGCACACGCTCACCATTGAAAACAATCAGAGCCATTTGCCATGACAAAGTTATTGCAGACGGCTCGGATTAGACGAGAGACTGCGCATGCGCTATTGGACCAGGGAAGGTTATTACTGATGCCCTGGGGTCATACAAAGGAGCATTCTGATTTAGGGGGAAGCCAGCAGTTGACTTTGTTCTGCTTAAAAGCGACAAATCAATACAGTCGCCATGCTTCATGAGGATGACTGACCTATCACAAGTTCCCAGCTCCATTGCAGATTGCCTGCCCATTTAGTTCTTTTTTGGGTATTTGCCAAATTGGGCTTAGCCAAGGGGGCAGAAGGGGTGGGTGGGCAGGTTACATAATGCTTGGCCTTCCTCTAACAGTAAAAGTAAAGGTAACAACAATAGCAGTTCAAGAAGGAAACATTACAAGAAGGCTACTAGTGATGAGACAATTCTGCGTGTCTAGCACGAATCTCAGGGTGCTGCTGGAGTGTCATGGTGTCACTTTCGTTCAGTTCTCTGGAACATGTCCAAGATGGTTTGTTGCTTATTACTTGGCTTCAGGATTTTGAGCCCATGTGGCAATGTGGACGGCTTGCTTGGTTTGCTTTCCCTGCTACCTGTAGCTTGAGGACGCTGCACACGTCTTTTTGGGGCAGGTTTTTGATTTTCATCTGAAGATTCCTCGGTTCCTGAGCTCCTGGAATCTGCTTGCGCTGCACTACGTTTTGGTGCAGGCCTTTTCAGTGGTGTCTCCTCTAAAGGCTTCTGTGGTAGTGGGCTTCTTTTAGGGCGCAGCTTGTACTCATCCGGGGAGCCCTTCCCCCGGCTGACTTGATGTTCTTTGTCCAGGAGTTTTTGCAGCTTGAGAGCCATAAGCCTGTCTTGCTCCTCTTGCAGTTTCTTTTCACGGAGAGTTTCTTCCAGTTCTTGCAATTTTTTGGCATGAGATCCAGAGGCTATACTGTTCTCTAAACAAGATTGTTCGCTTTCGGGTTCCTCCTCAAGGAAAATAAGAGTTTGTTTAGCAGACACATTAAGCTTCTGCTCTGGTGTGCTGGTTACACCTAACCATTTCCCACAGTCACTCACAGAGCGGGAACACCGAGGAGGAGAGAACTCAATGGCAGTCATATTTTGTTGTCTGTCCTCCATTGTCTCAAAGCCAGATGGTAGTAAAGCTTTTCTGTTGACAGAAGAATGTTCACTTAGATTAGGGGGATCACATTCTAAACTTGATCCCCCTGGACTTGTAACAGTAAAGGTAGGCTGCGGAGATAGCGTAGGCATAGAATCCTCATAGTCCGATTCCTCGAGCACAGATAAAATACTTTCCATACCAATACTAGTATCCTGTGAAGACAAAAAGAAATTGAAAGCCTATCTGCAAGCATAACAATAAAAAAGGGGAAAAAAATGATGGTAGATAGTGGGAGCAGTAACTGAATGGGTTAGAGGAGCACATGTAAACCAACAAGGCTAAAAAGCGCTTAAAGCTAAACAAAAAAAAGGGGGGGGGGGGGGGGGTTAAACGCCATGGTCAGTCTAGACGGCCCACCTGCTGCAGGGTCATCTTTAATATCCAGACGAAGTGGTGGGATTGTACCGCCACGAGTGTCGGCAGCGGGAGGATGAACTGCACCTAGCGCTTCATATTCGGCGACATACATTTTCATTGGCTTGTATTAGTGTTTGATGGTGTATGTATCTCAGATATCGACATACTTAACAAAATTATCTTGCACTTTATGCACATGCAATTTTTGATTATGGTATCCCTAAGATAAATAGCGACACTTTTTACACACTTTACTCTTTGGACAGGGTGTTCCTTATTTCCTGGTCCCATGCACTTTCTCTAGTTCTGTGTAATTAGTATTACGATATCTCATACACCATCAAATAGCTGCTTGAATTTTTTCACATATTAATTAGAGTACATATTTGGTATGGTCCATTTTTTCATCGTTTTTAATTTGATTTTGTATGCATTGTGAACATGCCCTTCACTTCAGCTTTTGTGTATTATAAATTACCCCACTGGGGTGTCCTTGCCAGCCAGCACCATATATTCTTTAATTACAGAGCAGTGTGGGATCATTCTGTAGATAGTAATAGCACCAACATATTCTGCAGTGATTTAAACTCAGAGGGTTCATATACAAACAGTAATAAATGACATAGCAACAAAACAGGTAAATTATAAAAATGTGGAAAGAGGGCAATTAAACCAAACAATCCAGGAAGTGGAAACCAGCTTGGTTTCTCTGGGGAGCAGTCAGCGCAGAAAGAGGCATACCTTTAAATCCCAGGCAGCTGATGTGTATTAGACAGAATAGCGTTTTTATCTCCTCTCTCTAGCCTATCTACAGCACAGGCCTGTGTGTTTAGTTTCATTGCCTGCTCAGTAAAGTTCCAGCAAAACCTCCATAGAACTAATATAGCTTATAGAATTTTGAGGATGAAAATAAAGAGCCCCCCCTGCTCCCCCTAAGCTATGCCCCTGAGCAACACTGTAATCATTTTTGAAGCTGATAAAATGGGGGGAAGCAAGCACAAAAGTAGAGATCCTAAAACCCACAACAGCATGATTGGATCTCTTACAGAACCATGGTGGCAAGGTCTTCTGGTTAAAGTGGACCAACACCCAGGATTTTGACTATCCTGGGTTTTGGTCCACCCTGATCGAGGTGCCCCACTATGTGAAACCCCCCCAGATTTCCGTAAAAAAACTTACCTCACCCCGCTCCTACGATGCATGCGCGGCTACTCGTCCAATAAGCGCGCTCAGAGTCGCAGAGGTATGCGCGTCAAAGCACCGTCAAACTCCAGCGGCTCTGAGCACGCTGGCTGCCGCATCTCGTGTTTCCATCTAACAGGGAGCGCGCCCGCGCTGGCCATGTGTGAATGCGCCCTGCTAGAGAGAAGCGCGAGATGCGGGCGCGGCCCAGGCATGTGCCGTTGGACTGGGAGTAAGGTAAGATTAGCGGGGTTCCGGTAGGGTTTCGCACAGCGGGGCATCCTGTTTTTGGATGCCCCGCGGGGAGGGATCGGATCGGCCTGGGAATCTTATAGATTCTCAGGCCGATCCAGGAGGGTGTTGGTCCACTTTAACTATTAAATAGTTATGCCACTGGCCCATACATTGTTACCACCTTGAATTATGTTAAAGAGGAACATTGAATGGACTCCCTCTTGTTTTATGCATCTGCTCTCCTTTTCTGGGATCTATGTCCCACATGACATGGCAAACTGCACAGCAGGCTCATCGCGGCCCTGTTTTCTGGATTTCAGTCTGCCCCACTGCTGCATAATCTAGAAGTCCAGACCTTATGACTGGACTTCTTCTTTAAGCTAGGGAGTCAGATTATGAAGACCTGGCATCACTTAGGAGGGGCAAATATGTCAAAATGTCACCTGTATCACATTACAATGAACCTGTATCACATTACAATGGACCTGTATCACATTATCAAAACAAAGCTTAAGTGAATAAATGTTGTACCAGAATATCTCCGTTTCTGATGTGGCCAGGATTATTCACACTCTTTGGTGACAGAAACCTGCAAGATATTAAGATAGCAGAACTAAATACTACTAATATATATGATAATAGATTGTGAAGGCAAGAAGTAACTAACAGTTGAAACTCAGACTATAGTTCTAAAAGACCCTAATCCAGGTTAAAAAAAAAAAAAAAAAAAAAAAAAAAAAAGGACACAGGAGGTGTCCCCCCCCCCCTCGGTTATCGGTATACTCACCTCAATCTATAATCCCACCGTGCATTAGTGCCTCTGGACACCATTCCCATTCTGCAATCTTTGCTATGCCAGGCAGACTTAAATGTTTGCCAGCAGAGGAAGTGGGAATGTTGTAGCATCAGCAAACTTAACCTAAAAAAGGAGGAGCAACTCATTATACCAGTTTTGGCCCAATTTAAACCCACGTTTAACATGTACAATTCTAAATAACCACTAGGCAGTTTTGTACCTTGTGAAACAGTAAACTTGAAAGAAAACCGTGTATCTATCAGCTTAGGCTTTGCCAGGAAAGTGGTCAGTGATCAGCAAAAGGTAACCTTCCAATGATTCATGGTAGGAGGCACACAGAAGAGGTGGCCTGCTCATAGGGATTCATATTTGGAGTTGTTCCTGCTGGAACAGAAAACTCCCCTTCACTGGAGCATCTGAACTGCGCTGCCACTGCAGGCCTCGGAGAGTGAAGAAAAGTTTTGTTGTGAAGCACACAAGTTGCGATTTGGATATTGCTGAAACATATGCATGCTACAGTGCAGGTTATATAGACACACATGGCAACGACTTGCATTACAGTAATGAAGCAACATGAGGAATCATCGGCATGTACATTAAAGCAACCTTGACAGAACGGTACAAGTATGGTCATAGCAACTATCTTCCACACCTCTCAATGTCTCCAGACTGCGATTGCTTGGCCTTCACACCTTTACAGGACTTTGCAGCGACAGACTTCTTGGGTATTGCAGGAGATGCCACTGGAGCTACATGCACAGAGGATTCTGCAGACTCATTCTATCATGGGGAAAAAACAAAAACATTCAGAACACTAAAAAGAGGAAAAAAAAAAAATGTAAACCTTTATCCCAGCTTACCAGGTCACTAAAGAGCATCCGAGCCAACTCCTCATCTTTTTTCAGCTGCTCCTCCAGTTCCCTTTGCGTGCGCTCCAGAGACAGCCGCTGTTCCTCCTCCTCCTCTGCCAAGAGCTTTTTAATGTAGTCCTCACTTGCTTTCTGTTCTTCCTCTTCTCTTTTAAGTCGTTCAGCCTCAATCTTAAGAGACAATGTTAGCTCATTAACTCCATAATATACAACACTGCATAAACCATATTTCCCCATTAGTCTGCTCTTTCTTTGGATTGGCTGGATATGCTCACATGGACAAAAAGTGGCAATGCCATTACAGAGAAACCCAAAGAAAAGTATTGCTGTGTGCACCCTAAAGCCACTAATTGTCATGTTGTGCAACATAGGTTCACATTAAAAGCCCGCTTATCAGAGAAAGGTTCAAAACTGAAGGCCTGGACTGGCAGTGGATAACCGGTAATCAATAGCATTTATGACAATTATTTTGAGTGCACACATTTCAGTACAAATACACAATTCAGGTATGGTTTGCCATCATAATAGTGTTACTATAGTTATCTAGGTTTACAAACAAGTGGGGAGGGCATGTATCCCTTAATTCATACAGTTGCTACAGAATAAGTCCTCAAGCTGATGTGAAAAGCATTTCTTGGAACTCAGCGCATTTTGGTCAATTGCTTCTTTAGGAAAGAGGGAGATGAGGGCAAGGGTTTGGCGATGCCGTTTCAGATTAAAGCGGACCTTCACTCTAAATAAGAGTCTATCTTATATGTTTCCCACACCCTGTACATACAGATTGTCCACATTAAAAATCATCCTACCTGCATCTACTGCATGTTATAAGCCTTTAAACATCCAAGATGGCGGCTTATGGAAGCTGCCATTTTTGCAGGCAGCCTGCAATCAGGAAGTGCCTGCAAACAGGAAGTGACTGTGCTGCTCTGCATTCTGGGACTGCTGACCTTTCCCTGACCCCAGCTCTGCTCTGTCTGAGCAAAGCACAGCTATAACCCGCCCCCCTGTACCTTATCCCACTCTCCTCTCCTCAGTAAGTGTGATGCTTCTGAGTCAAGATGGCGGCGCCCGTATCCTAAATTCCCGAACAGAGTTGCAGCCCAGTGGGGGAAAGCATAATAAATTAGTGACTAAACATGTAAAATATATTAATTTTAGATGCTGAGGAATTGTTTTTTAAGAGTTTGGGCTTTTCATTAAATCATGGTGAAGGTCCGGTTTAAGGATAGTAAAAGTGGGGACTGGCTTGAATCAATGACGTGCTGTAGCTGGGGCCTCAGTTTGTAGTACCTTAGTTGTAGCAGTTATCTGTAGCAATTGAAGGGATAACCTTCAGTAAGTACAGTAAAATTCCTGTAGGTCACATGTCAAACTCAAGGACCAGTTGCTGCCCTCCAAGCCTTTTTATGTGCCCCCCCGACAGGTGCCAGATGGTGGCTTCTGGGTGGCACCACCTCTAACACTCCTGACACTGGCAGCAAGTCATTGTGCCTGTATGTGGAGGCATCGAGTGATTCAGCAATATACTGCACTGCACTCTGAAGCACAGTACCAGCTCTAATCCTGCACACGGTACATTTAAAAGTGGCTGTCCCCACATTCTGGGGGAGAAGAGAGTAGTGTCTCAACTGTTCTGTGCCTCTGTGCAACCAGCTCCCGACAGACAAGCAGGTCTAACCCACAAACTTACTGCCACAGCAGAGGGTGCTACAGCTACTACAGGGGTGGAAAAATGGTTGTGGGGATTTGGGGGAAAAAATAATTCTGCATCTGTCCTGGTCAAAATAATTCAGTGTCTGCTTCTGTCCTGGGAGTTATATTTTGACTATATATTTGAATGGTCGTGCTTGCATTTTATTTTGCATTTGTTATTAACCAGCCCTTTGAAGGTGATCAGAAAGATGAGGTGACACCCCTGCTGTAGGTGAATAGGCCTTGGAGGGCACAGCTTTAAGTTATGTGGTATAGTGGTAGGTCGCTAGTAAAAGTAGGTGTATATAGCAAGCAGGAAAACAAGTGCCTTATTGTCCCATACCAGTAAGTCAGCAAAGATTGTGATGAAGAAATAATAAGCCAGGTTCGTGATATGCTGTCTGAAGGAGTTTGTGGTTCCTGTGGTTGTGGACCCCTCAGCCTGTGCTCTGCTGTGGGAAGTGATGCGATATGAAGGGAAATATAAGGGCCAAGATCACCACTTACAGAAAAGCACCATGTGCTGTATGGTTGAATATTACTGTTTTTTTGTTAGTGCAGCAAAACAAAGCCCAATAAAAAGCCCAGACAAGAACAGTACTGGATTTCTGCAGGCACAAGTGTCACATTAGCTTTGAGCCAGATAAAAAACCCAGACATTTTATTCCAGACACACAGGACAAAGGCCAAAACAAGACAAGCAACCGACACAAACAGAGCATACCTCAACTAAAGGCAGATTTGTGCTAAGCATAGGAGATTTGGATGAAGCACAACAATTACATTTACACCTCACCTTGCTGATTTCCTGCTCATATTCTTGTCGGATTTCCCCTGGTTTGCAAAGTTGTGGTGTTGGGAAAGGCGTAATACCTGGGACAAAGTCAAAATGCAGGATAAGCAAATCATCAAATGTATTTGCTGAATTAGTTGCAATGCAGAGCATAATGAGGAGCACACACAATGGATAGACAGTGCAAAACAACCCAAAATGCTCCCGAAAGGGAGTGCAACCCCTGTCCACCCATATGAGCGTCCACCACAAAATGCATATCTTCCTCATGACTGACAAAGTTGCATGGCACAGAAGCTGGTCAGGAAACCTGTACCATCAGCTCCAGTGTGGACACCCAGCTGAACTCCCTGGATCAAGTCTGCATGTGCAGAGAGAAGTATTTCCTTCCCTTTGCAGGGCCTGTATGTATCTCAAAAAGCATAATAAAAATTCTAGATGGCAAGAGGAGGGTTGTTTGCTTTCCCGGGTTTCATTCCGCTTCCCGATTCCCGCTGTGTGAAACCCCCTCAAATCACCCAATCTGCTTACCTCCGCCCCAACAGCGCATGCGCGGGCTCCTGTCCAATCAGAGCCGATTGCTTTGATGACATAATTCAGCAAGAAGCTCCGATTGTGATGAATGGGGAGCACATGCTCCCACATCCCCAACAATCAGAGCCATTTGCCAAATTACGTCATTTCAGCAAGTGGCTCTGATTGGACGGGAGCCCACACACATGCGCTGTTGCACTGGGGAAAGGCAAGTGTTTATCGGCGGCCTGGGGGGTTTCACACAGGGACTACCCCTGATTTGGGATGCCCCCAGGGAAAGCCAGGGGCCATCCCTGGAAACTTTAAGATTCCAGGCCGGCCGCTGCTGGGTTTCGTTCCGTTTTAACACTGAGCAATTTCACAATACAGCCAGTCACAAGGGAGTGGGCTCCCTCATTGATCGGCAGAGGAGGGCATATAATGATAGTAATGATTTACATTCTATGGCAACCCCCCTACATGCCCCAGGGCAGGGTTGCGACTCGCAGCTTCGGCGGCCCACAGGGGATAAATCTCTAAGCAAGTCCAGTTGAATAAAGGTGTTCAGTTCAGTTTGCATACAGTCAGCTAGCAACCTGCTCATAACGTGGCACTCGTTAGCTATCTCGGGGTGTGTGCCGCTTGGTCCCTCTGCTCTCACCTTGCCTTTGGATTACGCAGCAAATCATTGAATGTCAGTCAACTCACCATCTTCAAATTCATCTTCTGCAGTATCCAGTCCACAAGCACGACGCTTGCACTCCTCTGGGTACTGGCGCTGGATGATCTCCCATAGCTTCTTGTCGATTAATGTTCCTGCACGTGTGCTACGTCGGGCCCAGGTGGATACTCGCATCCTACAAAAAGGGCAACACAAGCTGGCTTTCTCTACAGTCATTTGAAAGCATGGATGGCACAGCGTGTGGCGACATGGAAGCGTCACCGGCTCCAACAAAATCTCCCGACAGATGGCACATAAACATTCAGCTCGAGACAAAGGAGGCTCCCCGTTATTTTGCATGCTGGACTTCATACATCGTATCTGTATAAAGACAGGATACAGAATTAGATACTGCAGTGCCTGAAAAGCAGTCACCCTGCCAGCAGGAGTCTGTGTTTCTCCGGTTGCCAATAGGCAAGCTCGACCCCAACCATGAACTATGAAGACTAGACTCTACCTGTTCTGACACTGGACTGTCTCCGTTTATTCTGTTTTTCAGTACAGGAGCAGGCTAACCATAGGATGGCCTGGGGGGTTCCTGGTAGGCTGTATTTGATTTGGGGCCTGCCCAAGTTTAAAAGGGAAAAGTGGCTTTTTTTTTCTCACTTCAGACCATGAGTGGCAGTCTGATCACCCATTCACTGCAATAGCTGCTGCTCCAACTGATGATACCATCATATAAACAGACAGTTGCCAGCTCTGAATTGCTGATCTGGATCAAACCACAGGAACCTGCACGGCCAAGAGTGCTCACCTCTTATGTAGTCGATACCTTACAATAGGGCCAGCCGACACCCGGTTTGCGGATAAAACGTCCAGTTTTATTTGAAGTTCAAATTAAAATGTTCCATCCAAAAAACGATACAACAGGCATTTAAAATGATGAAAGGTGTCGATGCGTTTCGGGCAACATGCCCTTAATCATGATACCATCACTCACAATCTGCAGGAGCTACCAAGCAATTCAATTTGGCAAGCAACTGGACTAGCACTTTCCAATCACAGGCGGACCGTCAGGTGGGATGCAGGAGTGAGGTGGAAACCCAGGTGCGGACGGGAGTCACAAGAATTCCTAGGGCACAGCAATTCTTTGGGGCCAGCTGGGTAAAGGGATGGACTGGCCATATGGTAAGCGGGAGAATTTCCCAGTCGACCAGCCAGGGGGATGTCTGGTTACTGGGGCAGGCCAAACATAGGATGAGCTAGGGGGATTCCCAGTGGGCTGCACTGCTTTGAGGTCAGCTGGGTTGAGCCCAAGTTTAAAGAGGAACACCACTTGGGGTTTTCACCACAAAATGGAGCACCCCGACAGAGGAGCAGGGTGCATCTCCTGGGACAGTGTAACCCTGTGCAAAATCACATTTCCGGCAATCCCACAGCAAAAATGCCTTTGGGGTGTGGGAGTGCACAGGGTGCCATCTCTGAAAGGGGGCACTTGGATTTTTTTTTTTATTCTTTTCCACCTTCCCTTCATTCTCTCTTTCCACCTTCATTTTAAAGTGGACCAAAACCCACATCCTGATAGATCTTATGGATTCCACGGCTGCTAGATTGCCTCCCACTGGGGCATCCAGAATTGGAGTGCCCCGCTGTGAAACCCCTCCAGGTTACCCGGACCAACATGTGCAATCAGCAGCCGCATCCCCGCTATCACTTGCAGAACGCTTGCGCGCCAGGCATTTGTGAAAGGCTGTTAGATGGTAGCCGTGGATATAGCCACCAGCGCGCTCAGACCCGCTTGCCTTAGACGAAGGGGCGGGAGCGGATCAGAGCACACTGCTTGGATGAGAGGCCGCACATGCACCATAGGACTGGGGAAAGACGAGTTAGATCAGGTGACCTGGGAGGTTTTACATAGCGGGGCATAGACCAAAATGCAGGATAGTCAAAATCCTGGGTTTTGGTCCACTTTAAATTCAATTTGCCCCTTATTTATCTCATCTACCTTCAGTCTTTGTGTATTCCCCATTCTTTGTGTGCCCGTCTCTAGAGGAACGACACTTACCGCAAGGCCGGCCTTGGCTGCCCAGACACAGTCCCTTATCTGTAGTGGCTGGCTATTATTGGGATGCCCCAGGCAGGAGGAACAAAGCCCGTGATTAAGATATTGCAAATAGCTGTGGGGAATAAAATGCTAAATGGCCCCATTAGAGCCCCTTGTGCTCCAGTGACCGGCTCCCATAGACATTACATAGGCTAGCATGGCCTCTTCCTATAGGCTGGTCACCCCTCCCCCACCAGAGAGCTGTCCGTACATGTCCGGCATCTTCCGCTCACCTCCGGTTCTCACCCCAAATCCGGGCCCGGGATACCGCGCTCCGCTCGCCCAGACCCGTGAAGCCCCCTCAGTAATTTGGCGCCAATGACAGTCTAAATCTCGGGAGCTCTGTGGCGCCAGCCCGGCCTATCTGCCTCCTGTCACTAGGGGACAGCCAATCCCTGACGCGCTGCAATGTCCTCATAGCGCCACACAGCTTGGCGGACATTTTTGTGAAGACCAGCTGTCTCCTCATGTTCGCCTATAACGCGAGATTTTTTGTATTTTCTTATCCAGAGCCCCGCTTTGCTCCTAGATACGTACAAAGGCCAGCCAGGCTGTCATTCATATCTCAGTGATGTTACAGCAGCTAACTAACCACCATTGACCTGACAGACTCCTCCCGATTCTGTCCGGCGCGCAGATTATCTGGCTCCTCCTCTTCTCTGCCTAAATGAGGGGGCGGGGTTATGCAATCCCGCTTACTGCAGACGCCCCGCCCAGATAGTGATTTCCCCGCCCTCCCTCCTCACACAGCGATGCCTGCTGGCTACAGGGAGATCAATGCCGGCCAGGCGGAGGATGGGTTCGCTGCGGAACGGCCACCAGGAGCAGCTGCTGCTGGCGGTGGACGTGGGCAGCACGGTGCTGCGCTGCCATGTCTATAATGCGGCGGCCGAGCTGTGCGGCAGCGCCCAGGACAAGGTAACAGCGCCGCCAATCTCGGCTGTCAACTCGCTCTTAAAGGGAAACTGTCACATGTCACTAAGGCGTGCTATTGGCTGAGGGGTAACACATGGCCTGCCTGGCACTGCCCGGTCACCCCACTGATCAGGACAGGGATCCAATCTGACCTTGCTGGAGACATGCTGGTACCAGGCAGACAGATGGGCAGCGGCAGTACTGACAGCCAGGCTTTATATACATTACTCTTCCTTCTACACTGCATACTAACCCCTCGCTTGCCATAGTTCTACACCTCCACTTAGATTGATTACCATGGTTCTACCCCATCTGCTTTGTTTCTCAAGATTCAGTCCTACTCTGCTTTCTGTCCTTCTACCCCCTTTCCCTGCTCTGCTTCCCTTTTACCCCTTTCTCTGCTTGCTGCCCTTCTACCCCTTCCTCTGCTCTGCTGGCTGCCCTTCTACCCCTTTCCCTTCTCTGCTTCCCTTATACCCCTTTCTCTGCTTGCTGCCCTTCTACCCCTTTCGCTGCTCTGCTGGCTGCCCTTCTGCCCATTTCCCTGCTCTGCTTGTTGCCCTTCTACCCCTTTCCCTGCTCTGCTTGTTGCCCTTCTACCCCTTTCCCTTCCCTGCTGGCTGCCCTTCTACCCCTTTCCCTGCTCTGCTGGCTGCCCTTCTACCCCTTTCCCTGCTCTGCTGGCTGCCCTTCTTCCCCCTTTCCCTGCTCTGCTGGTTTCCCTTCTTCCCCCTTTCCCCGCTCTGCTGGCTGCCCTTCTTCCCCCGTTCCCCGATCTGCTGGCTGCCCTTCTTCCCCCGTTCCCTTCTATGCTGGCTGCCCTTCTTCTCCTGTTCCCTTCTCTGCTGGCTGCCCTTCTTCCCCCGTTCCCTTCTCTGCTGGCTGCCCTTCTTCCCCCGTTCCCTTCTATGCTGGCTGCCCTTCTTCTCCTGTTCTCTTCTCTGCTGGCTGCCCTTCTTCCCCCGTTCCCTTCTCTGCTGGCTGCCCTTCTTCCCCCGTTCCCTTCTCTGCTGGCTGCCCTTCTTCCCCCGTTCCCTTCTATGCTGGCTGCCCTTCTTCTCCTGTTCCCTTCTCTGCTGGCTGCCCTTCTTCCCCCGTTCCCTTCTCTGCTGGCTGCCCTTCTTCCCCCGTTCCCTTCTCTGCTGGCTGCCCTTCTTCCCCCGTTCCCTTCTCTGCTGGCTGCCCTTCTTCCCCCGTTCCCTTCTCTGCTGGCTGCCCTTCTTCCCCCGTTCCCTTCTCTGCTGGCTGCCCTTCTTCCCCCGTTCTCTTCTCTGCTGGCTGCCCTTCTTCCCCCGTTCCCTTCTCTGCTGGCTGCCCTTCTTCCCCCGTTCCCTTCTCTGCTGGCTGCCCTTCTTCCCCCGTTCCCTTCTCTGCTGGCTGCCCTTCTTCCCCCGTTCCCTTCTCTGCTGGCTGCCCTTCTTCCCCCGTTCCCTTCTCTGCTGGCTGCCCTTCTTCCCCCGTTCTCTTCTCTGCTGGCTGCCCTTCTTCCCCCGTTCCCTTCTCTGCTGGCTGCCCTTCTTCCCCTGTTCTCTTCTCTGCTGGCTGCCCTTCTTCCCCCGTTCCCTTCTCTGCTGGCTGCCCTTCTTCCCCCGTTCTCTTCTCTGCTGGCTGCCCTTCTTCCCCCGTTCCCTTCTCTGCTGGCTGCCCTTCTTCCCCCGTTCCCTTCTCTGCTGGTTGCCCTTCTGCTCTGTTCCCTTCTCTGCTGGCTGCCCTTCTTCCCCCGTTCCCCTCTCTGATGGCTGCCCTTCTTCCCTCGTTCTCTTCTCTGCTGGCCGCCCTTCTTCCCCCTGTTCCCTTCTCTGCTGGCTGCCCTTCTTCCCCTGTTCTCTTCTCTGCTGGCCGCCCTTCTTCCCCCTGTTCCCTTCTCTGCTGGCTGCCCTTCTTCCCCTGTTCTCTTCTCTGCTGGCTGCCCTTCTTCCCCCTTTTCCTTCTATGCTGGCTGCCCTTCTTCCCCTGTTCTCTTCTCTGCTGGCTGCCCTTCTTCCCCCGTTCCCTTCTCTGCTGGCTGCCCTTCTTCCCCCTTTTTCCTTCTCTGCTGGCTGCCCTTCTTCCCTCGTTCTCTTCTCTGCTGGCTGCCCTTCTTCCCCCGTTCCCTTCTCTGCTGGCTGCCCTTCTTCCCTCGTTCTCTTCTCTGCTGGCTGCCCTTCTTCCCTCGTTCTCTTCTCTGCTGGCTGCCCTTCTTCCCTCGTTCTCTTCTCTGCTGGCTGCCCTTCTTCCCTCGTTCTCTTCTCTGCTGGCTGCCCTTCTTCCCCCGTTCCCTTCTCTGCTGGCTGCCCTTCTTCCCCCGTTCCCTTCTCTGCTGGCTGCCCTTCTTCCCCCGTTCCCTTCTCTGCTGGCTGCCCTTCTTCCCCCGTTCCCTTCTCTGCTGGCTGCCCTTCTTCCCCCGTTCCCTTCTCTGCTGGCTGCCCTTCTTCCCCCGTTCCCTTCTCTGCTGGCTGCCCTTCTTCCCCCGTTCCCTTCTCTGCTGGCTGCCCTTCTTCCCCCGTTCTCTTCTCTGCTGGCTGCCCTTCTTCCCCCGTTCCCTTCTCTGCTGGCTGCCCTTCTTCCCCCGTTCCCCTCTCTGCTGGCTGCCCTTCTTCCCCCGTTCCCCTCTCTGCTGGCTGCCCTTCTTCCCCCGTTCCCTTCTCTGCTGGCTGCCCTTCTTCCCCCGTTCCCTTCTCTGCTGGCTGCCCTTCTTCCCCCGTTCCCTTCTCTGCTGGCTGCCCTTCTTCCCCCGTTCCCCTCTCTGCTGGCTGCCCTTCTTCCCCCGTTCCCTTCTCTGCTGGCTGCCCTTCTTCCCCCGTTCCCTTCTCTGCTGGCTGCCCTTCTTCCCCCGTTCCCTTCTCTGCTGGTTGCCCTTCTGCTCTGTTCCCTTCCCTTCTCTGCTGGCTGCCCTTCTTCCCCCGTTCTCTTCTCTGCTGGTTGCCCTTCTGCTCTGTTCCCTTCTCTGCTGGCTGCCCTTCTTCCCCTGTTCCCTTCTCTGCTGGCTGCCCTTCTTTCCTTTTTTCACACTCTGCTTCCGGCCCTTCTACTACTTTTCTGCTCCCACCCAGGTTGGCCCTGGAATCGGTCAAGCGGCTCTTATTTGTGTGAATGGGGAGCGCACACTGCAGCATGCCATTAGATTTCAGCACATCACCCACTTTTCTTACCTATCCAAAGAGCCCGCAGCGCATGCGTGGCTGGCGACAGCGCCGCTCCTTTATCTCCGGCTCTGCATCGCCAGGCCTGCCATAAATAAATGGGTGGCATGGCCACGCACAGCCGAGGGATGCAGTTAGGATTGATATGCATACCCAGAGAAGCCGATTATAGGAGAGCTGCGTAATGGGCTCTTTGGAAGGGTAAGAAAAGCGGGAGGACAGACCAAAACCAGGAGTAGTGAAATCCCAGGGTTTGGTCCATTTTAAGTCTGCCAGTCTGATATCTCAGAACAGAATTGTTAGGATGCTTTAAAGTGTACCTATACTCTGAAAGGACGTTTATGTGGCCACCTTCCATCCCCAGCCCTGTGCCCCAACACAGCCTATGTTTCTTTTTTTTACTTCAGCCTTTGGCCAAGATCCATAATAACAACAAAAAGTAGTTTTTTGATGAATAGTCTGTCATATGATAATGAATTCAGTTACAACTAAACTGACACATAATGGCAGTTAGGTTGAAGTGCTCCCCACTGCTGAGCTGTGTGTATTCTAACTAATAGCATCATCAATGGGTGGGGCTGCTCAGCCAGGGAGAAATATAGCTGACTGCATCCAGTTTGTGTTGTTATGAATATTGGTCAAAGGCTTTAATTAAAAAAAAAAAAAAACGCAGGCTGTTTTGGGGGCATTGGCCTTGGGACTTTCCTCTGAGGCTGGTTTCACACGCGCTAATGCATTCATGTCTCCCATTCTGCAACATGGCTCCATCCCATGAAGCTCTGTAAGAGCAAGGGGGAGTTCTTTGTGTTTTCATGTCTGTGTACCTCTCTACATCCGGCTAGATCTCTTCTGCAGGCATTGTGTGACTCAATCCGGTGCAAGAGAGATGTAGATTGCTGAATAAGGCTGTGGTTGCCGATATCCAGGCCCTTTTCTTTAGTGCTTGGATTTAATTTACTCACATGCACCTTTTTTGTAGCACTGAATAGTGGACCTTTAAAAGAAAGTGGGGAAAAGACAGAGGAGCAAAGAAATTGAAAAAAAAAGGTGGTGGTCATGAAAATAAAATCGAAGACTGGGTTACAGAAAGGAAGCTAAAAATTGGCTTTAGCAGCTTTATCCAGTAGCACAGAAGGATGAATCCTCTGCATGACCGGTAGGCAAACAGTGATTTGTTTTTACCTGGAAATCACTTCTCTGATGGGTCACAGATGAAAGGGAAGAACATAATCTATCCCTACTCCAGCAGAAGCTATCCGGAGTTTAGCCTCAGGAATGACTGAAGAGCCGTCTACCTCTCACTGGATGCTGTGAAGATAACAGAGTGTTATGTGTGATATTAACACGTTTACATATTTAAAGGGATTGACCACCCATGTAACAAAACAAAAGGGTACTCCGCTTTAGTCCTCCGCAGCAACTCAGCCGGTCCGCAACTCGCCTAAACGTTAGATCACATTCCAGCTTCCCGTGGTCTGAACAGCAGTCAGGGGTCCTTCTGTATCCGGTTTGCTCCCGCCCACCATCAGGCACAGGGGTGCTACCATGCTCTTTCCATTCACTGCAATAGAGGCTTGCCACACCTACCCCTTCCATCGCAGTGAATGGAGAGGGCACGACAGTACTCCTATTACCAGCGATCAGGTGAGCTGCTTGCTTGCCAGAGTCAGACTGATTAGCTGTGGGGGAAAAAAGGTGAATACCCGTTTGTTTTTGGGGGGGGGGTTTAAATTCAATAAAGCTAAGTGGAATTTGTGCTGGTAAGTGAATAAAAATATCTCCCTCTATTAAAGAGATAGACTTCATCTTCAAGTGTTGATGGTACATAGCACCTATTGGCAACTCCATGCCCCCAAGTAGTGCTAGGCTGAGGGCATCATCCCTGCAGCCAGGGCCGGGCCTTTAGCATGTGCAGATGAAGCACCTGCACATGACACCTATGGGTGCTGCTCTCTTTCCAGTTTTAAATGTTGAAAAGAGGTTTTGCTACGTTTCCTCCTTCTTCTCTTCATCCTCTCCATTGTTCTTTTTCCTCTATTGTTCATTTTCTTTCAATTTCCACACTCTATCTATCTATCTATCTATCTATCTATCTATCTATCTATCTTATGCATATTCACTTTAGCCTTTTTTCCTACATTCTCTCCACCGTTTTATTTTTTCTCGTTTCCACGCTCCCGCCATCTTTCTCTTTTCTATATTCCCTCCTTTTACTTCTCCCTTTTCCCTCTCATTCCTCTATTTTTCTTATTTCCCTTCACCTCTCTATCGTTTACATTTTTCTTATTTCCCTTCACCTCTCTATCGTTTACCTTATCTCAGTCTCTCTCCCACTTTTGCTCTATCCTTTTACCGTTTCTGTATCCATCGCTCTGGTCTGAGCATGAATGTATGGCGTAATGTTGTAGTCCAGCATAGTCCAGAGTAAGCCTGACATGGCCTGAAAGAGAGATCACCCCACATTCTGCTTGTAGCTGAGAGTACTTGGTTCAAGGACCAGTAGGCTGATTAAACATTAACTAGTGCACACACCCTCCAATCTTAAGATGTAGCAGCATATCTACCTTTCTAGGAAATATTCTCCTACTAGGCAGAGGAACCACCACCAACATCATCCTCCTTTAGATTGTTCGCTCACAAGAGCAGGGCTTTCCCTCCTCTCCTCCTGTGTTTTGTTGCATCTGACCTAAATGTCTGTGTGTATTATATGTATTTGTATTCTGTTATATATGGCTAATAGTGTCGTTTGTGTGTTACCCATCCCACCCTCATGTAAAGAGCCCCAGAATAGTAATATAGTATGTAAGGCTGAATAAAGACTTTAGTCCACCATCCAGTTCAGCCTGTTTATCTTCTTCCAGTGGTCTAGTAGCCATAGCTGGAAATGTTATTACATGCTAGGAAGGCATCAAGGCCACTTTTGAACATTTTTACTGTATCCATCATTACTACCTCCTCTGGCAGCGAGTTCCATAGTCTCACTGCTCTTACAGAGAAGAATCCCCTCCTTTGTCGGTGGAAAAAGCACCTTTCCTCTAACCTTAGTGGATGCCCCCGGGTTATGGTTACACTCAGGGGTATAAATAGATTGTGGAACAGATCTTTGTATTGACCCCGAATATATTTATACATAGTTATTAGATCACCCCTCAATCGTCTTTTTTCTAGACTAAATAAGCCTAACTTGGACAATCTTTCCGGGTACTCTAGCCCCCGCACTCCTTTTATTAACTTTGTTGCCCTTCTTTGAACGTGCTCCAGTTCTGATTTGTCCTTTTTAAGCACAGGTGCCCAGAACTGTACACAGTATTCCATATGGGGTCTGACCAGTGACTTGTACAGGGGTAAAATGATGCTCTGGTCATGAGCACCTATGCCCCTCCTGATGCACCCCATGATCCTGTTTGCCTTGGCAGCAGCTGCCTGGCATTGATTACTACAGTTGAGTTTATTGTTAACTAAAACCCCTAGGTCCTTTTCCATTGTTGTTTTGCCAAGTGTTTCTTTATTTAGTGTGTAATCATGATACAGATTTCTCCTTCCCACGTGCATAACCTTACTTTTATCTGTGTTAAACTTCATTTAACTGCCCATGCTTCCAATTTACCTAAATCTGTTTGTATATTGAAGAGAACTGGTCCCAGAACTGACCTTTGTGGTACTCCACTAGTAACAGGATCCAGGATAGCATCCCTTAAAGTGGACCAACACCCAGGATTTTCACTATCCTGGGTGTTGGTCCACTTCCGTGGGGCACCCCAATAGGGGGTGCCCCGCTGTGTGAAACCCCCCAGAAAGCCCTAAAATCTTACCTTTGTAGGCGACGGATAAGCCGCCGCCTCCCGCGCGTCCCTCTTACAGGGCGTGCGCCCGCGCCGGCCATTCACAAACGGCCGGCTCGGGAGCGCGCCCTGCTAGAGGGACGCGCGAGAGGCGGCGGCTTATCCGTCACCTAAAAGGTAAGATTTTAGGGGTTTTCTGGGGGGTTTCACCCCGCGGGACATCCCGATTTCGGATGCCCCATGGGGAGGGAGCTGATCAGGGGTGGGTGTTGGTCCACTTTAAGAAAGCTTCAAACAGCTTGCCCACCACAGATGTTAAGCTTACCGGTCTGTAGTTCCCAGGTTCCCCCCTAGATCCCTTTTTGAATATTGGCACCACACTTGCCAAGCGCCAATCCATCGGAACAGACCCTGTAGTTATTGAGTCCACAAATATTAGAAATAACGGCTTGTCTATTACTGTACATAACTCCCTTAAACACGAGGATGTATGTCATCTGGTCCCGGTGATTTATCGATTTTCATCTGCTTGAGACGGTGCCGGACTTCTTCCTTGGTTAGACCAATGACATTTAATGGAGGGTTTCGGTTATTCCCCTGCATTTCACTCGGCATGTCACATTCTTTTGTGAATATAGAAGCAAAGAGGTTTTTTATTAAATTTTCTATCTCCTCATTCCCCTGTATAGGCATCCCCTCCTTGCTTTTCAGGGGGCCCACACCCTCAGGTTTGTATCTTTTACGGTTTTTGTAGCTAAAGAATAATTTGGGGTTAGTTTTACTCTCTTGGCGATCAGTCTTTCTGTCTCCAGCTTAGCTGCCCTTATCTGTTGTTTACATAGTTTATTTTCTTTTTATAGTTAAAAGCTATAGTTTAATGCTTCCACTATCCCTTCCTGCTTTAAATGTTTAAATTAATTTTTATGTTGTTTATTGCCCCCTTAAAGTGGACCAACACCCTCCCCTGATCGGCCCGGGAATCTATAAGATTCCCGGACCGATCAGCTCCCTGACTGCGGGGCACCCCGATCGGTGGTGCCCCGCTGTGTGAAACCCCCCCAGATCCCCGAAAATCCTACCTGACCCCTCTAGCAGGGCGCGCACCCGCGCCAGCTGTTTGTGAATGGCTGGCGCAGACGCGCTCCCTGTAAGAGGGACGCGCGGGCGGCGGCCCACGCTCAGCTTGTCCGGCGCTGCCTCTCCTTGTCTGGCCACGGCGATTGGACGAGCGAGTCACGTGGGAGTGGGGTCAGGTGAGTTTTCGGGGGTTTCACACAGCGGGGCACCCACGATCTGGGTGCCCCGCGGAAGTGGACCAATACCCAGGATAGTCAAAATCCTGGGTGTTGGTCCACTTTAACCTTTTTGTTTAGCCACATCAGTTTACATGTGTGTCTAACAGTTTTATTCCTGTAAGGTATAAATCTATCTCAATGAAAATTAAGGAGAAAACTAAAATTGCTTTTGTACGCGTATCTTGTCCTTGCTTCCCAATTTCCCACATAAACCGCAGAAGGAAGCCACCATAAGGCACACAGCAAAATCATTTTGCTGCATTATAATGCATATAGCACATGTGCATGCACCATATATGGGTGGTTAAGTGGATGATCTTGTGACCGAAGGGTTGCAAGGTCAGTTTCTGGCTGGGACAATGACTGAAGTGCTCTGGACTAAGGCACCCAACCAGACCTGCGGGAGCCCACGACTCCAGGCATGGGTGCACCACTAGGTGTGGTTCACTATTTACTATGAGGAGGAAGGTAAAATATTCGCAATTCTAGGGGTTTCATACACTGGGGGGATCCTGATTTGTGTGCCATGGTGCTGCTAGAACACGCTGTGCTCAGAAAAGTTTGTTGCAGAGATATTTGTAACAAGGCCTTCCACACATCCGTTTCAATGCACGCGCAAAAACTTCTGCAGATTACTGTGCATGGGCATTAGTTCCAGTGTGCCATGTGCAAATGAGTGCACATGCTCAAAGTCCGCTTAATAGGAGGCACTAAAATGGCACTGGATGATCCTCTTGGTATACCTCTCGCTGTGCTCCTTTATTTCTGGTGAATCCTCGCTGTCAATGTTTGTTGACAACCCTCACTTTGTATACGCAACCACAAGCGACGACCCTTGCGTATGAACTTGGTATCTCACTTTGCTACCAGCTTCCTGCAAAGCTCTTCTGCCTAGTTAGTTAGTTAGTTATTGTGTGAAAACTGTCTGTCCAGCCCCTCTATCCCCCGGTGCAGTTCCTAGGGGCTTCCCTACAGCCCAGGCTGTCCTCCCTTACAGGGGGCTCCAATGAAGACAAGGGTTACTATTAGACTCCAGGTCAAGTAGTTGGGTCTGGATAATTGTCTCCATTTTTCATTGCAGCAGGGTGACGTTGATTCTCACTAAATCGGAACTCCGCCACCGGTTCTGCGTAACACTGACCTTTCTCAGAAAAAATACTTTGTTTCTGAAGTATCCCTTTTCCAGAGCAGCTCCAGATTCCCTGAGTTTGTGTTTTAATTTTTCCAGATGCTTCCAGTCACTACTACACTGAGAGGAGGAGCAGTGCTGCAAGAGTTTATGGGAATGTTTATTTACTGATTATTACAAAATGACTTGGGCCATTGGAGTATCTTAAATCGGACCTTCACCCTGAATAAGAGTTTATCCTATGTTTCCCTCACCCTGTACGTACAGATTGCCCACATTAGAGTGGACCAAAACCCAGCAGGATCGATCCATTCCCTCCCGGCAGGTCATCCAAAATCGGAATGCCCCGCTGTGTGAAACCCCCTAGGACGCCCGCAAACCATACCTGAATCCTGGTCCAACGGCGCATGTGCGGGCCGCGGCCGCATCTCGTGCTTCCCTCTAGCGGGCCATTTGTGATTTTCCCCCTGTTAGAGGGAAGCGCGAGATGCGGCCGCCAGCGTGCTCGGAGCCGCTGAGCTTTGATGCGCATAGCTCAGCGGCTCCCAGAGCGCTGATTGGATGAGCGGCCGCGCATGCGCTGTAGGAGTGAGATGAGTTGATCTGGGCGTTCTGGGGGGTTTCACATAGCGGGGTGCCCTGGGGAAGTGGACCAAAACCCAACATAGTAAAAATTCTGGGTTTTGGTCCACTTTAAAAATCATCTTACTTGCATCTACTGCATTTTATGAGCCTTTAAACATCCAATATTGCGGCCCATGGAGTTTCAGGCTGCCTGCAAACAGGAAGTGTCTTCTGACCATGCTGCTCTGCATTCTGGGATCGCGGTCCTTTTCCTGAGCCCATCTCTGCTCTGTATGAGCAATGCAAAGCTATAACATTGCCCCCTGTGCCTTCCCTCCACCCTCCTCTCCTCAGTATGTGATGCTTTTGAGGCAAGATGGCGGCGCCCGTATCCTAGAGTCCGGAACAGAGTTGAAACCCAGTGGGGGAAGAATGAGAAGTAAATGGGTAAAAATGTAAAACATTTTTTGTTTTAGATGCTATGCTGAAGGTCCGTTTTAAATTTCTTTATTGTCAAGAGTTTAGCTCAAAAGAGTTGTGTTTTAGGTGGAGGGTGCACTTGTTTAAGAGAAATGAGATACCCAAGCCAGTGTTCCTACAAGATTTAGCAACTTGTTTAACTGTACAGTTCAGGTTGCCATTGTGCAATTCAGTTTTGCAATCATGTAAAGTAAGCACCATCATTATTACCACATAGAATTTAGACTTATTATCCGCCTATCACATGCTATTTGCAGGTTTATTTCTGCCGTTATGGCAGCCTTTCTGCTCTTCCCAGCTTATTTAGTTGGGTCAGTAATGTGTTGGATACCCGTGGGAGGCAGACAGGTGTTCAAGCCTTGTTATGCAGTTTGTAAACCTCCTGAACATTAAACTGGATCTTCAGCATAATTTAATGAAAAGCCCGAACCCTTAAAAAAATTTCCCAGCATCTAAATTTAATTTATGTTTTTAGTCACTTTTTATTCTCCTCCCCCCCCCCCTCCCCCACTGGATTGCAACTCTGTTCAGGACTTTAGGATATGGGCACCGCCATCTTTCCTCAGAAGCATCACATGCTAAGAAGAGGGGGGGGTGCAGGGGCGGGTTATAGCTGTGCATTGCTCAGACAGAGCAGAGCTGGGGGTCAGAAAAAGGACAGCAATCCCATAATGCAGAGCGAGACATGTAGCCCGAGCCTACATGTGCCACCATCTTGGATGTTTAAAGGCTCATAAAATGCAGTAGATGTATAAGAGGTATAATTATTTTTAATGTGGGTAATCTGTATGTACAGCATGAGGGAAACCATGCCTCCCAACTGTCCCGATTTTCCTGGGATTGTCCCGATTTTCGCAAAGAATCCCGCGGTCCCGGAACGTTAACAAATGTCCCGGGACGCCCTGCGCCGTGGCAGTGTGCCCAGGGCCGCAACAATGCCGGCGTGAAGATACTAACTTCCTGGCGTGTGGGGTGAGAGAGTGGGGCGGGCGCACGGGGGTGGGTGGGCGGTATGCTGGGTTGGGGATAAAAAAACGTACGCATGCAGGGGTGAAGGCAGCCGACATTGCTGGAGCTGGAGAGCGTGACGAGGGTGTGGTCGGGGCGTGACGGGGGTGTGGTCGGGGGCATGGCTTGTCCCGCTTTCACATTTTCAGAAGTTGGGAGGTATGGGGAAACATATAAGATATGATCTTATTCAGGGTGAAGGTCCTGTTTAAACAATGTCTTTCTCCTAATTAGGCCGGGAACACAGCAAAGCATTTTCTGGTGGCCATAAAACCTAACATATTGGAGTATCCAGCCTGTGTGCTCCAAAGCAGGGAAAGCCAGATGGATGACTAGTGAAATGTCTCATTTTCCTCTAGGCCTAGTATTGTTGGTATGCGCTTGTCACGTGAGATGGTCGGCCTGTTACGTTGCTTGCAGTAGTCACCCCATGCAGCAGCAACCTTTGAAGCAGTGGCGATACTAGCTTTGGCTCTTGATATGTACTGTTAGAAGATTTCTGTAATGAAAATATCACAGATAAGATACAGATTGGACTATGCCTCTGTCTTCCTATGCTCCCATCAACCCTTGTTGAAGTTAGTGTGTGGCTTGGGAATCAGGATGTTTACTAGCCTTCCAGACAATCAGATCTACTGTTGGGTTTGTGTATGCCTGCAACAGCAAAACAGTATTTCACCCGGCTGTTCTCGGTGAATAACTGCCCCAATTTCAGAAATATATAACCTCCCCGTTCACATTTGTTCTCAGTTCATTGCTAACTATGGGGAAGGCTAGCTTAGGGCCTCATGTCAAAACTGAATGGAGGTTCTTTCAACCATTAAGCATTGGTGCAACTCCCCATCCCCTGCCAAGGAAGTCTGAGAAGCTTGTTGCTCCCGCATTCCCAACAGCTGCCATTCATTTCATTTCCGGCAAGCGAACGTGTGAGCGAACGTGGTAGTGACGAGTATGGGCTTCTCAGGCTCAGCTTTCAGCAGAGGGCCTCCAGTCAGTTGTCACATGAGGTCTTCTTAATGAAAACCGAGAGCGGCTGGCTGCTGGCATTTCCCTGCTGGCTGTGTGAAATCCCCCAGATCAGTGATATCCGCTTACCTTTCCCCAGTCCAACAGTGCATGCACGGGTTCTCAATCAATCCGAGCCATTTTCCGTCCCTATGTAATTCAGCAAACTGCTCTGATTGTTTACAGTGGGGAGTGAGAGCGGCCGAACCCCCTTGGACTGTGGATGCGACTGCATGCAATTTCCATTGAAGTATATCCAGCTGTTTGCCAAATGATGTAGTCATGGCAAACTGCTCTGATTGGATTTGGTCAGAATCCTGCTTTAAAGTGGACCAAAACTCATGCCGGTCCTGGACTGATTGATTCCCTCTCCCTGGGACATCCAAAATCAGCATGCCCTGCTGTGTGAAACCCCCCAGGCAGCCCCTTACAATTACCTTGTTTCCTTGTCCAACGGCGCATGCGTCTTCGTCTAAGGCCAGTGGCTCTGAGCGCGCTGGTGGCTGCATCGCCCGCTATCCCTCTAGCAGGGTGTGTGCCTGTTCCAGGCATTTGTGAATGTCCGGCGCGGGTACGCTCCCTGTTAGAGGGTAGCGAGGGATGCGGCCACCAGTGCACTGGGAGCTGCTGACCTTAGATGACGTCACATCAGTGGCTCCGAGCATGCTGATTGGATGAGCGGCCGCAAATGCGCCTTAGGACCGGGAAGAGGTGAGTTATCTGCGGCGATCTGGGGGGTTCCACGCAGTACTATGTACGTTGGTATTCATGTACATGGTCAGGACATGGGTGTTAATACTTTGTTCTATCACTGCAGTGGGAATCCAGATTCAATGGATACCCACTTTGTGATCCTCCTTCAGAGGCCCGCAGTCTCTTACATTTCTGGCAATCCTGCACAACAATCACAAGCGTCCGATGTCAGCGCTCTGTTCAAAACCACCCTTGCTGTGCATTGGTATGAGTAGCATAAAGCGGCGATTGACCAAAGCCCACGCATGTGCCGTGGGAACAGCAGAAAGGTGAGTTGTGTGGGTAATCTGGGGGGTACTGCACAGCGGGGCATCCCAAATTGCAATGACTTCGGGAAACAGGTCCACTTTATAGGGAAAGTCTGCTTTCGATGGCATTTTTTTTGTGCCAAAAGGATGTCATCAAGGTGCTGAGCTGATTTAGTAATCTTTTATTTTCTATATTAGAAAATGTGTTTTACAAAAGCAGTTTTCACTACCTGCAATCTGTTTCCATTGGTGGTGCATTGCGGTGAAAGAGCCATACTCGCCGCCACCTCTCGATCCACCGCCACTGTACTGGCCTCTGTGGTCGGGCACTGCGGTACTGGGTGGTATGTAATGCCGCTGCACCAGAGGCGCAGCACACAATTTTGTGCTGCGTTGCATTTGTGCGTTTCCACCGCAATGTCTGTGGAAACGTTCAGTGTGGAAGGGGCCTTACACATGCCCAGCAGCAGTGTTCTGAGTGCACAGGAATCACTTCTCTCTTCTTGTCGATCTTTGTGTACTGTTGCTAATGGCAATACATTGCACATATTTGCCAACGTAAGAAAAATACAAAATTGACCTGATCAGATCAGCAACTCAAGGACATCCTTTTGGTACAAAAACACAAATTCAAAAATCCTAGCTCTTGAGCCAGCCTGTGGGAAAACAGTAGCATAAACCAGTCTAAATATCTTCCCAAAGCATTGCATGATGGGCTAAAGTATCTACACACACCAAAAGAATTACAATCACAGTCATTTGTTATTCCAGCACAGACTTGTCGCTCCTGATTCTTCCTTTCAAGGAGCACTATTGCAAAAAAATGGCCCAATAATAAAAATCCAAATAAATATGCTGGATGGCGGGAAGGAGGGGTCACTTATACACCTGACATCAAGAAACATCCAGCTAGGCTTGTTTCTCTTCTTTTAATGGATGGAAAAGGACATCAAGGGGTGACCGGCTCTGTCACCCTTATAGACTAAACCTGTCACTCCTGGATTTTGTTCCTACCATGTAAGAATAAACCACAAGCTTGGTGGGAGTTTTATTCAGGTCGGGTGTATAAGTGACCTTTGCTTTTCATTAGCCAACATGTTCATATGGAATTTTAACATTACACATTTTTGTGAAAGTGCTCCTTTGACAGGCTTGTGCATGTTTTTTTTTTTTTTTTTTATGCAGGGTGTATACATGACTCCTCTTCATACTACCTAGTACATTTATGTGGATTTTTTTACCTGTTTTTTAGTGCTATTGCTACTTTGATATCCAATATTTATGTATTTCTAGAATGCAGTTGGGCTGGGACAACTGCTTTCACTTTTCACTTTTTTTTTTTTTTTTGGTTTTTTTTTATTTTATATTTTTTGTGCCCTAGTTACCAATGAATTGTTCATATGGTATATTAGTGGTTATGTCAGATGTTTCCCTAGTGGCTCAATGTGACATTTTACTATTTGCTTGATGAGTTTGACCTGCAGCACATAAACACAATAATTAGAGGCAGCGAGGAGTAATGTTTTTCTGCATTTTTTATCTTGACAGATTAATGTGTTGTACCCTTCTAATGGTTATGTAGAGATGGACCCTGAAGGATTGTGGGAGCAGTTTGTGCATGTGGTGAAGGAGGCGGTAAAAGGTAATGTGTGGGACAATTTATTGCCATGAATTTCTGCTGTGTTTGACCTGGGGAATGACTTTCATGCTTGCTTCCAGATGCTGGCATTCACATGAAGCAGGTTGCTGGACTCGGCATTTCCACACAGAGGGCTACTTTCATTACTTGGAACAGGTAAGTTTACATGTCCTCTGTTTTTAGGTGCAGTTGGGAAAAAAAACCTTTGGAAACATGTTCTTACTATTTGTAATTGAGATAAAAAGCTTACAGCTTGTTTGCTTATGTTACACAATCTGTGCCTTTGTTCAGACCTTCTATACACCCTGACAACACTCACCTCCTCCCCCATGACAATACGGTATGTCTTAGCTTCTGCTGCCTATGCCTGTGTTCCAGCTCTCCTTCTGTGGTCTGTGTGGAGAAGGGGAGCTGCGTTTTTACCATGTGTAGGTCCATTTTAAAGTGGAACAAAACCCTAGAGGCTGGAATTTCTCTGGGGCATTTTCAATCATAAGATGCCTCAATGTGTGAAAGCCCCCGGGGTCCCAGCAAAACTCGCCTCCTTCCTGCTTCCTTGCCCATGTAAATATTGGCAGCCGCATCCCCAACATCTTATGGCTGTGTGCACGCTCCCACCCCCAGCAGACGTCCACTGCTGGGGATGCGACTGCTTTTGGCTCCTGATTACCAAGTATTAAATATGTGCAAAAGATGGGTGGCACTACCCTATAATCACCTCAGAATAAGTCTATTATGGTGCACTGCGCTGAAGGTCCTTTAAAGTGAACCAACACCCAGGATTTTGACTATCCTGGGTTTTGGTTCACTTCAGGGGGGCACCCGCTGTGTAAAACCCCCCAGAAACCCCCCAAAACTCACCACCACGCTCCCACGTAGCCACGGACAAGCGGGTGACAGCGGCAGACAAGACAGCGCGTCCGCCGCCGCCTCCCGCGCGCCCCTCTGACAGTGTGCGCGCCCGCCTGGAGGGGTGCGCGGGAGGCGCCGGCGGCCGCTGCTGCCACCGATCAGGTGAGTTTTTTGGGGCTTTTGGGGGGGGGGGGTCCCTCACCCACCAACCCACGAGATCGGGATGTCCCGCGGTGAGGGAGGTGATCTTATAGATTCCCGGGCCGATCACCCCTGGGTGTTGGTCCACTTTAAAGACTATATACACAAAATTGGGGGGTGCCCCTGTTATCCCTCTTAACAGGGGCACCCCCCAATTTCGTGTATAAAGTATTAAATATGCACGACAAACAACTCTAATTGCACGAGACCCAACCGATGCGCTTTAGGTCCGGTTGAGTTTGTATGAGCGATCCGGGGGTTTTACACAGCGGGGTATCCCAAATCAGGATGTCCCAAGAGCAAGTAACGGAATCCGGATAGATAAAAATCCCATTTTAAAGGAGCACTATAGCGACAAATGGCCCAAGTATACAAATCCATATAAACATTCTGGACGGCGTGAGGAGGGGTCACTTACTGTACACTCATCATCAAGAAATATCCAGCCAGACTGGCTTCCTTCTTTTAATGGAAGGAATATGAAATCAGGGGTGATAGGTTTGTGGGACCTCCCACAAATTCCCCACAAATTCTCTTATCCTGGTGAGCCGGGCTTAGCAGCCCTTGGCCCTGTAGGACTATTTCCACTCGTTCCACCTTTTTCATATGCCTCCCAGCTTTGGCTGCGCTGGTCGGGTGATGGTAGGCGGCACCTATCACTGGTGCACTGTTACGGAGCATGGGCTCCAGCCGCAATCCCCCACCAAAGGGTAGGCGGTGCAGGTTATGGTGAACCTGAGTTGGGATGCCCCATCTGCATTGCTCTCCCTTGCCCTGGTCTATTAGTGGGACCCCTTATGGGTCTTCCATTACCTCCCCTCTCTCTCCTTGTTCCTTCGGGGGGGAGGGGGCTGCATATCAGTAATGACTTTGCTGTTTTTTACTGCGTCTTTTTCAGGGCTCCGCGCCCTGTCTTCTTTTTGAATTTGCCGCCGCTGATACGCGCCCTGTGGCGTCAGCGGCGGCATCGCTATCATTTTTTCTGGCCCTCCTATTGGCTGCCTATACAGGCCAATTGCGCACCTTGCTGAGGTGGCGTGGCCTATCGGGCACGCGTTCCGCGGCGCGCCCCTCGAGGTCCCTCCAGCGCCATCTTGCCTTCCTCCGGAGCGTCTGCGGGCCCCCTTAACGTGGTCTGTGAGTGCCCTTGCGGGCTTTATTATTTGATATCCATTTTATCACTGTTGTTGTGCTTATGGGTGCCATTTTATTATGTCTTTCAGACAGGAGAACACTGTATTAAAGAGGTTTCTCCCGGTCCTGGCCATTCTATTAGTTTCCTTAACTTTAATAGAGGCCAAAGGTGTTAAATCCTCCCACTTCTGACATTTGGGGCATCCCGGGTTGCTTATACGGCGTAATTCCTACTGGCCAGTTGTGCCGCCTTAATCATCATATGGAGGCTTCACAGGATATTGTGCTCGGGGTCCCCTCGGGCAAGCCCGGCTGTGTGTAGTGTGTGGGGCATCCCCTGTGAGTGATGATGTGTGGGTCTGTGTACCCTGCACCCAGCAGGCGCTTGCGCTGCATTCTGGGCTATCTGTGACTGGGCCTGCGCCCACTATGCCCTCACCCACTCCCCCTCGTCTGCTTATGATTCCCAGTGAGCTTAATACTAGTGGGGAGTCTCCACCTGACGTGTCTTCCAACTTGGCCCACATTGAGAGGCTGATTGCTAGCTCTGCGGCCCGTAAGGCCCCGGCTAAAAGGCGGCATGTGGCGCCGGGTGCGTCTGCCTTTCCTATGGAGAATTTTCTTGATTTGTCTGACTATACCCCACTTGAGGAGGGGGAATTGTTCTCTTACTCAAGAGTTGTCCGATGATCAGCATTTCAGTGGTGCTGACTATGGCACTGATCATTGGGATGCTGATGATACCAATAGAACGTTATGTACTTTCCATCTCCCTTCCTGCTGCGGCTCCCAAGTTACAGGGGGAACTTTTCAGTACTGCTAAACCATTTCAATAATCTTGTTCTCAAAGAATGGGAGCGTCCTGGCCGGCTCCCGGGAATCCCCAAGGGCTGGGATAAAAGGTACCCTTTCCCCGCTGATGTGGTTAAATGTTGGTCAACACCCCCAGAGGTGGATGCTCCAGTATTGGGGTTGTCCAACACTTCTTTGGTCCATTCACCTGATTCCACTACTCTTAAGGATAGTGAGGACAGGCGCATTGATCAGCTGGCTTCACATGCCTTTGCCTGTGTGGGTTCTGCCTTGCGCCCTGTCTGTGCTTCTGCTATTACTGCTGTTGCTATCAGGTCTCGCCTCAAGGGTCTGTTGGAAGGCGCTCCTGATGATTCTGCTAGTGCCGAGCTCAGGGCCTTGTCACAGTGTGAAATGTTCATTACATATGTCCTTTCTGCCTTAGATGACACCATCAGGATGTGTAGTAGAACCACTGCATTGGTGGTTGCTATATGCCGCTCTGTTTGGCTGCGCCAGTGGGCAGCTGATAACGCTGCTAAGAAGGTCCTCACGGGACTCCCCTTTAAGGGGCTGCGCTTATTTGGTGATCGCTTGGACATGTTTGCCAAGGGGGGTAATTTGCCTCAACGTAAGAAGCAGTTGCGGCCCTTTCGGGGGTCGGGAGCCTTTGTTCCCTCCTATCGTGGAGCCAGGCCCGGGAGAGGGGTCTCCTTTGCAGGCTCTAGGGGAGACTTCTGGGGCAGGGGCAGAGGTCGTGCCCGCTCTGGTTCTTCCTGGGGGTCCAAGCCCAAATCTGTTGCCAAGCCTCCTCAGCCATGAAGGGGCGCCCTCACCCATCCGGGTGGGGGGATGGCTGCGGCTCTTCGCTCATGTCTGGGGACAACAGGTCTCGGACAGGTGGATTCTGGAGGTTGTGTCCTCCGGCTACAAGCTAGAGTTCGCTGCGTTGCCGCCTCCAAGATTTCTCCGTTCTCGGATTCCTCAAGACCCCTCGGCAGCTCATGGGCTGTTTCTGGCGGTGCAAAACCTACTGGGCTTGGGGGTCATCTGTCAGGTCCCTCCTGTGGAAAGAGGTCAGGGTTTTTATACCAATCTGTTTGAAGCTCCCAAAAGGGATGGGTCAGTCAGACCCATTCTGGACTTAAAGTTGCTCAACAAGTTCATCAGGACCAGGCACTTTCACATGGAGACCCTGTGCTCCGCGATCAGTTTGTTGTGCCCGGGAGACTTCATGACCCCCATAGACATCAAAGATGCTTACCTTCATGTTCCAGTCTTCCCAGGGCATCAGAGATTCCTCAGGTTTGCGCTGGCAGACCAGCACTACCAATTTGTGGCACTGCCCTTCGGTCTCACTTCAACCCCCAGGGTCTTCACCAAGGTGCTGGCGGGTGTCTTGGCTCTCCTCAGGGCTCAGGGCATTCGCATTCTGCCCTATCTGGCCGACCTTCTCATCACTTCTCAGTCCTTCCAGCAGGCGGTATTGGATACCCAGCGGGTGGTGACGGTTCTGGAGTCATTCGGTTGGGTGATCAATCACCCCAAATCTTCCCTATCTCCGTCTCTGGTGACTTCATTCCTGGGCATGAATCTGGATACTGTTCAGGCCAGGATTTTTCTTCCTCAGCAGAAGGTGGACACTCTGCAATCTCTGGTTCACTCCCTGCTGTCTTGTCCTCATCCCTCCATTCGGCAGGGGATGCAGCTTGTGGGGCAGATGGTGTCCTGCTTCGAGGTGGTTCCGTATGCACAGTTTCACATGAGACCTCTTCAGCTCCTTCTCCTATCAGTCTGGGACAAGTGTCCCCTGTCTTTGGATCAGGCCTTTGTTCTTTCCCCTCTGGTCCGGCGGTCCCTCTTGTGGTGGCTGGACTTGAGGAGCCTGTTGGGGGGCAGATCCTTCCTGGCCCCCTGTTGGGAGACGGTCACCACAGATGCCAGCCTGTCAGGTTGGGGGGGCTTCTGAAAGTCTCTACAATTCCAGGGGCTGTGGGGCCCCCAGGAGGCCCATGCTCCTATCAACATTCTGGAACTGAGGGCGGTTCGGTTGGTTCTGGTCCAATTGACTCCTCACCTGCGGGGCCTGCCGGTCCAAGTTCGCTGAGACAACCAGACGGCGGTTGCTTACATCAATCATCAGAGAGGGACTCGGAGCAAGGGTGCCTTCAAGGAGGTGTCCATGATTCTGTCCTGGGCGGAGGACAATGTCCATTGCATTTCAGCAGTGTACATTCCGGGGGTGGAGAATCTGGAGGCAGATTTTCTGAGCATGGGGACTTCTCACCTGGGAGAATGGTCTCTCAACAGCGAGGTCTTCTTATCCCTGTGTCACCGTTGGGGGGTTCCGGAAGTGGACCTATTTGCATCTCGCCACAATCACAAGCTCCCAGTCTGTCTCAGGATCCCCTGGCCTTTGCGGTGGATGCTCTGACTCAGGGGGCAGGGGTTCCATCTCCTGTATCTTTTTCCTCCATTACCTCTGCTGGGCAGGGTTCTGCGCAAGCTGGCTCAGGAAAGGGTGCCAGCAATCCTGGTGGCCCCTCGTTGGCCAAGACAGTTGTGGTTCACAGATATCGTTCAGCTGGCAGTAGATCAGTACCCTCTGCCTCTGGTGCCGGACCTTCTCACTCAAGGGTGGCTTTGCCATCCCAATTTACAAATGCTGGCTTTGACGGCCTGGCTGCTGAAACCTCCATCTTAAGGGATGAGGGGCTTTCTGAGTCTGTGGTTAATACTCTTATCAGGGCTAGGAAGAAGTCTTCCTCTACCATCTACTATAGGATCTGGCGGGCCTACATTGACTGGTGTGAGTCTAGGGTCCTTCCCTGTCGGGTGTTTTCCATTCCTAGGATTCTGGAGTTCCTTCAGCATGGTTTGGATCTGGGACTTCAGCTCAGCATGCTCAAAGGTCAGGTTTCTGCCTTGGCTGTTTACTTCCAGAGATCTTTCGCTCAACATCCTTTGGTCAGGACTTTCTTCCAGGGGGTTGCTCATGTGCGTCCCCCTCATAACCTCTGTTGCCGGTTTGGGACTTGAATTTGGTTTTGTCTGCCCTTCAGGGCCCTCCATTTGAGCCTGTGTTTGAGGCTGCTCTGTCTATCCTCACTCTTAAAGTTGCCTTTTTGGTGGCCATCACCTCGGTCAGGCGTGTTTCGGAGTTGGCGGCCCTTTCCATTCAGGCCCCCTACTTTGAGAGACACCAGGAGAAGGTGGTTTTTCGCTTTAAACCTGATTTTTTGCCTAAGGTTGTCTCTGCCTTCCATCTCAATCAGCACATTGTGCTTCCTTGCTTGTGCCCTAATCCTGGTAATTCCAAGGAGAGGGCCTATTCCCTGGATGTGGTCAGGAATTTGAAGTTCTACTTGGTGGCTACTGCACCTTTCAGAAAGACTGATGCCTTATTTGTGGTGCCTTCGGGTCCCAAGAAGGGTTTGACTCCTGCTAAGTCCATTATTAGCAAATGGATTCGTCAGGCTATTTTTAGGGCCTATTCTGCTAGGGGAAAGGATCCTCCTTTCTGTGTTACTGCTCATTCTACACGTTCTGTTGGGGCCTCCTGGGCTTTCCAGCACCAGGCTTCTGTTGAACAAGTTTGTAAGGCTGCTACTTTGTCTTCTGTTCATACCTTTTCCAGGTTTTACAAGGTTGATGTGCGGGCCTCAGCTGATGCTGTTTTTGGCCGCAAAGTTCTGCAGGCGGCAGTGGTTTGAACTGCGCGTTGTTGCCTTTGGGGATCCCACCCTATGTACGGACACTGCTATTGGATGTCCCAACTGTTATGAATCATTTCTGGAGCAGAACGTGCTGCATACTAAGAATAATACAATTCTGTGATTACTCACCTTGTAGAATTGGTATTATAAGTATGCAGCACGTCCTGCTCCACCCCACCCTGTTTACATTATCTTGGATCCTCTGTATGGTGATTATCCTTGTTAACTTTGTTATTTATCATTGGCTTCTCCTGGTTCTCCTTACTGCTTTTTAATACTGGGGAATTTGTGGGAGGTCCCGGGTATATATGGGACCAGGAGGGGCCTCTTTTTTGCCATCTCTGCAGTTAAGCTCCCTCTGGCGGGGGTAATCCCAACTGTTATGAATCATTTCTGGAGCACGAGGTGCTGCATACTTATAATACCAATTCTACAAGTTGAGTATTCACAGAATTGTATTATTTTATTCCCACCATGACAGAATAAGCATTGGCAGGAGATTCATTCAGTTTGGGTGTATAAGTGACTTCCTCTCATTAGCCCATGTGTTTATATGGCTTTTTAATATTACATGATTTTGCAATAGTCCTCCTTTAAATGTGCCAAAAAGCTGGTTCATTCTGCTTGCTCTTCTGCTTTTGACTTTTGGTGTGGTTACTATGATTCCTAGGGGGCATCACAATTTGGATGCACCATGGGTGGAATCACAGCTTGACCCCTCCTTCACCCATGCCCTCCTTCTTACCAAGCCATCATCCAGTGCTATATTCAAATGTGGCACCGGCATCCCCTGCTTACAATATATAGTACATGCACAGCAGGGGAGGTAGGGATGCTGCTGTATGCACTTTCTGTGCAACATTTAAAAGCAGCGGTTGGTAAGTGCAACCAGGGGGTTCAGCTGCCCTCTTCTTATCATGGCATGTTTTAGGAATGTAACAGTGTTATTTTCCTATTGCATGGCACGGCCTGCTTCAAGAAGTCCTTACGTATGAGATATTCCGCCACAAGGTGGGGCAGTGCACTGCAGAAGAGTTGTGGCTCCTCCCAGCCCCATATAAAAACAGGAATCAACATAGTGTTTTCTCTGCAGTGACACTGCGAAGATAGAAGATGGCTCTTATATTGCGCAGGTGAGCGGGGCAACCAAGCCTGTGGCCCTGCATGTCTATTTCTACCCGTTTCCGGACCCTCTGTGCCTCCCAGCCTTGGCTGACGGATCGGGTGAAGGTAGAGGAGCACTAAGGTCAGGTGCTCGAGGAGCACTGCTCCAAGCCGCAGACCCTGTACCACAAAGGGTAGCCGGCCATAAGCTTTATAGTGAGCCTACTGAGGGATGCGGAGTTCCTGTCCTAGTTTCTGAGGGGGTGAGTGTTTTGGGGACTGTGTACCTTGTTTTTTCTGGTTCTGGGGTCCCCCACCCCATCCCAGGCCTGGCTCCTGCCGCTGCCTGCTCTCCACCCCCCCCCCCCCCCCCGCGAGCGTTTTAGCTGTTTTATGACTGTGTTTTCGCCGCCGTGCCGCTTTGTACTATGCTTCGCGGCGGGCGGCGCTATAACTGTGAGGCGTTTATTGCATTGTGATGGCGAGGTCACGTGAGCCCCATTTTCGCGCTCTTCGGGGGGCGGGGCTGGGGGATGACGCGTATGGCGTTGCCCCCCGCGGCCCGCCCCTCGAGGTGCTTCTAATAGCGCCATTTTGAGTCCCCCTGGGGCCCCTCTTCCTCCCTGGGCTGCGGCGGTGATTTCTACTTGTGTCGCTTCCTTCTGTGGTCTGGCGGCTTGGCGATTCTTCGGTCTACTTGGTCCATGGGTCCCTTTCGGGGTTTTTTTTGTTGCTTGGGGCACGGGCTGCGGGGGGCTTATGTGCATGTTATTTATGTCTTTCAGGCGGGACAACTGTGGGTTGTGGTTTCTCCCGGTTCTACTCCCTATCCCTCCCCTCATCTCCCCCTTACTGGCTTCTGCGGGCATCCCTTGGGGGGGCATCCCGGATGGCTTTTTGGTTAAGCCTTTACCCTGTGCTGGCCTATTGCGCCTGTGTTAATCACCATATGGAAGCTTCTGGGGATAGCGTGCTTCGGGGTCCTTCCGGGCAATCCCGGCTGTGTGCCATGTGTGGGGCATCCCCTTTGAGTAACAGTGCCGCGGTGTGCGTGCCGTGCGCCCAAGGTATCATTGCAGCCCAGGCTGGGCTGCCCACTTCTCTTTCCAGTTCTGTGCTACTTTCGGCTTCGCCTACCCCTCCTCGCCTGCATTTAACCCCCCAGTGAGGGGGATAGTAGCAGGGGGTCACAATCTGATCTGGCACTCCGTGTGGCCAGCATTGAAAGGCAGCTTGCTAGGCCTGTTCCAAGGAAGGCCTCTGGCAAAAAGCGGCACCTGGCTCCCGCGCCCTCCCTCTTTCCTGAGGAGGATGAGGAAACTGATGTTTTTGGTGGCTGTTACTCCCTAGAGGAGTGGGAGCTTTTCCAGGACTCTGACTCCTCTGGGGACCAGCAGGAGGTTACAACAGTGACCCTGGTTCTGCGTCTGGGGAGGAATCGTGGTTCCCTGAGGACACTGATAGTCTGTTGTCTCACATTTTTGAAATTTTGCACATTGTCCCCCCAGAGGTGGCTAAGAGAAAGCAGGGTGAGCTTTTTCGTCCTGAAAAGCAGCGTTTGGAGTTCCCTGAGCATGGCCATTTCACTACTATGGTGCTCAAAGAGTGGGAACGTCCTACTAGATTGCCCGCGGTGCCCAAAGGGTTGGATAAGAAGCATCCCTTTCCTGCTGACCTGGTCAAGCGTTGGTCGTGTCCCCCTGAGGTGGACGCTCCCGTTCCAGGGCTGTCCAACACCTCGGTCATGCCTTCCCCTGACACTACTACACTGCGGGACAGCGAGGACCGGCGCATGGATCAGTTGGCCTGCCATGCTTTTACTTGTGTGGGGGCTGGGCTGCGTCCGGTCTGCGCCGCTGCCATTACAGCTATTGCCCTTAAGAAACAGCTCAAGCGTCTCTGTGATGGCGCTACGGCTGGTAGGAGGGGGGAGGACTATAGGGCCCTCTTGCTTTGCTTGGATGATGGATGATGCCGTACAGCTGGGTGGTAGGGCCTCTGCACTTTTGGTGGCCATGCGCCGCTCTGTTTGGTTGCGGCAGTGGCCAGCTTACGCTGCTGCTAAGAAGGCTCTCGCTGGGCTCCCCTTTGCGGGGCTGCGGCTCTTTGGTGAGCGTCTGGATGTTCTAGCCAAGGATGGTAGGCTGCCTCAGCGTAGGGGGCCCTCTGCTTCCCTCCTTTCGTGCTACCAGAGGAGGTCGTGGCTCCCTCTTCTTGGGCAGCCGCAGAGATTCTTGGGGCCGTGGCAGATCCCGTGGTCATCCTGGTCTCTCATGGGGTTCCAAGCCCAAACCCCCTCCCAAGGCCCCTCGGGCATGAGGAGGCGCCCTCACCCATACAGGTGGGGGGACGGCTTCGGCTCTTTGCTCACATCTGGAGGCGCCACGTCTCAGACCGGTGGATTCAGGAGGTGGTGTCCTCCGGTTACAAGATAGAGTTTGCAGCCTGGCCGCCCCCAAGATTCCTCAGATCCTGGATGTCTCAAAACCCTCTGTCAGCTCAGGGTTTGCGCCTTGCAGTTCAACACCTGTTGGAGTCAGGAGTCATTTGCCTGGTGCCTTCCCAGGAACGGGGTCAGGGGTTCTACTCCAATCTTTTCACGGTTCCCAAGAAGGATGGGTCTCTGAGGCCCATCCTGGACTTGAAGGGTCTCAACAAGTTTGTCAGGTTCAAGCACTTTCGCATGGAGACGCTACACTCGGCTGTCAGTACCCTTCGCCCGGGCGACTTCATGACCACCGTGGACATCGAGGATGCTTATCTTAATGTGCCTATCTTTCCAGGTCATCAGAAATTCCTGAGGTTCGCTCTGGAGGATCAGCATTACCAGTTTGTGGCTTTACCGTTCGGTATCACCTCGGCGCCTCGGGTGTTCACTAAGGTACTGGCGGGCGTGATGGCTCTGCTGCGGAATCAGGGCATTCGCATCCTCCCTTACCTGGACGACATTCTGATTGCGGCTCGGTCTCTTTATCAGGCCGAGCAGGACACCCAGGTGGTGACTTCCACTCTAGAGTCCTTCGGCTGGGTGATCAACTTTCCCAAAGTCATCACTGTCTCCATCTTTGGTAAGGTTCTTTCTGGGCATGACTTTGGATACCTCTCAGGTCAAGGTGTTCCTGCCTCAGCAGAAAGTGGAGGTCTTTCAGAAGCAGGCACGGGCTCTGCTCTTGTGTCCCTATTCCTCTATCCGGCAGGGGATGCAGTTAGTGGGCCTGATGGTGTTCTGCTTCGAGGCGGTCCCCTTTGCTCAGTTTCACATGAGACCTCTTCAGTTGCACCTCTTGTTAGTTTGGGATCGGGATCCTGTGTCCCTGGACCAGGAATTTGTTCTGTCCCCACTGGCCAGACAGTCCCTCTCGTGGTGGCTGGATTCAAGGAACCTCCTAGTGGGCAGGCCCTTTCTGCGTCCGTGCTGGGAGACTGTCACCACAGATGCCAGTCTGACCGTGTTGGGGGGCTTTTGGAAGTCTCTGAAGTTCCAGGGTCGGTGGGGCCCCCAGGAGGCCCATGCTCCCATCAATGTCCTGGAACTGAGGGCAATCAGGTTGGTTCTTTCTCAGCTGACCACACACCTTCGAGGTCGGGCTGTTCAGATCCGCTCGGACAACCAGACGGCGATTGCCTACATCAATCATCAGGGAGGGACTCGGAGCAAGCGAGCCCTTTAAGGAAGTGTCCCTGATACTGTCTGGGGCGGAAGAGAATGTCCCTTGCATTTTGGCGGTCTACATTCTGGGGGTGGAGAACCAGGAGGCAGACTCCCTGAGCAGGGGGACGTCTCGGCTGGGGAAATGGTCCCTCAGCAACAAGGTATTTCACTCCCTCTGTCACCGCTGGGGTCAGCCGGATGTGGACCTGTTTGCGTCCCGCCACAATCACAAGCTTTCCAGATTTGTTTCCCTGTCACAGGATCCTCTGGCCTTCGCCACGGATGTGCTAGCAATGCCTTGGACGGAGTTTTGGCTCCTCTGTTTTCCCTCCTTTTCCTCTGCTGGGCAGGGTGCTGCGCAAGATAGCCCAGGAGGGGGTACCAGCCATCCTGGTGGCCCCCTGTTGGCCAAGGAGGGTGTGGTTCGCAGACGTCGTGCTGTTGGCAGTAGATCGGTACGTTTTGCCCAAGGATCCAGATCTTTTCACTCAGGTACAGCTGTGCCATCCCAATTTACAAACGCTGGCTTTAACGGCTTGGCTGCTGAAACCTCCATCTTTATGGACAAGGGGGTACCGGCCTCTGTTGATACCATGATTTGGGCTAGGAAGAAGTCCTCGTTCTTTATCTACTACAGGATCTGGCATGCTTACATTGCCTGGTGTGAGTCCAAGTCTCTTCCTTGTCGGGTGTTTTCTATCCCCAGGATTCTGGAATTTTTGCAACATGGTTTGGATTCTGGCCTTCAACTTAGTACCCTCAAGGGAAAGGTGTCAGCTCTGGCAATTTTTTTCCAAAGATCCTTTGCCAATCACCGGTTGGTTAAGACTTTCTTCCAGGGAGTTTTCTCATGTGCGTCCGCCACGTAAGCCTATGCTACCGGTTTGGGACTTGAATCTGGTGTTGTCTGCTCTGCAGGGTCCTCCCTTTGAGCCTATCCGTGGGGCTGCGTTGCCCATTCTAACTCTTAAAGTGGCCATTACTTCGGTCAGGCGAGTTTCTGAGCTGGCGGCGCTTTCCATCAAACCTCCTTATTTTGAGGTGTTTAGGCTTAAGCTGGATTTTTTGCCTAAGGTTGTGTCTGCATTTCATCTCAATCAGGACATTGTTTTACCTTCTTTGTGTCCTAACCCTGCTAATTCTAAGGAACGGTCTCTTCATTCTCTGGACGTTGTCAGGTCTCTGAAGTTTTATTTGGTTGCTACTGAGTCTTTCAGGAAATCTGATGCTCTTTTTGTTCTTCCTGCTGGACCTAGGAAGGGTTTGCCTCCGGCTAAATCCACTATCAGCAGTGGATCCATCAGGCAGTGGAGCAGGCCTATTCTGCTAAGGGGAAGGTTCCTCCTTTTAGGGTTACTGCTCATTCCACTCGTGCTATTGGTGCTTTTTGGGCTTTTCAGCACCAAGCTTCTGTTGAACAAGTTTGTAAGGCCGCAACTTGGTCTTCTGTTCATACCTTTTCCAAGTTTTACAAGGTTGATGATAAGGCTTCTGCTGATGCTGCTTTTGGTCACAAGGTACTTCAGGCAGGGGTGGTCTGAACTGCCTGCTGCTACTTTTTGGGGATCCCACCCTACCTTACAGACACTGCTGTTGGGCGTCCCATACGTAAGGACTTCTTAAAGCGGGCCGTGCCATACAATAGGAAAAAGACACTCACCTGTAGAATTGCTTTTACTTTGCATGGCACGGCCTGCTTCACCCCACCCTTGTTATCGTTATTCTTAGTTGCCTCTTTATGGTGATTGTTCCAAGTTAGGTGGGGTTTTTGTTACCTTTATTACCTCCCGGCTTCTTGTATAACTGCTTGTCAACACTGGAGAGGTCTATGGTGATTCCTCTTCTGCAGTGCGCTGCGCCACCTTGTGGCGGAATATCCCATACGTAAGGACTTTGTGAAGCAGGCCGTGCCATGCAAAGTAAAGGCAATTCTACAGGTGAGTACTCACAGAATTGTCTTTTTTTGCCATGTTTGCATTTGCGGTCTATTAGCTACATATGTCTTTTTTTTTTTCTTCTTCTAATTTGTCCAGGAAGAATGGGACGCCATTTCATAATTTCATCAGTTGGCAGGACCTGCGGGGGGCTGAACTGGTCAGTTCCTGGAACAATTCTCTACTTTTAAAGGTAATTTACTGCATACATCTATGTCATTTTTAGTATATATTCAGGGGTATCAGAAAAAAATTGATTCTGTCAAGTATTGCAATATTTCATTTGGTGATACTAGAATTGATTTTTTTCTTTCCAGTATCGATTCTGACCTCCAGTAAAAGAAAAGTAAAAAAACACTCACCTGACCTCTCGTTTGATTCAGACGGCTCTCCTCTTCTGGGGAGGCTCTGTGGATGACAATGCTGACAGAACGTTGTATGTGGTCACTCAGCTCTAATTCAGCCTGGGTGGACTACATGCATACATGGTTACCCCCAGCCTACTCTGTGTTATAGATAGAGAATCCTTGATGCTTGTTGTTTGCCCACATACAGTGCTAAGGACTGACTCCACAGTACAGCATAGAGGTGTCAGAAAAAATTGATTCTGTAAAGTATCTTTATATTTCATTCGATACTAGAATCGATTCTTTCTTTCTAGTATCGATTTGGACTTCGCCACACTAAAATGGAAGTAAAAAAACACACTCACCTGACCCCTACGTTCTATCCATCCGGCTCTCCTCTTCTCCGATTCCCCCCAACCCCTGGCAAGTCATCTGCGACTAGCGGAGGACTTGACATTAACCCTGAGTCCCCCCTCACTAAAGGCCAGGGGGAGGGCAAAAGAGGCAGTGGCCATTAGGCTATGCCGGCTTGTAGCCTGCAGGGCCAGGGGCCACCAAAGCTGGCCCCTGCGCCCTGTTCTACAACCCCCATAGCTGGTCTGGGCTGGTTATGCTGGGTAAGGGGGAACTCAAGCCATTTTTTTGGGGGGTGGATTTTTAAGGGTTTTAACCCTTAAAATTCCAAAACAATAGGGTCCCTGGGAAGGGGGGGAAGGGGGACTCGTGTCATTTTTTTACATTTCAAAATAAAATTTAATCTAATATATATCATCTTTTAGACAGAATTGGGATATATTGTATAATCATATGTGTATTGTGATACGTATCCTATCGCCAGATTCTTGCCAGTTCACACCCCTAGTACAGCAGTGTACAGGATTTACTTTCCATAAATGCCATAGCTGTAGCCTCGTGCCAGGCCATGCCATGCTTACACAATGCTGAGGGAGAGGAGAGTCCCTTTCTGTTGCAGAGCATCATGGGAAATCTTCCAAATCTTTGGGAATCAATAGGTTGTTGCTGTATGCAAGTAAATTAGATGCCTTCACTTCAGCCACTGGAAGTGAATTGTACTTAATATTCTTATAGCAATATTCTGTGTAACTTTGGATTGAATTATTTTTGCCTCCAGGCAATCCATGCATCCTGTAAGTTCCTCCACTTCTTCACTCGAAGGAAAAGATTCCTGGCAGCGAGCTTAATCAACTTCACCACGCAGCATGTGTCATTACGGCTGGTCTGGGTGTTAAAGAACATACCAGAGGTAACCCTAAAAAAGTGTTTATTGTACTTGCAAAAGCCTTTATAGTTTCCCTATCTTTGACACCGACCAGACTTATTAGACTTCAAGTTTACAATACATCTTGATTTGAACCTCGGTCAGCCGGTGAAATGCGGCCCTGTGATTGGCAGCTGGCAGTCACGTGATCTGGGGTTGTTTTTTATTTCCCGACTGGTAGTCAAGCTGGGACTATGTGAATGCCGTCGCAATCTGAATGCCCTCACCCATATTCTCTGAGTGCAGGGCTGCCCTAGCCAGGTCACCCGGGAAGCAGGGAGGCAGGGGGGTTAGATGTCATATCCTGACATGGATTCAAACCTACAACCCTTCGGTCTCAAGATCGACTCCTTACCACCAGACTATGACTGCATCAAACTCCAGAGCTGGTGAACAAGGATTTTGGTCCTTTAAAAAGCTACATCCTCTTCTGTGATGCTGTACAGGGTAGAAATTACAGACTGTCTAAACAAAATATACTAATAGCAAATGCATTGATACAGGAGCAAAATAGGATTGAGGGCCTATGATCTAAGGAAGGGCGGAAAGAGAGTAGTTATGTAACGAGTAGGATTTAATGAACATAGTGACAAGACTCCAGGGCTGGGTTACAGCATTCCCCTGGGGCGCGTGTTTTGCAATCGAGTTGGAATACTCAAATGCAAGGAAAGCTTGTGTAGCGATATCCTGGCAAGTAAAGAACAGCAGAAAATCTGGCTCCCTAATTAATCCCAACTAGTTGCAGCATAATGGCGTACTGGTAAACACACACAAAGGGTGGCCAGCCAAAATGATGACATTGCCCGGGTTGGTGTCTGAATACCCTGATACCATGTGGTCCGATATAAGGCGGATTCTGATATAGCACGGTCTGCCTTGAACCCTAACATTTAGAAATACAATGTATTTATCTTCTCTATATGATGCCTGTGTTCATTATAACATGGTCCCCTTTATTGCCACAAAACAGTATTCTATCGAAGTAGCAGTGTACTTGTAAATCAAATATTTTTGGTGCAATGTCCCTGGTTATACTTCCTTTTCATTGATTTATGAATGGAGGATCTGGACCTGGAGACACTTCCCAAATGAATTTTAAGGTCTTCCATCAGAGCTTTACAGTACCCGAAATCTAGCTGATTATTTCCCCTACCTGCAGCCACCTTTTTGGTTAGAGTGGTGGTACTTGGTCCATTTAGCTTGAGATAACAATGTAACCATGTTTAGGAGGCGATAAATGTGCTGGTTCAAGTGGTAATATATGTCGGAAACCTTGCTACATTCCTACTGGGGTCTTCCTAATTTGATGCATGGCTTTACATTTTTTTGGGCGTGTGCAATTCACAGAGAAGCTGCTATGTCCTCCCTGCAAAATTGAAAGAGTAGACCGTTTGGATCTCTGTTAAAGCGGACCAATAGTCAAAAAAGAAAGTTTAGTAAATTACTCCCCTAATTCCTGACTATTTGAGAGGGCAGACGTTCTGGAATTACAGGTGGATTCTTTGCTGTGAAACTGCATGGGAGCAGCCATCTTGTTACACACATAAGCATATAGGGAGAGCTGTGCCAGCAGCAGCCCACACCAAACTGAGAGATAAATGCCTCAGAAACACAGGCAGCTTATGTATTATGTATATAAACACACACACTGAATAACCAGCTGCTAGAGGGATTGTGCCTGTGAGAAGAAAGCTGCAACAATGTTTCTGTATTACTGTTCACTGCAGAATCTGGATTTACTGCACACTATTCAGTCAATGTAAACATATGTATCTTCTAAAATGTTACAATTCTTCACAGAATCATCACAGCTGATGGTTTTCTACTAGAAATAAACTAGGATTACTCTGATATGTGATGCAATTTTGACTGCGTGACCCTTGGACTGGGTTTTTCATAAGCTGGACTCGTGTATGTGGCAAGATGACCTCTCCCATGCAGTTATGCAGCATAGAATTTAGATATTCCATAACATCTGAATGAAGTTAAACTGGAGCAACACCTGGGTGTTGGTCCCTCTGTCTGCTGATAACAAGAAGCCCGGTGGGGGAATCCAGAACTCTGGAGCCCCCTCGTACCTAACCGCACACAACCTTCATTACTGGCCAGCGCCAGGAAAGGAGTCCCGCGATTGGCCGCTGGGCGGTCGATTGCGGGGATCTTTTCCCGGTGCTTGGTCATAATGAAGGTGAGTTTTACGAGCATTCTGTGAGGTTAAGTGTGAGGGGGCTCCAGCATTCTAGATGGCCCCCGAGCTTCTTGTTATCAGCAGACAGAGGGACCAACACCCGTTAAAGTAAAACAGGTGTTGGTCCAGTTTAAGCCCTCTCAAATACTTTGTCGCTGATTACCAGAGTGGTGCTTTGGGGGTGTAATTTACTGAACTTGCTTTTTTTGGCTTTTGATCCGTTTTGAGGCTGCAGGCCTAGGCTCTGGTTGGCTACCTGAATAGGCAGAGACCTACGATAGGCATGAGGGCCAGTGGCGATGGACCAGGGGGTTCAGTGAGTACCAAACTCTAACATGAATGCAGTGTAGGTAGCACAATACATGCGCTTTATTTGCACTGGCCATAGACATATGCATGAGGTATCTGCCAAAACACGACCACAGAGTATAGAAATGAACACAATTTTCTGTCCGCTTTCATTGCGCTATAATACTGTACGATAATGCTGTAATTCATACTCTTACCAGGTTGGAAGCAGATACTGTAGGCGTGAAAGGCCCCTAGTGGTAGAAGCACCAATAAAATTGTGGAAAGTGGAGTGTGCAGTTTTTAATGTTGCTGTGCCTTGCATTTAACCTATTAATGTGTCTCAGATCTAATTCGGCTATATTTGCAGGTGCAGCAAGCAGCGAATGAGGGGAACTGTTGTTTTGGTACTATTGATACATGGCTTCTATATAAGCTCACAAATGGTAAGTTGTGTTTTGTTTATCTGTTGGGAACCACTTCTGGTGACTGAAAAGTTCCCCCATAGAGGGGGAGCTTTGCATGGCAGGTAGAGTCTAAAGGTTACTGAGTAAGAAGGTCTGGTACCCATGACTTCTAATTATTGATTATCTAATCATCAACTACAAGGAAGCTATACAGCTCATTTTAACATTTTGATTATTATTGTTTAATTATAAAGCACAATCATCTTCCAAAGCACTGTACAACATTCAATCTACAGACAGGGTAAATTCTATAATAAAATTATATTATATGGTTATTACATGTCCGATGTGAAATAAATGCACATATACACATTGATACTGGAATATACCAGGTCCCTGCCCTTGCTAGTTTACTATTTAAAGCACACAAGCCCAACCTGCGACCCATGGGCCACGTGTGGTCCTCAGAGCCATCTGATATGGCTCCTGACCTGCTGTGGGGAAAGTGGGAAGGGTAAGTAGACCTGACCTATACAGTTAGCTAAAAAGGGGGTAGAATAAGGATAGGCAATTGCAAAGACTGTGACAGAGTAGGGGCGCATTGCTTGTACAAAATTAGCCCTGGGTGAAATTGGTAAAATAGTTTTTCTATAATAATTGTATGCTTAGCTTTGGTGAGAGTTTAGATTGGTTGAGTATTGGGCCATTCCAGCCTATGTTACTCAATTTTACCTCTGCCCTGCCACACTCCAATAGCATTGCAGCAGGCCTAATAGGTAAAGTGACGTGCACCCTGCTGCCGGCCTGGGCTTCAGAAATATAGTAGCAGGAAATCGGGTGGATTCTGAAGCACCACCCAACTTCTGGGTGCAGGTAAGTGTATTTCTTTATTTTAACTATTAGGCCTGCTTCAGAGCTATTGAAGGGTGGTGGTGTGGGGGGGGGGGGGGGGGTAAATTGGGTAACATAGGCTGGAGTGGCCCTTTTTAAAGTGGACCAACACCCAGGATTTTGACTATCCTGGGTGTTGGTCCACTTAGGTGTGGCACCCCGATCGTGGGTGCCCCGCTGTGTGAAACCCCCCCGATCGCCGCAAAAACTCACCTCTCCCACGTGACCTCGTCCGGCCAATGACAGTGCTCAGAGCCGCTCTGGTATGCGCGTCCAAAGCCGCTTGGACGCGCATACCAGAGCGCTGTCATTGGCTGCGTCTCTCGCTTCCCTCTAACAGGGAGCGCGCCTGCGCCGGCTATTCACAAAACGGCCGGCGCGGGAGCGCGCCCTGCTAGAGGGAAGCGAGAGACGCGGCCGCGTCTCGCGCATGCGCCGTTGGATCGCCGGTAAGGTAAGGATTGTGGGCCTCCTGGGGGGTTCCTCCCCGCGGGACATCCCGATTTCGGATGCCCCGCAGGGAGGGATCTGATCGGTCCGGGAATCTTATAGATTCCCGGGCCGATCCCCCCTGGGTGTTGGTCCACTTTAAGATGTGGGACTGAAGGGGATGAATATAAATAAGGGACCCATATATTTAGAGAGGTAAGCCAATCGGACTGTGCACTGCTAGCATGTGGGGATTGTTATATATGAATGTAGGGGTGTGGTGGAACATACAAGTGGAGGTTGTGGAGACCACATGTATCCTAATTGTTGTAGAAAAATACCATTTTGTGAATACTCACCTTGTAAAATGGGTATTATAAGTATGTCACACACCCCGCTTCAAGAATCCATAACATGTGGGTAATATCGTCCTGAAGAGGCGTTCCTGCAGAGATGATAGTAAAAAGAAAGCCCCTCCCTGATCCATAAATACCTGGGACCTCCCACTCATCACCCAGTATACAGAAGCAGTAAGATAAGGGACCAGGAAGAGGCAAATATAAAACGCAACCACGCAAAGTTCACAAAATAGAGGATCCTGAAAACAGAAAAGGGCGGGTGAAGCGGGGTGTGTGACATACTTATAATACCCATTTTACAAGGTGAGTATTCACAAAATGGTATTATTCTAAGTATGTCACACACCCCGCTTCAAGAATCCATAACATGTGGGACATCCAATAGCAGTGTCCATAACAAGGGCGGGGATCCAAAACTAGGCAACAATGCACAACTTTAAACCACTGCAGCTTGCAAAACTTTGCGTCCAAAAACAGCATCCGCGGACGCCCAAACATCAACCTTGTAAAACTTGGAAAAAGTGTGAACAGACGACCAGGTAGCGGCCTTACAAACTTGCTCAACAGAAGCCTGGTGCTGAAAAGCCCAAGAAGCTCCAACCGCACGAGTAGAATGAGCTGTAACACAAAAAGGGGGACTCCTCCCCTTGGCTGAATAGGCCCCAATGATGGCCTGACGAATCCATGTACTAATGGAAGATTTGGCAGGAGCCAAACCTTTCCTAGGCCCGGAGGGCACCACAAAAAAGGCGTCCGTCTTACGAAAGGAAGACGTAACCTCAAGGTAATGTTCCACAACACGAACCACATCCAGAGAATGCAACGCCCTCTCCTTGTCGTTGCTAGGATTAGGGCATAGAGAAGGCAGAACTATGTCCTGATTCAAATGAAAAGCCGAGACCACCTTCGGAAGAAAATCCGGCTTGAAACGAAAGACAACCTTGTCCTGATGCTTCTCAAAGTATGGAGCTTTAATGGATAAAGCTGCCAACTCAGAAACACGCCTAGCCGAAGTGATAGCCACCAAAAAGGCCACCTTTTGAGTAAGCGAAGACAAGGCAACCTCATTCAAGGGCTCAAACGGAGGACCCTGAAGAGCAGAGAGAACAAGATTCAAATCCCAAACTGGAACCAAGGGCTTCCTAGGCGGACGAACATGCGTGACTCCTTGGAAAAAGGTCCTGACTAAAGGATGAAGTGCAAAGGACCGTTGGAAAAACACCGCCAAGGCAGAAACCTGCCCTTTCAAGGTACTAATTTGGAGCCCCAGATCCAAACCATGTTGAAGAAACTCCAGAATCCTAGGAATGGAGAACTCACGACAAGAGAAAGACCTACCTTCACACCAATCAATATAGGACCTCCAGGTCCTATAGTAAACAGAAGAAGAAGACCGCTTCCTGGCACTGATAAGAGTTTGAATCACCGCGTCAGAAAGACCTTCGTCTTTTAAGATGGCGGTTTCAGCAGCCACGCCGTCAAAGCCAGCGATGGTAAATTGGGATAGCGTAGCCGACCCTGGGTGAGCAGGTCCGGCAGCAGAGGCAGAGCGAACTGATCCTCTGCCAGCCTTACAAGATCTGCGAACCAAACGCGCCGTGGCCACCTCGGGGCCACGAGAATCGCCGCCGCGCCTTCCAAGGCCAGTTTGCGCACCACTCTGGCTAGCATCGGAAACGGAGGGAACAGATAAAGGAATCCCAGATCCCTCCAGGACAGAGACATGGCATCCACCGCCAGAGCCAGAGGGTCCTGCGAGAGAGACACAAAGACTGGAAGCTTGTGATTGTGACGAGAGGCAAAGAGGTCCACCGCTGGGACCCCCCACCTGCGACATATTAAACGAAACACCCTGGGACTGAGAGACCACTCCCCCTGACGAGAGGAGGCCCTGCTCAGCAAGTCCGCCTCCGTGTTCTCCACTCCCGGAATGTAGACTGCTGAGATACACGGGACGTGGGTCTCCGCCCAGTCCAGAATCAAAGACACTTCCCTGAGGGCACCCCTGCTGCGAGTCCCCCCTTGGTGATTGATGTAAGCAACCGCCGTCCTGTTGTCCGATCGGACCTGAACTGGCAGACCTCTCAACTGAGGAGTCAAGCGAAACAGAACCAACCTGATGGCTCTCAACTCCAGAATATTGATGGGCTCGTGAGCCTCCTGAGGACTCCACAGACCCTGAAAATGGAGGTCCTTCCAAACACCCCCCCAACCTGACAGACTGGCATCCGTGGTCACCGTTTCCCAACATGGAGCCAGGAAGGATCTGCCTATCGACAGATTGACAGACCCCAGCCACCATTGAAGGGAACGACGAACTCGGGGAGTCAACCGGAAGGACCGGTCCAATGACGACTGCGACCTGTCCCAAACCGTCAACAGATGCAGCTGAAAAGTCCTCGTATGGAACTGCGCAAAGGGAACTGCCTCGAATGAGGCCACCATTAGCCCCACCAGCCTCATCCCTAGCCGGATGGTCGGATGAGGAGCCAACAAGAGAAGCTGAACTAACTCCTGAATCAAAAGAATCTTGGCCTGGGGCAGAAACACCCTGGCCTGCGAGGTGTCCAGAGACATCCCCAGAAAAGTCACAACTCTGGACGGACAAAGAGAAGACTTGGGGTGATTGATCACCCAACCGAACCTCTCCAGAGTGGACACCACCACTCCGGTGTCCAACTCCGCTTGGTTGAAAGAAGAGGCCATGATCAGTAGATCGTCCAGATAGGGCACAATGCGGATACCCTGAACTCTGAGTAGTGCCATCACCCCCGCTAGCACCTTGGTGAAAACCCGAGGGGCCGAGGTGAGACCGAAAGGAAGTGCCACAAACTGAAAGTGCCGATCCTCCACCACAAACCTGAGAAACCTCTGATGTGCTGGAAAAACCGGAACGTGTAGATAAGCATCCTTGATGTCTATGGACGTCAGAAAATCTCCCTGACGAAGAGAGTGAATGGCCGAGCGCAACGTCTCCATGCGGAATTTGCGCGGCCGAATAAACCTGTTGAGAAACTTCAGATCCAAGATAGGACGGACCGACCCGTCCTTCTTGGGAACCGTGAACAAATTGGAATAGAAGCCCCTGCCCTGTTCCGAGGGGGGCACTGGGCAAATGACAGCCATGTCCAGAAGATTCTGCACTGACACCAGGAGCCCCTGCGCCACCAGAGGCTCCGAAGGCATCCGAGACCTGAAGAACCTGGAGGGGGGGGCGGAGCTCGAACTCTAGCTTGTAACCGGAAGACACCACTTCCCGGATCCATCTGTCCGAGACTTCTTGATCCCAGATCTGGGAGAAGTGTCTCAGCCGTCCCCCCACCCGCAAGGGTGAGGGCGCCCCCTCATTGCTGAACTGGCTTAACAGCCGGCTTGGGCTTAGAGCCCCAACTGTATCCAGAACGGGCACGCCCTCTGCCCCTGTTTCCGGAATCTCCTCTGGAAGAGGGAAATGCAGAACCTCTGCCAGATCTGGCTCCACGAAAGGAAGTTGAAAAGGCAGGCGCCCCCCGAAAGGGACGGCGCTGCTTCTTACGTTGAGGCAACCTACCACCCTTGGTGACGGAGTCCAAAGTTTCACCAAAGAGCCTCAAGCCAACAAAAGGTAAAGCCGTCAGAGACTTTTTTGACATAAAATCGGCCGCCCACTGGCGCAGCCACACCGACCGCCGAATAGTCACCAACAAAGCCGACGTCCTACCACACATCATCAAGGCGTCATCCAAGGCTGTTAATACAAAGGATAAAAATAACTCACACCGTTTGAGACTAAGGAACTCAGCACTACCAGGGCGAAGCCCGGAAGAGGTCAACAAGTCCCTGACCACAGACCTGGCAGCCAAAACCATAAGCTCTGAGGCGCACACAGGCCGTATGGCTGACCCAATGCTAGAAAAGCCATGACAAGCCATTTGATCAATACGTTTATCCTCCCCATCCTTAAGGGTGGAACAATCCGGTCTATTTAAAACCGAGGAATTAGACAATCCCAAAACCGGAGCATCGACCTCGGGTGGGGAAGCCCAGCGCTTAACCGCCTCCGAAGGGAAAGGATATTTCCTATCCCAACCTTGAGGGATACCAGGGAGCCTAGCCGGCCTGTCCCATTCCTTGTCAATGATTTTGTCAAAGTGCCGTTGCGTAGGAAACTCCAAGCGCGGCCTGGCCTCCTCAAACAACTCACCCTCCTGTTGTGACGCCACCTCGGGGGGGGGGGGAGATATTCAAAACCTCCAACATCAGCGCCAGGGCGTGGGAAGAATCCGAGGATCTCCCCAACTCACTAAACTCCGCATCAGCGCCAGCAGACTGCTCATCGCCCGAGACCTCTGAACCCTCAGAAACTTCACCTTCCTCTAGCCCAGAATAATCAGACCAATCCAGATTATTAAACTCATCCAGAACATCAACCGGCGCAGCCGGAGACAAATGCTTCCTCTTAGCCGGAGCCTTACGGGCGACCGAACTGGAAACAATTCTCTCCAGGTTGGCCAATCTGGCGCACATCTCGGATTGCAGATCCCTACCCATGACAACGTCACAAGGAGCGCGTGTCAGGGTGGGAGGTTGAGATGACTCGGCCGGCGGTGCTGACCCAGACGCCAGGGGTCCGGACTGCCGCGCAATAGTTTGCTGTGCACACGGTATACAAAGCAATACATCGTCCCCAGAAATGGATGCAGCACACAGCATGCATCTTTTGGAATGCCCCGCAGGGATCCCTGCCCCAGTATCCGGGGATGCCTCCATAGGTGAACTTTGAATAGTCTCCAAGACCCAGGGAATTACGCTAGTAAGCGACCCGGGATGCCCCTTTAAAGTCCCGAGTGGGAGGATTTATGCCAAGAATAAACCCAGGGATCTAGGACCGGGAGAAACCCCCTAATTACAAATGAAAGGTCCTCCTGGTAACACCACCGCTCTAAAAGAGAAGGAAAAAGGGGACTGACAAGGAAAAAACACAAGCACACTCAAATAACCAGATAAGGCCCAAAGGCCACTCACGTGTCCAGAAGCGAGGAGCAATGGCGCCGCACAGCACGAGACACAGCGGGAAGGAAGAAGGAGGCGTGGCAGCGCGGACCGCGCGAAGATGGAGGACCGCCCAACGCCGCCCTCAGCAGAAGCACCCCAAGCTCCGCAACTGAGCCTCCAGAGACAGCCAGGCAGCGGGGGAGGGGCGGAGCCGCGGGGTGCGCGCGAAGGCCCCGGCCCCGCCCTCCCCTCCCGACGCGTCCAGGAAGAGAGACCCCGGCCGGGACACTAAGACCGGCGCCGCCGTCTACCGCGGCGCCGGAGATGGAATGAACGAGCGGGCGGGTGTGACCGCCGGCACCGGCGGAACACCCGTCCAGAGCCCCCACGATCAACAGCGGAGAGCCGGCCGCGGCAGCCGCCGCGGCCCGGCCCCGCCCACAGAAGCGCGTGAGGGGAATGCTCCCCTCACAAACCACAGAAGTGAACACCCCGGCCGCAATGGCGGCCGCGGTGTCAAACAGTAAAGTGAAACACACACACGCTGAACATAATGAATAAAGGCTACCAGACAACTTCAAATAGGGAGAGACCCCCCCCCCCCCCCCCCAGACCCCACTGAATGGGACATGGGAATTAGGGGGGACCCCCCCCGGGGCCCAGCACCAAGGGACGGGGCACCCCAAACCGGGGTCACCAACCCGGCGTCCCGCCTACCCTCTTATTTAGGGTCTCACGGGGAAACGTCTGCTGCAAGGCACCAAGGTGCCAGCATACCCTCGCTCGGGCCCGCAGCCAAGACTGAGGAGGCACAATTGTCAATCTGATAGTAAAGAGAAAGCCCGAACGGAAATAACCAGATAACAGGCCGGGAGTTACCCCGGCTACCTGACATCCCCCTGTGCAAGGAGGAGACATCATCTTCTGACTTGCTCGCCGTCTTGCAGAGATGGAAGACTGGGTGATGAGTGGGAGGTCCCAGGTATTTATGGATCAGGGAGGGGCTTTCTTTTTACTATCATCTCTGCAGGAACGCCTCTTCAGGACGATATTACCCACATGTTATGGATTCTTGAAGCGGGGTGTGTGACATACTTAGAATATCTTCATTATGCTATTCCAATTGAAAACATTCTGAGTCTATTCATTGTCAGTCCTTGGCCCAAGGTTCCAAATCATCTACGTGGCCCAAGCTTGTCTAAAGGTTGAACACCCCTGATTTAAAGGTTCAGGGGCTGGACATGAAAGCTAGGTCACAAGTAGCATGAACTATGCATATGCCTGTAAGTGATCTGAAGGGTATTTAGACTGTGAAGGGGGCGGCTTTAGGTGGTCCAGTCCAGTCTAAAATGACTCTGTGAGCCCCCCCCCCCCCCACAGTGATGGGCATATAAGAAAAATTCACCCCATTCCTCAGCTAGGGCCCACCACAGATGAACCTCTTTGAGAGCTTTAGTGAGTGGCCCAATTGCTGCAGAACTAATTGGTGAATCAATACAATGTCTTCCTTTTTTTTTTTTTGTCTATGCATGGTTTTCAACATTAACTAATTAACTATGTCCTACAGGCTCTGTGTATGCAACTGATTATTCAAATGCCAGTGGAACAGGAATTTTTGACCCCTACTTGGTAAGTCTTTGGAAGGTTAGTTTTATAACTTTTGAAAGTTACCTTTTTTCTAAACAATTTTTTGGTCAATTTTGCCATTTCCACTGCCCTGCAACTGCCGATGGCCTCCATACAAGCCAGCATGTCTGCACTGGTGAGGACGTATGAACACCTTTAAATACAAACAAATGACCCCATGCTTTGTCTTGTTCTAAGATCCTAGAAACCAGTTGACTGATTGAGAAAAATTATTTTCTGTCACAATTCGGGGTGCCTCTTGCTAGTCTGTAGCTGAATGTGGGTTAGGCTTTCTTTTTACTAACCCCTAGTATGGCAATACTAGAGGCAAAGAGGTAGTTTCTGTGCTGGATGAATTTAGAAGGGTGCTGACTGGGTACTAGGAATCAGGAAAAGGCAAATAACGTAGCAGAGGCAAGATATTGTCCATTGCTTTTGGATAGGGTGAAGAGGGTTTCATAGCCAGGTTATTAAGTTTTGCATAAACCATATTAGAAATGTTTCTTTTATTTCCTGTCCCAACAAAGTTTATTGAAGATATACATTCATTCATTTGTATCCAAGTGCACAGGCTAGGAGCCTCTGGCCTGGTTGGGTTTTCACTATTAGAACTAAGTTTAATTGTTTAAAAGCATTCAGGTTCTCTAATATTTACCTTTTCTGTTACAGATGAGCTGGAGCTCGTTTCTCTGCACTTTAATGTCTATCCCGATCTCTATATTTCCTCCTGTGGAGGACACTAGGTAAGGTCAGCCACTTAATGTTTTCCTGTTACTAGCTGTGCACGCCACTCTTGTCTCTGTTAAATTGGGAATGTCTGTCCTGTGTTTGCAGCCATAACTTTGGAGTGGTGGATCCCAACATATTTGGAGCTCCAATCCCCATTCGAGCGTTGGTGAGTGATAATTAGGGCATGTCACAAACCTGTACATAAATGTAAATATACATCTACATGTAGATATAGATTTGTTGTCTTTGGAGCTTGGGACAGTTTTCTGCCATGGCTATGAAAGCTTCTATCCTAACTGGAGAGCCCCTCACATGGGCAGTAATGATGAAGCAGAAAGACTGGGCATTGCTAATAGGGTGTTTCTGCACTTCAGTATTGGATTCAGTACATGATTTTGGACATGGCAGTTCATCAGGATTAATTTTTATGAGAGACCAGTAGTAATAAACTCACTCTTATACACATATTTACATGTTGATATTTTTTTTCTTACAGGTTGCCGACCAGCAAGCTGCTATGTTTGGCCAGTGTTGCTTTGACATTGGAGATGTAAAGCTTACAATGGGAACTGGAACCTTTCTGACCATCAATACAGGGGCCAATCTACACACCTCAATAGCGGGTAGAGTGGAAGAACATTTCCTGTGAAAGCGATCCCACACCATAGCCTACCACAAAAAACGTATTGTGCACCAATATGATGTAGTATAAAGGGATACTAAGAACCTGATTGCTGGGCTCTACAGACTCAAAATATGTGCTCCTCAGTCCAATCTTAGGCCTTGATTCAATAAAGGTAGAAAAAAATTCTCATGGTAGTAAAAGATTCAATTCATGAGAAAAAAGCCTGAGAATGTCACTGTTACTGAATCACCAGATAAAAAGACAATGAAAGTCAATGGCACTTTTTTACTCCTAAGAAAAGTAGAGAACAGTTTACTCCTTTCTACATGGTAGTAAAAGTTGCCATTGACTTTCATTGTCTTTTTATCTAGTGATTCAGTAACAGTGACATTCTCAGGCTTTTTTCCTCATGAATTGAATTTTTTACTACCATGAGAATTTTTTTCTACTTTTATTGAATCAAGGCCTTAGTTTCTGGTTGGTTCCCTTCTGTGGGAGTAAATCTGACGCGATCATTAAATGCATAGACAGGCATTCTGCATGTCCATGTAATTTACATAACCACGACCCTGTCCCAGTCTCCTCCACGTGACCAGCAGAAGCAGCCATTTTCCTTTACCCCACCACATAGCGTTTATTTTTTAAAATATAAGTATTTGCATTATTCTTTAGTGATTTATTTTAATGCCTTTGTATTTTTATGACCCTGTTTCATTTGTAGGCAATGCTTATACTCACCTGTTCACACCGGAATGAGGCTTGTATCAAGCTTTAAGAGAGAAATCCTGATTGAGTGTGGCAAGCCTAACTGAGAGCCAATCAACTTGGCTCTCCGCTTTCTAACTGAACACACATTCAGGTTTTCCTTCCTTCCCAGTGCACAGTGTCCTCGATTGCTGTGGACAGCATTGGCTGTACTAGAGATGCCTGGGCCATGTGTCTGTGGGAGGTCATTTCTCTCCCAACTTGCATGGCTTTACTTAGAACAGTGCTTCCGCACAGACTGGAGGTAGGCTGGAAATGCAAGGGTCCCATCTTTTGAAAGGTATTTCTGCACCAAAATTAAATATATAAAACGGCCAATCTGGAGAGCAGGAGTAGTAAATTAAGGGGACACTAAGTCAAATAGAAGTATGTGGGATCACTGTAAGAATTTTCTTCAGATTTAAGCCAGTCATCTCCACCTCTCAAGAATGCACTTTATTTTTTAGATTTTACTTTCATTCTTTTATGTCCTCGCAGGTCTATATCCTCAGATTGGCTGGAAGATTGGCGGTGAATTGGCATGTTTGGCAGAGGGCAATGCCTCCGACACTGGAACTGCTATAAAGTGGGCACAGGAGCTTAGTAAGTGCTAAGTAAGTTAAGGGGCCGTCATTTGTAATTGCAGGGCAGGTTGCTGGAGGTTTTTAGTGCCCTTACAAACCTAAATGGGTGGCAAGTAAAGGTTAATCTAATACATATTTTGTAGTTTTTTTTGTAGCATAACTGTGGGCAAAATACCCTGTTGTGTAGTTATTGGAGTTTTTCTCCTTTGGGGAAATTTAACTTATCCCAGTGGGCCAAGTTCTACCTAAACTTTAATGGGTTCAGAAGCAAGTGTACGAGTTGTTTCAGGCAAGCTTATATTGTCAAAAGTGCGTCTTATGTGGCAATTTAAAAAAAATCAAAAAGTAAGCTTGCGCTTGCAGGAGGCCAACCACTGAGAGGAGCGGCAGGAGGAGTAACTGATCCCTGCCCGCTGTACCTATTCTGGGCACCAGTGCTGCCGCTGCTCCTGGGGTGCAGTACGTACACACAAACGCTCAAACATTTGAAATACATACGGATATTGTAACACTGATTAGCTAGACTATTGCTAACGTTCTTCTGCCTACAAAGATCTCTATACAGATGTAGCAGACACAGAATCCATGGCAAAAAGTGTCCCAGACTCTGGAGGAATATACTTTGTACCATCTTTTACAGGATTACAGGTATAGCATTAGAATACCTGACATCTAAGTGTGTGTGTGATTTATTTTTCATTTTATTGTGTTTTTTTCTGTGTGGTAGACTTCTGTAGCAGCCTCAGCACGTCAGTTTCACATTTCTCTATAAAGCCACACAGACTAGAATTTGGCGTCTCTGCATAGTCTTTAGAGATACGGTTCAGTAAAAATGGTGGCACAAGGGATGCTCTTCTTCTTTCTTCTTTCTTCTTTCTCTTTTTTTTTTTTTTTTTTTCATCAAGCTGTTGCTTGACTTTTTCTTGTTTCTGAATTCCAGCTTTTTTGTGTTGTTTAGTTTCAGTTATAGTATCACATTTTTTTGGTCCATGAAAAAAAGGAATGTTTCCTGTTACCTCGTATATGGAGTATTCAGGTTAAAGCATCACAGGGTCACAAAGTTAGTCTATACCCCTGACAGACAGAAGGTGCAAATTCAACTGCAGTATTTATTTAGCATATTCCTCAGCTTTTAATACAAGCATTTGCATTGTTCCTGGTCCCTCAAGAAATCCCATTGGTTAATCCGCCAGTATATTTTTGAATTGTGTGCCTGAACACTCACTGTTCAGACCCATTTACTCCAAGCCAAGACTGCTAATATGTAAAGTACTGTATGTCTGAGCAGTAGCTTTTTAGCTGGGGATTCTGTCTCCCCGTTATTTAAAAAACGGTAACGCCAGGTAGTGCCACGTAGCGTCGGGTGAACGCTGGGCGCTGTATGTGAAAACCACATTTAAGAAAGCCAATCTGGTGAGCGCCTCTTAACAGCGTCACATGTATCACTAGCGGTGGCTCAGTGTATAGCGCCGGCGTTCTAGGTTCAGCAGCGCCATGTAGTACCTGTCGCTCAGTTGCGCTCTCCAATACATTTCAATGGGGGCTTCATTTGATTGTGTTTAAATAGCATGTTGCCAAAGTAAACTTTATAAATGTTGGCTCAAATTTTTGTGTGGCCTCTCCTGCCCTGCAAACAAACACTTTTTTATTTGGTTATGCAGAATTGTATGTGCAGGTCTGGCATTCCATTTCGCTCTGGTACTGGTGTATATGTGTTGAGAAACAGACTTTTATCACACAGCATCTGGAGCGCTCTGCTAGTTTTAGAGCGCCGACGCTGGCTGGGTGTATTTTTTTCCTTGAACACGGGTGTAGCGATAACCCTTATCGCTGGAGGGCTTCACCGCCCGAGACGTCCTTTTCCCAATCGTAAGAGGTGCTGCTGGAATTCCAGAGTCGTCCGTGAGGAAACAGGAACAGCCCTTACAAGGGCTAGTGAATTGTAATATAGCGTTTCCCCCAATAAGAGGCAGAACTCAGTATTGAGGGTGAAGGTGAAGTCTCTTTATTAGTGCCACTCTAGGCCTTATATACACAAGTCTCCATGCAAGGTGGACCTGATGGAGAACTGCATGACACACACACCGACCAATAGCAGCAGGGCACACAATCCCTCAACTCTGCCGGTGACACAATCAGCAACACAACGCGTAGACGTCTGTAACACAATCAATCAGAACAATGCCATTGTCTGTGACGTAATCAATCAACACAATGACAGTCTGTAATACAATCCAAACTACAATGACATTGCCTGTAACAGTATCAAAATACAATGACATTGTCTGGAACCTAATTAAGAAAAGGCCAGTGAATGACCCGGTGGGCAATGGAATAGTGATGACATCCAAAAGGCAGAGCGTCTGTCACAACGGGCTTCAGCGCCGAGCGTCGGACAAACTTAACTGGCGCTACCTATCGCTCGCTGCATCATTGTGCTGTTAGATGCAGCTTAGATCTTGGGCGCTATGAACTTGGGACACCACCTACCGTTCGCGATTGGCTCTGCAGTGAATCAGGGAGATCACTTCTACAGCACCCACCTGACATCACATTCATCAATGCTAGACAGGATAGTACAGCGTCACATGTCCGCCCGCTAAGCTAGGTCACGGCGCCCGACACCTGCTTGCAGTGTCTACTAGCGGTCACTCTTAAGTGCTGCTACACATACGCTCACATGGCAATACGTGGCACTAGTGTTAAATCAGCCTCCCTGTTTAGTCCTTTCCTCTGCCAGGCCTGTGCTGCTGCAGTGATTAGGTGACACAATACAAACTGGACCCAGGTTCCAGTGGGAAAAAGGACTCCTCAACCTGAGCAAGGTCAGGCGTAGTATGGAGAATGAAAATGTGTATAGCAATCATCTACTAAAGCCGTATCTCCAAAAGGCTTTTATATAGAATATAATTGGGGGAAATTCAATTTTATTTTGGCATGTGTTAAGTACTGTTTTTTTTTTAATTTTTTAAATTCTCATGCATACAAATGTAATTTGTATAGAAACTTGCTTACATTGGTGCCACATAACTGCTATATTAGGAGAAATGTAACCATGTTTATGTTCCAGGTAGCTTTAACTGTAACTAAAATGCTACATACATTTTCCTATAATTATTCACTATGACAAGGTTGAGGGTAACATAAGCCATTCACAACTGGTCTTTCTTAAAGTAATGGTAAAGACCAAGACCAGCGAGACATGGCTTTCCTTGCCAGTGCTATTAAAACATCTTCTATAAGAAGAATATTGTATATTGTATAGTATTTTGTTAAACATATGTTGTGTGTATTTGTACATCTGTATTATATGCATGGATATCTCCCTTCAGTAGACAGAGATTATGCATATAGCATGTGGTGTCTGCTTGTAACGTGTCTGTTTTTCCCTTTCTGCTGCCGTTATATGTATGTAAGTGGTTATCTTTTACTATGTTCTGTAAGAGAAAGAGACAGAGTGCACGATCCTTACCTAAACTTTGTGTATTATCTAGGCGCCAGTGAATGATCCTTATGCCTGTGCTTCATTTATGGGACTGAAACCTTCTACTAGCAAGAACCACCTTGTGAGGGCTATCTTGGAGTCTGTGGCCTTTAGGTATGGGTGCATGGTATTCTAATGGTGACTTAGGTCACCAGACCATCAAGATGCAGACTTACCCTCCCTATTTGGAGACAAAACCTTTACCTTGGGTTATCGCCACGTTTTGTTCAGTTTTTTACGTTGTGGCCAAGTTGCTGTGGTTCCTATATGATTGGTAATACTGAAAAGCACCGTTAGCTGGTATTGCCTTTCCTTTTTTTAACTGCTTCATCACATCCCATATGTGTTATGTCTCTGGATATATGAAAAGTCGATTTTAGTGTAAAATTCTTCTCTTTTTAGATGCATGATTTCCCTTGGAGATTTGGGTCTCCTACTTAGGGTGAATATAGGCCTGTCAATTTTTTGTTGATACTGCTAGCCACCATTGGGGAACACTTCCTGTGCTGGATATGTATAGACACAACACGGATCACTCTGTATAGGCCCAACCACTAACAAGATTTAATTCTGTACACTAAAACTTTAGTTCTTTGCATTTCATTTTTTTTTCTTTGTAGTGTGATAGAGAAATGTACATGTATCAGTGTTTTTCTTTTTATTTTTAGGAACAAGCAGCTATACGATACAATGTGCAGAGAGACAGCAATCAAAATATCAAAGATCAGGTACATTTCTATCGTATATGGAGGAATATTGAGGGTCTGGAGTCTAAGTTTAATTATCGTTAGTCGTTATTTGTATTACACTTAAACAGGAACACCCATTTTTCCCAAAATGGGTGTTTTACCAGGCACAGGGATGGGAGAAATCTTACATTACCATGTCATGTGACCGCATCTGCCAATCGGAATGCAGTATTTTTCTAGGGGGCCGAGGAGAAAGGTAAGATTTCTCCTGCTCTGCGCTGTTAACGCACAGGGGGGCATCCGCAATCTGAATGCCTCCCTGCACCAAATACAACACCTATTTTGTGAAAAATGGGTTTGTTCCAGTTTAAATTGTACAAAGTACAGTAGCTTTAAAAGTTTACTATAAAGGCTGATTGAATTAAAAACGATTTCCTGCCAAGTGAACCAGCCGCCAATTTGCTAATGTATTTTTGTTTTCTTTCCACAGGGCTGATGGAGGGGTCAGTAACAACTGTTTTGTGATGCAGATGACTGCAGATTTGCTTGGACAAGTTATCGACAAACCTAAGCACACAGACATGTCCGCTCTTGGGGCAGCATTTCTAGCTGGACTTGCTGTAGGTGAGCATCCCAGAACAACCCATACAGTGCGAAGGACTAGTTTTAAGGCAACGTTCCAGAATGAACACGCTAGGGGATGCAAATTGTCTGCCTACCAGTACAGAAAGCTCAAACCCCAGACCTCTTTCTGTGTTCTTACACAGCATCTTGACCCTACGTGACCACCAGTAGCCACAGCATCTTGACCCTACGTGACCACCAGTAGCCACAGCATCTTGACCCTACGTGACCACCAGTAGCCACAGCATCTTGACCCTACGTGACCACCAGTAGCCACAGTATCTTGACCCTACGTGACCACCAGTAGCCACAGCATCTGGACCCTACGTGACCACCAGTAGCCAGTGCTGTTTGCAGGGCTTCTCAGTCTTTTTTGCAAATCCGCCCGGTGAACACCACAAGTTTTGTGGGGTAGCAATCTGGCAATTGGAACAAGGTATTGTGGAAGTATCATGACTGGGGTTCGAGCCCACTAACTTACAATTACCCCCCTACCTCTTTGCTTTTTATCATATGTCTGATGTCAAAGGCTTAATATTAACATCAGAATATTGTAGTCATATAAATATAGTCACAAAAGTTCATGGCCGATGTTCTCTGAGTTGGCCCTCAATTTCCTAGTATCTTGTTTTGTCTGGGATTTATTGAATGTCACAAAGTGATAAGAAAACAGATTATGCAACTTGTAAGGAACCTGGCTGCTTCAGGTTCTGATTATATGTCTTGGGGAAAGTCATATACATGTATTGCACAAACAGGACTAGTATATTTGATAAACTGACAAGTGTTAATCTGTAATACAACTGTTTCCTCAGGTATCTGGTCTAGCAAAGAAGAACTTAAAAAACTCAGGCAAATGGATATCCTATTTGAGCCACAGCACAAATTTAAAGATTATGAGATCTCTATGACTGGATGGGAGCTGGCGTTACAGAGATGCTCCAACTGGTATAATGACTGTTGAGATGGTCTTTCAGCCACTAGAATAGTTGCACTGACTATACCAGACCTCTTATGACTTTAATGTGCCTGTAGAATCTCTTTAGGATGGAGATGGCCAGTAACTTTCTCTTGTGAAAAAAATTCACTTCCACCTAGTCTACTTCATCTCCTCTCTTGTCTGTAACAGACCATGGGACTTTGTATAACTCTTATTCATGCTGCTAATACTGTATTTTATGTGCCTTTTTATTATGTCTTGTATATATTAATTTTAGAGACATCCTATAAGTAATGTTGCAGTCCCATGAAGAATTTGATTATGAAGTTATGTTGTACCTTTTAGTAACGTGGCCCATTTGCATTGTTATTGTGGCCTCTGTTAATAATAATAATGTCTGTAAGTTATGTTATTATGAGCCTATTTAACATTCCTCTTTTCTATTTTAAATATATAAATATATATATATATATAACATTTCTTGCTCGCGCTGCTGCATGTCTAGCATGACCAGATGCAGGGCACAGTGGTGCAGGAATGGAAATGTGAGTGGAATTGGGGGGGGGGGGGGGGGGGGTTAAAGTTAAAAATACTCATCTCCCTTTTTTCTAATTTTCCCCCATAAACTTTAGGTGCATCATATTGTAAAATACAATAATTATTAATTCAATATGAATGGAGTTCTTAATAAGTAATTATTAAGTGACAGCCCCCGAATATCTTCCTATCCCGAGAAGTCTTATGACCCCCTTGGAGAGGATGGAAAGGTTTTATACAAAAAACCACCCACAGTAAGCCCTTTCTGATGAGCCAAGTTATTGACTTTATCCACTGGGCGACAGCAGCCAGGCAGAGTTTATCGGGCCCTGCTGGCTGACCACGCTTCCTCAAGGGGCCGTGTGTGGAGTACAAGGCCAAACCAAAGCACCAGCTGAGCCTGGCATACTGCTACATCATCTGCAAGCCAAAACCCTGAGTTGCAGTGACTGGCGTCAGACTCTTGGGGCCCCGGCAGGTAAGATTTGGGGGCCTTGTGTCTGACATGCCTGATCAGAGCTTTAACAAAACAGGGAAAGTATATTTTCTATAGAAATAAAAGTTGCTGCCTAAGTAACCACTTAAATGGATGCAATGGTTACAAAACAAAATAAAGCTCTACTTTCAGTTAGCCTGGAACCCCGTAATATCCTGTCCTAGTATATTTTCCAAGTCGCCCTTCAGCTTGACCACACTGAGATTATGTTCCACCCCCTGGGAGGAAACCCAAACATGAACAGAGGTTAAAAGACCTACCTCTTTGTTCTTTGTGATTCCTCTTTGGGGGAACCACTGGACAGAGTGTTCTGAAGAGTTAGTCTATGGGCAATTTTTGCTTTTTATTTTAAACAACCCAGAGCTACTGGGCAGCCCACTGTACCCTTTATTTTGTCATATACGGGGTGTAGTCGCATCCACTGACTTGGGGCAGCTAGGGCTTCATTACTCCCACACAGTCAGATCTCTCCACAAATGGTGTTACGTCACCTTAAATCCAGGGCAGTTTTGATGTGGGTATGCCAGCCTTCTAAATTGGACCTCACGCTGGATTCAGGTTCGGGTGAAGTCAGTCACCTTTTTCCTAATGCACAGCGCGGCCTGTTTCATTTCAACCTTACTTCTGGGTATTCCGCCACAAGGTGGCGCAGTTGACTGCAGAAGATTTGTGGCTCCTCCCAGCCCTATATAAAGCCAGGAATCACCAATAGACTCCCAGTGTTTCTCTGCAGTCATGACTGCGAGGACCAGAAGATGGATCTCTACGGATATTAGCAGGCGAGCGGCCTTGCAAGCCTATTCCCACCCGCTTCCGGACTCTTCTGCCTCCCAGCCTCGGCTGTCGGATCGAGTGATGGTAGGGGAGCACCTGGGTCGGGTGCTTGGTGAGCTTTGCTCCAGATCGCAGACCCTATTGCTAAAGGGTAGCCGGTCCATAGGCACATGATGAGCCTAGGGGAAGGAGAAACCACTGACTGCTGCCGTGTTTGTGCTTTAGGGGGTGAGTTGTTTTATTGTGGGGGCCTTTATGTGGGGCTCTTTATTCTGTGGGGGTTCCGTTTCCCCCCCCCGGTCCCGATTTGCGCCCGCATGTCGCGCGTGGTTGCCCCCCCCCTCTCCCCGCGCCCCCTCCCTTCTCCCTCCACCCCCTCCCTTCTCCCTCCACTTCTCCCACGGCCCTGTCGCGGCCCCGGGGGGGATGGGGGGGCGGGGTCGGGTGCGCACGAGCACTCTGCCGCTGTTTGTGGCCTCTGTTCCGCTGCGGAGGAACGCGTCTGGGGATCTGGGCCTTGATGCCGTCGCCGCCATTACTGGTGTGGGTGCCGACGGTTCGCGCCCGCTCGTGGGGGGTGGCGCCACGGGATGACGATTTTCACGTCATCCCTCTGCGGCCCGCCCCTCGAGGTCTCTTCTCGGGCGCCATCTTGAGAGCTCCACACTGCTGCTGCTGGGACTGTGTCCGCGCCTGTCCTCTCCTATCGTCGTGTGGCCGACCTCGGGGTTGTCTTCCTGCGCGTGCTGCTTTCCTCTGTAGCTGGTCTGTATGTTGATCCAACGGGGTTTATTTTCTGGTGTATGTGCTGTGGGATGCTCACTATTGTCCTTGCTTATGTCTTGCAGACGGGGAAGCAGCATTGTGGTTTCTCCCGGTCCAATACCCCCCCCTTCACCTGTCCCGGCTCCGTGGGGCATCTCGGGTGGACTCTGATTTAGCCATTATTCCTGGTGTGCTGACTGTGCCTTTTTGCTATAATCACCATATGGAGGCTTCTGGGGGGCAACCTCGGCTGTGTGTCATGTGCAGGGCATACCCTTTGAGTGGTGGTGGCGTGGTTTGTTTGCCATGCGCCCAAAGTATTATTGCGGACCAGGCTGGGCTGAGCGCTTCTCCTCCCAGTTCTGCGCTTCCTATGGCATCCCCTACTCCTCCACGCCTGCATCTAGCCCCCAGTGAGGGGGATACTAGCAGGGGGTCCCAATCAGATCTGGCGCTGCGCGTGGCCAGCATTGAGCGTTGTCCCTCTTTACAGAGAAGGATGAGGGCTTTGACGCGTATGGCGGCCGTGACTCCCAGGAGGAGGGGGAGCTCTTCCGTGCCTCGGACTCCTCTGGGGATCGTCAGGTTGGTTAGGACAGTGACCTGGGGTCCTCCTCTGATGAGGATACCTGGCTCCCGGATGACACGATCTTCTGTCTGCGATTTTCGAGACGTTGCACATCGCCCCCCCGGCGATGAAGAAGGCGGCGAAGAAGAAGCAGGGCGAGCTTTTCCGCCCTGACAAGCAACACTGGGAGTTCCCGGAACAGGGCCATTTCGCCAATATGGTGCTTAAACAGTGGGAACGTCCTAACAGATTACCCTCGGTGCCCAAGGGATTGGACAAAAGGTATCCCTTTTCAGCTGATTTGGTTAAGCGCTGGTCGTGTCCTCCTGAGGTGGACGCTCTGGTCCTGGGACTGTCTAACACGTCTGTCATGCCGTCCCCTGACACTACTACACTGCGTGATAGCGCGGACTGGCGTATGGACCAACTGGCGTGTCACGCTTCCACCTTTGTGGGGGCAGGCTTGCGCCCGGTCTGCGCTGCAGCCATTACGGCCATTGCCATTAAGAGGAAGCTCAAGCGCCTTGCTGAGGCCATGTCTGGTAAGAGAAAGGAGGATTATAGAGACCTCTTGCTTTGCTCTAATTTTTTTGCCTTTGGCTGGCTGCTATGGATGATGCCATCCGGCTGGGCGGTAGAGCCTCAACCCTCCTGGTGGCTATGCGTCGGTCTGTTTGGTTGCGCCAGTGGGCAGCTGACACTGCAGCTAAGAAGTCCCTCACCGGGCTTCCCTTCACGGGTCTCCGTCTTTCTGGTGAGCGTCTGGATGCTCTGGCCAAGGATGGTAGGCTCCTTCAGTGTAGGAAGCAGATTCGGCCCTTTCGGGGGTCCTCCTCTTCCTTTCGTACCTCAAGGGGAGGTCGTGGTCCCGTTTTCTCGGGTAATTGCAGAGACTCCTGGGGCCGAGGCAGATCCCGCGGTTGTATCGGTCTCTCCTGGGGATCCAAGCCTAAACCCCCTCCCAAGGCCCCTCAGGCATGAGGAGGTGCCCTCACCCGACTGGGTGGGGGGACTGCTTCGGCTATCTGCTCGCGTCTGGAGGCTTCGCCTCTCAGACCGGTGGATTCAGGAGGTGGTGTCCTCCAGTTACAAGATAGAGTTTGCAGCCTGGCTGCCCCCAAGATTTCCCAGATCTCGGATATTTCAAAACCCTGTGTCGGCTCAGGGACTCCGTATGGCCGTTCAACGTCTTCTGGCGTCAGGAGTCATTTGTCAGGTACCTCATCGGGAACAGGGTCGGGGGTACTACTCCAATCTGTTCACGGTACCCAAGAAGGACGGTTCTCTGAGGCCCATCCTAGATTTGAATGGTCTCAACAAGTTTGTCAGGTTCAAGCACTTTCGCATTGAGACGTTACGTTCTGCCATCAGTTCCTTTCGGCCGGGCGACTTCATGACCACGGTGGACATCAAGGATGCCTACCTTCACGTGCCGATTTTCCCAGGTCACCAGAGGTTCCTGAGGTTCACTCTGTGGGATCAACACTACCAGTTTGTGGCCTTACCGTTCGGTATCACCTCGGCCCCTCTCGTCTTCACCAAGATGCTGGCGGGTGTCATGGCTCTAATGAGAAGCCAGGGCATTCGCATTCTTCCTTATCTGGACGACCTATTGATTGCTGCTCAATCTCTTCATCAGGCCGAGAAGGATACTCAAGTGGTGACGTCCACTCTCGAGTCCCTCGGCTGGGTGATCAACTATCCCAAGTCTTCACTATCTCCGTCTTTGGCAAGGTCCTTCCTGGGCATGACGCTGGATACTTCTCAGGTCAAGGTATTTCTCCCTCAGCAGAAGGTGGAGGGCATTCAGACGCAGGCACGGGCTCTGCTTTCGTGTCCTCACCCATCCATTCGGCAGGGGATGCAGTTGGTGGGCCTCATGGTGTCCTGCTTCGAGGCGGTCCCTTTTGCTCAGTTTCACATGAGAACTCTTCAGTTACATCTCTTGTCGGTTTGGGATCGGAAGTCCCTGGATCAGGACTTTGTTCTGTCCCCTTCGGTCAGGCAGTCCCTCTCCTGGGGGCTGGACTTGAGGAATCTTCTAGTGGGCAGGTCCTTTCTGCCTCAGCGCTGGGAAATTGTCACTACGGATGCCAGTCTGACCGGCTGGGGGGGGGGGGGGGGGGGGAGTTTGGCAGTCTCTGAAGTTCCAGGGTCAGTGGGGTCCCCTGGCCCACGCGCCCATCAACATCATAGAGCTGCGGGCGATCAGGTTGGTTCTCTCCCAGTTGACCCCCCCACCTTCGGGGTCGTGCTGTGCGGGTCCGCTCGGACAATCAGACGGCGGTTGCCTACATCAATCATCAGGAAGTGTCCCTGATCTTGTCTTAGGCGGAGGAGACTGTTCCATGCATTTCGGTGGTATACATCCCCGGGGTGGAGAACCAGGAGGTGGACTCCCTGAGCAGGGGGACGTCTCGCCTGGGAGAATGGTCTCTCAGCAACAAGGTTTTTCACGCCCTATGTCACAGCTGGGGTCAGCTGGATGTGGACCTGTTTGCGTCTCGTCAAAATCACAAGTTTCCAAGATTTGCCTCCCTGACACAGGACCCTCTGGCCTTCGCCACGGACGCGCTAGAAATTCCCTGGACAGAGTTTCGACATCTCTATGTCTTTCCTCCATTCCCTCTGCTGGGTCGGGTGCTGCGCAAGATAGCCCAGGAGGGGGTACGACCATTCTGGTGGCCCCCCGCTGCCCAAGGAGGGTATGGTTCACGGACGTTGTACAGATGGCAGTAGATCGGTTCGTCCTGCCCGACGATGCAGACCAGCCTCCATTGTTGATACTTTGATTCAGGCTCAGAAGAAATCCTCGTCTTTTATATACTACAGGGTCTGGCATGCTTGCATTGCTTGGTGTGAGTCCAAGTCTTTATCTTGTTGGGATTTTTCCATTCCCAGGATTCTGGAGTTTTTACAACATGGTCTGGACTCAGGCCTTCAACTTAGTACTCTTAAAGGATAGGTTTCGGCTCTGGCAATTTTTTTCCAAAGATCCTTTGGCACAGGCTTGTTAAGACCTTCTTCCAGGGAGTTACTCATGTGCGTCCGCCGCGTAAGTCTCTGCTACCGGTTTGGGACTTAAATTTCGTGTTGTCCGCTTTGCAGGGTCCTCCATTCAAGCCTATTAGCAAGGCTGCTTTGTCCATTCTGACTCTTAAGGTTGCCTTTTTGGTGGCTATTACTTCTGTGCGTCGAGTTTCTGAGCTAACAGCACTTTCCATTAAACCTCCTTATTTTGAGCATCATCGGGATAAGGTAGTGTTCCGTCTTAAGCCGGATTTCTTGCCCAAGGTTGTGTCTGCCTTTCATCTCAATCAGGACATTATTTTACCTTCTTTGTGTCCTAATCCCTCTAATTCTAAGGAACGGACCCTTCACTCTCTAGATGTGGTCAAGGCGCTCAAATTTTACTTGGTCGCCACTGAGTCGTTTAGGAAATCTGATGCTCTTTTTGTTCTTTCGGCTGGACCTAGGAAGGGTTTGCCTCCAGCAAAATCCAAACAAGTGCATCCGTCAGGCGGTGGTGCAAGCGTATTCTGCTAAAGGGAAGGAACCTCCCTTCCGGGTTACTGCTCATTCTACTAGAGCTATTGGTGCCTCTTGGGCTTTTCAGCACCAGGCTTCTGTTGAACAAGTTTGTAAGGCCGCTACTTGGTCTTCTGTTCATACTTTTTCCAAGTTCTACAAGGTTGACGTTAAGGCCTCAGCGGATGCTGCTTTTGGCCGCAAGGTACTTCAGGCGGTGGTGGCTTGAACTGCCTGCAGTTACTTTTTGGGGATCCCACCCTATCCTTATGGACACTGCTATTGGATGTCCCAGAACAACTCAACACTGGGAGTCTATTGGTGATCCCTGGCTTTATATAGGGCCGGGAGGAGCCACAAATCTTCTATCTTCTGCAGTCAACTGCGCCACCTTGTGGCGGAATACCCAGAAGTAAGGATGAAATGAAACAGGCCGTGCTATGCATAGTAAAAACAATTCTACAGGTGAGTACTCACAGAAGTGTATTTTTCCTCTTTGTGGCTGATTTCCTGCATAAGGCCACTAGAAAGATCCAGAGACTGGAGGTTGGCAGAACAACTCTTAATAACTTTCAGTGGGAAATAGAAGGGTTAAGCAGGTGGGCTATTGTACAGACCTATGTGACTAAGGGGGCATCTCCCCCCAAAGTTTCTGCCCATTCTACTGGAGTGGTGTCAACATCTTGGGCAGAAAGGACTGGCGCATCTTTGGATGAGATATGTAAAGCAGTAATGTGGTCTTCGCCCCACACCTTACTCAAACATTATAGACTTGATTTACTATCTGCAAAGCATCAGGCCTTCGGTAGAAGGGTACTACTTGCAGCTTCCCAACCCTAAGGTATAATTACTTGCCTAATCCGCTCCGTGTGTTCAAGCTGAAGGAAGACTCTGAAAAACCACCGTAAGACTTACCGGTAACGGATTTTTCAGGAAGCCTTCAGCTTGACGCTTATTACCCGCCCAGAGTCCAGGGTTTTATCTAAATTTATTTACAAAGACTGAGGTAGAGAGGAAGGGATGGGACTTTTACCCTCTGTTCATGTTTGTGTTTCCTCCCAGGGGGTGGAGTATAATCTCTGTGTGTTGTCAAGCTGAAGACTTCCTGAACCGTTACCGGGAAGTCTAATGGTGCTTTTTTCTAACAGAGTAATCAACAAGCAGAACAAAAATAGCGGTAATCTATTCTACTTGGAAACATTATATCTGATGACATGAGAGAAGATTTACTGTAATGGTAGCTTGTGAAATGAACAGAATGACTGTAAATAAATGTTTAATATGACAAACTACGCATATTCTTTATTAATATTATATATGTTATAATAAATGCCAGTTTGGCTAAATCTCTTTATATAAAATATCTACATTTGTTTTACAGAGTGTTGCCTTTTATTATCTATATATCTATCTAGCTCAAACAGGTCCCTATCTGTGTGTGTCTTCTATATGGCAGGAACAACTTGCTCTGTAAATTACCCAGATGGGTTACCCAATATGCCTGCCTTGCTTACTTTAAATGTTCTTTATACATTCTCTGCACTCTACTCAGGAAGTGCTCTTTCCAATTAGAAGTGGATTCCGTAGTACCCTGTTTATCAAAAAATACAGTTATTCCAAGATAGTGAGTAGCAACCTTCATTGGCCCAGTTGACAAGCATGTGGATTTGATGTACTTCTGTAAGATTGATCTTCCAGCCATGCTTTGCCCTCTATAGGTGAGCAAGGTTGGGTAATGGGCTTGGTGTTGAAGCTGATCAGGACTGGTTGGTGATTCACAGGACTCCATACAAGATCTGATGTGGCTAATTCAGGTCACAAGATAGACCTGTCAGGCTGCTCTCAATGCAAATAGGTGTCTGTGCAGGTGGTGGCCTCGCCGATGTGTTTTGGCAAACCTCGTGGCTGAAAGCCTGGAAAGTTGTTGTGGTTATGTCCAATTTGATTGTGGAACTATATACATATGTACAAGGAATATGAGTGAGAATATAAAGGCGTGCCTCTGCTCTGCTGCACGCTCTGGATATCTATCTCAAACTCACACATCAAACTTCCAGGCCACAGCAGATTTGGCCTAGGCTTCCATTTAAATATGCCACATGACCTTCATAATTCTGCACTCTGTATGCTCCACCCAGATGACTCAATTGCTGGAAATAGTCTTCACAACAGCCAGCCAGTTGCATTCCTTGTGTGCTGCATCATTGTCTCTACAGAAGAATATTCCCACCAACATCACTCTTGCCATCACAGCATGCCCCCCTGCCTGCAGCCTTGCCGAGTACCACCTAATAGGATGCCTAGTACCACTGGCTGGAAACCCCCGCTATAGACAGTTAAGCCTGTAAGGGCAGAACAGTCTCTTACTGTATATTTTTTTATAACATTCACCTTAAATGCTATGAAACTGGCAACAGACATGCACATAACGGCCATATTTGTTAATGCAAACTCACAACTACGACGAACGACTAGGGTCTAGTGCTGCTCCACCCTGATCAAGCAATCTTGCATTATACAAAGTAATGCAGACACCCAACCTGCCTTATTGAAATGTCCATATTGCTGATGGCAAATATATACAAGATTACGACCCCCTAATGACATCCTGCGACGTAAGATGTAATAAGGGGGTGGTATTCTTGTACCACTCCCGAAAGCTTCTTTTCTTTGAATGACACGTCCTGAAAATAAAATGCGAATATGCTTTCCTCTTTTTAAGAAACTTTTTATGCAAAGTTCAATAAGTCAGTGTCAGTAACTATGGGCCATTTGCTGTCTTTTCTGTGTTTAGATATCTGCTATTTACATCCAGTCAGGCATGCTGACGGCTGCATCCTCCGCTACCCTCTAACAGGGAGTGTGCCCACGCCGGCCATTCACAAATGTCTGCCACAGGCACACCCTGCTAGAGGGATAGCAGGGATGCGGCTTGTGCATGCGCCGTTGGACCGGGAAATGGTATGGGGCGACCTGGGGGGTTTCACACAGCAGGGAATCCCAATTTTGGATGCCCCTGGGGGAGGGACTCAATCGCCCTTTGAATCTTATAGATTCCTGGACTGATCAGGGTGGGTTTTGGTCAAACCAGTAGGGGTCATCCATGTGATTTTAATTGTCCAGTGTGTTTTTGTGTATTTTAATAGTATCTCCTTTTTCATAATAAAGAATTTTGTATCCATATTGATATTGGTGCTCCTTTTTGAAGAAAGGTGTGTAATTGGACACGTCCACTTCAGTCTTGTTTGGTTCATGTGAGTGAGCACATGTTTATATTCAGTGGTATTGTCTGGTGCACCCCTGTTACTAGACATAATTTTCCTATTCTTATAGAGCATTGTTCACCTTGTAGTATTGAGATGACATACACTGCCTTTCCGTCTGAAATTACCAACATGCATACAAAATGGCATCACAATAACAAATTTCAACTTAACAACTTCAGTCCACTAATAAACATAGTATAGCTCCCTTTTTGCTTTATTAGAACTGTACCTAAAAAAAAGGAAAACTATGAACACATGGCACTTATGCATTATGTTTATGTTGCATTATCGTGTTATTGTGGCGCCCTCTGCTGGCCACTGTAATTTTATTCAAAGAAAAACTGACAGACGTATACTTAAAGTGGACTAACACCCAGGGGTGATCGGCCCGGGAATCTATAAGATTCCCGGGCCGATCACCTCCCTCACCGCGGGACATCCAAGATCGGGATGTCCCGCGGGGTGAAACCCCCCCAAAACCCCAAAAAAACCTTACCTTATCACGTGGGAGCGGGGAGAGGTGAGTTTTGTGGGGTTTCTGGGGGGTTTCACACAGCGGGCACCCCCAATCGGGGTGCCCCCCCAAAGTGGACCAAAACCCAGGATAGTCAAAATCCTGGGTGTTGGTCCACTTTAACCTCTGGCGTTGTGAAATAGACAAATGCAATGGTAACGAAAGCGTTACCATTGCATTTGTCTCTGACACACGGCTCCGCCCCCATGAGCCTCTGCGGCTCACAGAGACGGAACCCGGAAGCGGAGACGGACGCCGCAGCCGGTGCTCTCACCTGCGATCGCGGCTGAGACATCGCTGGATCGCAGGGAGAAGGTAAGGAGGCTGCGCCGCCCGCTCTTGCTCCCAAATCGATCCCGAGCGTGACTCGGGGTCACCGCCACTTACAGCGCAAATTAACCCCGAGTCACGCTCGGGATCACCGCCAAGGGGGTTAAAGTGGACCAACACTCAGGATTTTCACTATCCTGGGTGTTGGTCCACTTCAGCGGGGCATCCGAGATCAGGATGCCCCGCTGTGTGAAACCCCCCAAAAAACGTACCTTTTCGACGACGGACAAGCCGCTGCCGCCGCCTCCCGTGCGTCCCTCTTACAGGGCGCGCGCTCACGCCGGCCATTCACAAACGGCCGGCGCGCGCACGAGGCGGCGGCGGCTGATCCGTCGCCGATAAGGTAAGGTTTTTTTTTGGGGGGGGGTTTCACCCCGCGGGACATCCCGATCTCGGATGCCCGCGGTGAGGGAGGTGATCGGCCCGGGAATCCTGGGTTTTGGTCCTTGCCCCCCTCCAGGGCAGGCATACTCGCTCCCCCAGGGGTATCCAGAATCAGAATGCCCCGCTAGGTAAAACACCCCCGTTTCAACCAATTTCACCCTTCCCAGGTCCTATGGTGTATGCGCAGTCCTCTCGTCCAATCAGCGTGCTCTGATCCGCTCCCGCCCCTTTGTCCAGGAGCTCGTCTAAGGTGAGTGGATCAGAGCGTGCTGGTGGCCACATCCCCTGTTATCCAATAACAGGGAGCGTGCCCACGCTGGCCATTCACAAATGCCTGTGCTAAAGGGATAGTAGGGATGTAGCTGCTCGCGCATGCGCCATTAGACCAGGAACAAAGGTGAGGTTTTTGGGCGACCTGGGAGGTTTCACACAGTGGGGCATTCCGGCTCTGGATGCCCCGAGGGGAGTGCATTTGCCTGCCCTAGAGTCTCATAGACCCCAGGGTGGGTTGTGGTCCACTTTAAACATAACCGAGTAAGCTGTATACAATCAGCCAGGATATAAAATGCTAGGGCGCCACAGTACCACAAATCATGAGTGCTCTAAACATTTGGATGAACAATATGAATGTTCAAAGCTGCATTATATTGAACTGTATTTTCTGTATGTTTTATTGCGATGTGCTTTGCTGCCACCTGCAGGCCAGTTCTGTTCTGCTAAATTGTTAAGAATGTTCAACTCATTTTGTTCATGTTGCTATGCACTGTATAAAGTTATACAAGTCATGTGACCCCACACCTGTCCTCTGAGGTGAATTTGAGGCCTACAGGTCTAATTTCCTTCTGACCGCTGAAACTGTTGCTGATGTATTTGGAATAAACAACTAAGCTTCAACATTGCGTCACTCTTGAACTTGTGGAGTAGAATAGAAAATAGTTTAGCGTGTCCTATCTGCCCATATGATTTGGTACCTCGATAACTATCCATTACAGACCAGGGCTGGCAGGTCTTAGGGCATACTCGCACATAGAATTAGTGGGGACAGAATACAGTGAGAATAATGGGTGCTTCAGTTTGCCCTTGTACACCATCCACACCCACTTACAGGCCAGAGGCCATAGGATAGCAGGGTCTTTTCAGCATGGAGTACCCCAAATTGGGATGCCCCCTAGAATAGGTTTCTCTTCTGGAAACTCAAAGTTCTGGGTTTTAGTCCTGGTTACACAAAGGTGATTTCTGCTGAGATCATATGAGGTGGTGATGAATTGGGAATAAATTTTAAAGCGGAAGTCTATTTCCTTTATACCTGGCCCTCCCCTCCACTAATCTTGATTTGGATGTCTAAAGTGGACCAAAACCCACAGCGATCGGCACTGGAATCTATAAGATTCCCAGGCCAATCAATTCCCTCCCCCCAGGTCGCCCCATACACTTACCTTCTTTACCGGTCCAATGGTGCATGCGGGAGCCGTGGCCGCATCTCCACTATCCTTCTAGCAGGGTGCGTGCCAGGTATTTGTCAATGGCCGACGGCGGCACGCTACCTGTTAGGGTAGCGGGGGATGTGGCCGTCAGTGCACTCGGAGCCACTCGTCTTAGACGATGTGACGTCAGCATCTCCAAGCGTGCTGATTGGACAAACGGCCGCGCATGCGCTGTAGGACAGGGAAGAGGTGAGTTGGTTCTGGTGACCTGGGGGGTTTCACTCAGTGGGGCACCCCTTATCGGGGGTAAGGATAACACTGGGCACCCAAACCTTCCACGGGGAGCAGCCCTTTCATATTCCAGACTGCTGCCCTGATCATAACTGCCTGCTTAGTTAGCCAATCAGTGCTCAGTGCAGCCGGGTCTTTCATGGCAGGGATTGGGTACTGGGCAGATAAGTCTATTTTATAAAACTTTTTCACATACCCAAGCAGGAAATCCAAGGTTAAGGTAATACCATTTATTGGCTAACTCAATAAGATTGAAAATGCAAGCTTTCGAAGCAATTCAATCTTCTTCTTCAGGCAGATTATGCCTGAAGATGAAGCTTGAACCGCTGGCTCCTGAATATTAGTTTGGGACACGGGATACACGGACGTGTAGCAGTCATTTCGAGTAAGGCAGCGGGGCATAGTAAGGGTAATTAAAATCTGCCACTTTGTGTAAAGAGGAGGGGGAATAATCTCCTTTATGTGATGGCCTCATGGAGGGGGAGAGCATAAGGATGAGACATCGTGCATTCAGAGTCACTCTAAAGAAGTTCTCCGGGAGAAGACATAAGGCCGATTATCCTCGTGGTTGCTGGCTTCTGAAAGTTGAGCTCTACAGACAGCATATGGGTGACAGGTGGTCTAATCCATTTAGTCAGGGAGCATGAATTGGGGGGATGTTTAAAATGCAGCCCATTCTCTCTGGTATTAGAGCTGCTGTATCATTTCATTGTTAAATACAACTAAACCACTTCTATGTCATTTTTTTTCTATGTTGCATTTGTCAAAGGTCATAACGCATTTAGATCTGTGAATTTTATTAAACCGCACCAGAGGCTTGGGAGCAATGAGACCGCTCTCTCAAAGCTGATACTGACAATCATTATGGAAGTCTGGATTCTGGTCATTTATAGTGGACTAAAACCCACATTTTAACTAGCATCCCCTGAATTGCTCCCCCTCAGAAGAGAACCTTTTGCCAATTGTCACTGCTTCTGCTTCACTCTAATCCCAGATAGTGGTGCCTGTTTTAGCTGTAAAGCTCCGCCTCCTCCATTCATTACAACTGTTGTGTGTGGCAATGATGTCATTGCCACACCAATGCAATGAGTGATCCTATGCAATATTACAGAGAGAGACAGCAACAAAAAAAACAGTGTTCCAGGACAATTTGAAAATCAAAAATATCTATTTCTAGTTCTACACCCAAAGAAGGGAGTATAGGCAGGGGCTTTGGCTAAATTTATGTAAGTTCAGTGGTTTTTGGTCCGCTTTATGTCTGCCCCGCAATTGTGCCTGACAACACTATTGTGAACAGCCAAGATGGTTAGCTGCTTATCGAATGCTTAAATACCAATTGCTAAAAAATAATTAAGGCAGACCAGCCCCCTTGTCACTTCTTAAAGTGGACCAAAACTCAGGATCTTGACTATCCTGGCTTTTGGTCCTTGCCCCCGGGTCACCCCAATCGGTGATGCGATGTGTGAAACCCCCAGGTTGCTCCAACAAACTCACCTCTTCCCGGTCCTACGATACATGCGTGGATACTGACCCAATCAGCGCACTCGGATCCGCTCGAACCCCTTTCATCCAGGAGCTCGTCTAATATGAGCAGATCTGCTGGCGGCCGCATCCCCTGCTATCCTCTAACAGGAAGCGCGCCCTGCTAAAGGGATAGCAGGGATGCGTCCACTGTTCGCGCATGCGCCGTTGAACCAGGAACGAAGGTGAGTTTTCGGGTGAACTGGGGGGTTTCACACAGCAGGGCATCCCGATTCTGCATGCCCTGTGGGGAGCGAGTATGCCTGCCCCAGGTGGGTTTAGGTCCTCTTTAATCTCGTGTCTGCAAGATTGAAAAACTTTGGTCTCATTAAACCTGAACTCTCCCTTAGATCATCAATAATCTTTCATAAATGGCAAGCAAAGCCCCCCCCCCATTCTCAGCCCTGAAATGTGCAGGTGCTCCCCTATACCGTTTACAGGGAAGTACTTCCTGTGGCAACCTTCAGCCCACCTGACGAGAGCACATAGAGGCTCTGATAGCCTTTTCAAGGCCCCCATGAATGATGGGTTATGGGACTAGCTGTTGTTAGCAGGCACACACTCTGGTTTAAGGGACAGGCCAGGCAAAAAAAATCAAATACTTACCTTATGTGTCCCATAGTGCTTCAGTCCAATAGTATAAAGCTTATCACAACCATTCACTGACCTTTGTGTTGAACGGCTGCCTCCTGTGTCAGTCCCAGTGACTTCATCATGCCCACTCCATTCAGGGGTGCGCTTGTAATGAGGCTACACCCTCAGGCAACTCTGCAGAGGGGGTGGCAAGTGTCCTGCTTTTTCATTTATTTTTTATTTGAAATATATTACTACTGTCAAGTCAACTATTTATGGTTCAGCAGCCCCAACCCCCCACATTGCTTTATTGGAAAGTGAAGGGGCGTCTTTCTATAATTCACCTCAGGCAGCAGAGAGGCTAGATTCTCCTCGATTCCATTTATTGTAATTTTGCAGTGAATGGAGTGGGCTTGGCCATTCACTGTAGGCCCCTGGTGAGCGTTTCGGCACCCAGTTAAGATTTATACCGACAGACTAGGATGAACGGGCTACAAAATGTGATTTTTGCTTTGATAAAAGGTCTGCTGGGGGGACTGGGTGCTCGGAAGATCATGACTCCATTCCCCTTTGAAGTAGGGGTGCCCAGGGGTTAAGGACCGAAACCCAGGATAGTCAAAATCCTGGGTTTTGGTCCTTACCCCTGGGGCACCCCTATCGAAGCAACCCTTACCGATGCTAGGATGCATGCATGGCCGCAGGTCCAGTCAGCGTGCTCAGATCCGCTTGAGCCCTTACGTCCAGGAGCGCATCTGAGTGTGCTGATTGCCAAATCCCCCGCTACACTCTAACAGGCAGTAGTTTTACTCCAATCCTTTTATAAAATTGAGCCAGGGTCTCAAAGAGTCCGAACCAGTATGCCCATGACATTCTGCTGGCCAAGGTCAATAATTGACTGAGACTACAATGTGGACACCTTCATCAGTTGCATAAGAGACTCTTTGGCCATCAGAATGGATGCTCTGGTTAGGTCATAGATTAGGCTCAGTCTAGTGCACGTGTCCTCAACCTGTAGCCCTCAGAGCCATTTGATGTGGCCCCTGACTCCATGAAGGAGTCAAAAATTGCATGGAGAGTGATATACAGTATGAGGGGCACATTGACAAATAGAGGTGACAGCGATGTCTTGTAGGAACACGGTGACATTAATTGTACCACCCCTGAAATCTTTGGCACAATAATTTGGTCAAATAGTTTCTCTATAATAAGCATATGCTTAGCATTGGTGGTATCTTAGATGGGTTGAGTATCGGTAACATGGTTAAGATGTGGGACTGATGGGGGATCGGCTATTAATAAGGGAGCCATATATACAGAGAGGTGAACATGTGTATTGCTTGCATATGGGGATTGTTATATATGAATGCAGGGGGATGGGGGAAGGACATACAAACCAAGTTTGTGGATACAGTGCATATCCTGATAGTTGTAGATAATATTCTGCTATTCCAAATGAAAACATTCTGAACCTATTCATTGTGGCCTGCAACCAGGTTTCAAGTAATCAAGTAAGTGGCCCATGCTCTTCAAAAGGTTGAGGTCTTGTGTATGCCTTCCCTCCCCTTCCCTTAATGCAGGGTACAATAGTCCTTTCTCCGAGAGCCACCAACAGGTCATGTTTTATAGATCTTCACATAGTTGGGGAAATTGCCCAAATGTATTGCACATTTTGATCAATTTGGGGCCCCAGTATTTAAATGAGGGACACCAAGCCTTCAAGCAAGTTCAATTTAAAAGCTTATATGTTTCCCTGGTCATGTTATTTGTGTGATTATCCAGGAAGGTGATTTGTCTTATAGCCACCAAGTTGTTAAAGAAGGGCTCGGAGTTGGCAGTTTTTATTCTCAGTGTGCCACACACCCCGCTTCCCCTTTAATTCTTACGATCGGGTTACTCCACCAGCAGGTGGCGACGTTGCAGGGAGAAGTCTTGAAAACGAGCCCCTTCCGGCCTATATATACCTGGGACCTCCCACTGAATCACCAGTTTTTTCTCTCTGCATGAAGCGACAAGACAGAAGAAAGAAGTCTCCTGCTTGCAGGTAGCCGGGGTCAAACCCGGCATCCCCTTTTGGTCTATTTCTGCCCAGTTCTATTGTGTTGTTTATGCCTAGTTAAACGGAAGCCTTCCAGCCTAGGCTGCTGGCTGGGCAAAGGTAGATGGCACTTTAGGTGCCTAGGAGCTTATCTCCTCCGCTCGACCCCACTTGTGGGGCAATGCGGCTATCCGGCATGGTGATCCGGATTTGGGATGCCTCTGTCCAGATGTTCCCTTTATGTCACCTTCTCCCGCTCGGTCCCTTCGCTAAATGGGGGGGGGGGTGCGTGTTGCATGAGGTGCTTTACTTAGTGTTATGTGTGGAAGTGCTTTGGCAGGGCAGCGCTGCGGTGGCGGCGCGTGGCTTGGGCTGCTGGGGCCTGTTTGTGTTGCACTTTAAAATTTCCCCCCTTTTTTGCTGTGTCCGGGCCCGCCCATCACTTCCCCTGTCTCATTAGAGACAGGTGTGCTGAAGCCAGTGGGGGAAGAGGTCCAGTGCGGCTTGAGCTGTAGAGGTGTACTTTGTTATTGCCTGCCATGTATAGCGTTTTTTCCTGGGGCACCTCTGCTTATGTATGGGTCAAATGCCTGTATTTGGGTATGTGTGTGTGTATGTGTGGTTATATGTATATATATATATATATATATATATATATATATATATATATATACACACATATATTTATGCAGGTATATACTCTTATTTTTTATTCATGCACTCTCTGGCTTTGCCTTGAAATAGCATGTGTCATGTATATTTTATTCATGATGTTTAAACTATTCATATATGTTTGCCTTGTTGGTTATGTATGAATGTGGTGCATACTGGTTGGGGGACTGACTGTGGTCTCTTTTCCCCCACAGATTCTGGGATCCCCTCACTGCAGTGGATCTCCCGGTCTGTTATACCTGGCTAGTCTTAGTCTCTAAATTGGGATTTTCCGAGGCTTAAAAAAAAAAAAAAAAAAAAAAATCCTCCCACTTCCGGGACTTTAATTACAAAGGGGCATCCCGGGTTGCTTAATGCGTAAAACCCTGGGTTGTTGCGAATACCACAAATTCACCATATGGAGGCTTCCAACGTTACCGGAAATAGCTCTTCGGGGCTATCCAGGCTGTGTGGGGGTTGTGGGGCTCTGCTCCCAGGCGATGATGTCATATTATGCGTTCCATGTGCAAGGCAGAACATTGCGCGCCAGTCCGTTGCTCCGGCTTCTGGCTCCTCACAACTTCCGTCATCTCCTATCACCCCCCAACCTATTCCGGACCCCGTGTGACATTGTCAAAAATGGGGATTCGCATTCCGGGGTGCATGCGCGGTTAGCCAACCTCGAGAAAATAATTTCCGCTTCAGTGGCTCAGAAGGCTACGGCAAAGCGGAAGCACCTTTCTCCGGCAATGCCTGCTTCGGAGGGTGAGGTACCTGAATTTTTGGATTGGTCCGATTGTCCCCCTGATGAGGAGGGGGAACTCCTTGAGGAGTCGGATGAGCCTGCAGACCAGCTATTGTTTGACACTGCTGGTGATCAGGCTGTGCGGGTGTCCATTGACACTCCTTCCATTTTGGCTCAAATGTTTAAAGTTTTGGCCTTGGATCCGCCTGCGGTGGTCCCTCTGCCAAAGGGTGAGTTGTTTGACGTACCCCAGCCGCGTTTGGTGTTTCCCAGGCAACAGCACTTTGAGAGGGTTGTCCTTAAGGAATGGGAACAACCCGCGCGCCTGGTTGGAACTCCTCCTAATTGGGATAAGCGTTATCCCTTTCCGGAGGACTTGGTGAAGCTTTGGTCAGTGCCCCCCGACGTCGACACCCCTGTGTTAGGGCTGACTGGCTCGGCTGCGTTGCACTTTTCTGACACCACTACCATTAAGGATGGTGAGGATCGTCGGATTGATCAATTGGCTCGCCATGGTTTTATCAGTGCAGGGTCGACACTACGGCCAATTTGTGCTTCGGCGCAGATCTTGATCCCGCTTGTGATATGTTTAGTTCTCTCAAGCAGTGTGAGTTGTTTGTTTCTTTTGTCCTGACTGCTCGTCCTGATGCTCTTGCGACGAGTAGCAGGACAGCGGCATTGCTGGTGGCTATTCGTCGGTCTATATGGCTGCGCCAGTGGACGGCGGACCTTAACTCTAAAAGGGCGCTTACAGCGCTACCTTTCTTAGGTTTACGCCTTTTTGGCGAGAAATTGGATGCTGTTACCAAGGATGGTAAGTTGCCTCAATTCAAGAAGCCTCGTCGCTCCTTTCGGGGTGCGAGTTCCTTTAGTTCCTCCTTTCGAGAAGCCAGAGCAGGCAGAGGGGCTTCCCTTCCCATTACCAGGGGTGTAGGTTGGTCCCGGGGAAGAGGTCGTGGCCGTCCCGGTCAGTCCTGGGGCGCCAAGCCCAAACCTACTGCTAAGCCCGCTCAGCAATGAGGGGCTGCCCTCACCCGTGCGGGTGAGGGGACGATTGCGACACTTCTCCCTGGTTTAAGGCCGCGAGATTCCGGACACATAGATCTGGGAGGGGGTGTCGCCCGGTTACAAACCGGAGTTCGAGTCTCGCCCTCCTTCACGGTTTTTCCTGGAAATGGCGGGCATCCGGCCGGTGCCGCGCTTAGAGGTGGGCCTCGGTTTTTTGCTCCATTCTCTTCGCAGCTCCCAAGAAGGACGGGTCAGCTTGTCCCGTCCTGCATCTGAAGTTTTTCAACCTTCCCAGGTCCTCCCCTGCTCCGGCGGGGGTGGTGTCCTTTCTGGGAATGCGGTCAGATTCCGGTCAACACTGGGTGTTTCTCACTCAGTCCAAAATTTGTCTGATTCAGGAGTTGGCTTGGGTCCTTCTTTCCAACCCTCGGCCGTCTGTTCTGGAGCTGAGAGCCTTCCGTCTGGTTCTGGCTCTTTTGTCTCATCAGGGTCTGGGCCTTCTGGTTCAGCTTCGCTCAGACAATCAAACAGCGGTTGCTTACATCAATCATTAGGGAGGGACTTGCAGTCTGGGTGCCCTCAGAGGGGTGTCCCTGATCCTGACCTGGGCGAAGGCACATGTTCCTTGTCTCTCGGCAGTCTGCAGTCCGCTCCGGTGGGGGACACCGGAGGTGGTCCTGTTTCCCTTTCGTCACAATTGCAGGCTCCCGATCTTTGTGTCGCTCTCCCAGGATCCTCTGGCTCTATCCCTGAGCTGGGGGACCCGGGTTTTCTGTACCTGTTTCCTCCGATACCCATGCTAGGCTGGGTGGTATGGAAGCTGGTTCTGGAAAGGGTGTCTGCCATTCTCGTGGCCCAAGATGGCCAAGACAAGTATGGTGCGCAGACATCGTTTGGCTGACAGTGAATCAGCTCATTCTGCCTCTTCGGCCCGATCTGCTCACTCAGGGTCGGCTGTCTTACCCCAGTTTACCAACGCTGGTTTTGATGGCTTGGCCGCTGAGACCTCCATCTTGAAGGAGGAGGGTCTTTCTGACTCGGTTATTAAGACTCTGATCGGTGCCCGAAAGAGGTCTTCTTCTATCACCTACTATAGGACTTGGAAAGCCTATATCGCTTGGTGTGAGATTAGGTCCTTGCCTTGTAGGGTCTTTTCGGTCTCCAGGATTCTGGAGTTTTTACAATCAGGGCTGGACTCCGGTCTTCAGCTGAGTACTTTGAAAGGGCAGGTTTCTGCCTTATCTATCTTTGTTCAGAAGCGTTTTGCGCTTCTTCCTTTAGTTAAAACTTTTTTCCAGGGGGTTACGCATGTGCGGCCTCCCAGGAAACCATTACTCCCTGTTTGGGACTTGAATTTGGTTCTTTCTGCTCTTCAGGCTCCTCCCTTTGAACCTTTGCAAGATATTGCTTTGTCTACCCTGACTCAGAAGATTGTCTTCTTGGTAGCTATCACTTCGGTTCGGCGTGTCTCGGAGTTGGCGGCCTTGTCTATTCAGGCGCCCTACTTCGAGAGGCATCAGGATAAAGTGGTCTTTCGGTTCAAACAGGACTTTCTTCCTAAGGTTGTTTCTGCTTTTCATTTGAATCAGGATATTGTTCTTCCCTCCTTGTGTCCTAAGCCTAAGAATGACAAGGAGAGAGTTTTGCATTGTTTGGATGTAGTACGCTGTGTTAAGTACTATTTGATTATTACTTCTCCTTTTCGTAAAACTGATGCCTTTTTTGTTGTGCCCTGTGGGCCTCGGAAGGGTTTGGCGCCGGCCAAATCTTCCATTAGCAAATGGATACGTCAGGCCATTATTGCGGCCTATTCTGCTAAGGGGAAAGTTCCCCCTTTTCGTATCACTGCTCATTCTACTCGCGCCGTTGGAGCGTCTTGAGCTTTTCAGCACCAAGCTTCTGTTGAACAAGTTTGTAAGGCCGCTACTTGGTCTTCTGTTCATACTTTTTCTAAGTTTTACAAGGTTGATGTGCGGGCCTCAGCGGATGCTGTGTTTGGCCGCAAAGTTCTGGAGGAAAGAAGGGAGAGGGGGGAGATGATTGAGACCTTAAAATATGTGAAAAGATTGAATAAGGTTCAGGAGGGAAGTGTTTTTAAGAAGAAGCTTAATGATAGAACAAGGGGGCACAACCTGAAGCTAGTTGGGGGGAAGATCAGGAGCAATGTTAGAAATATTATTTTACAGAAAGAGTAGTAGATGCTTGGAACAAACTTCCAGCAGAGGTAGTTGAAAAATCAACAGTCACTGAATTTAAACATGCCTGGGATAAGCACACATCTATCCTAAGATAAAGAGTACATACAGTATACACATAAGGGCAGACTAGATGGACCGTATGGTCTCCTTCTGCCGTCAACCTTCTATGTTTTCTATGTTTCTAAGTTCTGCAGACTGCAGTCATTTAAGTTATGCTTCACTTTGCCTTCGGATACCCATCCCTTGTGGACACTGCTTTTGGATGTCCCGATCGTAAGAATTAAAGGGGAAGTGGGGTGTGTGGCACACTGAGAATAATACCATTTTGTGAGTACTCACCTGAAAAATGGATATTATCGGTGTGCCACACACCCCGCTTCACCCGCCCTTTTCGGTATCCCGAATCCTTTATATGGTGAAGCTTTTCTTTATTTTGAGGTTACCGTTGGATTTCCTGGTACCTTGTCTTTCTGCTTTTTAAATCACTGGTGTTAAGTGGGAGGTCCCAGGTATATATAGGCCGGAAGGGGGCTCGTTTTCAAGACTTCTCCCTGCAACGTCGCCACCTGCTGGTGGAGTAACCCGATCGTAAGAATTAAAGGGGAAGCGGGGTGTGTGACACACTGACAATATCCATTTTTCAGGTGAGTACTCACAAAATGGTATTTTTTTTCGTTACTGCATACATGGTGCTCCGTGGCAATAATGTGGATTTTCAACATAGATCAAATGTTCTTCATATGGTTGTCTTGTTTATTATCAGGCTGATTCATTACTAGCGCCAGCTGTCGGCAGATGAGCGTCTGTACAGAGGCGCTAAGAGCGACTGCTAGTAGACGCTGTGATCGGCTATCGGGCACTGTAACAGAGCGCCCCATTCGCTGTAGTAACCTGACCGGTATTGATGAATGAGATGTTTGTTGGGCATTCTAACACCAGTAAAGCGTTACAGGGAGCGAAAGGTAGCGCCAGCTCAGTGCGACCGAATCTCAGCGACTAAGGCCATATTCAACAAAAAAACATACACACACACAGCGTCGGTGCACTGGATCTGGTCGCTGTAGCATAGAGCGCCAGACGCTGTGTGATTAAAGTCTGTTTTTGAACACATATCCAGCAGTAACAAAGCGAAAACACACGGAATTACATTGTTGTAACATTGTGACATTAACACTTTAGTGCCAAACCTGTCATGACAATTCTGCATAAAAATATAAAAAAAATCAAAAAAGTTTTCAAAAATGACTCTTTCTAGGCCAGGAGAGGTGACACAATTATTTGAGAGAAAAAAAAAAATTAAACACAAAAAACCCTGTTTAAACAGAAGAAAAGGAACTTCTATTGAAATGTATGGGAGAGCGACAGGTAGCGACAGGTAATACCTGGCGCTCTGGAAGCTAGAGCGCCGGCGCTATATGCTGAGCTGCCTGTAATGATGAACCGGACGCTACATGGCGCTGTTAGAGTCACTCACCAGAACCGCCTTCATAAATGTGGTATTGCATACAGCGCCCGGGGTTCACCAGACGCTGCCTGACGCTACGAGGCACTAGCTGGCGCTATCACTTGATGAATAAACCCCTATGTTTCTGTCTGACTGCCTCAAATCCTAAAGGGAGGCTTCTTTACCTCTTGGAGGTAATGAAAGTTGTCTTTCATATGTCCTGTTTGTCCCCATTGATGGAAAGGAGATGTAGTGGTTCAGTTCATCAGCAGTGGGTTAATCTTAGTGTGGTAGTGGAGTCCTAATAGTCACGGTGTATGCCATATCCAGGGCGGATTTAGGCAACATAGAGCTCAGTGCAGGAAGTAAAGAAATAGCAGAAAACACGATGGCTGGGATAAAGGCACTCCTATGGCCTGGGTATTCTTCCCATTTCTCGGGTGACTGCTTACTCCACTAGGGAGGTAGTGGGCTTATGGGCCTTCCAGCACCGGGCTATGGGAGACCATATTGTAGCTGGCAATGTTCTACAATATTGTTAAGCTGGCATCAGCCATCACAGCATTTGGCTGCTTGGGCAGTGAAGATCGCACAATCCCTTGAGATTGGAATAACTGGAAGTGATAGTGATTGCCATCTGCACTTCCATGTCTGCATTTCATTTCCGAGTCATCAGATTTGCATGTTGGGTTTGATAACAGTGTAGCTACAGGCTAAAATGATATCCTTTTAATTTTATCTCGGGTAGGGTTGTAATACAGCTTTGATTCATTAGGATCCTTGGATGTTGACCTAAAGTTTAATTCGACTTTTGATGGCCTTTTTAAAAGGTTTCCATTATTGTGTGCCAAAATTATGTCCTCAAGGTACTGAGCTTATCTGTTTTTTTTTTGCAACTCTGTTTTAAAAGAATATCGTTTTCTCTAGAAACAATGTGTTTGTGTTATCAATGTACACCGCAATGGTGTGTTTAGTGTACGTAGCATTGACTTGACTCTGGCTTGCTAATCATCTGATTGACTAAGGCAGAGGCAACAGGTTTACACCCATCTGCCCTAATTCAATCTCTACAGATAAGGGGATTACAGTCTTATGTTCTTGTAGCTAAAGGGGGCAGGGCTTTCATCTGAGAAGGACATTACTGCTGCCAAAACTGCTGATAAGTTCACCTGTTACAGTAGAAGGCATTTGTAGTCAGTAGGTTTAACTCAAGGCTAGGAAAACCACTCCCAGTTTAGCAACACAGACACACAGGAATATAAGAAACTTGGAAACAGCATGCTGATAAGTAAATCACAGGTCTGGGGGCACAACCCTAACACACGTTTATTAATTATTATTATTATTATTATTATTATTATTAATAATGTTTATTTATATAGCGTCATCATCTTCTGTAGCGCTTTACAAAGTATGATTACAGACAAGGTAAAACATATAGTGCAGGGAACAATACAAAACTAGATGCCACAAGGATCAAACCAGGTGTTGTGAGCACAGGAGACAATAGGAAAGAGAGCCCTGCCCTTGCGAGCTTACAGACTAAAGGATGGAGGTGGAGACAAAAGGTAGGGATCACATGTGGTAGAGCGCGAGTTGGGCTGCATTTGCCATTTGAAGGTTATAGGAGTCGAATTCTTCGATAGACTTGAAAAATCTGGGACTTCAGAAATCCAGGACTGCAGCCCAGGCTAACATGCAGCCATCCTAACCTAAGATATACCATGTGTGTTATTTACATTCCAAAAGAGCAAAACAATAAGGCAGCACACGAGCACATGACAAGTTCTCCCAAAGACTCCCTTTCCAACACCTCTCCACTTTAATCCTTGTCGTGGCCATCTTGGAGCACCCGGGAGACTGCTTCCATTCCAAGCCGTGCTGCTGCCTGGACTGAGAGGCTGATTGATTACAAGCGCCAGTTATCGCTGTAGTAACCTGGCAGGCATTGATGAATGAGATGTATGTCGGGCGTTCTAACACCAGTACAGCGCTGCAGGGAGCGAAAGGTAGCGCCAACTCACAGCGACCAACTCTCAGCGACTCACTCAATATTCAACAAAAAAACAGACACACACAGCATTGGCTCTCTGGATCTGGTCACTGTAGCATATAGCACCAGATGTTGTGTGATTAAAGTCTGTTTTTGGACACATATCCACCAGTAACAAAGCAAAAACACATGGAATGACATTGTTGTAACATTGTAACATTAACACTTTAGTGCCAGACCTGTAATTACAATTCTGCATAAAAATATAAAAAGTCGAAAAAGTTTTCAAAAATGACTTTTTCTAGGCCAGGAGAGGTGACACAATTATTTAAGAGAAAAAAAAGTTAAACACAAAAAACCTGTTTAAACAGAAGAAAAGGAACGTCCATTGAAATGTATGGGAGAGCGACAGGTAGTGACAGGTAATACCTGGCGCTATGGATGCTCGAGCGCCGGCGCTATACGCTGAGCCCCCTGTAATGATGAATCGTACGCTACATGACGCAGTTAGAGTCGCTCTCCAGAATCGCTTTCATAAATGTGGTATTGCGTGCAGCGCCCGGCGTTCACCAGACGCTGCCTGCCGCTACGAGGCACTACCTGGCGCTATCCCTTGATAAATAACCCCCTAAGCTGACACAACCCACAATGCACAGCAACAGGGAACCTGGCAGCACTTCTTCTTTGCAGAGGGTCCATAAAATGCCATTAAAGCAGACCAAAACCCACTGATTTTGCGAAATATATTTGGCCGAAGCCTCTGCAGACACTCTTTTCTTAGAGTGTAGAACTAGACATGGATATTTTTGCTGTCCCTCTCTGTAGGATGGCAGGAGATCAGTCATTGCATAGGTGGGGCAATAACATCATTGCCACACACAACAGTGGCAATGAATGGAGGAGGCGGAGCTTTATACAGACACCATTATCTGGGATTAGGGTGAAGTAGGAGCAGTGAAAATTGGCAAAACGTTATCTTCCTGAGGGGAGAAATTCAGGGGATGCAGCAACAATACAGGTAATACATGGTTGACGCTAATTTGCTTTATGATAAAAGGAGATGATGCATTGCTTTGTCCTTCCTTAACATCATATATGCTCTCTTTCCTTTGTGATCTTCCAATAAGGTTGTACCAAAACTTACCCTGTGTATATTGTAATCATAATTATGTTAAAAACTCAATAAAAACAAGTTTAAAAAAACAATGTGGGTTTTGGTCTGCTTTAAGTAGGGGAGGTCCATTTTTCTGTGCAGCAATGTGAATTGCCCTGGGAAGGGAGGCATATGAGCACTGCTTCTTGTAAGGGTGTTGGTCCGGTTTAACTGCTGCTATTTAGTTGGCAGGAATCTCTAGAAATGAGAAACAGCAGCCATGTTTCTTTTTTTTTTTACTTGTTAATGAACTTGGGTGGAGTAATTTCCTGTAAAATGTAAGTTGCGTATATACGTAGACTTGTATATTTTTAGCAGCGTCCCCAAATATGTGCGGTTTTACTCGTAACGTGTTGTGCGTTTGGCCACGCTGTAGGAAGTCCGGGATAATTGCAGAAGATTCCATTTCAGGAGGAGACAAAGAGGAGGAAACAAAGGGTGGAAGTTGTAATCCCCACTGATTAGTGATGAGCTTGTAAAGTGCACATGGCTGGATGGGGGGGGGGGCACATGGCTGGATGGGGGGGGGGGCACATGGCTGGATGGGGGGGGGGGCACATGGCTGGATGGGGGGGGGGGGCACATGGCTGGATGGGGGGGGGGGGGCACATGGCTGGATGGGGGGGGGGGGAGCTGGGAATACGGCTATGGCCGCATTGTGTCAGGATTTTCATAGATTGCTTCTAACTACATGAAGCCACTTTTGGCGTTAAGAACTATCTGAATAAGTGAATGACAGTTACGGGGTAATTTCTAGCCTAGAAAGCCCTCCCCCCACTCCATCCTTTAAACACGAGGCTTACTGCTTTTCAAGAACAAGTTTTCCGTTACTATGGCGCCCATATTGTACAGAGCCATGGAAGATGATGGCGCATTATAAATTAACAATAATAATAGTGCAGGGCTGCTATATTAAGTGTATAAGGGTTCACAGCATTGCAGACCTTCCAACTTTTCAGGGTGGGACAATTTTTTAATTAAAGTGGACCAAAACACACCTATAAGATTCCCGGGTCGATTGATTCCGTCTCCCCGGGGCATCCAAAATATGGATGCCCTGCTGTGTGAAACCCCCCCAGGTTGCCCCATACACTTACCTTGTTTCCCAGCCCAACGGCGCATGCGCAAGCCGCATCCCTGCGATCCCTCTAGTGCGTGCCAGCGCCAGGCATTTGTGAATGGCCAATGCAGACACACTCCCTGTTGGAGGGTAGCGGGGGATGCGACCGCCAGCGCGCTCAGAGCCATTGGCCTCAAACAAAGGCTTATGCACGTCAGCGGCTCCGAGCGTGCTGATTGGACGAGCGCCCGTGCATGCGCCGTAGAATAGGTGAGTTGGGCTCAGCGATCTGGTGGGTTTCACGCAGTGATCGGGGTGCCCCGGGGGATAGACAAAATCCGGGGTTTTGGTCCACTTTAAGCCATGCCCCCTCTTTGAGGAATGGATAGGAGATAGGTAGTAACAGTTACAACAATAGAAACACTATGAATAGGAGCAGTGGCAGACTAGGGCCAAAATTCAGCCTGGCATTTTACCAGCACCTGGCCTACCCATGACCAGCCAGTGGCTTTTCTGCTGCTTCCTGACCAGTCAACCAGTGTGCTCCAAGGCTGAGGCTAAATCATTAGGGGGAGGACATGGGCTAAGATAGCTTGAGTGAGGGGGTAGAGTGATTAAGGGGATGGGGGAGGCAGAGATTAGATGGGAGTGTTAGTAAAAGGAAGCAAGTCCAGACTTCCCCAAAGCAGTGCAGTCTCCCTTTGGCCAGTCCGCCCCTGAATGGGAGAATGAATCATTTATTAATGCAGATCTGCATATTACACGGACATAGACTCAAAAGAGGGACAGTCACTCCAAATAAGGGACAGTTGGGAGGTATTTGCCCTGGCCTGCCTAGTGTTCTTGGGAAATCTGTTCCATTTTGCCAGGACCTTTTCCTTGCAGCACAACACAAAACAGCAAAAAATATGGTAAAAGCTTTACCTGTGCTGTGGACTTGTTTTGTTTTGAATGGCGTACACACTGCTCCCAACTAAGGGGGTTATTCATCAAGGGATAGCGCCAGGTAGTGCCTCATAGCGGCAGGCAGCGTCTGGTGAACGCTGGGCACTGTACGCAATACCACATTTATGAAGGCGATTCTGGTGAGCGACTCTAACAGCGCCATGTAGCATCCGATTCATCATTACAGGTGGCTCAGCGTATGGCGTCGGTGCTCTAGCTTCCAGAGCGCCAGGTATTACCTGACGCTCTCCCTTACATTTCAATGGACGTTCCTTTTCCTCTGTTTAAACAGGGTTTTATGTGTTTATTTTTTTTCTCTCAAATAATTGGGTGACCTCTCCTGGCCTAGAAAAAGTCATTTTTGAAAACTTATTTGATTTTTTTATATTTTTATGCAGAATTGTCATTACAGGTCTGGCATTAAAGTATTAATGTCACAGTGTTACAGCAATGTCATTCCATGTGTTTTCGCTTTGTTACTGGTGGATATGTGTTCAAAAACAGCCTTTTATCACACAGCGTCTGGCGCTCTATGCTATAGCGACCAAATCCAGAGCGCCTACGCTGTGTGTTTTTTTGTTGAATATGGTGTGAGTCGCTGAGAGTCGGTCGCAATGAGCTGGCGCTACCTTTCGCTCCCTGCAACGCTGTACTGGTGTTAGAATGCTCAACGTACGTCTCATTCATCAATGCCGGGTTACTACAGTAAATGAGACGCTCTGTTACAGCGCCCGATAGCCAATCACAGCGTATACTAGCGGTCGCTCTAAGCGCCGCTATACAGACGCTCATCTGCCGATACCTAGCGCTAGTAATCAGTCTGCCTGTTGCACGTGGGACTAGCACATGCAACACAGATGTGAATTGGCCAATGACAGAAGCTATTTTTATGCATTTTTGGCTGTTGCAGAGCTCAGAGCGGTGTCTGTGAAATTCGGGACATACACAATGATGGCCCCTCACTATCCAAGTAACTGACGGTGCAGGTGTTGGTCTCTTTATGACAAGTTGGCAGGGGGCATCCAGAATGCTGGAGCCCCCCTAGCACATAACCCCCCCATAAGCCTGTAAATCTTACCTTTCCCTCGGCCCCACACCGTGAATCCAGTGCAGCAATTGGCCGTCCGGCGCCCACGTGGGTACAAGGTTGCACCGGCAGCCAATCGCTGGGCTGGATTCTGGGCAGGGGACAGAGGGAAAGGTAAGATTTGCGGGTGTTGGGGGGTTATGTGTGGGGGGGGGGCTCCATTGTTCTGGATGCCGAGACCATGCGGGTATTGGTCCGCTTTTATTTACCCTGTCACTCCCCCTATCCACTAACCAAAATGAAACTAATTATTACTTTCCCTCCCACCATCTATCACCCAGCAACATAACTGAACCCCTCCATTCCACTCATCAATATTAAAGTGGACCAACACCCAGGATTTTGACTATCCTGGGTTTTGGTCCACTTCGGCGGGGCACCCCGATCGTGTGAAACCCCCCAGAAAGCCCCAAAATCTTACCTGTCCCCGCTCCCACGTGACTGGACGGTCCAATCCCCGCCAACGTCCAGGCGGGGATCAGGAACGTCCAAGCGGCTGCCGCCGCCGCCGCCTCCCTCGCGTCACTTTCGGCGCGCGCGCGCGCCCCCGCCGGCCATTCGCAGACGCGAGCACGCCTACAGGGGCGCGAGGGAGGCGGCGGCGGCCGGCCGCCGCCGAAGATCAGGTAAGGTGTTTGGGGGTTTTTTGGGGGGTTTCACCCCGCGGGACATCCCGATCATCCCGATGTACAGCAGGCCCCCTTCATCAGGGTCAACACACAACACAAGGGTGTGTTGACCCTGATGAAGGGGGCCTGCTGTAACCCCCGAAACGTTGGATTGGATTGAAACTCACTAATATAGTTCTATTTGTGCTTACTACTGGAGTGCCGGTTTTCTCTCGATTTCTGGATTTGCGGTGTCACCGCTAACCGTGCACCCCCTCTCCTACGCTCGATTGGTGTGCGGCGGCATACGATATAGCTCAATGTATAAGAAACACAATATGCAGTAGAGAATGCACAGCAGAGACTTCATTTAGATATATGTAACAGCACCATCTACTGTTATAAATGTAAACTGTATTAACCTAGCAATATAGATGCAGATCACATACTAAGCTAAGCTGGAAGCTATGGCACAATAACAAAAAGTTTGGAGTTCCTGGTATTCACCCACACAGCAACATAAATTAACATTCTCCTACCCTAACCTTCGTATCAACATTTGTCGACCAGAACATAATTAACCCTCTCCTTTTCTTTCTCCCCCCATAAGCATTAAAATGATTAGCACATTCCCAGGCAGCGCCAAACCTAGGAGTTGGAGACATCAATGTGTGGGACTAGAGGAGGATCTACTGTCAGGGTCCTGCCTCTAGCAAGATTTAAAGATACCTTCCACTCTGATGAAATGGTACATGTATCACTGTGTGTCTATAAGTCAGGACGCTCATTTGTTGTAAGCTGGGCCTAATGTAGCTCCATCAGGGCAGCTTCATGTTTCAGGCCAATGCAAGACTTAGCCTGTTGGTGACTCTGCTGGGATCCCCCAATATACTTAAGGCGGACCAACAGTCAAAAGTGACTTAAACCAGACCAACACAATAAACAGTGCTCATATGCATCCCTCCCCAGGGCAATTTAGATTGCTGCACATACAAATTATTTTACATTTTTTCAAATACTGCTGTAGTAAATTTTAAAAACAAAATGGTGTTTCATGGATGTGCAGGCCACCTGCAAACAGGAAGTGCTGCTAGGTTTCCTGTTGCTGTGCTTTGTCAGTTGAATCCAGGCAGGAGCATGGCTGATATGAGAGGACGCTCCAAAATGGCTGCTACCTTTCTTTTCTGCGCCAGGCTGGTTTAATCAAGCCTTGTGGAGCAAATATTTTATTTTCTATTACACTTTCCCACTATGATGTGTTATGCCATTTATTTTTTGAACATACAGCATTGCGATATTTACCATGCAATTTGAGTTTAAATACTTTAAAATATATACAAAACCTTTAAATAAAGTCTTCTATTGCGTGTTAAATAGACTTTTACATGTTAAATAGACTTTTACGAACTGCATTAAAGTAGTTTATTTTTATTATGATTATGACATCATAGATTATGTCATCAAATCAGCTCAATGTTCAGGCCAGTGCTTAGCAAGGAATTAAGGAGAATGACTTCCTTTGAGCATATAAAGTGGGGACCAGTGGGGATTTTGTTAGAACTCCCCCCGTATGTTCCCCACTAGCGTTTAGCTTAAAACATTCTAGAAAACAAGGCCCCGCATTCATAGATGGAGCTAGATTCAACAAAACATGATGGAGTAATCATGCACTGAGTACTATGGGCACTGCATTTGCTCTGTGTTTAGGTGGCCTGTAGCTTTGTGGGTAGACATTTAAAAGAGGACAATGCTATTGATTCCCTAATATCTAGTGATTGAACCGCTCGCCCTTTGCTGAGTGTGCTCCAAGACTGAGGCTCTATCATTAGAGGAGGACATGGGCTGGGGCTGCTTGGGTGAGGGGATAGAGTGGTGATGGGGGACAGGGATTGGATGGAAGTGTTAGTAAAGGTAGCAGCCCAGACTGCCCCAAAGCAGTGCGGCCCACCGGGCATTTGTCGGAGGTCTCCCTATGGCCAGTCTGCCCCTCATCGTTACAGTTGCACTGTCTGGACTGTATGGAGAGCTTTCCACCTAAGCTGGAGTTTTTCTACAAAGAAGATGGCTTTGGGTTTTATTAGGAATGTGGGGGCAACAGCATTGGAGCCAGGGTCACACTGGCCTTAGTGAGACCCAGAAAAGTTTCCAGTGGGTTGCACTGATTTGAGGCGTGCTGGGCTGCTGCTTTAACGTGTATCCCGGGTTTTGGCCCTTGCCCCCGGGGCACCCTGAATATGTGAAACCCCCCAGGTCGCCCAGTTTAACTCACCTTTTCCTAGTCCTATGACACATGCCTCTTGTCCAATCAGAGTGCTCGTATCTGCTCGTGTCAACTCGTCTAAGACTAGACAAATCTAGATGCGCTGACCCGAGCACGCTGGTAGCCACATCCCCACTACCCTCTAACAGGGATTGTGCCCAGGCCGGCCATTCACAAATGTCTGACCTAAAGGTGTTGCATGCGGCTGCCTGGTTCAGGGGAGAAGGTGATTTTACTGGGCGACCTGGGGGGTTTCACACAGTGGGCCATCCTGAATCTGGATGCCCCAGGGGGGAGGAAATCAAGCGGACCTGGAATCTTATTCCATAGCCGTGAATTTTGGTCACTTTAACCTCCCCTAATCAAACCCTGCCTCCTTAGTATCCACCACCAGACCTCCCATACCCAGCCTTACTGTATCCTTAAAGTCATGAAAGCCAGGCCCATGTTCTACCCCTGAAATGCTATGGCCTCTGCATCATGGCTGGGTTAGCCCATTGGGGAAGAGGCACACCTCATGTGTATATGGAAGAGAAAATTATTTCAAGTTATTAAAGTGATCCTCTCTCCAGAAAGGAAGTTTATCTTGTCACCTTCTATCCCCAGCCCAGTGCCCCAAATCAGCCTGTGTTTCTTCTATTACTAAAGCCTTTGCCCAGTATTCATAAAAATACTAACAGGAAGCAGTATGATGTTGAATGGCAGCCGTATGCTAATTAAATCAATTACAACCTAAACTGTTAAATAATGGAAGTGGCAGTGCTTTTCTATTTATTGCAGTACTTATTACTGATAAGGATGGTCCCTATGATGATGCACAGTCCAATACAACGGCTTATGCTGTGTACTGGTATGTATGGTATAAAGCGTTGTTTGGACGAGTGACCGCTCTCCAGTGGCACCGAGTCGACCCCCAATGCTGAGCTGTGTGTACTGTAACTGAATGTATCATTGCTGTAAAGCTGCTCGGCCAGGGAGCAATAAGTGTTATATATGTTATATATATTGGGCATAGGCTTTGGTAAAAAAAGAAACCCAGGCTGATTTGGGGCACTGGACCTGGGATAGAGGGTGACTACATAAGCATCCTGGATATAGGATCACTTTAAATGTGATGTTGGCACAGGAAACTTTTTTCTATTGAAGTTGGCAGCAAGTTTTTGTGGGAGTTTTATTTCCTTTCACCAGTGTCGGTGTTGTCATAGCAAATGTTTTTTCCTGGCACAGCTATTTCCCTATAAGAAGCGGGCAGGGCCCTCTGTGAGGAATGAGAGCTGGTCTTGGATTATATTGTAATCTGTAAGAAGCTTGGCTATAGCGGCCTGGAGATTTTATCTGCAATATTGCTGCCAGTATCTCCTCTGTGGCAGCTAGTAGTCCAGATAAAAAGACACATTGACCGTGTTCCTGACTTTTTCTGGCCTCAGGTAATAAAACATATTTCATACCTCCCAAGTGTCCCTGATTTGGAGGGACTGTCCCTCTTTTGAGTCCATGTCCCCCTGTCCCGTGTTGTTCTCATCTGTCCCTCTTTGAGGTGTAACATGCAGATCTGCATCAATAAATGATTTATTTGCCTATTCAAAGTGTTTCTATTTTTGTAACTGCTACAACCTATCTATCCCTCAATGAGGGGGCGTGGCTTCATCCATCTGTAAATGAGGGGGCGTGGCTTCATTCATCTCTAAATGAGGGGGCGTGGCTTCATCCATCACTCTCTTTGAGTGACGGATCCATCACCCTCTTTGAGGTGTAACATGCAGATCTGTCATTCACCTATTCAAAATGTTTATATTGTTGTAACTGTTACAACCTATCTCCTATTCATCCCCCGATGAGGGGGCGTGGCCTAATTTAACAAATGTCGCTCTTTCCCACCCTAAAAAGTTGGTAGGTATGATATTTTTGGTTAAAAGAATGTCCTCTGCTTTGGTTTTGAATTTTAGGTGTCAGCGGCAGTGTTTGACTGATGCCAGGGGACACCATTGAGATCCCTCTATTTCTGTTCTATGAGTTACATCCATCATTCTCTCTTTCTGCATTTTCTTTTTTTCCCCTCTTCCTATTTTTTTCATAAACAATCAACATTTGTTCTTCATTTTCATTCCAAAATTGATGGAGCTCCCGTAATATGGCAGCCTAACTCCTCTCCCTCATGTTCCTGGCGGGTGTCACTCTGTAGAAAATGTTAATGTTAGCTATGGGTGCTACTGCACCTGTCATGGGCGGGGCACTGCAGTGTGTGCAGACTATACTTACAAGCAGTGACGGGGCCATAACATATGCCTGGCCACCCAGCTGGTATGCTTCAGGGAGGCGGATTCATTACTAGCGCCAGGTATCTGTAGAGCGACCGCTAGTAGTCACTTGTGTGCATGTATCGGGCGCTGTAACAGAGCGCCTCAGTCGCTCTAGTAACCTGACCCTGACCGTGACTGGGTCCTTCTGGTCCAGGCAGTTGCCTTATTTGGGTAGGGCTTATATTTAAAGTATCCACACAATCCCTGAGAAATCATGCTAGGGCTTGTTTCGGGAGTTTATTTGGGGGATACAAGGTATCACTCTGATTTCCACATTTAATTCTCCTAGTTTAATTTTGTTATTTTTTTCTTCCATACATTCTCTCCTACTTGTTCTCTTTTATACCCTTTTTCTCTCTTTTACAAATTTGGTACCTAGGGCTTATATTTAAAGTATCCTCAAAATTCCTAAAAATCATGCTGTGTGTTATTATTGAGGAAACATTGTTATTTCCACATTTAATTCTTCTTGTTTCCTGTTTTTATTCTTTTTTTCTTCTACACATGTCCTCCTTTGCTTTCTCTCTTTTATACCTTGTTCCCTCTCTTTCCTTTTCTTTTCTTTACCTGTTCTACATATTTCCCCCTTTTTACCTTTTCTACTTCTCTTGTTCTCTATGTCCCATCCTCCTTCTATAGGCGCTGATTCAGCACCATGAGAAATGTTTGTCTAACATTTTAGCACCAGTTTTAGTTGTGCACATTATTTAATAATTATTTAAGAATTTGTACAGTTAAAGCGGACCAACACCCAGGGGGGATCTGCCCGGGAATCTTATAGATCAGATCCCTCCCCGCGGGGCATCCGAAATCAGGATGTCCCGCGGGGTGAAACCCCCGATGAAGCCCATAATCCTACCTTTTCCACGTTCCAGCGGCGCATGCACGTCCGCCGCCGCCTCCCGCGCGTCCCTCTAGCAGGGCGCGCTCCGGCGCTGGTCATTTGTGAATGGCCGGCACGGGTGCGCTCCCTGTAAGAGGGACGCGCGGGAGGCGGCGGTGGACGCGCTCTGCTTGTCCGTCGGCGGGGATTTGCAGCAGCGGTCACGTGGGAGAGTTTTCGGGGGTTGCTGGGAGGTTTCACACAGGGTGGCACCCCCGATCGGGGTGCCCCACTGAAGTGGACCAAAACCCAGGATAGTCAAAATCCTGGGTGTTGGTCCACTTTAATAATGGTGCTGTAAGGAAAAAAATCTTTAAGAAAAAATTCTCACAGAAAAATGTGAGAAAAAAAAATCTCATGGTGCTGAATCAGCCCTTATATGTCTTTTATACCTTTCATCGATCTCTCTATTCACATTCCCTTCTCTTTTAAATGTCCTTGTCTTTCTCTCTCTTTCTCTCTCTTACACCATACCAGTCTCTTTCTTCTTTGTTTTATCCATTTTGTGTTGGAATATTGGGCATAAATGTCCATTGTATGCTTGCGCACAATGTTTCCTCTACATTTAATCCATCAGTGCAATGAGACAAACACAAGCACATTCCCACTGAACTTGTAAATACATTTGGCTAAAGCCCCTGCTAATGCTCCCCTCTTAAGATGTAGAACTAGAAATGGTTATTTTGACTTTTTGAATTGTCCTGGAACACTGATTTTTTGCTGTCCCTCGGTGTAAGATGACAGGCAATCAGTCATTACATTGGTGTGGCAATGACATCATTGCCACACACAACAGGGGCAATAAATGGAGGAGGCGGAGCTTTACAGCTAAAACAGGCGCCATTATCTGGGATTAGAGTGAAGTAGGGGCAGTGACAATTGGCAAAAGGTACTTTTCATGGGGGGAACAATTCAGGGGAAGCGCCATCACACCCCAAAGGCTGGCCCTGTCAGTGGGCCCCCCGGTAACTGCCCCCCCCTTGCCGGGTGCTGACGCCGGCCCTGTCCAGGTGCCACACCTCCCTTTACACTGCTTTCTGTATGCAGTTGAAATGCCATCCTCTATTGTTCCGCTCTGAACTCTCAGATAGTTCTCCGGCATTTTACTCTGCACTTGTTATACTAATGTTACTGTTGCTCTTGAAACACTGCGGTGGTCAGCAACAAATTCTGAGGTAATTCTTTGTCCTGCATCTGCGGGAAATCCCTTCCAGACAGGGAAATTCCTGGTGAGCGGTTTGTATTTTGCCAAATAGGCACATGTCTTAAAGCAGACCCAAACCCACTGAACTTGTGAAATACATTTGGCCAAAGCCATTGTCAATACTCTCCTCTTAGGGTGTAAATCTAGAAATAGATATCTTCTATTTGCCCTGAAACATTTTTTATTTGCTGTCTTTCCCTGTAGGATGGCAGGCCATCAGTCATTACATAGGTGTGGCAATGACATCATTGGCACACACAACAGTGGCAATGAATAGAGGAGGCGGAGCTTTATACAGGCGCCATTATCTGGGATTAAAGTCAAGCAGGAGCAGTGAAAATTGGCAAAAGGTTTTCTTCATGGGGGAAGCAGGGGATGCTAGTTAAAAAAGTGGGTTTTGGTCCGCTTTAATATATTAAATTGGACCTTCACCTTGAATAAGAGTATATCTTTTATGTTTCCCCCACCCTGTACATACAGATTGCCCTCATTAAAAATCATCCTACCTGCATCTACTGTATTTTCTGAGCCTTTATGGCGGGCCAAGGAGTCTTAGGCTGCCTGCAGATAGGAAGTGTCTTCTGTCTCTTCCTGACCCCAGCTCTGCTCTGTCTTTGCAAAGCACAGCTATAACCCACCCCCTGCACTCCCCACCCACTCTCAGTATGTGATGCTGAGGCAAGATGGCGGCGCCTGTTTCTTAGAGTCCTGAACAGTTGCAGTTCAGTAGGGGACAGGATAACAAGTGACTAAAAATGTAAAATATATTAATATTAGATGCTGGTGAACAGTTTTTTAAGGGTTTGGGCTTTTTATTAAATGATGCTGAAGGTCCGGTTTAAGCCAAATCACGTTATTACTCATCCGCTATGACTGAGCTCCATACAGGAGACACACCTATATTGTCACAAACATGGATACAATTAAGGCAACCATTAGTCTATAGAATACAATCCGTTCACACTCACCCCATATGCACTTGATATAAAGCAGATATCTTATAAACAGAGCATTGATAAATTATCCCAGGGAAGGAAAATAAATCTGCCCCCTTCTCACCTATCCTGTGGAGGTGCTGCTGTGCTATACTGGTGTGTGCCAGGCTGTGCCTACTACTGGGCATCCCGTGACTGAGCCCAATATGGGGCCCTGACCCATCTATGGAAAGAAGGATGGCTGAGATAAAGTTCCTGAACATACACAATGGCCGTGGCACCAATCGCCCTTCACACCCACCCTCATAATGACCCTGATTAGAAGGACACCATATCCCTGAAACTGGGACTTACTCCTGTGGGAGGACCTGTAACTTATCTGTATATGGTGTCCCGGCAGTAAAAACCTACCTACCACAGGGAAACCAGGCATGCACCAGCTCCTGCTCCCTATGCCGGTGCTCAGTTAGATTTTGTTGGATATATAATACTTTTGCAACAACTTTGTCTTTAAAGGTGATTAATGACTTATATGCGATTTATTGCAGTTTGCAGCTATTACAGGTTGTGACACAAAATTAAGCTGTGACCAATGCGCAACTGTAGAGTTTTCTATGTAATTTACTGCTGGGTTGTTACTTCCTGTATATCGAGCTGTAATCTCTCTGACTGTGAGTTCTCTTCCTGTCTGTGGTCTAGCCACCATGTAAGGTGACATTCCCTTACTGCATTCATGTTCCAGTAAAGTCAGTGCCTGTTTTACCACTCATGTCTATGTGGATCACTTACACTCTGCAACAAGAATAAACGCTTTATGCCATGCATTAGTATGCACAGTATAAAGTGCTGATTGGAGGAGAGCCCGCAGCCGTGGAATGGTGGAAAGGTTAGCTGTGTGGGAGATCTGGAGGGTCTCACATCCCAAATCCCAAGAAAATGAAACTATCACCAGGATTGTGAAAATCCTGGTGTTAGGTCCAGTTTAAGAGTGCACCCCTGCCCCTCATTTGCCCCTGCTTACAAATGCACTTGTTGCCTGGCTGGGGGCAGGGCTCAAAAGCTTGCGGGCCGGGTTGTGTTCTCGGATGATTTTTAGGTCCTAGTCTGGCCATGGTGTTAAGTAAGGGTTATCAGTTACCTAAAAGTTTGTAAAAAAATATATCTACAAAAGCCATTTAAAGTGTAACCAAATCGGGATGTCCCACTGTATGAAACCCCCCAAATTGCCCAATCTGCATTCCTCCGCCCGGTCCAACAGTGCATGCACGGACTCCCGTCCAATCAGAGGCGCCTGCTGTGATGATGTCATTCGGCACTCCCACATCCCCTGCATGCCCGGCAGGGGAGGCAGAAGCGTGTTCTCCACATTGTCAACAACCAGAGCCGTTTGCCAACTCACATCATTTGAGTAAGCGGCTCTAATTGGACGGGAGCCCGCACATGTGCCGTTGGACTGGTGAAAGGTGAGTGTTTATAGGCACCCTGAGTGTTTGTTGCCCTGAATCTTTTAGATTCCAGACTGGACGCTGCTGGGTTTTGTTCCACTCTAGTGATAAAGATCCATATAAATATTCTGGATGACAGACGGAGCGGTCACTTTTATACCCAGGATCCATCCGGCCAGGCTTGTTTCTTTCTATTAAAGTGGACCAAAACCCAGGATTTTGACTATCCTGGCTTTTAGTCCTTTCCCTATAAGCACCCCGATCGGGGGTGCCCTGCTGAGTGAAACCCCCCCAGATCGCCGTAGCCAACTTACCTTATCCCGGTCTCACTGCACTGACAGTCGCGTCCTCTGCTCTCCTCTAGCAGTGCGTGTGCTCGTGCCAGGCATTTGTGAATGGCCGGCATGGGCACGCTCCCTGTTAGGGAGAGGCGGAGGATGCGGCCTTCGGAGCACACGCCATGGGACTGGGATAAGGTGAGTTGGCTGCAGCGATCTGGGGGGGTTTCACTCAATGGTTGATCGGGGTGCCTCCAGGGAAAGGACCAAAACACAGGATAGTCAAAACTTTTGTTCCCTGGGGCACCCCTATCGAAACAAACTCACCTCTTCCCGGTCCTACGGCGCATGCGCAGCCACTCGTCCAATCAGCGTGCTCGGATCTGCTTACATCAGCGCGTCTAAGGCGAGCAGCTCCGAGCGCGTTGACGTTGGAATATTACACAATTTTAAAATCCATCTCCTTTAAGGAAGATAAGTCAATGGCCTTTGAAATAGGAGCTTGCTATCTCCTGGCTGCAAGCAAAGTATCACATAAAGCCTGGCAGCCATGGATCTGTCGGTCATACATAATGCTGGATGCTCCTACTGGCCCGGCTTGTTCTCACAACAGCGTCTTTGTTGGCCTTGCTTCTCCCCTACAGGCACCACGCCGCATGAATGAAGTGCCCCTCTGCCAAACAATAGACATATGTCTTTTCATGTATGACCTATTTAGCCACAAGTTCTTTGTTTGAAAACTGCGCGCTTTGTGAGCTCATGCCAATAAAATGGAAGCTCATACCCTGCTACCCCCCTGTCCCAGCTTTAGGGAAGGGTGGCCCGACATATACACACATATAGTATACAGCAGTACTGTATCAACTGACGTCTGCAGCGCCTGCCTGTGACCGAAAAGGCCAGGATTTGCATATATTTGCATAAATATCAGCATTCCTTTCACTACTAAATATGTATGATAGGAATTTTCTTTCTTCTCATCCAGCATCTGTAATGATAAAGGGGGTCACTACAGGGGATGCACCAGGGCCCATGAGCTTAGGGGACCAGTCATTCCTGCATTGCATTCACAGAAGGGAAGCACCATTTGTCTCTGTGTTTCAGGCTTTAGTATTTGATTCAGATTAAATGAAAGGAAATAAGTTTACTGTAAGAACCATTATTATTATATAGGGTCTGTAAAATAAAATGACAGAGAAGGTATACGGTAAAACATACAGTACATAGACTATTACAAATAAGATGCTACAAAGTTCAAAGCAAATGCTATGAAAACAGAATACGGGAGTGAACCCTGTCCTTACGAGCTTACAGTGTAAAGGAAAAAGGTGGGAAAGAAAGGGGGAGGGATCACAAGTGGTAAGTCTTGAGTTGGTGGCACCTTTAAAGTGGACCAAAACCCATGGAGATCGCCCGTGATTGAATCATTCTCCAGGCAATGATTCCCTCTCCCGGGTGCATCCAAAATCTGGAAGCCCTGCTTTGTGAAACCCCCCAGGTCGGCCATAAACTCACCTTCGTTCCAGGACTAATAGCGCATTTGGGAATGCCCAGCGCGGGCATGCTCCCTGTTAGAGGGTAGCGGGGATGTGGCCACCGGCATGCTCGGATCCAAGTGCGCTGATTGGACGAGAGGCTGCACATAGGACCGAGAAAGGGTGAGTGCGATCTGGGGGGTTTCACACAGCGAGGCATCCCCGATTGGGGTGCCCTGGGGGCAAGGACCAAAACCCAGGAGTCAAAATCCTGGGTTTTGGTCTACTTTAAAAGCTTGGAGTGTTGAGGAATGTCAAACTGAATGGGGGAGGCATGAGGGAGGTCCAGAATTCGGAGTGAGAGTAAGTGACCAAGGAGGAGGACAGGCGAATGTCAGAGGTTGTGTCTGGGTTGGGATCCCTGGATCAGTGCAGGTATAGGGTGGGCCTGGCTGGAGGAAGCTTTGTAGGTTAAAGTTAGAAACTGAAAACAGGCAGCCAACAGAGGCACTGACAGAGAAGAGCAGCACTGAAGAAGCGAGAGCAGATGAGTTGAGCAACAGAATTTGGAATTGATTGGATCTGTTTGTTGGTAAACCACAAGGAAGGGTGGGGCCATTAAGGGGGCCCCATGAAATGTCTGCACCAAGACTCATTTAGTTAGGCCTCTGGTTAAAGCAAACCCAACTCGTAACATCTGGCCTTGAAGTCTAAAAGACTCCAGGGCAGTGATCCCCAACTTGCAGCTCACAAGCCACATTACTTACTTACTGGACCCCTCAGAAATTCATGGCTGGGCAGAGGGAGGCTCTCATGTCCTGCGGCTCGCCGGAGCTCAGCCTGGACAATCTGGGCAATTTGTGTGTGTGTGTGTGTGTGTCCCCGGCTTTTACAATCACTTTATCGAACGTGAATATTCTCTTAGGACCTGGAATCAGCTGGAAGTTACATCAAACTTGGGGGTACTTGGTTGTGCTTGTTGCTAGGGGGTACTTGGCGTATGAAGTTTGAGAACCACTGCTGTAGTGGAACAATATTGATCTAAGTAGCATGCTGGTTGGCCACTAGGTGGCGAGTGTGGCAACTGTGTATTAAAGCAGAAGTCCAGTCTCGGGGTAACATCCCCCCACACTGCCACCCTCCCCTGCCACTGAGGCAAGGCAGGGGGTTACAAAGAAAAAAACCTTACGTCACCCACAGCCCAGCTCATTCTATGCCGATTTGTGCTCTTTCTGCCCCAGAGAATGGTGCTGAACCATGGATGACGTCAGGGTTTTTTCTTTGTGGGGGGGTCTGAGTGCTGGGTGCAGGAGTCACAATCCAGACAGAAATTAGTGGTATAACACTTACTTGTACTTACTGGAACATGAATGCAGTAAGAGAATGTCACCTTACATGGTGGCTTGAACACAGACAGGAAGGAACTCTTCAGTGATAGAGATTACAGCTCGATATACAGGAAGTAAAAACACAGCAGTAAATTACATGGAAAACTCTACAGTTGTGCATTGGTCACAGCGCCATCTAGTGTTGCAACCTGTAATATCTGCAAACTGCAATCAAACTAACACTTTCAAAGACAAGCTGTAAGCTGTTGCAAAAGTATCATATCTTCAACAGGGTTACTCCAAGACTGGACTTTGAATATAATAATGTTATTATGTTATTATTATTAATAATATTATTATTTATTTATAAGCTTCCATGACATGGTACAATGTAGAAATACAGACAGGGTAAAAGATTAATACTTATAATACACAGTAATACACAGGTATTGAGGGGCAGATGTGACGGAAATGTACAAATACATATTGATAGTGAAATACACTAGGAGTGAGGACCATGTACTTGACAAAAGCTAGGTCACAAGTCGTATGTATTAAGGATGTTGGATGCTTTAAAGTGGACCAACACCCTCTCATGATCGGCCCGGGAATCTATAAGATTCCTGGACCGATCAGCTCCCTGACTGCGGGGCACTCCGATCGTGAATCGTTTGTGAATGGCCGGCACGGGTGCGCGCCCTGTAAGAGTGACGCGCGGGAGCCGGCGACGGGCGCGCTCTCTTGTCCGTCGCTGCCTCCCGCTTGTCCGCTGGCGGGGATTGGCTGCAGTGGTCACGTGGGAGCGGGGAGAGGTGAGTTTTTGGGGCTTTCTGGGGGGTTTCACACAGCGGGGCACCCCCGATCGTGGGGTGCCCCACCGAAGTGGACCAAAACCCAGGATAGTCAAAATCCTGGGTGTTGGTCCACATTAAAGGTGTCTGACTGTGAAGTCTATTGCTTAGATCAGATGATAGGCTCATCTGAATAAGCAAGTTTGGAGTGGACCAAAACCCACCCTGGAGTTTATGGTGCTCCAAAGCAGTCATACTTGCTCCAGATTCAGGATGCCTCGCTGTGTGACACACCCCCAGGTCACCCCAAAACTCACCTTCGTTCCCGGTCCAGTGGCACATGCATGAGCAGTGCCCGCATCCCCGCTGAGCAGGACGCCATGCATTTGTGAATGGTCGAGGTGAGCATGCTCCCTGTTTAAACCGGACCTTCACCATGATTTAATGAAAAGCCCAAACTCTTAAAAAACAATTCCTCAGCATCTAAAATTAATATATTTTACATGTTTAGTCACTAATTTATTATACTTTCCCCCACTGGGCTGCAACTCTGTTCGGGAATTTAGGATACGGGCGCCGCCATCTTGACTCAGAAGCATCACACTTACTGAGGAGAGGAGAGTGGGATAAGGTACAGGGGGGCGGGTTATAGCTGTGCTTTGCTCAGACAGAGCAGAGCTGGGGTCAGGGAAAGGTCAGCAGTCCCAGAATGCAGAGCAGCACAGTCACTTCCTGTTTGCAGGCACTTCCTGTTTGCAGGCTGCCTGCAAAAATGGCAGCTTCCATAAGCCGCCATCTTGGATGTTTAAAGGCTTATAAAATGCAGTAGATGCAGGTAGGATGATTTTTAATGTGAGCAATCTGTATGTACAGGGTGTGGGAAACATATAAGATAGACTCTTATTTAGAGTGAAGGTCCGCTTTAAGGGTAGCGGGGGATACGGGCGCCAGCACGCTCAGAGCGCACTGGTTGGACAAGCAGCGGCGCATGCGTCGTGTGACCAGGAAGAGGTGAGTTTGATCAGGCGACCTGGGGGGTTTCACACAGTCGGGAACCCCCGATCGGGGTGCTCTGGGGGCAAGGACCAAAACCCAGAATAGTCATAATCCTGGGTTTTGGTCCACTTTAAAGGCTTGAAGCGTGACAAATTCTATAGGGAGCATTTTACAGGAATGGGGAGGCTCATGTGAAATCCTGAAAGTGGGAGTGGGAGGTGGTAATTAGGGTTTAGGACAGAAGGAGGTCCGGGGCAGAGCAGAGATTGCGCCTGGTATTTATTGATAAGCGAAAAAATGTTACTATGTTACTAAATGTAGGCAGAGCGCTTTATAGTTTAGTTATGATTATGATTACTAAACTGAACTGAATTCTCCCAGAAATTGGCAGCCAGTCGTGGTGCTGACTCTGAGGAAACAAGAGGAGAGGTGGATGAGACGAGCAGCAGAGTTCAGAAGAGATTGGAGGGGTGCCAGGCTGTTTGTTGGTAACCTGCACAGTAGAGTCTTGCAGTAGTCTAGGATTTTAGTGGGGTCTGTGGGCGTGAGGAAGGGGCAGATGCAGGAGATCGCCACCTATCGCTGGTGCCAGCAAGTGGAAGGCGTTTCAGTGCTAGCGCTCTCCACTCACATGCACCCTCTATAGTTATGCCCTGGAGGATATAGAAGGGATGAGAGATCTGGGAATGATCTCTATTTGCATGTATCCTACAAATAAGTGGTGTTGGAAGCCACCATAGCTGAACCTTGTGGTAACCAACAGACAAAAGGGTGGGAAGCGGAAAGAATATTGGAGTATGATTCAGCACCAGGGGAGAAAACTACTACTTTTTAGGAGAGAAAACTGGCATTCACTTTTATTGTCTACTTTGGAAGTAATTCAGCAACCGGATGTACATTTTCACCTGGTGCTGATTCAGCCTCAAGGTAGACAATGAAAGTGAATGGTTTTCCCTCCTAAATGAAATTGCAAGGTCTTGAATTCCCAGGGAGGTGGGTATTTGGAGTAGAAGAGATGGTTACCGGTATAAAAAGCAGAGGATAGGTCAAGAAACATGAGGTTGGGTTAGTGGTCTTTAGATTTGACTGTTACGTTTTACGTTTGACTATCCTGGGTTTTGGTCCTTGCCCCCAGGGCACCCCAATCGGGGGTGCCCCGCTGTGTGAAACCCGACAGGGCACTGATACCAACTCACCTCTCCTCGATCCTATGGCGCATGCGCGGCCGCTCATCCAGATCCGCTGACGTCACGTCGTCAAAACCTGCATCTAAGGCGAGCGGCTCCAAACGCGCTGACGGCCGCATCCCCCGCTACCCTCTAACAGGGACTGTGCCTGCACTGGCCATTCACAACCTGGGGGGGTTCACACAGTGGTATTGGATGCCCCACGGGGAGGGAATTGGTCATCACGGGAAACTTATAGATTCCTGGACCGATCGCCGTGGGTTTTGGTCCACTTTAAGTGACTGATAGCAGTTTCAGTAGACTGGTTAGAGCAGAATCCTGACTGGAGAGAATCCAATAAGGACATAGTATATATACAGTAGCATTCTAATTCTGAGTGAGCATGCTGTTCCAGAAGTTTGTATGAGAAAGGTTGGGTAATTGTTAAGGGCAAACAGCCCAAGGAGGAGTTTTAAAGTCCCTCTCCAGACACTCGCTAACTTTCTCCCACTATATTCCCACTATATCCCCCATTGAAACAGTGTAAATGAGCCATTTCAAAGCATCTCAAAATCTCAGCTTATATGTAAATATGTCATTCAATCTAAGCAAAGACGCTTTCTCTCCTTACATTTCTGTGTCATTGGTGAGCTGGGAAGGATGGGCCATGGTGCAGGTTTATGAGGGTTATGCAGGCTCTGCTGTTGTGAGAGACAGCTGTGGGATCACTGTGGCTTGTCGTGTTTACTTATGCTGAGCGCAGCAAGAGACAGAGTGGCTATTCAACTGTTTTCCTGTGACTTTTAATGAATTCAGTGAAATTAAAATAGGCTTTTTTTAGCAGATAAAATGGAATTCCTGAAGGTTTTTTATATAGGATCAATAAGACTCAGGGCTTTATTCATGAAGGAATAGCGACAGGTTGTGCCTTGTAAGCGGCAGGTAGCGGCAGGTAGCAGCAGGTGAACGCCGTCCACGGCACGCAATTCCATATTTATGAAGCCGAATCTGGTGAGCGACTGGAACAACGCCATGTAGTGTACGATTCATCATTACCCAAAGCTCAGCGTAGAGCGCCGGCGTTCTGCCTTGCAGAGCGCCACGTATTACCTGTCGCTACCTGGCGCTCTCCCATACATTTTAATGGACAATACTTTTCGTCACTTTAAACATGGTTTTATTTATTATTTGTTTATAATTTAATTATCAAATCATTGTGTGACCTCTCCAGGCCTATTTAAAGTAAATTTTATAAACTTTTTTGATTTATAATATTTTTAGGCAGAATTATCCTTACATGTCTGGTATTAAAGTGTTCATGTTACAATGTAATAACAATGTAATTCCATATGTTTTCGCTTTGTTACTAGTGGATACATGTTCAAAAACACACTTTAATCACACAGCCTCTGGCGCTCTGGGCTACAACGACCCGATTTTGAGTGCTGTCGCTGTGTGAGGCTATTTTTTTGGTGAATATGGTGTGAGTTGGTCGCACTGAGCTGGCGCTACCGTTCGCTCCTATACAGCGCTGTACTAGTGTTAGAGCGACTCACACAATATATTCATCAATGCCGGCCAGCGACTGAGACGCTCTGAAACAGCGAACCATGGCCGAGCACAGCGACTACTAGCGGTCGCTCTCAATGCCTCGCTACAGACACTTATCTGTTGGTACCTGGCGCTAGTAATGAATCAGCCTGCCTGTGGATTTGGATTTCCACCATCACTGTTCAGTGACTCCATGGCTAATGTTTAAGGCCCTTATTTAACAAGGGATAGCGCCAGGTAGCGAATGGTGAGCGAACGGTAATGACGGTCACCGCCGCGAGAACGCCGGCTCCCCTCCACATTTATCAAGCCGATCCTGCTTAGCGACTGACAAAGTGCCAGATAGCGAATCATTCATCATTATTCCAGCCTCGCCCCACAGCGCCAGCGAGCGACCTTGAACAGCGACAGGTATGACCTCTCGCTACCTGGCGCTCTCCAATGCATTTCAATGGAGCAATCTTTAAATATTCTTAATTAATTGCTATTAATTTTTATTTTATTTTTTTTAAATGTCAAAAATGTTGTGACCACTTCGGCAATGTTAGATATTTTTTTTAAGGTAAAAAAAAAAAAAAAATTTGTGCAGAATTGATATTACAGGTCTGATATTAATGTATTCATATTACAAAATGTTTGGAAAAACTTGTTTTTTTTTTTCCCAAAAATATGGATGTTTGGGGGGTTAAAAAACTACTTTTAACCCATCGCCGCCAGCGCTCTGGGGTTTAAACATGCATTTCACAGCGCGAGAATTTTTTGAGCGTGATTTGTTAATGAATACGGTGGGAGCCGGTCGCTATGGCCATTCGCTGTCATGCGCTCCCATACAGCGCGGAACCTGTCAAACAGCGACTCCTAACCCCGTATTCAACATTACCGCACACCGACTGAGTCGCTGTCAACAACCGAACAACGGCCAAGCATCATTGGGTGGGGAGAAACGGACCATTTTTACAGGTCAGAAGTAGAGGTAAAATGAGCCATGTTAAAGTGGAACAACACCCAGGATTTTGACTATCCTGGGTCTTGGTCCACTTCGGTGGGGCACCCCCGATCTCGGATGTCCCGCGGGGAGGGAGGTGATCGACCTGGGAATCTTATAGATTCCCGGGCCGATCACCCGTGGGTGTTGGTCCACTTTAAAGCGAGTATGAGTACCACTGGTGGTATGCAAGATCCTATCTGGTGGTACTCCTCAAGGCTGGAGACTGATCTGTACCCCAACCTGATCTTCTGCAATCTATACTTTACCCCAACCTGATATATTCCATAAGTACAAAAGGTGATGAAACTTTTCACTTGTGTGTATTGTTTTGCATTTCATGCATTTTCGTGTGTTTCAGGTGACTGACAATCCCTGCATACCACCCAGGTGGTACTTGAGATACTCCGAAAATGATACTTGATGATAAAATGGTTGGGAATCCCTGTTCCAAGGCAAATGGTTGAGCACACTGCACTCTGGGTGGCAGTTGGAGGGTCGCCATAGACAAGCCAAGCTTAGACATTCAGAGATGGAATACACCCTGTGCATAAGGGTCCTGAACATGCTATGCACTAGCAGCTACCGCTCAGCCATTCAGCCATCATGCTCTTTAAAAACATTGCGCTTTTTCTCAGGGTTTTCATCGTACCGATTGTAATTGTTACGGCTTCATTTTTATGCACATTCCTGTGGCACATGAGAAAATTCCTGTTTGCCACCCACACTTGCTGCGTCACCTGGGGGGGAGTCACATTTCAAAGAGATACTTATTGCACTGCCAATACAATAACCTGCACCCGGAATAAAACATGTAAACAGAGGCATAACGAAATGGAACTGGGCCCTGCGGACATTAAAGAGGAACAGCATCTGGCATTTTCACAATCCTGGGTTTGTTGCTATCCAGCGGGGCATATGCAGGCTCTCCTCCAATCAGAAGTGACTGGCACTCCTTTCAGCTTTATTAAGCTGCTATGATGTCACAACAGCTTAGTAAAACTGAATGGAGCCCTGGCTGCTGGACTTACTCCTTCAGCTGGGTGCCATTGTGAAATGCCTGGTGTGAACACATGCATCAGCCAGAGGAAAGCCACAGATGCGGTGACAGCCCATGCATGTGCGGTGAGTTACGAGGGGATCTGGGATATTTCACACAGTGGGGCATCCCGAATCGCGATTCCCCAGGGATGTGTAATTAGCCTTTTCTTACACTTATAAGTGTAGACTAAAGAAACAGTCTAATGGAGATTCCTTTCTGTACATGATGCCATATGAGCAAATACATTAAGTGGAGGATCAAAAATGATTGCCCCCCCCCCCGACCTCACAGGCCCTGATGCCCCCCCCGACCTCACAGGCCCTGATGCCCCCCCCTGACCTCACAGGCCCTGATGCCCCCCCCTGACCTCACAGGCCCTGATGCCCCCCCCCCCTCCGACCTCACAGGCCCTGATGCCCCACTGCCTCTTTATACAATATACAACTTATGACTGCTAACAATTCCATTCTGATTTGGTGGATGATGCACATGCACCTTGGGACCTCCGTAAAGATGAGAATTTACAGCGATTAACACCTCTCATGTGCAGATGCATGCAAAGTCCTTTCAGATTCAAAAGATTCTTAAGCAAATTTACCAGTGGTCTCGCCCATACAGGTCTAACAACTCTCTGCCTCTCCCATTGTGTTCATATGTATGTATGTATGTATGAAATGTGTACAGGGGTTTCTCCAGTATACACTAGGACATGGAACAGGTTCACTTTTCAATACAATGCATGTCAAGCCGCGATCACTAACTTTGCCCACAGCAGAACTACATGAAAACCATGAAAACCTGGCCTGTATCTCATCAGCACTGCAACTTATTCTCCAGCCCTGCTGAAACACCTTTTCCTTTTGTGTACTTCAATGTATCTTTTATCTACCCAAAAAATGCAGAAATCTTTATTTACTTTTATTTATATTTACTGTTCTTCACAATGTATTTATTCTTTTTTGAGAGTTGCTTTGTGGAAAAAAACTGGAAGCTGCACGTATGGTGCAGTATGGTCAGGGCATTAATATTTTAAAAGCAAATAAATGACCCAGCGGTCTGGAGTCCTTATTGGGCTAAGAGCTGTCCACATGACAGTCAGCAGCCAATCGGGGGGGGGCACAGTATTGCACATGGAGCAAGGCGCAGCTAAGGTAAAGCCACCTGTGCTGCGATTAAAATAAAGGAGCAGTATCGCGAAATTTGCATTAAAAAAGATAAATAATTAAATAGCCACACAATAGCTTCTAACATGTGTATAAATAATCTGGCGATAGAAAAAGAAAAAAATATATGCCTTTCTTTAAAATTGTATAATGACAATGGCTCAGTCCATTTGCTGAATAGGGGGATCTGCTGGGTTGTTTTTAGTGAGCTGCTTCATTTAGCCCACTGGTCTCCTAGCAACACTTTACCTCAGAGGCTGACACTGTAATCAGTGGTAACGGCTGTGTGTGTGTGAGGTGCTGCTTTTGTTATGAGACCAGGTGACTCAAATGTGTAAAATCTATACAAAATAAACTAAACTGACTGAAAATAACTGAAATTCTTCTTTGAATAACTGTGCAGGAAAATCTAAAGTTATTAAAGTGGAACAAAACCCTGAGTTGCCGACCCTGAAGTCTATAAGACCCGGCCATTGACCTTCCCCCTTGGGCATTCTAAATCAGGATGCCCCACTGTGTGAAACGACCCCTGGATAACCACAGATCCCCCCATTTTTCTGGCGCGCTCACGCAGATAGTCACTTAGACAGGCCGGGCGGCCAGGAAGGTTACTGCTCAGGCTCCCCATCTGCGTGCAAACAGAGCTGATTGGATGAGAGCCCGCGCATGCGCTGTGGGACAGGGAAAGGTACGTTTTCACAGGCGAACTTGGGGATTTCACATATCAGGGCATCCGAAGTCGGGATGCCCCTAGGGGCACAAAACAAAACTCCAGAGTGAAAATCCTGGGTTGGGCTTTGCTCAAAACACACAAAGAAAGATCATATGGAAAAATGAAAAATAAGAATATGAAAGAGAAAATGGTAAACTGAAAGATTCTGCAGCAGAGCCAACATGAAGGGAAAACTGTCAAAATCAGCTAAATGACTTCTAGAGCTTTTTTCTCTGTTTTAGATATATGAGTTCGGGCCAGGCAATGTTGCAATGTTGTTATCTTATGCTGGACGGCTGCCAGTACTGAACAGCTGAGACTTCTGATACATTGTTTCACCCCTCTCCTCAGCATGGAACAGGCCAGAGTGTCGGGTCCCGACACTCAGCAGACATAAACATGAGCTATTAGTCTCCAGCTGTTCAACACAGACATCATTTTTTTCTAAATTTATAATTCTTACTCCAACACTTACCTACATTCAAAGTACCATTTAAATATAAGTCACCAAGAAAAATTCGCGATACTGCTCCTTTAATATAGGATTACTTTAAAGTGCACCATTGGCCGATTGACTCCCTCCCCTTGGGGCATCCAAAATCAAGATGCCTCGCTGTGGGAAATCCACCAGGTAGCCCTTACACTTCTTTCCAGGTGCAAAGGCTCATGCACAAGCAGCGGCCGCATCTCCGCTATCCCTCTAGCAGGGCGCGTGCCTGCGCCACGCATTTGTAAATGACTGGCGCAGGCACACTCCCTGTTAGAGGGCAGCGGGGGATTCAGCCATAAGCGCGCTTGGAGCTGCTCGCCTTAGGCAAAGGGACATCAGCGGATCTGAGTGCACTGGTTGGACAAGCAGCCGACCATGCGCAGTAGGACCGGGAAGAGGTGAGTTTAGCGACCTGGGGGTGCCCCGGGGCCAAGGACCAAAACCCAGGATAGTCAAAATCCTGGGTTTTGGTCCACTTTAAGATAAACATGTAAACATTTAAACATATTTAAATGTGTGTGAAAATGTATCCGAAGTTCAAGCTCCACATCGTACCATTTTTATAAAGCGAGGGTTGGTGAAAGCCTAAGGGGCTATCCTAATTGCTGGCAAAAAATAGCCCAGACCATGTGATGGGGGGAGCGCAATCATAGGGCTGGATTTCACTGCGGAAACAGGGTGAACATAAGAAAAATCAGAGCTGGCAATCAAGGCAGCTGCAAATGTCGCTAAAAGATTCAAAGGCCAGGTGAAAGCTCTCTCCTGGGGGATCCCAATTTGGAATGCCCTGCTGTAACCCCCTCCTCCTGCTTTTGCCATATACTGACCTTGGGATTTGATCTCACAGTGCATGTATGGACCTCTTGCAGCATCCCCAGCACTTCCGCATCCAATGCCGAAGGGGGGCAGCCAGCAGGAGGCGCCATGGCAAGCCATTAATTTAAAATAGATAGCCAGATGTTAATATGCACTGCAATCCATTTAATATTGGATGAGAGCCCATGCTTGGGAGAAAGGTAAGATAACTGATGTTCTATGAGGTTTTATACACAGGGGCATCCCAATGCAGATTAAAACCTGTTAGGGAGAAACCTGTTTTTTATTTGTTTTAAAGCAGACCAAATCAGTTAGATCCCATCCCTGGAATCTAAAAGTTCCAGGGCCGGGGAGTTGGGTAATCTTGGTTAATCTTCAGTTAAACCTATAGTATTTCATAGTATTTGCCCTGCCCCTATTACACAAGATTTACTGTTGGCCAACTTTAAAGAGGAGCCACCATCAACCTTAAGTCTAAGGCTGGTGGACTTCCTCTTTGTGGGCAGGGCCGTATTAAGTGTGGTGGAGGCCTCTGGGCACAAAATCTGGTGGAGGCCCCAGATACAGTATTTTTTTTTCCTTTAACATAATAGCCCAGCCAAGTAACTGATTGGTGGTTGTCTGGCAACTGCCTACTTACTGGAACGTCAGATTGAGTCCCTTGTGCTACCCTTGTGTAGGTGCGTGCTGCTTGGGAACTCCAGCTTTGCAATTCTGGGTGAAGGATAATGTAGTCACCAAGCTGGTCCAGCAAAAAACAGTTCCCTGCATTGAGCTGCCAGCGGCTGTGCTTGGTGGCTTATGTGCAGTAAGCTGTCGTCAATTGACAGCTCTGCACCCACCCATCACTGTAGCTTTACTGACTGCGGCTTTGCTTCTCTAGACTCTCCATCCTGCCCTGTGGTGGCTTTGGCTGCAGGTTTGCAAAAAAGGCCTGCCCAGGCGAGGGGGGGCCCCCACTGCCGCCAATAGCTTTGTTACTGTCAGACCAAAGACTGAAAAGCCTCCTGGATCAGACCATAACCCAAAGATTGGTGGAGGCCCCCTTTGCATCCAGCCCTGTTTGTGGGGCATCTCAATTTGGCCTGCTGAAGGCACATGCGCAGGATGCAGCCACATCCCCACTCACCATCAGGTATTTCTTAATGGTTGACACAGGTACGCGGAGTAGTGGGGGATGGTGCAGTGCAGGAGCAACGCCGCACTAGTCACTGCTTGGCCAACTGCCCACCCGGGCATGTGCCATGAGTTCGCCTAAAAGATGTATTTATGGGCGATCTAGCAGATTTCAAGGAGGGGCATCTAGATTTGGGGTATTTCCAATTATAATTCAGTCTAATACCCATACTCAAAATGCTTAAGGACTAAATATATACATCTGTGTACATCTAAGCATACATCTTTTTTTTAGCTATTTTAGTGCTTTTATTGATGTTAAGATCCCAGAAACCATTTGCACCGACATATTTTAAAACCTGGGAGTGTCCCAGGGACAGATGGCAGCTTACGTAATAAGAATACAAACAATAGGCCTGATTCAGTGGTGTGTTATTAGGAAGGAGACATTTTCTTTCATTACCGCCAATCAGATTCCAGATATGTGACCACAGCTCAGCCCTTCTCCCTCCTGTTCCCATCATCGGATGAGGATCACAATGTGATGGAGGACAGACGGACATCTCAGACTGCCATTGTCAGGGGGCTAGAACATCTTATCACTGCTGGTCATGTTCAATAACCAAGTCTGCAGTTAGTATTCCAGATTGCTTTAAAAAATCTGTTAGACAGAAAGCCACATGAGGCTGGATGTTATCTAAAGTTGGTGATGCAGAAATAAGAAATGGGGCACATGTGACGGGAGGCTGTGAAAAGCCACTTGCCACCTGTTCCATGGCCTCATGGGACAATCATTTAACTGCTTGCTTCCTGCAGATGTTGCCAAACCAGAGATCTAAACGGCATCACATAGAGCATTCCCTCCCTGTTTGTCACTCTAAAAATAATCACATAATAGCTTGCTGAGGGAATCTCAACTTATTCACCAAGTCCCTGCAACTTCTGGAAAACATATAACAATCAAGGGACACCATAGACCAGTGAAGGGGAAAAACAAACCAGCATGGTGGCTACTAGGACCTTGCTGCAGCACAGGGGTCCTCAGGCTGTTTGTTTGTTGTGTTGTTTATGTTTTCACTGTATTTTCAGCCATCATCTGAAGGATCAAATACATTGTTTCCAAATGATCGAAGACCTTGACTATGACCGGAGCTGATTTTAGGGGGTGGCAAATGGGTCAAGTGCCCAGGGCCCTCATCACCAAAGAGAACCCTGTATTCAGTACTGGAGATTTGCTATTGCAGATGGTGTTGGATGCAGTGTAAATCTCACATTGTTTTACACTTAAACCACGCCCCTAGCCACATTCTTAAAGGGAATTAAATAATTAATAATACAGGCAAGGCCTCTACAAACACATTACAGCCAGGGGCTGTAGTGAGAGGGGCATCCCTCCATTCCAGCTAGTGAGGGCCATCCCTCCAATACAGCCAGTGAGGGGCATCCCTCATTACAGCCAGTTAGGGACATCCCTCATTACAGCCAGTTAGGGGCAACAAAGACAGACAGACACACAGACACACACACTCACCGCAATGCATGTGATCATCTCCTCTCCTGCACGATCTCTCCCTCCAGCGAGGCCAGACTCCTTCCTAAAGTCCCGCCCACCAACGGCGCAGCGGCGTGGACAGGCTCCTTCCTGGAGTCCCCCCCACCCACTGAACCACCAATAAGCTTAATAAAAAAAAACAGCCAGCCCGAGTGTGAGCGCTCGGCTGCACACCTGGGGCTGGCGGCGGCAGTGGCGGATGTCTGAGAGGGCGTGGCCGGGAATGTGGGAGGCTGCGGTACCCTTCCAGCAATGGCCAATGGAGAGTGACAATGGCACAGGACATGTGCATGTGCTGCGGGACACCAGGACACACTCCCGAAAGCGTGAGTGTCCCGCTGAATGCGGGGCAGTTGGGGTGTATGCTGGTGTCTATACACAAGATGTCCACTGAAGCAATGACACTAGCTTCAGCAATAATCTTTTTTCATGGGAATCAGATTTGCTGAGTCTCTTTTCACACTCTCCCTCCTGTGTAACCCTCTCCCTCTGCCTAATTGCACAGCCAATTTGATGCTGAGAGAAAGCCTAGACTGTTTGAGGAGAACATATAATACTGAGGAATTTGAAGGTCTGGACACATGGTGGCGGATGTCATGGACACATAGAGGAGCAGGGGTGGACTGGGGCCCAAAAGGCAGCCTTGAAATTTACATGCCGTCACCAGGCCATTAAGCACCTTAGCCCTGCCCCAAAGGTACTACTCAGAGGATCAATGAGTGTGTTTATCAACTGATGCTATAGAATTGCAGAAACAGATCATGGACAGGCGTGGATAAATGATGGTACTCAAGCTTTGGTACTCACCCCTACTCTTAGGTGTTTTACACTTACTTGGCTTCTCATTGTGCCACAGCTCATATGGCGTTCTCCACGGTTCTAGATAAGAGTCTGCTCTGCAAATAAGTGGCTGTCATTTCTGCCTCACCCCAGTATTTTTGTGGTAGTCCAAAGTCTGATAAGTTTGTTTTTTTTCTTTCAGCTACTACATTTTGCTCTTGTGTGTATAGGTGTATAGGACTGTCCTTTGATGCTCTATTCTATTCTGCTTTAAGTACTCTTGTATTGTATGCCCTGTGAATTCACCTCCATTATTACTCTGAAGTATGATAGATTTCCTCTGAAACGTGTTACTTGTCTTGTTGCATTAGGCGAGTGACTGTATATCTTGAATAGTTGTCTATAAAAGTCACTATCCACCTGTTGCTTCCAGGTGTAGGTGGGTTTAGGGGATCACATACATCACTGTGAACTAGGGCAGATGCTCTTGAAGTTCAATTCTGACTGACTTTATGAAGTGTTGCTCTTTTAGCTTTGGATTTAATGCAACATTCACACTTAACTGTAGCTGGACAAGGTGATACTGTTAGATCCTTTGTCAGATTCCTTTTTAGTAGTTCTTGTATGCATTTTGGGTGTCTGTAACCTAAATGCCTGTGCCACATGTGTATACAGTCATTATGTTTATGGGTGCATAGTCTCACCTTTTGTATCACTGTGTTGAGGTGATATAGATGATCATCCAGCTTGGTACTTGCTATCGTCTGCTTGCCGTCCAGGATAGAACACTTGTCACACTTTACAGATAAGAGTCCTCCTTCTAGACCAGAAACATAAAACTCATCTTTCACTGGTCGCTTAATTGTCCCGCATCATTGGGGCATACAAGGGTTCCATGCTCATCCCTCTGCATGTATTTTACTTACATCTGCAAGGTAAGTAGCCTCTTTGTTATTCCGATCAAGTTCTCTGAAAAAACTTCTATCACTTGACTGGTTGCTCCAAAATCAATGCACCAGCCTGGAAATGCTTGGTTTCTGTATGAAAATCAATGCACCAGCCTGGAAATGTTTGGTTTCTGTATGGTATGGTATGATTTATGAAAGAAAAAAATACGCAGAGCTGATGCGGCCACAGGTTAGCATCTTATTTAGCACTAGCGCTGAAAATGATGCAGGCACTCTGGTTGAAGCAGTGCCTGATGAAACTTGGTGCTGTAGGTCAAGATCTTATAGGGCACAATGGACAAAACTGGATTGCAGAGTTTAATGTTTATAACCAATAATACACATATTTTTGAGTATAGAACTTGCATTGCGACCTATATTTTAAGTATAATTGAAACGCAGGCCCTAGATGGTCCAGAATGCAACCTAATTGCGCTGTAAAGTTTGTCTCCAGCATTGATTTCGTGTAATTGTAATGAAAAAACGCTGAACAGAGCTGGAAAAAATACAGCACTAAAGATTTCAAGAAGGAAAAAAATCATAAATATGCTGGGGAGCACCGGAATAACGGCAGTACAAAGTGGTGCTCACTGGTGCTGGGATAATCAGCCAGCGGGTCAAGCAGCTGGCCAATACCTAAGGGCAACACTCAAAGCTAATTAGTAGCCTTCAACACAGCTGCTGGCGCCAATCTAAAAGATCCCAGGATAGCCACTGGTGGGTTTTGTTCCACTTTAAAGTGGACCAAAACCCAGGATTTTGAGTATCCTGGATTTTGGTCCTTGCCCACGGGACACCCTATTGGGGGTGCCCCACTGTGTGGAACCCCCCAGGTCGCCTGAACTAACTCACCTTTCCCCGGTCTACGGCACATGCGCTGCCTCTCGCCCAATCAGCGCATTCAAATCCACACCAGCCCCCTTTGTCTAAGCCCTAATCTAAGGGGGGGACCCAAGGGCGCCGACAGCCGCATCCCGCGCTACCCTCTCACAGGGAGCGTGCCTGCGTCCATACACAAACGCCTGGCGCGGGCACGCTCCCTCCTAAAGGGATTGCACAAGCAGTGGCTGCACCCCCATTGGGCCGGGAGAAAAAGGTGAGTTTCCAGGCAACCTGGGGAGTTTCACACAGCGGGGCATCCTGATTCTGGGTGCCCCGAGGGAGGGAATCTAGCTGCCCTGGAATATTATAGATCACAGGGCTGTCGGGCCGTGAGTTTTGGTCCTATTTAAAGAGGAACAACACCGCAAAAAATTACTTTCTTGGGTTGCTCTCTGGCGGGGCAGGTTTGGGATACCCCCTGTGTGTATCTCCATGGGCAGCCTGAAAACTCATCACTTCCTGGTTCCCACGTGGGCCGCTTAGCCAATCAGCGGCACTGACGTCAGCCTGAGATTTTGTTCCTCTTTAACCCTTTAAATGTCAAGCCCATAACTCTCACATGGTTGCCTCTCCTGCCAAGCACTTGAGAGTTACGGGCCTGGCTTTACTCCCCGCCAGCGGCCCAAAAAAATAAAAAAAAACACTCTCCTGACCCCTCAATCGATCCGTCTGGGTCTTCTCTTCACTCAGGGGGCATCCCATCTCTCCCCCGGGGCTCTTTTGGCTTCAGAAAAGGCCCCCCACTTCCGCGGCCAAGCTGACAACTGCATAAATAAAAAGACATTTACTCACTTGCAGTGCGATTCCTTCTGCCGGGTCTTCTCTCCACCCTGGGGGCCTCCATCCCCCCGGGTTCTTCCGTCATGAGTAGAGGGCCTTAAACAGACCCTCTGCCCCACTTCCTGAAGATGCTCAGTAGTGCCTGGTGATAGTCGGGGAGAGGTTGGAGGGACATAGGGCTGTGATCCCTTGTCTCCCGAGCACCTTTCCACCGATCAACCGGCATCTGTCATCGAAACGCCATGAGTCAGGATCACAGGGGAACACAGGATCATAGGTGAGTAAAGAAAAAAAAATGACATTTTTGCTCTGTGTGGTGTCTTTTTTTTTTGTTTAAATTTAACTTTTTGTGTACTAGTAAGGGATCCATGAGACCCCTATATCAATGCACAAGGCTTAGGGCCCTGTGCCCTGTTCTACAAGCCTGCATAGCTGGTCCCTGGGCTGATTATGCTGGGTAGGGGGATCCACACAATTTTTGGGGGCCAGCATTTTTGATGGTTTTTTAAACAACCCTTGTCACCCAGCACGTATAAAAGGCTTCCAGCAGCAGCAGCAGGAGTGGTTGGCATGGGGCACAGTGCTCAGGGATGGATGGGAGGTATTAAAAAAATATATATTATTTTTTTTCTTATATGTCTGTTACATTTAACTCTTTGTGGGCTAATAAAGTAACCTTTGTCTGTTGTTTTAAGGTGAATACAAATAGACTACCAAAGACTGAAACAGAAGGGACAAATAATGTTTCCTTTCTGGAAATGATGCAGTGCTAGCGCTAAGTAGGGTGAAGTGGAAACAATGGTGGGGCCCTTTGACCTCATGGGCCCCAATGCGATCAGAACCGGGAGAATGAAGCTGGACTGCGGGCGAGGTAAGGGTTTCTTCCTTGTAATCCCTCCGTCCTGTCTCAGGGCCAGGGGAGCAAGGCAGAATGAGAGAGGGGTTCCCTGTGACTGGATCTCTATCTTAATGGGTAATATAAATATATAATGTCTTATCCAACCCATATGTGATTGTGTGATGAAGATTTTGGAGCTTTATGATAAATATACAGTATTGTGTATGATAGTTTGCATTATTATGTGCTTGGGGATTGGTAGTTTATGGATCTTTTTTACTTGCAAGTTTTTAATTGTATTTTTTGTAAATATTTATTTCACTATTGTAGTCTATGGAATATTTTGCTTGGTGGGGTTACTGATACAGAAAGTGGGTGAAGTTGATGAATGACAGCTTGACTTCTGCACAGATAGAGCGGCCGACTTCTGCCATGGGACTGGGAGCAGAACACCCAAATTAGGCGGGCAGGCTGATTCATTACTAGTGGCAGGTAGCAACAGCTGAGCGTCTGTAGAGCTGATTTCAGAGCGACCGCTAGTAGTCGCTGTGCTTGGCCATGGCTCGTCGTTTAAGAGCGACTCAGTCGCTGGCGGCATTGTTGAATACGTTATGTGATTGGCAGTACTACGCTGTATTGGAGCGAATGGTAGCGTCAGCTCAGTGCGACTGACTCACAACACATTCATCAAAAAAACAGCCTCAAACAGTTCCGGCGCTCAAAATCGGGTCGCTGTAGCCCACAGTGCCAGAGGCTGTTTGATTAAAGTCTGTTTATGAACATGTATCCACTAGTAACAAAGCGAAAACATATGGAATTGTTATTACATTGTAACATGAACACTTTAAAGTGGACCAACACCCAGGATTTTGACTATCCTGGGTTTTGGTCCACTTCGGCGGGGCACCCCGATCGGGGGTGCCCCGCTGTGTGAAACCCCCCCAGAAAGCCCCAAAATCTTACCTGTCCCCGCTGCCACGTGACTGGACGGTCCAATCCCCGCCAACGTCCAGGCCGGGATCAGGAACGTCCAAGCGGCTGCCGCCGCCGCCTCCCTCGCGTCACTTTCGGCGCGCGCGCGCCCCCGCCGGCCATTCGCACGTGCACGTCTAAAGGGGCGCGAGAAGATCAGGTAAGCGATTTGGGGTGTCTGGGGGGGTTTCACCCCGCGGGACATCCCGATCTCGGATGTCCCGCGGGGTGGGAGGTGATCGGCCCGGGAATCTTATAGATTTCCAGGCCGATCACCTCTCGGTGTTGGTCCACTTTAATACCAGACATGTAAGGACAAATCTGTATAAACATATTATTAATCAAAAAAGTTTTCAAAAATGTCATTTTCTTGCCCAAAATATATGTCAGAAGGTTTGTGTTTTTTTAGGGAAAATAAAATAAAAATTGGGATCAGGAAAGGGATTTAAAGGAGCAGTATTGCGAAATTTGCATTAAAAAAGATAAATAATTAAATAGCCACACAATAGCTTATAACATGTGTATAAATAATCTGGCGATAGAAAAAGGAAAAAATATATGCCTTTCTTTTAAATTGTATAATGACAATGGCTCAGTCCATTTGCTGAATAGGGGGATCTGCTGGGTTGTTTTTAGTGAGCTGCTTCATTTAGCCCACTGGTCTCCTAGCAACACTTTACCTCAGAGGCTGACACTGTAATCAGTGGTAACGGCTGTGTGTGTGTGAGGTGCTGCTTTTGTTATGAGACCAGGTGACTCAAATGTGTAAAATCTATACAAAATAAACTAAACTGACTGAAAATGACTGAAAGTGGAACAAAACCCAGAGCTGCCGACCCTGAAGTCTATAAGACCCGGCCATTGACCTTGCCCCTTGGGCATTCTAAATCAGGATGCCCACTGTGTGAAACAACCCCTGGATAACCACAGATCGCCCCATTTTTCTGGTGCGCTCACGCAGATAGTCATTTAGACAGGCCGGGCAGCCAGGAAGGTTACTGCTCAGGCTCCCCATCTGCGTGCAAACAGAGCTGATTGGATGAGAGCCCATGCGCTGTGGGACAGGGAAAGGTAAGTTTTCACAGGCGAACTTGGGCATTTCACATATCAGGGCATCCCAAGTCGGGGTGCCCCTAGGGGCACAAAACAAAACTCCAGATAGTGAAAATCCTGGGTTGGGCTTTGCTCAAAACACACAAATCTGAAAGAAAGATCATATGGAAAAATGTGTTGAGAAAAGAGAGAGAAAATGGTAAACTGAAAGATTCTGCAGCAGAGCCAACATGAAGGGAAAACTGTCAAAATCAGCTAAATGACTTCTAGAGCTTTTCTCTCTGTTTTAGATATATAAGTTCTGGCCAGGCAATGTTGCAATGTTGGTATCTTATGCTGGACGGCTGCCAGCACTGAACAGCTGATACTTTGATATATTGTTTCACCCCTCTCCTCAGCATGGAACAGGCCAGAGTGTCGGGCTCCGACACTCAGAAGACATAAACATGAGCTATTAGTCTCCAGCTGCTCAACACACACATCATTTTTTTCTAAATTTGTAATTCTTACTCCAACACTTACTTACATTCAAAGTACCATTTAAATATAAGTCACCAAGAGAAATTTGCGATACTGCTTCTTTAAAGTGGACCAACACCCAGGGGTGATCGGCCCGGGAATCTATAAGATTCCTGGGCCGATCACCTCCCTCACCGCGGGGCATCCGAGATCGGGATGTCCCGTGAGGTGAACCCCCCCCCCCCCCAAAAGCCAAAAAAAACCTTACCGGCGACGGATCAGCCGCCGCCGCCTCCCGCGCGCTCCTCTAGCAGTGCGCACGCCTGCGTCGGCCGTTTGTGAATGGCCGTTTGTGCCCTGTAAGAGGGATGCGCGGGAGGCGGCGGCGGCTTGTCCGTCGCCTAAAAGGTAAGTTTTTGGGGGGGGGTTTCACACAGTGGGGCATCCTGATCTCGGATGCCCCGCTGAAGTGGACCAACACCCAGGATAGTGAAAATCCTGGGTGTTGGTCCACTTTAAGGATCGCCCATAGAAATGTATGGGAGTGTGCCAGGTAGCGAGAGGTAATACGTGGGTCTCTGCAAGGCTGAACGCCGGCGCTGTACGCTGAGGCTGGGATAATGATGAATCGGACGCTACATGGCGTTGTTCTATTCGCTCACCAGATTTTGCTTCATAAATGTGTAACTGCGTGCCGTCTCTGGTGTTCATCTGACGCTACTTGACGCTACCTGCCGCTGCATGGCACTACCTGATACTATCCCTTCATGAATAAGGCCCTAAGTGGAGTGGAGTTAATGTGTTTTTTACATTAGGTCCCCTTTAAGGTATCAGTCTACTAATAAGTACAAATCCTGGAGCTTTGTTTGTGTTGTAATGGGCGTCTGAATGAGGCTAGATAGCAGATGACTCTGCATATGTGCCTCTGCTTGTAGCCAGATAACATGGGCAGGGACGGGTGAGCACACCTTAACTCTTCTGCTTCCAGGAGACTTGCAGGAGCGCGAGCGGCCTCCTGTAACACAGCAGTGTTACACAGCGTATAGCCCACTCTGTTTACTTTCTGCAAATATAATGAAAGTGCTGCTCTTCTGCTACACTGATCAGCAGCTTGGATTACCTGTTCTCAGGAAGATGAAAGGTTTCAGACAATGGCAGGCTGTGTCTGTCCTGTAGCGGCAGGCCTCGCAGGCTTACAGATGAGGCCCATTTCCCTGGATTCCATAAACTAGTAAACCTTTGAATGTAAAAACAAAAGAACACAATTCATCATGGCCGCCGGGCCCTCCTCTGACACAAACACACATCCTCTCATCAATGAACTGCTTGTGAAAATACTAACTGCCTGCCACAGAGCTTTACCGGTGCTCTATTGCAGTGCACTTTGGCAGGACCGCCATCAGCACAGGGGAGGCAGGACTCCAGTATGGGACCAAAGAGGCCCAGTGACTGAGGGAGGCCCAGACTCTGGCCAGTCCTGCTCTGATTTCTGCATTGCTGGCTCTCAGATCATGAGGAATATGATGAGGGTGCAAAAGTGCTGTGGCGCCCACACCTGAGCTGAGCCTCTGCCATATATAGCAAATGGAGGTTCAAATTAGGAGCCCAGCCCTCACATTATTAGGTTATGAGGGGTCGAGACACAATACAGAGTATACAGAGTCTGAGCCCCAACATAACCTGTATTTAAAGTGGATCAAAACTGGCCCTGAAGGCTATGAGACTCCAAGGCATGCAGATTCCCTCTCCCTGGGGCATCATGAACTGCTGTGTGAAACTAAGTTTGCCCGCAATTGTTACCTTTCTGCCGAGCCCATGGCACATGCGCGCCAGCGGCCATATCCCTTCTCAGCTGTGCGTGGCTACACTCGAAGCAACTAAATGGCTGTGCATCGCCTCGATTAGCTTAAAGCGGACCAACAGTCAAAAATTACTTAAACCAGACAAATACAACAAACAGTGCTCAAATGCATCCCTCCCCAGGGTAATTTAGATTGCTGCACAGTTATGTCAGCCAGGATTGGCCCCAAGTTTATGTGGGCCCTTGGGCGATAAAGTTTCAGTGGACCCCTTGTGGTTACCCACACTTCTGGGTTCCTACACCCAGGGGCCGCCATTGTGCCACACACCTGATAGTCCTGCTTACCCATGAGTATTAGGGGGGCGTACCCGCAGCAATTCACACCAAACTGAGAGAGAGATATGTGCCTCAGAAACAAGGAGAAGCTTGCCTGTCATTTTTCACACACACAAACACTGAATAAACAGCTAATGTAGCAAAAGCAATCTGTATAAGGAAAGCTGTTACAATGTGTTTCTATGGCAGCAGCTGCCAAAAAGCACTCAGTCAGGGGATAAAATGTATACAATGTATTTTATTCAAAGATGAGTCATTACAGCTGAAGGTTTTACTACTTCTGGCTAGAAATAAGAGATGATTATACAGAGCTATGACTGAGATTAAGAGACTCAGTTTTTCAGAATCGACGTGTCTGTAGCAAGATGGCCACTGCCATGCATGTTTGAGAGTGCAGAATCTGCTTTCTATTCCAAACTTCTCTCAATATACTTATGTCACTGACAGTTTCAAGGGGAGGGCAAGCTGGGCAATCGCCCTGGGCACCAAAGCCATTGGGGGCACCTTTAGCCCAGCCATCCTGTTTTATGCAGGTTAGAGCTTGTTAGTGGTGGCGGCTATACACCAGGCCCTACATCCCCCCATATTGGGCTCAGTCATGTACATGGGGCACTGCCTGCTGCTAAAATAGAGGCACAGCATGGCAGTTACCGGTATGGGGGCAGCAGGATGGGTGTGGAGGGGCAGATATTTTTCCTTCCCACACTGGGTGCTATATTGCCTAGAAACTGCCCTGGTCACTGATTGCCACAGAGGGGCAAGCTTTTGACTGGAGGTCAACTTATCCCTCACACCATCAGTGCGCCCTCCGAGAGATACTCACCTTCTCCTAGCAGAGCTCCACCCCAATGGGAGCAGAAAATAGATGCACAGCCTCCTCCCAAAAAGTGACATGCTCCACTGGAATGTGCAGCTATTTCCTGTCCATCATAAAGTTCTTCATGCTCCATTTTGGCTACCTAAGCATGTATATATGTAGAGGCACCCCAAATCAGGATGCCCCAGAAAGAGAAGTTAAATAGGACCTAAAGTCATTTTTCAATGATTTTAAGTGGGAAAAGAGCAATAAGCTCTATACAATATGGAGTCTGCTGGAACATTTTTTCTATCTTTGTGTAGACTTGGAACAAGTAATGAAACTGGCCAGATCAGTTCCAAGGTAATGCTGTTCAAGGCTTTTATTTTCTATGAAACTAGAAACAAATGGCTAATGATTGTGATGTTTATGAATAGATCCCGAAGGTGTTAGATTATGCCCTTACATTTTGAAACATGCTATAAATATACAGCACTTCAGCTCAGGGGCAAGCGGTGCACTTATAAATGGTACATTTCCAAAACGCTAAACGTTTCAGTGGCTTGATGACCACCCAAACCTAAGCACTCAGCAACTGACCACACACTGTCAACTCATGGTAACTGCTTACATCAATAGCACCATAGCAGGGCCGCAGTGCTGTAACTAAATTTCACAAGGCCCAGATCCAAACAGTAGACCGGGCCCTGTTAAGGCTCATACAGTTATTTTATTTCTGTCTTTTAACTCAATTGGATGCAACCAGACAACTAGACTTGAGACAAAAGAGACAAATTGTGCCTCCTTTCTCTAAATGAGCACAAATCTGATAAATAAAGTGGAGTAGCAACAAAGATGGGGTCCCCTTACCTTCTATGCCCCGGTGTATTCGCACCCCCTATCGTTACACCCCTACAGGGCCGGCATTAGGAGAGGGCAAACTGGCTGATTGCCCAGGGCCCCATCCCTAAAGCACTCGTCTTTCTGACCCACTTTTTAACTTATTTATTCTGAATTACTTTGAAAATTAATGTTGCAAAATTAGGCATAAGAGAGGGGTTGGGGTGGACTGTTAATCAATATAATGTCCCTGGCCCTCAGAAACAGACAGGGGTACAAATACAATTGTGTTAACTGGTGAAAATAGGATTAATAATGTATTATTCATTTTGTCCAGGGCCACAGTGTTCAAAACTGCACTTGAACAGGGATAGTTTTCTTTCAGAAAGAATAACTTCTCTGAACTTTTCTAAAAACTGTACAACTAAACTTATTGCACAAAGGATGTAGAGACAAGCCTCTTCCAAATATAGATCATGTTTACAAAAAGGTGTTTTATCTGTGCGCCACTGAAAGAAGAAAACACAGACTGTCGATGATGAAGGAATGTCTCAAAAGCTGTCACAGCTTTATCTATGCAGTATAGATTTGAAGGGTTTAGAACATGACAATCTGTGTTCTCAGCACCACAATAGCTTGATGAATATGCTACCACCAGGTCTGGATACTCTGCCCCTTTAATACAAGCCTTCGTGGTACCACTGGGCTCTCTCATTCAAACCTTACATTCAGTTACTAGGCACCTCCTGTGCAACTCAAAAACATCTCCTCTTGCAGGAGACCACTAAAACGTTAGTGTATTCCATGATCATTTCCCAACTAGACTACTGCAACATTGTTGCACACTTTGGTCTACCACTGAACAGACTTGCATCCCTGCTTGCCTCATCCACCTCTTCTCGCTCTTCTCCAGTGTTGCTTCTTTTTGGCTGTCACCCCACTGGCTGCAAATGTATGAAATATTTTGGTTAAAAAGTCTAACTCTAACATACAAGGGTCTTTCTAGGCCAAGCCTGACAATCACTGGGAATCCTATACTGAGATGCCCTGCTGGAGAGTAACAGTACCCGGGAAAGTGAAAAACCTGGCTCAAAGGGTCTGTCCAGGCAGAAAAAGTCATAGTCACCTTATCGCCACCATGTTCTACCCAAGATTTTCTATCCAATGCCGTTATAGCCGATACCTAAACTTTTAAAGTGATACTGCAAGCAAAGATGATTGTTACACCATTGCGTTGGGCTACATTTGGCAATGTCCGAAACTGTTTTCCGTTTTTAAATTGAAGAACAAACGGTCGAGATATCAGGGTTTACAGATTCAGTATATGCGCTGACAGCAATTGTCTTCCACGCATTGTTTTATCCTTTGGAGGTATGTTCTTCATCGCCCAAGACATGATTGGAGAAACTTCTCTCATCATGGAAGCACTTTTTGTTCCTCTCTGATGGCTGACATATGCACATACACTCTTGTTGGCCATTTTTAATAGGACTTGATATCCCTGTATGACATGTTTAAATGCTAGTAGTGCCATTCTTGCTGCCCTGAGTACTAGAATGTTCAAACAATCTCTTTTGTTGCATTGAAGTTCTTGTCTCGTACTGTCATATTTTGACACATCTACTGCACCCCATCTATACGTGCTGGCATCTATAGTGATAGTGATCCACTTTGCGGGTAGGAGGGAGAGACAGCCTGTCTCGTACTGTTATATCTTGACATACTGTACCCCATCCATATATGCTGGCGTCTATAGTGATACACTTTGTGGGTAGTAGAGAGAGACAGCCTGTCTCGTACTTGTCAAGCCTCCTGGCTACAATCATGGGGATGTCAGGTCCCGGAGACACCCACCTTCCAATAAACCAGCAACCCCCAATCTCCGCTGCTTTCTTCACCTATAGTAAGCCCCCGTTTGCCGGGACGCTAGACACGCCTCACCGGACACGGTTGCCCCCAGGTCTTATTAGCACAAAGGATGCTGATTTATGCAGGGGAAGGCAGATGAATCCAGGGACTAGACTGAGTAGCGATAAACGGACAGGGGTCATACACGGGTGGTCAATCCGAGAAGGCACGGTACCGAAGGGTTAGACGGAAGAATGGTCAGGGGTAAGCCAAGGGTCACAACGGGAGGTCAGAAGTTCGCGGTACAAAGGAGCAGGCAGAATCGGAGTCAAAGGGCAAGCAAGGTCGGTCCAGGCGGCAATCAGGGATGGTCGAAACAAGGCGAAATCACAAGGAGAAGAGCAATCCAAATCACACCCAGTAGCACGCTATAACGGGCAACGACTGACTGCAGGGTGAACACCTATATAGGATGGGGACTGACTGGATTGGCTGCGGGGAGGAGTGTAGTGATAGGAGCAACTGGGATCTCTGGGCTGATTGCCCAGTTTGAATCGGGAGGCGGAGTGAATATAGAACACCTGCCTTTTAATAGCAAGGGCTCATTGGCCCAATTCACAGTGGGGAGGAGGACAGTATTTGGGCACATGCCCTTTAATCACTAGGGCTCATTGGCCCAATTAAATCACCTCCGGCGGGCGCGCTGTGCGCAGCGCCGCCGGAGAGCATAGGAAGACCTGAGACGCGCGTGCGCGCGCGTGCGTGGACACGCGCCGGGAGCGCGCCGCACAGAGAGCGGCGCGACCGCTCCCGACGCCGCCAAGCCGGAAGCCGCCTGAGAAGCTGCTCGTGACAGCCGAGCGGCGGGCGGGCAGGAGCGACGCCGACCCGCCGCCGGCTGCAGCAGACGTGTATCCCGCCGAGAGGAGTCGGCGGGGGAGCGACGGCCAGGTAAGGCGGTGGCAGTGGCCGTGACACTACCCCCCCCTTCACAAGGGGCCTCTGGACCCTTACCAGGCTTGTCCGGATTCTCCCGGTGAAACCTATTAATAAGGGTTTTGGCATGGACATCCTTGGCCGGTACCCAACATCTTTCCTCAGGGCCAAAACCCTTCCAATCTATTAAATACTGTAAAGAGTTTTGAAGCACCCGAGCGTCGAGTATTCTATTAATTTCATATTCAGGCTCATCTTCCACTATGATCGGGGGAGGAGACGACACCTGAATATTTTTGGCAGATTTCAACAAGGAAACATGAAAGGACGACGGAATTCTCATGGATGAGGGTAACTTGACCTTAAAGGTAACGTCGCTTAGTTTATCAATAATAGGAAACGGACCGATAAATTTAGGCCCTAGCTTAGACGAGGGTTGCCGGAGGGCAATATTTCTAGTAGAGACCCAGACTAAATCACCCACCTGAAATGGTGGTTCTAGCGACCTATGTCGGTCCGCAAAAATTTTAAAAGTTCTAGAGGCTTTCTTTAAGTTAGTCTGTATTTCAGACCACACTTTAGTCCTTTCTCGTAGCCATTCCTCCAAGGCCGGCAAGTTGGAGGAAGGACCAGGAAAAGACGATGCCTTGGGATGTCTACCGTAATTACAAAAGAAAGGCGAAAACCTAGTAGATTCGCTCGGCGCATTGTTAAAGGCGAATTCTGCAAATTCGATGAATTCCGCCCATTGTTCCTGGCAATCGGAGACGAAACAGCGTAGATATTGTTCTAAACATTGATTTACCCGTTCAGTCTGTCCGTTAGACTGAGGGTGATAGGCGGTAGAGAGCGACACTTTAATACCTAAACGATTGCAGAAAGCTTTCCAAAAACGGGATACAAACTGAACTCCTCGATCTGAAACAATATTCTGCGGTAGACCATGGAGGCGAAAAACGTGTTTTATGAATAACTGTACTAAATCCGGTGCCGACGGAAGTCTTATCAATGGAATAAAGTGTGCCATTTTACTGAAGCGGTCCACCACCACCCAAATTACAGAATTCCCTTGTGACGGAGGGAGATCAACAATAAAATCCATGGATATGTGCGACCATGGTTCAGTAGGAATTTCTAAAGGAACTAATAATCCTGCAGGAGACCCATGAGTAGCCTTACTCCGAGCACATACCGGACATGCTTCGACAAAGGCGGAAGTATCGCGTCGGATGGTGGGCCACCAGACATGACGTCTGGCGATAGCCAAGGTCTTCCGAACGCCTAAGTGACCGGCAGACTTGGCATCATGTAGTTCCTGTAAAACGGCCAGGCGCAAATGAGGTGGAACAAATAAACAATCAGAGGGTTTACCAGGAGGAGTATCAACCTGAAATGGCATTAACGAGCTAGACAAGTCAGGGAGAAGAGTAGCCACAACACAACCTAAAGGCAAAATCGACTCTGGAGGACCGCTCTGATCCTTACTATCCCCGAAATTACGGGATAGGGCGTCTGCTTTGGCATTCTTCTTCCCCGGCTTATAGGTGATAACAAAATTGAATCGAGAAAAGAAGAGTGCCCAGCGCGCCTGACGGGAGTTGAGTCTCTTGGCGGACTCTAAGTACTCTAGATTCTTGTGATCAGTATATACAGTGATAGGGTGCAGGGAACCTTCTAGCCAGTGACGCCATTCTTCAAAGGCCAGTTTAATACCCAATAGTTCCCTATTCCCAACATCGTAATTGCGTTCAGCGGGTGAAAATTTCCGAGAGAAGAATGCACAAGGATGTAGTTTCTCAGGATTGCCTGCATACTGAGAAAGAACAGCTCCTACTCCTAGTTCCGAGGCATCAACCTCCAATAGAAATGGAAGCCGGGTGTCGGGATGTATCAAAATGGGAGCGGAGGTGAAAGTCTCCTTTAACACATGAAAGGCGTTTTTAGCTGAGGGAGGCCACTCCTCAACAAAAGCGCCCTTACGAGTGAGATCTGTTAAAGGACTCACTATGGACGAGAAACCCTTTATGAATTGCCTATAAAAATTCGCGAATCCTAAAAATCTCTGAAGCGCCTTTAGGGTTCTAGGTTGTTCCCACTCAAGAATAGCAGAAACCTTGGAAGGATCCATCACCAACCCCCGCTTGGAGATTATAAATCCTAGGAACGGGATTTCAGACACTTCGAAAACACATTTGGAAATTTTAGCATACAGACGATTTTCCCGCAGTCTCTGCAACACCGCTTTGACATGTTGACGGTGCTCCATCAGGGAGCGGGAAAAAATCAGTATGTCATCCAAATAGACCACGAGAAACTGACCCAAAAAATCACGAAAAATGTCATTGACAAAATCTTGAAACACTGCAGGAGCATTACATAACCCGAATGGCATCACTAAGTATTCATAATGCCCATCTTTTACATTGAAGGCCGTCTTCCATTCATCCCCCTGCCGAATGCGAATAAGATTGTATGCCCCTCGAAGGTCTAACTTGGAGAAGACCTGGGCCCCAGAGACCTGATTAAAAAGGTCATTGATCAATGGTAGGGGATACCTATTCTTTACAGTAATCTTATTTAACCCTCGATAGTCTATACAGGGGCGTAAGCCGCCGTCCTTCTTCTCGACGAAGAAGAATCCAGCACCGGCAGGGGAGGTGGAAGGACGGATAAAACCTTTCTGGAGGTTTTCGGTGATGTAATCTTTCATAGCCCGTTCTTCAGATCTAGTGAGATTATATAGTTTCCCCCTAGGGGGCATAGTACCAGGGAGTAACTCAATAGGACAGTCGTAGGCCCTATGGGGTGGAAGAATGTCGGCGGATTTTTCCGAAAATACGTCTGCCCAATCCGCATAGACCAGAGGTAACCCATCAAGGACAATAGGTGTGGTTCTAAGGGATATGGAGAAACAATGATTTTGGCATGATGGACTCCATTTCACCAGATCCCCAGACCTCCAATCTATCACTGGGTTATGGACTTTTAACCAGGGGAACCCTAAAACAATAGGGGATACGGGACTTTCAATAACCAGAAATTCTATGTCTTCCGAGTGGGCAGATCCCACGACTAATTTTACCCAAGGGGTCTTGTAGGAGACCAACCCCCCCTCAATGGGCTTATTGTTAACCGCCAGGACCCGAAGGGGATTTTCTAATGGAATAAACGGAATACCAAGAGTGATGGCTAGGGATCTATCTAGGAAATTGCCAGCCGCTCCACTATCAATGAAGGCGGAGGCAATAGTCCGGGAAGGACCCCAAGAGAGTGTAACAGGTAGGAGCACCCGATTATCAGGAGGGAACGATACCTGTCCGCCTAGAAGAAGTCCCTCTGCAGGATCTAGGCGTTGAAGTTTCCCGCCACCGGAGCCTTGTTCGGGCAGGTCTTGGCAAAATGACCCGGATTACCACAATAGAGGCAGAGGCCTTGGGATCTGCGCCGAACTTTCTCCGCCTGGGAGAGATGGGTAACACCAAGCTGCATTGGTTCCTCTGGTGATAAGGAAGGAGAGGAAGCGGCTGCCCCCTTGAAGCTTGGCTCTTGACGTGAGGATCCCCAAGGTTGGTCCTTGCCTCTTTCCTGGCGTCTCTCGCGGAGACGTCGATCCACCCTGATAGCCAGCTGCATATATTCGTCTAGGCTTTTTGGCAAAGGATAATTCACTAAAGTGTCCTTGATGTTGTCAGAGAGTCCAATCCTAAATTGGCTACATAAAGCCGGATCATTCCACTTCGAATCTATAGCCCATCGCCGAAATTCTGCGCAATATTCTTCAGCAGAACGTTTAGCCTGTCTCAGGTTCCGTAATTTGGAATCCGCTGTCGCAGCCCGATCTGGGTCAGCATAGAGTAGTTCCATGGCCGAAAAAAAAGAAGAGACTGACTGCAAGGCTTCATCGGTCGGAGCTAAACCAAACGCCCAGGTCTGTGGGTCGCCCTGGAGGAGTGAAATGACCAGGCCAACACGTTGCGCTTCGGATCCAGACGCGTGGGGTCGAAGGCGGAAGTAGAGCTGACAAGAATTTTTGAAGTTAGAAAACTTCGCCCGATCCCCCACAAATTTTTCCGGGAGAGGAATCTTGGGCTCGATGGCCGGACTAGGATCCGCTGGCGCAGGCATCTGACGACTCTCTTGAGTGGCCACTCGTTGGGCCAGCTGGTTGATGGCAGTGGCCATGGCTTGAACCTGTTGTATCAGTTCTTCCATCTAGAAGGTATTTCTTCTTATTTTTTATCTGGCCCGTTATAATGTCAGGTCCCGGAGACACCCACCTTCCAATAAACCAGCAACCCCCAATCTCCGCTGCTTTCTTCACCTATAGTAAGCCCCCGTTTGCCGGGACGCTAGACACGCCTCACCGGACACGGTTGCCCCCAGGTCTTATTAGCACAAAGGATGCTGATTTATGCAGGGGAAGGCAGATGAATCCAGGGACTAGACTGAGTAGCGATAAACGGACAGGGGTCATACACGGGTGGTCAATCCGAGAAGGCACGGTACCGAAGGGTTAGACGGAAGAATGGTCAGGGGTAAGCCAAGGGTCACAACGGGAGGTCAGAAGTTCGCGGTACAAAGGAGCAGGCAGAATCGGAGTCAAAGGGCAAGCAAGGTCGGTCCAGGCGGCAATCAGGGATGGTCGAAACAAGGCGAAATCACAAGGAGAAGAGCAATCCAAATCACACCCAGTAGCACGCTATAACGGGCAACGACTGACTGCAGGGTGAACACCTATATAGGATGGGGACTGACTGGATTGGCTGCGGGGAGGAGTGTAGTGATAGGAGCAACTGGGATCTCTGGGCTGATTGCCCAGTTTGAATCGGGAGGCGGAGTGAATATAGAACACCTGCCTTTTAATAGCAAGGGCTCATTGGCCCAATTCACAGTGGGGAGGAGGACAGTATTTGGGCACATGCCCTTTAATCACTAGGGCTCATTGGCCCAATTAAATCACCTCCGGCGGGCGCGCTGTGCGCAGCGCCGCCGGAGAGCATAGGAAGACCTGAGACGCGCGTGCGCGCGCGTGCGTGGACACGCGCCGGGAGCGCGCCGCACAGAGAGCGGCGCGACCGCTCCCGACGCCGCCAAGCCGGAAGCCGCCTGAGAAGCTGCTCGTGACAGCCGAGCGGCGGGCGGGCAGGAGCGACGCCGACCCGCCGCCGGCTGCAGCAGACGTGTATCCCGCCGAGAGGAGTCGGCGGGGGAGCGACGGCCAGGTAAGGCGGTGGCAGTGGCCGTGACAGGGGAGAGCTGAGCTGAGCTCCAGGTATGGGGCGAAGTGAAGCAGAAAAAACTCCAAAGAGCAAATAAAAAGTCTGAGCAGAGTCCAAGGGTGAATCCGGGGTCAGAGGCAGGCAGAAAACAGGCAAAGTCCATAAGCAATCCGCGTCAAAAATCAGGTTATCCGTCCGTGTATAAATCCAGGTATTCAATCAGGTATTCAGGGATCAGGGAAACAAGGTCCAGGAAGTGAGCTGATAACACAGCATTGGCTGTAGGCCAGCTGTCCTCTTAAATAGGGCTATTAATCAGCACAGGGAGGGACGTGCCAGAGTCTGGTGAAGTCACTTCCTGTCCATTCAAACTCAGGACACCAGGAAGTGAAATCAAGTCCAAGAGCTTACACTCTAGGCCTTGTGCACTTCCAATGGGCTGAACAGCAGGTGTCACTGTGGAGCATGCGACAGAAGAAGAGCCTGCTCTGTTAAAACCATGCAGCCGAGCATGTCTGTTGCTGCATGCAGTCCGTGGTATGGCGCGCTCACAATGCCTTAAAGGGCAGGAAAGGCGAGGAGACTGACAGTACTGTCATATCTTGACATACTGCACCCCATTCATACGTGCTGGCGTCTATAGTGATAGTGATCTACTTTGCGGGTAGGAGAGAGTGACAACCTGTCTCGTACTGTCATATCTTGACATACTGTACCCCATCCATATATGCTGGCGTCTATAGTGATACACTTTGTGGGTAGTAGAGAGTGACAGCCTGTCTCGTACTGTCATATCTTGACATACTGTACCCCATCCATATATGCTGGCGTCTATAGTGATACACTTTGTGGGTAGTAGAGAGTGACAGCCTGTCTCGTACTGTCATATCTTGACATACTGTACCCCATCCATATATGCTGGCGTCTATAGTGATACACTTTGTGGGTAGTAGAGAGTGACAGCCTGTCTCGTACTGTCATATCTTGACATACTGTACCCCATCCATATATGCTGGCGTCTATAGTGATACACTTTGTGGGTAGTAGAGAGTGACAGCCTGTCTCGTACTGTCATATCTTGACATACTGTACCCCATCCATATATGCTGGCGTCTATAGTGATCCACTTTGCGGGTAGGAGAGAGAGACAGCCTGTCTCGTACTGTCATATCTTGACATACTGCACCCCATTCATACATGCTGGCGTCTATAGTGATAGTGATCCACTTTGCGGGTAGGAGGGAGAGACAGCCTGTCTCGTACTGTTATATCTTGACATACTGCACCCCATCCATACGTGCTGGCGTCTATAGTGATCCACTTTGTGGGTCGTAGAGAGTGACAGCCTGTCATATCTTGACATACTGCACCCCATTCATACGTGCTGGCGTCTATAGTGATAGTGATCCACTTTGCGGGTAGGAGAGAGAGACAGCCTGTCTCGTACTGTCATATCTTGACATACTGTACCCCATCCATATATGTTGGCGTCTATAGTGATCCACTTTGCGGGTAGGAGAGAGAGACAGCCTGTCTCGTACTGTCATATCTTGACATACTGTACCCCATCCATATATGCTGGCGTCTATAGTGATAGTGATACACTTTGTGGGTAGGAGAGAGAGACAATTATCCAAGTTCTTTTGAGAATACCACCACCGAAGGCACAATCCCCTGTATGGGTCCAGAACTGTGTTAAGAATACCTGGTTCCATCTCTTTATGAAAACCCAATGGAAATGGAATGACTGATGACATTGTTCCTAGTAATCTCATGCAGTGCCTTGCCGAGATTTTCGGATAACACAATGCCTTGCTTACTCTCTTCTGAATGATCCTGACTCAGCTAGTGCTGAGTGCTCAGCTAGTTTAGGGTTTGAGACAGTGTCAGATTGCTCTTTTCCCAATTCAGCATCCAACCAAAATCTTAGAGAACCTTGATGACTATCTGTCTGTGTTTCAATAGAAGATTTTTATTGTCTGCTAGTACTAGGATGTCGTTCAAATAGTGGTATATTCTGCTACCTTTTTGTCTCAATAGGGCCACTAATGTGACCAGCACCTTTGTGAACGTCCTCCGACATGTGGACAGACTGAATGAAAGAGCTACAAGCTGGCAATGGGAGGAGCCTATGGTGAATCTTAATAATTTTTGATCATCTCTGTGAATGGGAATGTGTAGATAGGCATCCCTCAAGTCTATGGACAGAAGCCAGTTGCTCTGGTCGACTGCGAGGATAATAGTAACAATGGACTCCATTTTGAACTTTTGGGCTTTCAATTCAACTCTCAACCCCTGTGTTAGCAAAGTTTCTACGTATGACTAGAGTGTAGCTGCTTGTAGATCGTTCTTCGGTCTGAGCTCACGGACACATTTTACCTGTGGGGTGGCATTTTTGAGTGTATGAAGCACCCAATTGTCTGTGATGCTCTCTGCCCAGACTTTCAAAAATTGGAGCCTTGTTCCTACCTGAAACGTCTGGGAAGGTTGGTGGTCAAAATGACTTTTGTTGATCGCCTGCCGGACCCAATGAAATTGAGTTTCCATGCCTGGCATCTCTAAACTTTGCACTTGCCAGTCTAAGTTCTGACACCTTTTGAGGTCTCTTTTTTTCTGTACTGTGGTAATATGCCTGATTTCCCTCCTGTAACTCAGGAGATTGCACTGGCCATCTAATTCCCAAATTACACCTTGATCTTGGATTTTGGACCAAGATATTTTTGAAGATTGGTCAGACGATTTAAGCTACATTGTGCGCCTCGCTGTCACCGAAGTAAACATTGCCCTTGCAGTACTTCTTTGACCATCTATGGCTGTTCACCCATGTAATCTGTGGCCAGCATAAATTCTTGCAAGGCCATAACAATGGTTTCTGGATCCATTTGAGATTCTGCTGTATTCTCTATGCTGTCCAACCACACCTTATGGGCTCTGGACAATGACAATAAGGCCACCATGGGTCTACATGAGTTACCTAGGACTGCATAAACCTTTTTTAAAGCAGGTCAAAACCCACACGGCTGGGCTCTGGAATCTAAAAGATGCCTAGCTGTGTGAAATCCTCCGGGGCACCAGTGATCTTGCCTGATCCTGACAGGTCCCAGGACGTGATTCCTCTGGCGGCTGGACCCTTGTCACAGCTCACTTTTGAGAGAGGCTTGTGTACATCGGGATGCCCCACTGTATGAAACCCCAGGTTTGCCTGTAACAGCTTACCTTTTCCAGGTCCAACACATGCGTAAGCTCTGGTCTAATTAGAGTCGTTTTCCATGCCTATGTCATTCGGGAAATGGCTCTGATGTTCTGCAATGGGGAGGGCAAGATGAAGCATCCCCAACAGCGCGCTCCCAACGTAGCCTGAATGGCTGGCAGGAGTGTGCACATCCTATATATGCAGGGATGCAGCAGTCTGGAAATAAGCTGGGGTTTGGTTTGCCGCCCTAAACTAACCTGGATTATAATAATGAATATAAAATTATACACCCCTGGTCAGTGATGGGAGCCCTCCTTTTGACTGATCAAAATGGATGGAATATAAAAAATAGAGATGAAGAGAAGGTATAAATAATATAGAGAAGGAGGGGATGTAAAGGGGACAAGGCAAAAAGAAAGGGAACAAAGAGAAGGTGAAAAAATTAAGATGAAGGGAAGAAGAGAGACGGAGAAAATGTGTAAAAGAGATGAAGAAGGAGGGGATGCAAACAAAAGAAGGTGAAAATAGAGAGAAGGTGAAAGGATCTAGATGGAGGGAATGTGAAAGAGAGATAGAGAAGAAGGTTTATAAAAGATAGGAAAGGAGGGAATGTAAAGGAGAAAAGACGAAGAGTTAAGGAAGTACAGAGGAGGTGAATCAAGTGAAATGGAGGGAATATAAAAAGGGAGACAATGTAGAAAAGAAAAGGAGAATTGAATGTTGGAAAAAGGAATAAGATGAAGCAAAAGTGGGAAAGAGGTGACAACAGGGGGTAAGAAAAGAAAAATGCAAAAAGATGACAAATGCAGAAAGGGGGATTGGATGAACAATGGATACATGCAACAAGCAGAAGAGAGGGAAATATAGAAGAAATGTGAAAAAGGGAGACCTATTGAGTCAGTTCAAAACTTTACCCCTGAAGTGGTGTCTCCTACGGGAGGCAGTGCAGTTGCTGCATTGGTGCACAGCTGTTTCCTGTCCCTCATTAGATGAAGTGTTTGTTAGGTAATGGTGGATATAATTGAGGGTTTACTCATTGTGTGAGGATGTATAGTGTGAGGATGTGTGAGGATGTATAGGATCTAGATCTTCTTTATATTGGTTATATTCTTGACATTGGCTACACGTCTTTCTAGATCAGGGATGCACAACCTGCGGTCTGGGGGCTGCATGCGTCCACCCACCTCTGTCCACCTCCTCTTATCTCTGCCCACCTTCTTCACCTCTAATAATCTCACCTTTTTGCTTCACCTCAACAAATATCACTTCTGCCCACCTCTTTCCACTTCTGCTCACTTCACTTCTTCTCGCCTCACCTCATCTTTTCCCGCCTCAGCCCTGCCCACATCTACATATACATAAAAGAATATACAAAGCGTTAAAGTGGCTAAAAACCCAGGATTCACTATCCTGGGTTTTGTTCCTTGTGCTGGGGGCATCCTGATTTGGGATGCCCCACTATGTTATACCCCCCAGAACGCCAATAAAACGTACCCTTTCCTGGTCCTATGGTACATGCACGGACTGTCGTCCAATCAGCGTTATATGCTATGGATATTAATGAATAGCAATAGGGCGCTATTTACATGCAGAGCTCAACAATCAGGAGCAGGCATATCCCCAGTCCTCTTTAGATTAGGATGCGCTTGTGCCCCCAGCATGTTCGAATACCTGGGCATGGGAGGGCGTCTCAGCCCAGCGATGCTGGGAATGTGGCTGCAATTGTTTACTTCGCTCAGTTAAATCTGAGCTTTGTGGCGACCTGGGGGGTTCACACAGTGGGGCAGCGGATGGCCTTGTTCCACTTTAAAGTGGACCATAAGTGGTCCTGGTATCTATAAGTTGGCTTTCTGACTCCCTCTCCCTGGGAAACCCTTCAGATCCCTGGTAAAACATATTGACTGATTCAATGGCAGGGACGCGCTCTGCTATACTTTTAGCCAGAAACCTGCCTGCATCAGACATTTATAAATGACCGACACGGGCACTCCCCCACCTAGAGGCTAGCAGGAATAGAAGGCTGACGGCAGGAGGAGAGCATACGGTCCATCTAGTCTGCCCTTATGTGTATACTGTATGTACTCTTTATCTTAGGATAGATGTGTGCTTATCCCAGGCATGTTTAAATTCAGTGACTGTTGATTTTTCAGCTACCTCTGCTGGAAGTTTGTTCCAAGCATCTACTACTCTTTCTGTAAAATAATATTTTCTAACATTGCTCCTGATCTTCCCCCCAACTAGCTTCAGGTTGTGCCCCCTTGTTCTATCATTAAGCTTCTTCTTAAAAACACTTCCTCCTGAACCTTATTCAATCCTTTCACATATTTAAAGGTCTCAATCATGTCCCCCCTCTCCCTTCTTTCCTCCAGACTGTACAAATTAAGTTTTTTAAGTCTCTCCTGATAAGTTTTAAGTTTAAGTCCTTCCACTATTTTCGTTGCTGGCCTTTGGACACGTCCAATTGAATAATGTCTATTTGCAGGTAAGGTCTCCAGAACTGCACACAGTATTCTAGCTAGGAATGCTACAGTCGGCTTGTTTGGTTCCATTCAGCCCTTAGCTGGTAAGCCCCTACCCAGCAATGAAAAGCTGAATAGCGCCACGGAACAGCCGTCATGTCTTACTGGGTATTCACAGTGGGGCATCCCAAATCGGAATGCCCCTGAGGCAAGAACCAAAACCCAGTATATATATATATATATATATATATGGCCCCTTGAAGTGGAACAATAAGGACAATTCAGCCCCCTTGGACCAAAAAAAGTTGTGTAATTTGCTGGTGTAGCTGGAGCAAATTGGGGAGCATCCTGTGCAGGAATGGGCACCTCATAGAGGAGTGTGTGAGGGAATGAGTGTAGGTGTAACATGGAGACACATGGCAGCTCAGTGACCAGCAGAGAGCAACAGGCTGAGTGCAGGGCTCGCTGCTCCCATCTATTCTCTCTCTCTCTCTGTGTCTCTACGAGCAGCTGCCAGCCCTGATCTGCTGCTGCTGCTGTTAGCTTGCGCTCGGCGCTCGACTGCTCTCGTCTGCCTCATTTTCAAGTTTTCAGGCTCAGCTAACAAAGAGTGTCCCTAGTAGTGAGCTGGGAGCAGAGAGGCGCTCGGTGTCCCGCAGCCAGGTAAGTGTCCGCCCGGGGGTTCCCCCTGCACAGCGCCCACACCTCCATCCCCTGGCCGGCCACCCGTTTCCTGCAGCATGCTCTGCAGATGGGGGAGGGTAAGCTGGCTGCCTGCCTTAGATTTAGCAAAGATTTCCCCTAACTAACACCATCGCTTCCCATCAGCACCGTCCCCCTGTCTGTCTGTATGTATGTCTGTCTGTCTGTCTGTCTGTCTGTCTGTCTGTGAGCAGCAACTTCCCTGAACGCCTTGCCTGTATGATGCTCTGCCCCTGGCACTGCTTCCATTCTATAGTCTGTATTGTTGCATGTTTACATAGAGTGACCCCAAGCTGCAGCTCCTGCCAGTCATATGCCTTACAATGAGATTGGACAATCTCTTCCATATAGGAGCCCTATGTACAATCCCAATAGGCTGATTGAGGCTCTTGTAAGATATGATTGTACAATCAGATTGTGTGGCTATGGGCAGAGTAATGTGATACAGGCTGGCCACACACCTTACAATGTGATTGGACAATCTCTTCCATATAGGAGCCCTATATATGATCCCAATAGGCTGATTGAGGCTCTTGTAAGATATGATTGTACAATCAGATTGTGTGGCTATGGGCAGAGTAATGTGATACAGGCTGGCCACACACCTTACAATGTGATTGGACAATCTCTTCCATATAGGAGCCCTATATACAATCCCAATAGGCTGAGGCTCTTGTAAGATATGATTGTACAATCAGATTGTGTGGCTATGGGCAGAGTAATGTGATACAGGCTGGTCACACACCTTACAATGTGATTGGACAATCTCTTCCATATAGGAGCCCTATATACAATCCCAATAGGCTGAGGCTCCTGTAAGATATGATTGTACAATCAGATTGTGTGGCTATGGGCAGAGTAATGTGATACAGGCTGGTCACACACCTTACAATGTGATTGGACAATCTCTTCCATATAGGAGCCCTATATACAATCCCAATAGGCTGAGGCTCTTGTAAGATATGATTGTACAATCAGGTTGCGTGGTTATGGGCAGAGGGTGATGCTACTTGAGATACAGGCTGGCCACACATCCTATACAAGCTTCCATACTAGGAGCCCTAAATACAATCCCAATTGGCTGATTGTGCAATCACGTTGTATGGTATGTGACTAGCACCGTTGTATATTAAATATATTTCATGGTGTGCACTTTCATGGGATGCCCCTCCAGGGAAAGATTTATATGGAGCTCTTGTATGATGGGGAACATGAAACAGGAAATGGCTGTGTACTACAATGACCTACTGGAGAAGCTGCCCTGTATGATGGGGAACAGGACACAGATGCACATTGCAGTGCCATGCATGTATTACTGGAGAAGCTGCTCTGTAGGATGGGGAACAGGACACAGATGCACATTGCAGTGCCATGCATGTATTACTGGAGAAGCTGCCCTGTAGGATGGGGAACAGGACACAGATGCACATTGCAGTGCCATGCATGTATTACTGGAGAAGCTTCCCTGTAGGATGGGGAACAGGACACAGATGCACACTGCAGTGCCATGCATGTATTACTGGAGAAGCTGCCCTGTAGGATGGGGGATAGGACACGACTGCACACTGCAGTGCCATGCATGTATTACTGGAGAAGCTGCTCTGTATGATGGGGAACAGGACACAGATGCACATTGCAGTGCCATGCATGTATTACTGGAGAAGCTGCCCTGTAGGATGGGGAACAGGACACAGATGCACACTGCAGTGCCATGCATGTATTACTGGAGAAGCTGCCCTGTAGGATGGGGGACAGGACACGACTGCACACTGCAGTGCCATGCATGTATTACTGGAGAAGCTGCTCTGTAGGATGGGGAACAGGACACAGATGCACACTGCAGTGCCATGCATGTATTACTGGAGAAGCTGCCCTGTAGGATGGGGAACAGGACACAGATGCACATTGCAGTGCCATGCATGTATTACTGGAGAAGCTGCCCTGTATGATGGGGAACAGGACACAGATGCACACTGCAGTGCCATGCATGTATTACTGGAGAAGCTGCCCTGTAGGATGGGGAACAGGACACAGATGCACACTGCAGTGCCATGCATGTATTACTGGAGAAGCTGCCCTGTAGGATGGGGAACAGGACACAGATGCACACTGCAGTGCCATGCATGTATTACTGGAGAAACTTCCCTGTAGGATGGGGGACAGGACACAGATGCACACTGCAGTGCCATGCATGTATTACTGGAGAAACTTCCCTGTAGGATGGGGAACAGGACACAGATGCACACTGCAGTGCCATGCATGTATTACTGGAGAAGCTGCCCTGTAGGATGGGGGACAGGACACGACTGCACACTGCAGTGCCACACATGTAGTTGCTGTTTTTCTACATAGCGATTATAAAATCTAAGAACTATTTGTTTCTAATACCAGGGCATTCAGGGCACTTTGTTAAGGTGGACATTACCACCTATTAATCAGTTATGTGTCAGAGAGGATCCTTGCCCATTCATGCTGCATTAGAGCTTTTCCTAGCGCAGAGCCACCTGATAGGAACAGGAAACAGTTGCACACATTTTGCGGCCATCACACCTCTTTGAATATGAGGCATTTGGCGCTGCAGTGTGCAGCAGTTCTTGGTCCCCTGTCAGACAGAGCTAAATTCCTAGTTCACAGGCAGCCGGAGTAGGTGGGTTAGGGTAGTTCCCTCCCAAGACTCTGTCTGGCTTTGCGGGAAAGACTTTTAGGTTAGTTGCCTTTGCTCTGGTTATTAGACCCCATGGTACCCCCCCATTTCCTGATTAGGTTTTTGGGCTGCTTTAATTCCTCTTTAAGTGTATCATAACCCAGTCATCTCTACCCTAGGTTTTGATCCTTGTCCTAATTTGTTAAACCCTCCGCATCCCCAAAAAAGCATAACTTTAACTGTTCCCACAGCGCATGCATGTGCTCTTGTCCAATCAGTGCTGTATGCAATGCATATTACTGCCCAGTATTCAGCTTTGTTTGGAACAGAGCGTCGGTATTGACGAAGGGGATCAGCTGCATCCCCAGACTCCCTGCAGTCTGCGGCGCGCTCATCCCCAGCCTATGAATGCACCTCGGCTGCAAATGAGTGATTTCAGATAATCGCATGGACTTCGATAGCGGAATATCCTGAATAGTGATGCCCCACCTTTTAGACTCCAGAGCCGACACATGTGGTTAGTCCTCTTTAAGTGTTAGCCTAAAAGACTCCAGGGCTGGCCGACTCTCTATCTCTGGGATGGCCCGCTCTGTAAAAGCCTCCTCTTTGCCCAGTAATCTTAGCAGTACAGCGCATGACCTCCCTACCTTGGCTTATGTGAGTTCCTACGTTGGGCATTTCAGAATGGCTGGCCTCAGTATGCATCAGCTGGAGGGAAGCGCCCTACATATATAGTATAGGTTACAGGGTGACACAATTTGCTCTGATTGGCTGGCGTCACCTGGCAATCTGTTCTGATTGGAGGAGAGCCCATGCATGCGCCATGAGAGTGGTAAGAATACCTGGTTTTCCTGGAGGTTTTACATACTGTAAACAGAATGCCCCAGTAAAGTGGGGGGATATTCATGAGAGTTTAAAGAGGACCAAAATCTATAAGGTTCCAGGGCTGCTAGATTCCCTCGCCATCCAGAATCGGGATGCTCCGCTGTATGAAACCCCCCCCTGGTTGCCTGGAAACTTGCCTTCTATTGATGCCGCATACGCAAGCAGCGGCTGAATCACCGCTATCTTTTTAGCAGGGTGTGTGCCCACGCCAGGCATTTGTGAATGGCGGGCACAGGCATGCTCCCTATTAGAGGTTAGCGGTGAATGCGGAATCAGGTCTAGCGGGAGCAGATCCAAGTGTTCTGTGACCTGGGGGGGGGTCCCACAGCAGGGCGACCTGGGGGGGGGGTCCCACAGCAGGGCGACCTGGGGGGGGGTCCCACAGCAGGGCGACCTGGGGGGGGTCCCACAGCAGGGCGACCTGGGGGGGGTCCCACAGCAGGGCGACCTGGGGGGGGTCCCACAGCAGGGCGACCTGGGGGGGGGGGGGGGGTCCCACAGCAGGACATCCCTGACTTGGGGTGTCCTGGGGGCAAGGACCAAAACCCAGAATAGTAAAAATCCTGGGTTTTGGTCCGCTTTAAGTTGAACCTATTAATGGCATTGTAATGTGGCCATCGTTCCCACAGAGCACATTGCATCAGTCCCTGTCCATCAATAGAGCTCACGCCCTGTTACTACTCACACCACACACACAGAATAGGACTAGATTGTTTAGCCTATGGGTGATTTGCTAGTATGAAGGAAGTGCTAATTATTATATAGCGCTGACCTATACTGTAGTGCTGTACAAGGTGATTTGAAATGAATCGAACTATAAAGAAAGCAAGAGAGGGGTAACTTGCTGCAGTTGTTTGGAGGCCTGGCTTGCGGTACTTTCCAGTCTGGAGGGCCGGCATCCGAGAGGAGGATTTGTGATCATGGAAAAAGAGAAATCCCCAGCTTGGATTGCTGTGGTTACTTTGCTTTCTCCCCAGAGGATTGGGAGTATGGGGCCTGGCATCTGGGGACAGCCCTATGTATATAGAGCTCCAAAGTAGCTTATAGCTTTTAATTTTAATAGTATTTTATGAAATTAAGGGATGTTCATTAATAGGGATTTATTGCAGAACCGGTCCAGTGCTAGAGGACTACCCAGACAGCTGCCTGGCAGGGAAGAGGTTAAGCCGGGGTTAGGGTGCCCATTTGTTGGATGTCGCCCTGCTTCCTGGGTCAGACTCTGTCTCTGGGGACCACATGTGGGCCAGTCGGGCGTGAATGGAGGAAAGTGTCAGCTGTATGCTAATGATGGGGACAGCATTGTCTGCTCCTGGGGAGGAGGGGAGGGGGGGGGGGGTCCTCTGGTCTGCAGATCTAGCTCTATGGCCAGCACTGATTGGGGGAGGAATGGCCGTCTGCAGGACCGTTAATGATGGTGGGGGGTGATCTCAGGCTACAGAATGCTGCTGCTCTGGACAATGTCTTGAGATTTATTTCTAGCCTTAGATTTCAATCAGTTGTTGGAGGGCTTGAACGGCAAAACTGATTTCTCTACTTATTTATTTAGAGCTTAGATGTTAGAAGGTCATGTTCAAATACACCCCCCCAAAAAAAAACCTAACATCTAATAAGGTTTTTTAGTTGCCCCTTTACAAGTTAATACTTTGACTATCCTGGGTTGTGGTCCTCTTTCCCCCCAGATCGCCGATACCAACTCGCCTCTTCCCGGTCCTACGGTGCATGCGCGGCCGCTCGTACAATCAGCGTTGTCGGTGCCACTGACGCCATGCCGTCTAAGCCTTTGCTTAAAGTGGACCAACACCCAGGATTTTGACTATCCTGGATTTTGGTCCACTTCGGTGGGGCACCCCGATCGGGGGTGCCCCGCTGTGTGAAACCCCCCAGAACGCCCGTAAACACTCACCTCCCCACGCTCCTACGCGGGCGCTCGTCCAGTCGGAGAGCTCAGAGCCGCTGTGGTATGCACATACAAGCGGCGTCCAACCACAGCGGCTCTGAGCGCTGGAGGCCGCGGCTCGCGCTTCCTACTAACACGGAGCGCGCACGAACTGCCGGTGCAGGTGCGCGCCCTGCCGAGGCCCGCGCATGCGCCATTGGAACAGGGTTAAGGTAAGGTTTGTGGGTGTCCTGGGGGGTTTCACCCCACGGGGCATCCTAAATCGGGCCAATCTTATAGATTCCCGGGCCGATCCCCCCTGGGTGTTGGTCCACTTTAAGGCCAGCGGCCGGATGCACACTGGTGGCTGCATCCCCCGATTCCCTCTAACAATGCCTGGCACGTGCATGCGCCCTGCAAGAGGGATAGTGGAGATGCAGCTTGCACATGCGTTGTTGGACCTGGAAACAAGCGAAGTGTATGAGACGACCTGGGAATTTCACACAGCGGGGCATCCCGATTTTGGATGCTCCGGGTGGTAGGGAATTGATCGGCCCGGGAATCTTAAAGATTGGCGTGGGTTTTGGTGGACTTTAAAGCAATCCTAAAATATATAAAGACTTCAGGATCGCTGGACTGGGCCAGAGGAACTAATACTCACCTACTTCTGGCCCCTCCGTAAAGCCTGTGTGCTGCAGTACTGGTCTGAACACCTCTGTGCTTCCCATGCTGCCCCAGCAACCTACCTGCTTTTTATTTGGTGTTCACGAACAGCACATAATGGTACGGGATGTTCTTTCCCTTCTTCAGCACAGATTCTTTGCAGGGCGCGGAAGTGGGTGAGTAATATAACCTATTTTCTGGGACCCAGTTCATTTAAGCGATCATAAAGGCTTTATAGACTTGAGTTGCTTTAAAGCTGACCAAAACCCTGGTAAACCTGGCTCTAGCATCAGAAATTACTGGGATGCCTCTATAATGCAGACCAAAATCATAGTAGTGAAATACCCAAAATGCAATCCATTTCCTGCAGCACTTCTTAGATGTAGTAGCAGGTCTCCAAAGTTTGCCCTTTATTCAATTACGTTTTTTTCGCAACCACTTATAGGTTTGCATGGTCACCCCTGAAAATAGAGGAGAGGCACATGGAAGAGGATTCAGGAAAGCTCCTTGCTGCCTCCTGCCTGGACTGTAAACCTAACAGCAATAATAAGGCAGCAAGCTGCTCACCTGATGCTGGAGGAGCGTCCCAATATCTCATGTGCCTCTCCTCCATTTCCTGCAGTGCTAGGTAGAAGCCGTAGCAGGGCTCTAAAGTCTTGCCTCCTTTCAGTTTAAATCCTCCAGGACCACACAAAAATGGTCTAACAGCCACAAGTATGCATGGCAAGCTATAGTGGTCTCACAGCTGTCTTTGACCACAGAAGAGGATGCTCAAAACTAAGCTGTGCCATGACACACCCAGAAATTGAAGCAAAGAAAGTGACTGTATGTATAATTTAAGATTCTGAGACTTAGAAATGCATGCGATGGCTAAACTGAGCTGTTTCAGTGTTTGCGGCAGGTGCTGCGGTACTGCACAAAAAATCCAGCAATGGTGCCTCTATGGCCTCTCTTACACCTCTCCGGAGCGGTAGAGAGGAGAAAAATGTGGCGCAAAAGTCTTCCTCCTAAAGAAAATGATCCAAGTCCATGGCCGCAGATCAGTTGGTACCCTCTTGCCCTATCCAGAGGTGTTCCTTACATCATAGGACTTTCCCTGCTGGCTTTATCTCTTGGGATACTGTTATGATGACCATTTATTTTCTCAGCCGAGTGGCTTTCATTAGTGTGGCGGTAGAGTCACGCCTGATACCGGCTTTTTCGCAGAGACTTTGTATGATTTATATTGCTGACTCCAAGATAAACCTGTATTGGGAGTGTCCTGTGGTTGCTGTTTAGGTGTGACTAGGAATGCCTGTGTCTAGCTGCTCATGGCTCAAAGACACGCCAGGCATTGCAAGCTCCCGCCCTGCTGATAGATAATGATTTGGGGAACTTTATTACTATTATAGATGCTAAAGGGTTAACTTCTCGATTTGGTGTGTGCCACCCTGTTGGTAGATTATCTCATCCACCTATTGCAAAAATAGCAATAGCTCAATACCATGTTGTTTTTTGTTATGATAGAAGTCAGCCATTTTTAGACATTAGAGTCAACTGGGTTTAAAGATTACGTTTTAAAGTGGACCATTACTGTTGATAGTCGGCTTGTTTTAGAAGGAGTTGAGCAACTACAGTCTGTATTTCTCCACTTAAAGTCCCTGTCCAGTCCTGTTCCAGCTAAAATAAACTTACAGGGTTTCTAGGCCCTGTTAACCGGTGACCTTTAGGGACCATTGTCTGCACCCACACAGAACCTACCTCCTTTGTCTATCACAGTGACTTCAGTACCACCACTACATTTATTTAAATGGGACTGACCTGGAGGGGGAGCAGCAGCTTGTGGGGAGTGTGAAAGATGCGGGACTTAAGCCTTCAGCGTGATTTAATGAAAAGCCCAAACTCTTAAAAAAACGGTTCCCCAGCATCTAAAATTAATATATTTTAAGTTTTTAGTCACTTACTTATTATTCTTTCCCCCACTGGGCTGCAACTCTGTTCAGGAATTTAGGATACAGGCGCCGCCATCTTGACTCAGAAGCATCACACTTACTGAGGAGAGGAGAGTGGGATAAGGTACAGGGGGGCGGGTTATAGCTGTGCTTTGCTCAGACAGAGCAGAGCTGGGGTCAGGAAAAGGTCAGCAGTCCCAGAATGCAGAGCAGCACAGTCAGGAGGCACTTCCTGTTTGCAGGCTGCCTGATAAGATGGCGGCTTCCATAAGCTGCCATCTTGGATGTTTAAAGGCTCATAACATGCAGTAGATGCAGGTAGGATGATATTTTTAATGTGGACAATCTGTATGTACAGGGTGTGGGAAACATATAAGATAGACTCTTATTCAGAGTGAAGGTCCGCTTTAATCTCAGTGCCTGTTTCCCCCCCCCCCCCCTTCTTCTGGTGGGTGACAAAAGGTGAGTGTATGTGTCCTTGTTCCTCGCTTTTTTTTTTTTTTTTTAAATTTACCCGGATAAGGGCCTTTGAGCCTTTTGTTGCATTATGCCCTGAGAATGTCCAAGTGTAACTTACCCTTGGAAAACTAAAATAAATCTTTGTTCATTGTTTTTAACTTTACTAGTTCAGAGTGGAACAAAATCTACCTGCAGCCATCCTGAAATCTGAAAGATTCCAGGGCCAGCTGCTGGCTTTCCCCAAATTGGGATGCCCAGCTGTGGGACCCCCCCCCCCCCCTCCCCCAGGGCACTGGTGGTCACCTTTCCTTGGGCCAACTGCATTCATGGGCTCTCATCTAATGACAGCCATCTGCGGTAACTATGGCACATCTCCTGTGCTCCATTTATTCAGCTGGGACGGGAGCATGTGCGCTGCCAGTGACTTGGCAAACCGCTCTGATTGGCTGTGTACCTGTACATTTGCCATAGGAACGTGGAAGAGGTGAGTTTTTTTAGGCTTTGTCGGGGTTTCACACAGTAGGGCATCCCAATTCAGAATGCCCTGGGGGAACGGAACAAAGCCCTGGGTTTTTTTCCGATTTTGAAGTGGACCTAAAGTAAATAAAATGCATTTTTTAGACCAAATGTTTTTTGTTTTTCTTTTTATCCAGATTTGTGATGCCTCTGTGTGTGAGCCCCAGGATCGCCAGATCTTTTTTTGTGCCACACTCCCACAGCACATGCACAGGCTTCCAACTATTCAGAATAGATTGCAGTGAATATTAATGCGGGCAATCTTTTCTTAATAAAAGGTTTACCAGGCCGCCTCCTGCTTGCAGCCAGAAGGACACATTTAAGGAGTAGCTGCGTGCCTATGAGGGCCTAGTTAAATCTATAGATGCTCTGTATGTAAGCTGTATTACAGGCTATTTAGCTATAATGTCGCTATGTTTGGGGACTTGTAACAGTCCTCAGGGGGGTAGGTTTATTATAGGGGGCAGTTGTGAAAATGGCGTAGGAGGTGTTAGGATTTAAAATAAAAGCAACAGGTGCCCCTTTTGTGTTTCAGCCTCAGGGGACTGACAGCAGTTTAGTTGTAGAGTCTGCAATCTGCTGCTTGGGGAGGACATGGCACAGTTGGCCAGCATGTGTTTTACGATAAGTCTGATCCATAGCGCCACCTAGAGGCAGACTGACCAGCCTGTTCCTAGAATATATTGTTTTGGAACAATACTGGTAATTGCAAAGATTTCAGCTAGCAAAGTATTTTTTTTTATTTTTTATGTCGACCCTAATGAATCGACATTGGGGTCGATTCAGAGCCAGGTGAAAATTTACACCAGTTAGACAATGAAAGTGAATGGCAGAATTCTCACCTGGCTCTGAATCTACCCCATTGTTTCCAATTTAACTCTTAACATTTCAGGCTATTCTGCTTTTAGTTTTTTAGCAGCGCTTGGCCTAGGTGTACAATTTATTGTGTACATTCAGCACAAGCTAGTGATATGCATGATGAGTGACGGGGGATTCTCAAAACAAGTCAGATACTTACTTTCTCTTTTAATACATTTATTAACACGTTAAATTGGACCTTCACTCTAAATCAGAGTTTTACTTATGTAATTCCCCCACCCTGTACATACAGATTGCTCACATTAAATATCATCCTAGCTGCACCTACTGACTTTTCGAAGCTTTTAAACATCCAAGATGGCGGCCCATGGAGTGTCAGGCTGCCTGCAGACAGGAAGTGTCTTCTGACTGTGCCGCTCTGCATTCTGGGATTGCTGTCCTTTTCCTGAACCCAGCTCTGCTCTGTCTGTGCAAAGCACAGCTATAACCTGCCCCCCCCCCCCCATACTTTTCACTCCTCTCCTCAGTATGTGATGCTTCTGTGGCAAGAGGGCGGCACACGTATCCTAGAGTCCTGAACGGACTTGCAACCCAGTGGGGGAAATAATATGTAAGCGGCCTAAATCTAACAATATATGAATATTAAATGCTGAGGAATAGTTTTTTTAAGGGTTTGGGCTTTTCATTAAATGATGCTGAAGGTCCAGTTTAAATAGAACCTTCAGTCAAAAGATAACTTAAATGGAGCAATCACCAGTTTAAAAGACTCTAGGGCCGGCCGACTAATTCCCATTTCGGGTTGCCCCACTGTGTGAACCACTCCAGATGGCCTGCAACCCCCTTATATTCTTAGTATACACTACGTACTGCTCCAGAGAAGATTCTTTACTCTTGGGTATTGCTCCGCCAGATGGCGCTGGACTGCAGAGACTGCGAAATTGGCTCCTCCTGGGACCTCCCACAAATCCCCAGATTTTCTCTGCAGTCTGGACTGCGAAGGACAAGAAGATGTCTCTCTCTTCTCGCAGGTGAGCGGGGCTATTAGCCTGCGGCCCTGTAGGACTATTCCCACCCGTTCCATTGTTAATGTGCCTCCCAGCTTTGGCTGCGCTGGTCCGGGTGATGGTAGGCAGCACCGCTGTCAGGTGCTTAGGAGCGCTGCTCCACCGCAATCCCCCACCAAAGGGTAGGCGGTACAGGCATATGGTGAGCCTTTTATGGGATGCCCCTCCCGCACTATTGCCCCTGTCTATCGGTGGGCCCTACGTTAAGTGGCCGCTGCTCTTCCTCGCTCTCCCTTGTAGCTCTCGGGGTGGGGGGGGGTGCGTTGGTGCTTCACTTGGATGGTGTGCTTGTTGCTTTTAGTTCAGTCTCCGCACTGACTTGGTTGCACTGGTTGCGTTTTGAATATACCGCAATTTTACCCTAATGTCATTTATGCATGTCGCTTATGGGGTTCTCTTCGCTTATGTCTTTCAGGTGGGTCAAACTCATTTGGTTTCTCCCGGTCATATCCCCTCTATTTAGTTATTAAACTTTGTGAGGCCTAGTGTGTAAATTACTCCCACTTCCCTAGCGGGCTATTCGGGCATCCCGGGTTGCTTTTATAGCGTGAATCCCTATTGGCCTATTGTGCCGCTGTACTCACCATATGGAGGCGTGCTCAGGGTTTCTTCGGGACAAGCCCGGCTGTGTGTAGCTTGTGGGGTGTCCCCTACTAGCGCTGACAATGTGGGGGTCTGTGTACCTTGTGCCCAGCAGGTGCTTGCGCTGCAGCCTGGTTTACCAGCAGCTGGGCCTGCGCCACGTATGGCTTCACCTACTCCCCCAAGCTTAAATTTGGCTCCCATTGACCTGCATACCAGTGGGGAATCTCAGCCTGATGTGTCTGCTAGACTGGCTAGTGTTGAAAAGTTGCTTGCTAATACCATGGCGCGTAAGGCCTCTGCTAAAAAGCTGCACTTGACGCCTGATGTCACTCTTTTCCCTATGGAGGCTGAAGAGTTCTTTGAACTGTCCGGTTATACCCCCTTGTTGGAAGGGGAATTGTTCTCTGATTCGGAGTCATCTGATGAGAGGCCCAGGGGTCATGATGATTCTGGCTCTGACCCCTGGGCCCCAGATGATACTGATAGGCTGTTGGCTCAGATTTTTGAGGTACTGTCTATCTCTCCCCCGCTTGCGGCTCCTAAGCAGCAGGGGGAATTGTTTCATACTGCTAAGCCACGTTTAGAGTTTCCTGAGCAAGCCCATTTTAATAATCTCGTGACAAGGAATGGGAGCGTCCTAGCAGGCTCCCCGGAGTCCCTAAGAGTTGGGATAAGAGGTATCCCTTTCCTCCTGATGCGGTGAAGCATTGGTCATCCCCTCCAGAGGTGGATGCCCCAGTCCTAGGGTTGTCTAACACCTCTGTCATGCATTCCCCTGATTCTACTACAATGCGGGATAGTGAGGACTGGCGTATTGATCAGCTGGCGTCCCATGCCTTTGCCTGTGTGGGACGGCGCTGCGCCCGTTTTGTGCCTCTGCCATTACAGCGGTGGCTATTAGGACCCTGCTTAGAAGTGTCCTAGATGGTGCTCCTGATGATGTGTCTAGTGAATAGTTTAATGCACTCTCTCGTTGTGAGGTTTTTGCGACTTATGTCCTCTCTGCCTTGGATGATACCATTAAGATGTGTGGCAGAGCCTCTGCCCTGGTGGTGGCTATACGCCGCTCGGTTTGGCTGCGCCAGTGGGCAGCTGACACCGCTGCCAAGAAGGCTCTCACTGATTTTCCCTTCAAAGGTCTGCACCTATTTGGGGACCGCCTGGACCTGTTTGCTAAGGGAGGCAGGTTACCCCAGCGCAGAAGGCAGTCTCGGCCCTTTCGGGGCCCAGGCTCCTTTTCTTACCCTTACCGTGGATCCAGACAGGGGAGGGGGATCTCCTTTACTGGGGCCCGAGGAGATTTCTGGGGAGGGGCAGAGGACGTGGACGCCCTGGCTCATCCTAGGGCGCCAAGCCTAAGCCTTCTCCCAAGCCCCCTCAGGCATGAAGAGGCGCCCTCACCCATACGGGTGGGGGGACGGCTTCAGCATTTTGCTCACGTCTGGAGGCTTCATGTCTTAGACCGGTGGATTCAGGAGTTAGTGTCCTCCGGTTACAAGATGGAGTTTGCTGCCTGGCCGCCCCCAAGATTCATCAGATCCCGGATGTCTCAGGACCCCATGTCAGCTCAGGCTCTAATTCTGGCGGTGCAAAGCCTTCTGGAGCTGGGGGTCATCTGTCAGGTCCCCTTACGAGAAAGGGGCAAGGGGTTCTATTCCAACCTTTTCACCGTGCCCAAAAGAGATGGGTCAGTCAGGCCCATTCTGGACTTGAAGATCCTCAACAAATTTGTCAGGTGCAGGCGCTTTCGCATGGAAACTTTGCGCTATGCTATCAGTTGCCTGCGTCCAGGGGACTTCATGACCTCTGTGGACATCAAGGATGCTTACCTTCATATTCCTGTTTTTCCAGATCATCAAAAATTCCGTAGGTTCGCTCTGGAAGATCAGCACTACCAATTTGTGGCATTGCCCTTCGGTCTCACTTCAGCTCCCAGAGTGTTCACCAAGGTGCTGGCAGGAGTGATGTCTCTGCTCAGATGTCAGGGCATTCGCGTGCTGCCCTATTTGGACGACATTCTCATCACTTCAGTCCCTCCAACAGGCAGAGCTGGATACTCAGCTAGTAGTGTCCACTCTGGAGTCATTTGGCTGGGTGATCAACCATCCCAAGTCTTCCCTGTCTCCCTCCTTGATGACTTCATTCCTGGGAATGAATCTGGATACAGTTCAGGCAAGGATTTTTCTTCCTCAACAGAAGGTGGACAGTCTGCTAGCGCAGGTTCAGTTCCTGCTATCTTGCCCTCATCCCTCCATCAGGCAGGGAATGCAGCTGGTGGGCCTGATGGTGTCGTGCTTCGAGGCGGTCCCTTATGCCCAGTTTCACATGAGGCCTCTGCAACTCCACCTCTTGTCAGTATGGGACAAGGATCCTGCATCCCTGGACCAGGTCCTTGTTCTGTCCCCCCTAGGAGGTCTCTCTCGTGGTGGCTGGACCCCAGGACCCCCCCCTGCTGGGAGTCGGTCACCACAGATGCCAGTCTGACGGGTTGGGGGGGCTTCTGGAAGTCCCTACAGTTCCAAGGGTGCTGGGGCCCTCAGGAGGCCCACATGCCCATCAACATTCTGGAATTGAGGGCGATCAGGTTGGTTCTGGCCCACTTGACCCAACATCTTCGGGGCCGGCCTGTTCAGGTACGCTCGGACAACCAGACGGCGGTTGCCTACATCAATCATCAGGGAGGGACCCGGAGCAAGGGGGCCCTCAAGGAAGCGTCTCTGATCCTGTCCTGGGCGGAGGACAATGTTCCCTGCATCTCAGCTGTTTACATTCTGGGGGTGGAGAATCTGCAGGCAGACTCTCTGAGCAGGGGGACCTCTCACCTGGGAGAGTGGTCCCTCTGCGACAGGGTGTTTCAATCTCTGTGTCACCGTTGGGGTCAACCAAATGTGGATCTGTTTGCGTCCCGTCACAATCACAAGCTCCCGGCCTTTGTCTCCCTGTCCCAGGACCCTCTGGCCTTGGCCACAGATGCTCTAGCAATGTCATGACAGGACTTTCAGCTTCTGTATGTCTTTCCCCCATTCCCCCTGTTGGGCAGGGTTCTGTGCAAGATAGCTCAGGAAGGGGTGCCAGCTATCCTGGTGGCTCCCAGGTGGCCAAGAAGAGTGTGGTTCGCAGACGTAGTGCAGCTGGCAGTAGATCGGTACGCTCTGCCCAGGGTTCCAGACCTGCTCACTCTGGGACATTTTCGCCATCCCAATTCTGGTTTTGACGGCCTGACTATTGAAACTTCCATCTTGATGGAAAAGGGGCTGTCTGCCTCTGTTGTTAACACCATGATCAGGGCTAGGAAGAAGTCTTCTTCTTCCATTTACTATAGGGTTTGGCGTGCCTACATTGACTGGTGTGAGTCTCGGTCTCTTCCCTGTCGTGTGTTCTCTATTCCCAGGATCCTGGGAGTCCGGAGTTCCTCCAACATGGTTTGGATCTGGGGCTTCAACTCGGTACTCTGAAAGGTCATGTCTCTGCCCTGGCTGTTTTCTTCCAGAGATCTTTTGCTCAGCATTCTCTGGTCAGGACCTTTTTCCAGGTGGCTACTCATGTGCGTCCTCCACATAAGCCTATGTTGCCTGTCTGGGATTTGAACTTGGTCATGTCTTCCTTGCAGGGTGCTCCCTTTGAACCTGTGCAGGAGGCTGCCCTGGCCATTCTTATTTTCAAGGTTGTCTTTTTGGTGGCTATCACTTCTGTTAGGCGTGTTTCTGAGTTGGCAGCGCTTTCCATCCAGCCCCCCTACTTTGAGAGACACCAGGACAAGGTGGTGTTTCTGTTTCTGCCTAAGGTTGTGTCTGCCTTTCATCTGAATCAGGACATTGTTCTTCCTTCATTGTGCCCTTATCCTAGTAACGCTAAGGAGAGGGTTTTGCATTCCTTGGATGTGGTTAGGAGTGGCTGGTGGCTACTGTGCCTTTCGGAAAAACTGATGCTCTTTTTGTGGTCCCTTTTGGTTCTAGGAAGGGTCTGGCTCCTGCTAAATCTACTATCAGCAAATGGATCCTTCAGACTGTGATTCAGGCCTACTCTGCTAAGGGGAAGAATCCTCCCTTCCGCCTTACTGCTCATTCTACTCGTGCTATTGGGGCCTCTTGGGCTTTTCAGCACCAGGCTTTTGTTGAACAAGTTTGCTACTTGGTCTTCTGTTCATACTTTTTCAAAGTTTTACAAGGTTGATGTACAAGGTTGATGTTAGGGCCTCAGCTGAGGCTGCTTTTGGCCGCAAGGTTCTGCAGGCGGCAGTGGTCTGACTGTTACCTTTTGGGGATCCCACCCTACTTTACGGGCACTGCTATTGGATGTCCCAAGAGTAAAGAATCTTCTCTGGAGCAGGACGTACTGTATACTAAGAATAATACAATTCTGTGATTACTCACCTGTAGAATTGTTATGAGTATACAGTACGTCCTGCTCCAACCCACCCTTGGTTTTGCATTATCTTGGATCCCCTGTATGATGGTTGTTATCATTGTTTGATAGTTATTAGTTGGTTCTGTTATCATTCCCCCGGCTTCTTGCTAACTGCTTTTCAATGCTGGGGATTTGTGGGAGGTCCTGGGTATTTGAGGGGCCGGGAGGAGCCAATTTCGCGGTCTCTGCAATCCAGCGCCATCTGGCGAAGTAATACCCAAGAGTAAAGAATCTTCTCTGGAGCAGGACGTACTGTATACTCATAATAACAATTCTACAGGTGAGTAATCACAGAATTGTATTTTTTCCACCCGTCACTTGGAGTGATCACAGCCATGGCAGCAACTCTGCTCTGCCATTGGGGAGTCGGGGATGTGACCGCCAGTGGTCCCTATGACGATGCACAGTCAAATGCAACGGCTTATGCTGTGTACTGGTATGTATGGCATAAAGTGTTGATTGGACTAGTGACTGCTCTCCAGTGGCACCTAGTCGGCCAGCTTTAAAGTCTTTTAGACTGATTAGGTGATTGGTCCACTTAAAGTCCTTTTTGACTGAAGGGCTCATTTAACTTGTTAATACAAGTAATAACATATTAAAAGGATGCCCCCGGGGCAGGGACCAATCACCAGGACAGTAAAAATCGTGGTGATTGGTTCACTAAAAGTGACATTTGGTCCGGTATTGATGAATAATATAGGGGCATCCCAATTAAGGTTTCCCCATAGTTGGGATCCTTGCCAGACCCTTGTCTGAGTTGCACTTACCCAGCCGCCATCCAGTGCTGTATTCCAGTTAGGCACAGGGGTGTACACGCAGTGACATTGGCCCTCCCACCCTCCTCTAGGGTCTGCTGTAGGCATTTAGAACCTGAGATCTTTAAAGAGGAACAACACCTGGGAATTTCTCTCCCAGGAGTTGTTCCTTTTAGATGGGGCAACCCGACCTGAAACTTTTTTGGCATGCTCCGTTTCACTCGGCTCTACTAGCCACACATTAGCTATTTGTTTTCAACTCTGTGTTATAAAAAAAAAAAAAAGTTTTCCATAGCAACAGCCTTAGCCATGTACACCAAAGTGTTGATTTTGAGTACGGTACATATCATAGACCTCACCCTAGCTTGCTAATCATCAAATTGGCTAAGGCATGAGTGACTGGTTTAAAGTGGACCAACACCCAGGATTTTGACTATCCTGGGTTTTGGTCCACTTCAGGGGGGCACCCCGATTGGGGGTGCCCCGCTGTGTGAAACCCCCCAGAAAGCCCCCAAAACTCACCTCACTACGCTCCCACGTGGCCGCGCTGTCCAATCCCCGACGACGGACAAGCGGGTGACAGCGACGGACAAGACAGCACGTCCGCCGCCGCCTCCCGCACGTCACTCTGACAGGGCGCGCACCCGTGCCGGCCATTCACAAACGGCCTGCGCGGGCGTGCGCACGTCTAGAGGGGCGCACGGGAGGCGGCGGCGGGGGTAGGTTTTTTGGGGGTTTTGGGGGGGGGGGGTCCCTCACCGTGGGACATCCCGATCTCCGATGTCCCGCGGTGAGGGAGGTGATTGGCCCGGGAATCTTATAGATTCCCTGTGTGACGGTCCACTTTAAACTGGAGCCTTCACCATTATTTAATAAAAAAACTATTCCCCAGCATCTAAAATTAATGTATTTTAAGTTTTTAGTCGCTTGCTGATTATTCTTTTCCACCACTGGGCTTCAACTCTGTTTAGGACACTAAGATACAGGCGCCCCTATCTTGCCTCAGAAGCATCACATATTGAGGGTAGGGGTGAAAAGTACAGGGGGCGGGGTTATAGATGTTCTTTGCACAAACAGAGCAGAGTTGGGGTCTGGAAAAGAACAGCAATCCCAGAATGCAGGGCGGCACAGTCATAAGACACTTCCTGTCTGCAGGCAGCCTGGGACGCCATGGGCTGCCATCTTGGATGTTAAAAGCCTCAAAAAATGCAACAGGTGCAGGTGGGATGATTTTTTAATGTGGGCAATCTGTATGTACAGCGTGGGGGAGACATACAAGCTAGGCCCTAATTCAGGGTTAAGGTCTGGTTTAACTCATTCTGCTGAAATTCAGCTTTGGAATGATCAGTGTTGTGTTCCAGTAGCACAGGGTTAATTGCTGGGTTCTCAGTTGGAGAGGTCATTATGCCGCTTAGACTTTGCCAAAGCTGCTGATGACATCACCTGTTGCATTGAAAGAATTGTGGGACTTGTAGTCCATGTCTTCTAATCAAGGCCATGAAAGTCGCTCCCCCTGTAGCAAAACAGAGTTCCATGAATCACGGAAACCACATGCTGATATGTAAATCACAGGTCTGGGGACACAATCCTAACACAAATGATTATTTTACATTACAAAAGAGGAAAACAATAAGGCAGAACACAAAAAAACTGCCAAAAAGGGAGTTTTCCTTTAACATATCTGATCTAGAATCCACAGGTGGCCTTGGCACCAGGTGGGTGTGCTTGTGCCTAGGGGGGGACAGTGCTCATCTGTGTGCCAACCATGCCGGTGATCCCACATTGCACCTGCAGGTTCCCCTCCAATCCGCATTCTATGCCGTGCATATTGATGAGCAGCATAGAAAGCCTAATGGGCAATGGCGGGCATCCCCACAGCCAATTCCCTCTGGCTGTGTTTTCCTGTCTGAAGTGGGAGGGTGCAGAGGCCATAGGGATGTCACCACTGCCCACACATGTTCATAGAGATTGCTGGAAAGGTAAGTTTCATGGCAATCACAGGGGCTTCATACGTTTGGTGGTTGCGCCTCTTTAGGGGAGCTCTATAGCAAAACAGGTCTAAACCACATAAAAACTTCTGGATGGTAAATTAGTTCCTTATCCCCCCCAAACTGAAAAAATCACACTAAATTTGTGGTTTTCAGCTACAGACAGGAGTAAATTGCCGGGTTCACAGGTTTTCCTGGGGTTTTGTTCCTCTCTGGCGGGGCGTCCTGATTTGGAATGCCCTGATGTGTGTATCCCGCTGGAACAGACAGAAACTTGTCTTTTCTTCAATCCCGCGGCGTAGCTCAGCAATGCTTGTTTCATTTAGATTTGTTTGAAATCTGAATGAAGCGGGCACTAGCGGCCACATCCCTACCCCAGCCTCTAGAGCGCCACTAGCTAGAGGTGCCGGTGAGTAAGGGGCTCAGGAAGGAGATGAGTTGATCAGGTGATGGAGGGGGTTTCATACAATAGGGCATCGATGCCTCATAAAGAGTGTTCTAAACTCTTGGGTGGGGTTGCTCCTCTTTAATAGGACTGCTGGTAATTGAAAGATTGTTGTGTGCTGTGGCTCCTTTTTTAAATTTTGTCTAATTGAAAGTGTACATGAAGTTCTTTTGTGTCTATGGATTTATTATTTGTACAATGTACATTATTTGTACATTAAAATCCCCCCCTCCTCTAACGGGGAGTGTGCCTGTGCCGGCCATTCACAAATTATAGAGGGATAGTGGGGGTGCGGCCGTGGCTTGCACACACGCTGTGGAACAAGGTAAGTGTATGGGGCGAATTTGGGGGGTTTCATACAGTGGAGCATCCTGATTTTGGATGCCCCGGGGGGAGGGAATCGATCGGGTTTTGGTCCAATTTAAGGCTGGGAAGGGAAGGATGTGTCATGTTTGCACTCTTTTGTGGTCAGAGAAAGTTGTAGGACCACTGTGGCTTGCCGCAGTCGGTCATGCTGAGAGCACCATTGGACAGAGTACCCTGTATACCATGGTCCTGAAGTATTGGAATTGAAAAGATGGCAAATATTAGAGAGTTGCTATGGCTTCCACCCTGCTCTATGGGGAATAGAGGGAATAGAGAGCTGCTGCTTACCGCCTTTTAGTTATTGCCTGCACAGCCACTTCTCGCAATGCGTGAAGAAGGAATAGATGCATACATGTGACCGAACACTTACTGCATATTGTTTCCTATATACCAGTTCACGTAGCTCTATACTGCACCGCTGCTACTGCAGGTGATCCTACAGAAAAGGTATTCATAATACCTAGATTTCGCTCAAGTTAGGATACACTTGCAGAGGACTGGGGCCAAAAGTTAACCTGGGATTTGACTGGCCTTGGCCAGCCTGTGAGCTGCTGAGCCCTGCCCCTGCAGTGTGAGCCTATAGTATTCCATGGACAGGTGTGGATATGGGTGCACTGAAGCTTTAGTATTGTAGGGATAGAACCTGTGGCAGGACTGGATATGGCTCCCACAACCATGATGGGCTGGGGGTTACGGATAGGCTGGGGGTTACGGATAGGCTGGGGGTTACGGATAGGCTGGGGGTTACGGATAGGCTGGGTATACAGGGGGTTGAACTAGGGACTTGGGAATTGTTGGAATGGAACATGTGGAATGAATTCCGGCCCAGGCTCCGGGTGAGGTGGACCTTCAGCATCATTTAATGAAAAGCCATTCACCAGCATCTAAAATTAATATATTTAACGTTTTTAATCACTTATTTTTTATTCTTTCCCTTACTGGGCTCCAACTCTGTTCAGGACTCTAAGATATGGGTGCCGCCATCTTGCCTCAAAAGCATCACATACTGAGGAGAAGAGAGGGGGCAGGGTTATAGCTGTGCACACAGAGAGCAGAGCTGGGGTCAGGAAAAGGACAGCAATCCCTGATTGAAGAGCGTCACAGTCAGAAGGCACTTCCTGTTTGCAGGCAGCCTGGGACTCCAGGAGCCGCCATCTTGGATGTTTAAAGTCTCAGAAGATACAGTTAGGATGATTTTTAATGTGGGAAACCTGTATGTACAGGGTGGGTGAAACGTATAAGATGGGCTCTTATTCAGGGTGAAGGTCCGGTTTAAAGTGGACCAACACCCTGAGGTGATCGGCCCGGGAATCTATAAGATTCCCGGGCCGATCACCTCACACACCGCGGGACATCCGAGATCGGGATGTCCCGCGGGGTGAACCCCCCCTGAACACCCCAAATCCACCTACCTGGTCTTCGCCGCCGCCGCCTCCCTCGCGCCCCTCTAGGCGTGCGCGTGCCCGCGCCGGCCGTCTCTGAATGGCCGGCGCGGGCGCGCACACGTCAAGAGTGACGCGCGGGAGACGCCGACGGGCAAGCTGCTTGTACGTTGCTGTCAATCAGCTTGTCCGTCGGCGCCGATTGGACGGCGCGGCCACGTGGGTGCGGGGAGAGGTGAGTTTTGGGGGCTTTCTGGGGGGTTTCACACAGCGGGGCACCCCCGATCGGGGTGCCCCGGGGAAGTGGACCAATACCCAGGATAGTCAAAATCCTGGGTGTTGGTCCACTTTAAAGAAGTCATCTGCAAGACAGTGTGACCCACCAGGAGCTCTCCCTGTGCTCCCTATGGCCAGTCTGCCCCTGCTCTGCAGTACATGGCTTCTTCATCAGGTCCTAACCAGGATGTGATGACTTGCCATGCCTGTGAAGCACCTCCTTGGGAATGCTGGGCATTCTGGTGCGTTGCCAGGCAGGTGAAGGTCTAGCCAGACTCCTGTTTCAGTGTTCATACATACACTGGGATTAGGATGATGGTTTAGAATGGAGGGAATGCTTTATTACTACCTTTATTTTAACCTGCTGGAACGCACAGACATGGTGCCAGAGTACCCAGTGGAAATAGTTAGCTGTCACTTAGATGTTGTTGGAATTTTTAGCGGTTAATGGCTTAAAACTCACATAAAGTTTGCATATGACCCGGCGGGATTCATGCCATCTTGGCAGCAGCCCAGTAAATGCAGTAAGGTGTGTCGCTGTGGGAACTAGATTGTGCTCTTCCAGTAAATGTGACACTTGAACCTTTGTGGCCTTTATGCTTTCTCTACTTTACCTTAGTTTAATAACTACTTGATTTTGCTTCTTCTGTTGGTTGTGTGGCAGCAAAGCCGGTCAGGAGCCCTAATATTTAGAGAAAGGGGAGGACTCTGACATTTTGACCATGATGTGGTGGTTATTGGTGCCAGCTGGACTGGTCTGAAATGGAGGATCCCCTGGGATTTTAGCATACAAGTTTAAAAATGTAAATGCCACCATGCAGGGGGGTGGAGGTTCTGTGCAGAGGAATGTGTTGGTGGGAGCTGTCAAAGGAAAGTGGTCAGACTTCTTTTGCGCTCACAAAGAAGCCATGGTAACGCCGATCACCTCTTTTTTACGGTTTTGGTGAGCAACGCCTTGGAATGCACAACAAACCTTGAGGCGGATAAAACAATAGAAGACCTATTAGTACTGTTATTAGTATTAGAAATGTAATAAGTGCTTTGTTACAGTGAGCACACTCTTCCGGTCCCCTAGGGAAAGAAGTGATGGGAGTGTGTGTGTGTGTGTCTTTTTCTTTAAGGCAATTTTTGCCTTCAATCCATTAGGGGTGTGAATTGGCAAGAATCTGACGTAAGTTACGATGACTGTACTGTATCGCGATTCTGTCCCAAAGTCGATATATTGCATTTTTTTTAATTCATTAATTTAAAAAAATGACATAGGGCCCCTCTTCCCGGCATTTTTGGGAGAATTTTAAGTGTTAAAAACCCTTAAAAATAACAAAAAAAATGTTGTGAAGCCCCCCCTTACTCAGCATAACCAGCCGGGCACCAGCTTTGGGGGCTTGTGGAACAGGATGCAGGGACCAGCTTTGGTGACTTGTGGAACAGGATGCAGGCACCAGCTTTGGGGGCTTGTGGAACAGGATGCAGGGACCAGCTTTGGTGACTTGTGGAACAGGATGCAGGCACCAGCTTTGGTGACTTGTGGAACAGGATGCAGGGACCAGCTTTGGTGGCCCCTGGCCCTGCAGGATACAAGCCAGCATAGCCTAACAGCCACGGGCTTTCTGCCCCCCCCCCTGGGGTTTGGGGGAGGCAGGTAATGGGGGGCTCAGGGTTAATGGCAAGTCACCCGCTAGCCGCAAGTGACTTGCCAGACCCAGAGCCTTGTGAACTGGTATAGGGGACACGTAGATCCCTTACCAGTTCACAAAGGGTTAACAGTAAATAAAAACACCACACATAGAAAAAATGTCTTTATTAAAAAATGTTTCTTTACTCCCTTACTTAAAGTGGTCCTTCACTCTGAATAAGAGCCTATTTTATGTTTCCCACACCCTGTACATACAGATTGCTCACATTAAAAATCATCCTACCTGCATCTACTGCATGTTATGAGCTTTTAAACATCCAAGATGGTGGCTCATGGAACGTCAGGCAGCCTGCAAACAGGAAGTGCGTTCTAAATGTGTCGCTCTGCTTTCTGGGATTGCTGACCTTTCCCTGACCCCCAGCTCTGCTCTGTCTGAGCAAAGCACAGCTATAACCTGCCCCCCTGTACTTTATCCCGCTCTCCTCTCCTCAGTAAGTGTGATGCTTCTGAGTCAAGATGGCGGTGCCCGTATCCTAAAGTCCTGAACAGAGTTGCAGCCCAGTGGGGGAAAGAATAATAAGTAAGTGACTAAAAACTTAAAATATATTAACTTTAGGTGCTAGGGAATCGTTTTTAAGGGTTAGGTCCGGTTTAAAAAGCTTTCTGGTCCCCTAGTGGCTTGAGAAAGGAATAGCCTTAAACTGGACCTTCAACCTGAATAAGAGCTTATATGTTTCCCCCACACTGTACATACAGATCGGCCATATTACAAATCATCCTACCTGCATCTATTGCGTTTTCTGAGCCTTTAAACATCCAAGATGGCGGCACATGGAGTATCGAGCCTTCTGACTGTGCTGCTCTGCATTCTGGGATTGCTGTTCTTTTCCTGACCCCCAGCTCTGCTCTGTCTGTGCAAAGCACAGCTATAACCCGCCCCCTGTACTTTATCTCACTCTCTTCTCCTCAATATGTGATGCTTCTGAGTCAAGATGGCGGGGCCTGTATCCTAGAGTCCTGAATAGAGTTGCAGCCCAGTGGGTGAAAGAAGTAAGTGACTAAAAACTTAAAATATATTAATTTTAGATGCTGGGGAAAGGTTTGGGCTTTTCAGTAAATCATGCTGTAGGTCTGGATTAAGTCAATAGAAATAAGTTGTAATTCATGAGTAAATAAGCCATAAATGATGCATTGACCAATCTGGGCATATTTGCAGTGTAGCATTGCTGTGTGAAACCTTTCATAGACTAGAATGGGGAGCTCGTGCTGCTGCATCCCCGGCAGTGTGCATGTGTTCCCTATTCTAGTGAATAAGAGCTGTTTGCTGAATGACCTAGCCACAGCAGACAGCTTATATTGGACGAGAGCCCACACCTGCGCTGCTAGAGCTAGAAAAGGAGATTAATTAGCAGCGTTCTAGATGGTTTCGTCCCAACTTGCGATTTCCCCCCTGCCCCCCCCCCCCGGGCAAGGCCAACATCGCACCCTCTTTTAGATTCTAGGGCTGACATAGGTGAGTTTTGTTCTGCTTTAAAGCTAATTCTGACATGTTTGCCCATAAATGAAGGCTTCATCAGCAGATACATGCATCGGGATTGGCAGCGTTATAACGGGATATCAATCTCTCTGCTAAGTGGCGAGACATTAATCAAGGTCCTGAGATAGATTTATATGGAATCTTTGGGAGTTGCAGCTTTTTGAAGGTTGGTGTCTAAAGCTGCCTAAAGTGACTCACTGGGTTTGTAGTTTTCACCAATGGAGGAGCGCTGGTGACCGTGAGGTAATCCTGTAGAATCAAGGCCTTATGGTAGTTCTGGATCTGGATGAAATAAAAGGCACCGTATATATAGTTGCACAGTTTGTGTGTATAGTTAACCAAGGTGTTTCTTTCATTATATCAGATTTAATTTAAGTGGCTTGATGTTTTACAGTAAAAAAAAAAATTGTAAAGCTGGAACCCCAACTTAAATATACCATATATTCATTGAGTTTGGGTGTATAAAATCAGACAACTAGCCATGCAGGCCACTTTTACACTAACTTTCTTCTCTTTGTCAGATGTGAATTCTCGAAAGCTCACACTCAAATATACTCCATTAGGAATCTCCTTAGTTCTCCACTTTCTACTTTCCAAACGTGTGTAAAGAAATGGGTAGTTATAATTATAATTAGCTCCCGACACCCTGTTGGAAGTGCCTTAGGGAAGCCTCTGGCACTGAAACTGATAAGAACTGAAGCAGTTCTGTGGAAATAATAAAACCTGGGCTCTGGGCAATTGCTAAAGTGGTCCTTGCATATGCCTCACAAATTTTTAAAATGGGGAAGGGGGTCAATTTCTTTCTGCAATTACCCCCCCCCCCCCCAACCAAGGGGGAACACCACCTAAGCATTTCTCTGTCCGGGGTGTTGGTCCTCTCAGATGGGGCATCCAGATTCAGTATGTCCTGCTGTGTGTAACCATGGAATGCCCTGCACCCCTACATTTCCTTCATTCCCATAGTGCAGGTGCGGGCCACTCAGCCAATCGGTGCACTTGAATCAGCTAGCCTCTGTGGCATCACAACGGCTATTGAACTGAATAGAGTTGAGCGAACCGCCGGCTGCATCCCCACTCTTTCAAGCTGCTCCCCAAATGCTGCTTAGTGGGCCATCAGAGTAACTATGCTGCAGCCAGAAAAGGTTTCAACGGGGAGGTGAGGGGCAGCGGGATGCGCGGTCGGAGGGCAGGTGGTGCATGACCTTATTTACAGAACAATCACTCACTGCTACTCAGCTGGCGGTGGTGTTGCTCTTGTTGCTCCCGCTCTGCCCAATTCCATGTGTCGGGAAGTGGCCAGAGCAGGAGCAACATGGGGGCTGTCAAAGACCAGAAACAGCCAAGGCAGCGGTGCAATTGGGGATCGTGCACCAACAGGCCTCCCACACCCGCCGCTCATCCTGCTGCCTCCTTACCTGCCCACTCCACACAAACCTGTGTGGTCAGTGCATGCGAATATGGCCGACTGCTGCATCCGACCCTGGTATAGCGGGACAGCCCTGGAAAACAGGATTGTCCTACAGGACACTTGGGGGATGCACTTGCACCTGTATAGGTAAAGTAAACCCCCAATGGTTTGTAAAGACAAAGAATAGGTACAGAGCAGTAACTTTATACTTCAATGTTGTAGAATTGTATTTAATTCCTGAAAAGTTTCAAGTGTGCTCAAAAAAGCTCTAATCTGCATTTCATGCATAAATGCAAGTGGCGTATCACTTACCTTCACAGGTGATGGTCCCACAACGAAGGTGCTGGGATTAAGTTGATCTATTCTTTTTCTTTTCTGGAAATACATGCTAAAAATAAAATCCATGGACATGTGCCCTTTAAGCTATAGACTTCCTGTCCTCTTGTTGAATTGTTCATTGATTTAATAGGTACTTTAGTGAAAATGAAAGTATGAAGCCTGTTCATTGTGAAACTTTGTCAGGCGTGGGCTACAAGAAGGTTCAGAGCCTCTCTACAAGGTAGGAAATGCAGATTTATAATCTGAAAACCATTTGTGCAGCTCAACTAAAAAGCGATACTGTGTTACCATGTGCTAGACCTCTATCTGTTTGTATTTTCAACCTCCAAGATCCTCCTAACCCATTTATCTGTCCTCCCTCAGGTCTGGATGAATAAGTGACAGCTCTTGTGAACTGCCTCTTTGCCTTACTCCAAATGGTGAGTAGCTGATTCATTTTATTTTTAGTTGAAGCATTTACTTGATGAATATGGCACATAAAACTGGAAGTATTCATGTCGGGGCCTTTGTTAGCCAGTCTTCATGGGTTCTCTGCTGGAAACTTAAACTGGACCAACAGGCTGGCAAAGTTGGAAAAGAAAACTCTCCAAAACTCACTTGCCCCATCCGCATGTCATCCACTCAAAGCTGAAACGCCATCTCACCGATTTTCTAGTGGTAGCGGCCATTCCGGAGCTTCCTTTCTCAGCTGTGCTGCTGCCTAGACAATGCACAATAACGGAAAACCCAGCAGCACTTCTGTTTGCAGGCAGCCTGCAGATCCATGAGCCATCATTTTGTTTCTTTACCACAGCAGGAGTTAGATAAAGGTAAATTATTTTTTTTGTGTAGCAATCTGAATTGCCCTGGGGAGGGATGTATATGAGCACTGTTTGTTGTGTTGGTCCGGTTTAAGTAATTTTTAACTGTTGGTCCACTTTATGCTCTGGATGATGTTTCCCACCATGAAGCTCATTAAAGATGATGAACACTGTAGACACATCAGAAACCTTTACGATTTGATTCACACTGGTTCTACGAACAAAAATGAGAGGAGCATCAGATATTTGATTATATTCTATTAAAGCTGATATTAAGTAAAACATTACTTTTGGTCCCTTCTTTAGCCTCACCTCCAGAACATCCCGTGTGTGGTTAAAGTGGGACTAAAGTCTAAATTGCAGACAAGCAAGTTCCCTATGGGCATTCCCGAGGTGTTGAAGTAAAGGAAGAATTAATACAGTCTCTATTAATATAGTCTCTTCCTTCCTTGTTCCATTGTGTTGTGCCTGCTCTGCAAACATCATTGGCCACGGGTGGTCACATGGGGCACAAGGACATGGTTTGCTTAAGTAACCCAGCTGATTAAGGGCTTCCAGAGGAGCATTCCAAATTGGAATGCCTCAGGGGTAGGCATGTAAAGGGATCTAAAGTAATTTTTTTAAACTTTAGGTCTGCTTCAAGTGGACCAAACTGGTCCTAACGTCCTACAGCCTAATACCCAACCCGTTTTGGAATGCCCAGCTTTGTGAAACTACGCCAGTTACCCAATATACTTACTTCACCAGCTAAACCAGGGAGAATGCAGCGGCATCTTTCTAGGTCTGTGTTGGTTGTGCCCACCATAACTGAATGGCTGGCCTGGCCGTGCACAGCCATAGATGGTTGCCGGATGCATGGAAGCACTGCTAGATGCTCTATGATCATTTCCTTGAGTTAAATATCCAGTATATGACACCACCTATACCTCTTTAGTATTCCTTTTAATTAATACTACTGTGACCAAAAATACTCCTCCAAGATGCTGGGAGGAGTATTTCTACTCTTCGGGGAAAAGTCTAGTGTGAACTTTGCTGCTGTGTGAAACCCCCGGCATCCTTGCAGTCCCTTTTCCAAGTATACAGCACATCCTGTTTCACAGAATTCTTTACGCTTGGGATATCCTGCCACAAGGTGGCGCAGTGGACTGCAGAAAGACTTGTGGCATCTCCCGGCCCTATAAATGGACAGGAACCTCCCACAAATTCCCAGTTTCCTTCTGCAGTCTGGACTGCGCAGATAGAAGATGGCTCTCTATATTACGCAGGTGAGCGGGGCTTATCAGCCTGCGGCCCTGCAGGACTATTTCCACCCGTTCTGGACCCACTGCCTCCCAGACTCTGCTGTCTGGTTCGGGTGAAGGTAGGACAGTGCCAGGGTCAGGTGCTGGAGGAGCGCTGCTCTAACCGCAATCCCTGTATCTACAAGGGTAGGCTGTTCAGGCTTATGGTGAGCCTTGTGGGATGCCCCTTCCTGCCTTATGGTGGGCCTTCCCCTGCCCCCCCTCCACTGCCCCCCCTCCTCCCTAGCTAAGCATGCCTTGGGTGCGCCTACCGTTGCCCTTCCCTGCCTCGCTCTCTCCCTGGGGAGCTCTCGGGGGGGGGGGGGGGGGGGGTAGGCAGTGTTGTTTCACTTTAAATTTAATTGCCTTTACTTGTATTGTCCGTGCTCGCCGCCGCGCCATTTTGTACGGCGCTCCGCGGCTGGCGGCAACATTCTCCTCATGTTTTATTGGCACTGGGGGGTCACGTGGAGCGCGATTCGCGCTCTTCGGTGGGGGCGGGTACCACGGATGACTCTTTTTGCGTCATACCTCCACGGCCCGCCCCTCAAGGTCCTTGCGGGCGCCATTTTGGTTGGAGTTTGTCTTCTCCTGACCTGCGGTACTGTGGTGCGCTGCTGGCCTGCCTGGATGTGCGATCAGCTTCTTGGTCCGTGAGTCCCCTTCGAGGTTGTACTCTTGTCACCACATTATGGGAATGTTATGTGTGGTTTTCTTATGTCTTTCAGGCGGGATAAACGGGACTGGTTTCTCCCGGTCCTCTTCCCTAGCGGGTTTTGGGGCATCCCGGGTGGCTCGTTATCCTTAACCCTATACTGGTCAGTGTGCCCACTCTAATCACCATATGGAGGCTTCCGGAGATAATGTGCTTGGGGTTCCTTCGGGACAAGCCCAGCTGTGTGCCGCGTGTGGGGTATCCCCTGTGAGTGACTGTGTCAGGGTATGTGTATGTGGGTAAGGTACTTGCGCTGCAGTCTGGGTTGCCTGCTACGCTGCCCAGCTCTGCGTCCTCTTCTACATCACCTACCCCCCCGCGCCTGCATTTGACCCCTAGTGAGGGACATGCTAGTGGGGAATCACATTATGACTTGGCCTTGCGGGTGGCCAGCCTGGAAAGGCATATTGCTGGGCCGGCCCCTCGTAAGGCTTCTGGCAAGAAGAGGCATTTAACTCCCGCTGTTTCCCTTTTTCCTGAGGAGGATGAGGGACAGTTTTCTTTCCCTGGCCTGTACCCCCTAGAAGAGGGGGAACTTTTCTCTGATTCCTCTGAGGAGCAGCAGGAGGTTTATGGTGGTACCGGGTCTCCTTTTGTCCTTTTGCAGAAGACCCATGGTCTCTTGAGGATACTGACAGGCTGTTGGCTCACATTTTTGAAGCACTGTGTATTACACCTCCTGTCCCGGCTAAAAGGCAGCAGGGTGAGCTTTTCCACACTGTTAAACAACGCTTGGAGCTCCCTGAGCAGGTCCACTTCAACAATTTGGTGTTCAAGGAGTGGGAACATCCTAGCAGATTGCCCGCGGTGCCTAAGAGTTGGGACAGCAGGTATCCCTTTCCTGCTGATGTGGTTAAGCGCTGGTCGTTTCCCCCCGAGGTCTATGCTCCCGTGCTTGAGTTGTCCAATACCTCGGTCATGCATTCCCCTGACACTTATACTCTGAGGGATGGTAAAGACCGGCGTGTGGATCAGCTGGCCTGTCATGCATTTGCTTGTGCAGGGACTGCGCTGCGCCCTGTGTGCGCTTCTGCCATCACGGCTCTTGCTGTTAAAGGGTTACTCAAGTGCCTTCTGGATAATGCCTCGTATGCCAATAGGGGGAAGGAGTATAGATCCCTCCTGCTTTGCTATGAATTTGTGGCTTTTATTCTTTCTGCTATGGATGATATGTGGTAGAACTTCTGCCCTTTTGGTGGCTATACAACTCTGGCTGCGTCAGTGGGCGGCTGATAATGCTGCTAAGAAGGCTCTCACTGGTTTTCCCTTTACTGGGCTATGGCTCTTTGGGGAGCGTCTGGAGGAGCACAGGAGGCAGCCGCGGCCCTTTCGGGGGGCTGGTTCTTCCCTCCCCTCCTTCCATGCTCCCCAGGTCCGGTCGGGGTGCACCATTTGTGGGGGCACGTAGAGACCATTGGTGCCGGTGTAGAGGCCGTGGTCGCCCCGGTCTCTCATGGGGTCCCAAGTCCAAATCTTCCCCCAAGCCCCCTCAGGCATGAGGAGGCGCCCTCGCCCATTGCGGCTCTTTGCTCACGTTTTGGAGACTGAGCGTCTCAGACCGGTGGATTCAGGAGGTGGTGTCCTCCGGGTACAAAATAGAGTTTGCAGCCTGGCCGCCCCCAAGATTTATCAGATCCCGATGGTCCAAAATCCCTTGTCAGTTCAGGGCTTGCGGCTTGCTGTCCAAAGCCTTTTGGATTTGGGGGTCATTTGCCTGGTGCCCTTCCAGGAAAGGGGCAGGGGATTCTATTCCAATCTGTTCACTGTTCCCAAAAAAGGATGGGTCCCTGAGGTCCATCCTGGATTTGAAGCGCCTCAACAAATTTGTCAGGTTCAAGCATTTTCGCATGGAGAATCTGCGCTCGGCGATCAGTACCTTACGCCCGGGCGACTTCATGACTTCTGTGGACATCAAAGATCCTTACCTTCATGTTCCTATCTTTCCAGGTCAACAGAGATTTCTCAGGTTCGCTCTGGAGGATCAGCATTACCAATTTGTGGCCTTACCGTTCGGTCTTACCTCAGCCCCTCGGGTCTTCACCAAGGTGCTGGCGGGGGTGATGGCTCTGTTGAGATCTCAGGGCATTCGCATCCTTTCTTATCTGGATGACATTCTGATTGCGTCTCAGTCCCTCCATCAAGCCGAGCTGGATACCCAGATTGTGGTCTCCACGCTCGAGTCCTTCGGTTGGGTGATCAACTACCCCAAGTCTTCTCTGTCTCCGTCCTTGGTGACGTCCTTTCTGGGCATGGCTCTGGATACATCTCAGGTCAAGGTTTTTCTGCCTTAGCAGAAGGTGGAGAGCCTGCAGATGCAGGCAAGGTCTCTGATTTCGTGCCCTCATCCCTCCATTCGGCAGGGGATGCAGTTGGTGGGCCTGATGGTGTCCTGTTTCGAGGTGGTCCCCTATGCTCAGTTTCACATGAGACCTCTTCAGTTGCATCTCTTGTCAGTTTGGGACCGGGACCCCGTGTCCCTGGATCAGTCCTTTGCTCTGTCCCCTCGGGTCAGTCTGTCCCTCTCGTGGTGGCTGGACTCTCCTAGTGGGCAGGCCCTTTCTGCGTCCGTGCTGGGAGACTGTCACCACAGATGCCAGTCTGACAAGTTGGGGGGGGGGGGGCTTTTGGAAGTCTCTGAAGTTCCAGGGTCAGTGGGGTCCTCAGGAGGCCCATGCCCCCATCAACATTCTGGAACTGCGGGCGATAAAGTTGGTTCTTTCCCAGTTGACCCCACACCTTCAGGGTCGGGCTGTTCAGGTCCGCTCGGACAACCAGACGGCGGTTGCCTACATCAATCATCCGGGAGGGACTCGGAGCAAGCGAGCCCTCAAGGAAGTGTCCCGGATACTGTCCTGGGCGGAGGAGAATGTTCCCTGCATATCGGCTGTTTACATCCCAGGGGGTGGAGAACCTGGAGGCAGACTCCTTGAGCAGGGGGATGTCTCGGCTGGGTGAGTGGTCCCGCAGCGTAAGGGTGTTTCAGTCTCTGTGCCACCGCTGGGGTCTGCCGGATGTGGACCTGTTTGCTTCACGTCACAATCACAAACTTCCATTCTTTGTCTCTGTCTCAGGATCCTCTGGCCTTTGCCACGGATGCGCTGGCAATGACTTGGAATGGGTTTCGGCTCCTCTATGTGTTCCCTCTGTTTCCTCTGTTGGGCAGGGTCCTGCGCAAGGTAGCCCAGGAAGGGGTGCCAGCCATCCTGGTGGCCCCCTGTTGGCCAAGAAGGGTGTGGTTCACAGACATTGTGCAGTTGGCAGTAGATCAGTACGTACTGCCCAAGGATCCAGATCTGCTCACTCAGGGGCAGCTGTGCCATCCCAATTTACAAACGCTGGCTTTGACGGCTTGGCTGCTGAAACATCCATCTTGATGTAAAAGGGTTTGCCTGCCTCTGTTGTTGATACCATGATTAGGGCTAGGAAGAAGTCCTCGTCCTTTATCTACTACAGGGTCTGGCATGCTTACATTGCCTGGAGTCCAAGTCCAGCTCTGGCAATTTTTTTTTTTCCAAAGATCTTTTGCCAGTCACCGTTTGGTTAAGACTTTTTTCCATGGGGTTTCTCATGTACGTCCGCCACATAAACCTATGTTACCAGTTTGGGATTTGAATCTGGTGTTGTCTGCTCTGCAGGGTCGTCCTTTTGAGCCTCTCCGTGAGGCCGCTTTGCCCATTTTGACTCTTAAGGTAGCCTTTTTGGTGGCCATTACTTCTGTCAGGCGTGTTTCTAAGTTGGCGGCGCTCTCCATCAAACCTCCTTATTTTGAGCGACACCAGGACAAGGTGGTGTTTCGGTTTATACCAGATTTCTTGCCTAAGGTTGTGTCTGCTTTTCATCTCAATCAGGACATTGTCTTGCCTTCCTTGTGTCCTAATCCTGCTAATTCCAAGGAGAGGACTCTTCTTTGGATGTGGTCAGGGTTCTTAAATTTTACTTGGTAGCTACTGAATCTTTCAGGAAGACTGATGCTCTTTTTGTTCTTCCTTCTGGTCCTAGGAAGGGTTTGCCTCCGGCTAAGTCCACTATCAGCAAGTGGATTCGTCAGGCTATGGTGCAAGCCTATTCTGCTAAGGGGAAGGAACCTCACTTCTGCCTTACTGCTCATTCCACTCGTGCTATTGGGGCCTCTTGGGCCTTTCAGCACCAGGCTTCTGTTGAACAAGTTTGTAAGGCCGCAACTTGGTCTTCTTGTAGTATACAGCACGTCCTGTTTCACCCCTCCCTTGTTATCATTTTTCTTGGTTACCTCTGTATAGTTATAACAAGTTCAACTGTGTCTGGTATATCCAGTACAAGAATTAAAAAGTTATTTCGCTAAGTCTTTTTGTTGGAAGGACAACAGATGGTCAATAAGCCTTCAATACCACTAATAAGTGGAACCGCACAACTCTTCACCAAGTGCCCGCCACCTGAATCAAATACCCTTACCAGACAGTTACATCTATTGGGCGTTTCAGTTTAGGTCCACAGCTTTTCCTCGTTCTGGTTCTCACACAACTTCTTCCACAAAACCGGCCAATTTAGCCCTCCAGGGTATTAAAGCTCAAATATATGAGCATAAAGATGTCTCCTGAGGGGAACTTTCCCAGAGGTACATAGGAGAAAATGACACTAAAATAGCGTAATACTGCTTTTAATGGGCTCAATTAAAAGTATATAAAATGTGCACTCACATTTCCTAAAACAATTTCCAGCATAAAATATATAACAGGCAAGGATCACACCGCTTACTTCCTACACCGCGGCCGCAGGTGTTCCAATGATGACAGGTGGATGAAAGGGAATGCGGGTCCTCCTGAAAGGTGTGTTCACCGTGGATCGTGACCGCCTTGCCGCCTCAGTCGACGCGTTTCGTTGCAAGCTGCAACTTTTTCCTAGGAACACACCTTTCAGGAGGACCCGCATTCCCTTTCATCCACCTGTCATCATTGGAACACCTGCGGCCGCGGTGTAGGAAGTAAGCGGTGTGATCCTTGCCTGTTATATATTTTATGCTGGAAATTGTTTTAGGAAATGTGAGTGCACATTTTATATACTTTTAATTGAGCCCATTAAAAGCAGTATTACGCTATTTTAGTGTCATTTTCTCCTATGTACCTCTGGGAAAGTTCCCCTCAGGAGACATCTTTATGCTCATATATTTGAGCTTTAATACCCTGGAGGGCTAAATTGGCCGGTTTTGTGGAAGAAGTTGTGTGAGAACCAGAACGAGGAAAAGCTGTGGACCTAAACTGAAACGCCCAATAGATGTAACTGTCTGGTAAGGGTATTTGATTCAGGTGGCGGGCACTTGGTGAAGAGTTGTGCGGTTCCACTTATTAGTGGTATTGAAGGCTTATTGACCATCTGTTGTCCTTCCAACAAAAAGACTTAGCGAAATAACTTTTTAATTCTTGTACTGGATATACCAGACACAGTTGAACTTGTTATAAGTTTAATAGTAATTACCATTAAGAACATTTTGCTCTGTGTATATGACATTTATGTTTGCTGCTTTGAACTTGATGGAATAGTTAAGTTTTTTACACGTTGAGCATTTAATAATTAATTCATTTTTATATAAGGAAGAGTTATTTTAAAAATTTATAAGTAAAATAACAGCGCGGGTGTATATATATATTGTTACCTCTGTATAGTGATTTGTTCAAATGTTTGGTTGGGGTTCCTTCATTTTTATTCTCCCGGGCTTCTTGTCTAACTGCTTTGTAACACTGGGAATTTGTGGGAGGTTCCTGTCCTTTTATAGGGCCGGGAGATGCCACAAGTCTTTCTACAGTCCACTGCGCCACCTTGTGGCGGGATATCCCAAGCGTAAAGAATTCTGTGAAACAGGACTTGCTGTATACTACAAAATCAATTCTACAGGTTAGTATTCACAGAATTGTATTTTTTATTCCTGTCTAGGATCTCTCTGGCCTGGGCTTGGACAGGTAGGTTGCCAAACGACTGTTTCTGTGCCAGTGAAAGATCTGTCACTGAAAACAGGAGGAAATCTGGCAGTGTCTGTAACCTTTCGCAAATCTTATTAACAAACATAAAATGTTTTGTATTTGAAGAAGCCTGGTAGCTGTGTCCTTATGAGGATCTTTCAAGCAGCTGATTGTTCCCAGAGTGATGAGGCTGCAGCCAGGCTACTTCCATGTTCAGCAGGTGGTCAGCAGTGGCACCTGTTCTATTTTCCCTCCTGTTTATAGTGCCTAATTGGTTAGCTCTTGGCAAGCATGCAAGTTTTATTGTACTTTTATTTAAAGAGGAACATCAAGGGCTCTGGAGTCTAAAACACTCCAGAGCCATTAAAGTGCATCTTTGGGGCATCCTGAATTGGGATACTCGCTGTGTAAAAACCCCTCAAAAGTCTCTGCACCATGGCCACTTCCAGGCTTACCTCGAACTGTGCGCACACACAGGCCCAGCCTTTCTGAATGGATGGCACAGACACATCGAAGCTAGAAAGTGGGTGGGAGATGCAGTCAGCGGAGCCGAGTTAAAACAAGTGCGCCGATTGGCTGAGCGAGCTGGTCAGCTAATCAACGCACTCGTTCTCACCCGAGCCCGCACCATGGGAACCACAGGAAGGTGAGTGAATGGGGCGACCTGTGGGGGGGGGGGGGGATACATACAGCAGGGAAACCCAATTCAGGATGCCGCCACATAGAGTTGCAACACCTCACAAGGTGAAATTGGGTGTGTTGTTCCTCTTTAAGGTAGCCTTATGGTTGTGACAGAGTGAGGAAGTAGCTCTGTGCTTTTCAGATGCCGGTGCCCAGGACTGCAGATAAGGTATGGGTTTAATTTCTTTGTAACCCCAGCCTCACCTCCAGTAGATAGTGGTGGGAGGGTGGCTTTCGGAGGCTGTACTTCCACTCTAAAGCGGAACAAAACCCTCCTTGGGGAGGGGGGCTGCCTTCCTGGCAGGAGTACCTCGGCGGTGGCCCAGTAGAAAGAAAAAAAGTACAGATTTTCTGCATCGTCGGCTTTCTGAGTGCTTGCCCACCGCCCCCCCCCCCCCCCCCCCCGGCCGGTCTTAATGGCCGGGCACAGTAGCCATCAGGATAGGGGAGTTTACTGGTTACCCAGGGGGTTTCGCACAGCTGGGCATCCCAATTTAGGATGCCCGGGGGCATGCTAGTGGCCAGCTCTGGAGTCTTTTAGATTCCCGACCCGCACTGCACGGAGTATTGTGTTACTTTAAATATTTCCGGCAAAGTAAAATTTAGGGTGGAAATAAAAAAAGGATCACCATTATCCTAACTATGCAGGAAGCTGCCTGTTGGCCATACAGAGAACAAGAGAGACTCTTCCTTCTGTTCTCCGTTTCAGGCAGGGAAATGGACAGCAACAAAGTGGGTGAGGATTATTCTTTCCATTTAATATGGCTTGGGAGATGGCAGGCAAGTTTGTTTTTCAATTTGTTTTTCGGTGGGGGGGGGTGCTGCTCTGGCTAAGGCAACTAAATGAAATGGACACTTATAAAAAGTTTACCCAAGTTTACTCTTTATATACATTATAACAATAACAGTGTTGCCACTCGCCTCTCATTTGACACTCCATGGGTTTTATTAGAAAATGTGGGAAATGAATGTGATTGTAAATGTTCGCCAGTTCCTGTAACAATGACTAGGATGTTTGGTTGCCACACAACCTGTTTTTATCTGTAAGGTGGTCATTGAGATGGAGAACATTGGTCGCACAAGAGGATTATAGTACCAGTCTGTCCAGAGTGTCCCTTTATACACATTAGAGCTTTGACTCCTAAGTGTGGTGTCCTTCTTATTTATGTATCATGTCATTGCCTGCAGTCTTTACTAAGCAATCAACTTCTTGCCTGTATTTGAGAATAAACTCCTAAGTACCAGTATTTTTTGCTGCTCAGAACCACTTAGGATCCTGATATTTTGCATTCTGAGCTGATATATCGCAGATATAAGGCACTTGCACTAAGCAATACATTTGTAGCTCCCCAGCAGAGGAAGGCCGTTGCCTTACTCTGCTCTCCTCATTTCCTTTTCTGCAGAGAAGTGTCAGCAGTGACTTCTTGTAGCATCCTTTTGTTTAATTCTGATTAGAAACAGCAGGAAGCTTCTCTTAAAGGAGCACTATCACGAAAAATCAGCCCAATGATAAAAATCCATATAAATATGCTGGATGGCGGAAGGACAGGTCACTTATACACCCTGCATCAAGAAATATGCAGCCAGGCTTGTTTTTTTATTAATTGTATTATTTTATTTTAAGGAAAAGGACAGCCGGGGTGACAGGCTGTGTCACCTCTCATAGACTAAAACTGTCACCCCTGGATTTTGTTCCTACTATGTGAGAATAAACCAAAAGCTTGGTGGAAGTTTTATTCAGTTGGGGTGTAATAAGTGACTCCTTCTCTCATTAACCGATGTGTTTATATGGATTTTTAACATTACACAATTTCGTGATAGTGCTCCTTTAAGCTTTTGTTGAAAGACAAAATATGCAGAATTATTTATTACTATGTACAAGAACATTTCCCCACAGGAACAAACTGCCTTTCGTTGTCTCTTTTTTTCATTATATACACCCACATTAGTACAGTTCCTGTAAAATTGCCAGGAAAGCAACTTGAATCTATTAACATCATCTGTAATCTTTTGATGGTTGCCCGTCCAGAAGGGCAGTAGGGCTTAGTGGACATTTTGAGCAGGCGGCTTCATGTATATTCTAAGTATACAGCACGTCCTGTTCCAGAATATTCCTTACACATGGGTAATACATACACAAGATGGCGCTGGACTGCAGAAAACTGCTTGTGGCCCCTCCCGGCCCTATATAAGTCAGGGACCTCCCACAAATTCCCCAGTTTTCATCTGCAGTCTGGACTGTGAAGATAGAAGATGGCTCTCTATATACGCAGGCGAGCTGGGCTTACCAGCCTGCGGCCCTGCAGGACTATTACCACACATTCTGGACCCACTGCCTCCCAGCCTCAGCTGACTGGTTCGGGTGAAGGTAGGACAGCACCCGGGTTAGGTGCTTGAGGAGCATTGCTCCGACCGCAGTCCTGCTTTGACATGAGTAGGCGGTATAGGCCTGTGGTGAGCCTTGTGGGATGCCCGTTCCGGGGGTTTCCCTTTAACCCAACCCCCCTAGGTGTCTGCCCCCTCATCTCCCTGCTCTCTGGGGAGATCTTGGGGGGGGGGGGGGGGGGGGGGTTGTGTGCGGTATGTCAAGCAACCTGAATGCTCACTTGCTTGTGCCAGAATTGATTTTGTTGTATCCGGCAATGTGTTTTACTGTTAGCCGCCACCGCGCGTTTTTACAGAGCTCCGCGGATGGCGACAACATTACCTCAGGCTCTGCCGTGACGTCATTGGACGGCGGGATCATGTGGGCGCGATTCACGCTCTTCGGGGGGGGAGGTCTCTGTGGATGACGTTTTTCGCATCACTTCTCTAGCGGCCCGCCCCTCGAGGTATATACGGACGCCATTTTTACCTTCCTCATGCTGCATGTCTGCTGTTTCCTACCGCGCTCTGTGAGTGCCCCTGCGGAGTGGCTTGTTTTATATGTCTATTTTTTTATTGTTATATTCTTACGGGGATGTCTTCTTATGTCTTTCAGGTGGGTAGACCTCATTGTGGTTTCTCCCGGTCCTCCCCCTTTTAGTTTAGGTTATTACTATTATATCTCCCACCTCCCTAGCGGGCTTTTGGGGCATCCCGGGTTGCTATCATTAGCGTTAATCCTATATTGGTCTATTGTGTCACTATAATCACCATATGGAGGCTTCTGGGGATAATGTGCTTGGGGTTCCTTCGGGACAAGCCCAGCTATGTGTTGTGTGTGAGGTATCCCCTATAAGGAATTATGTCAGGGTATGTGTACCCTGTGCCCAGCAGGTGATTGCGCTGCAGCCTGGGTTGCCTGTTACTGGGCCTGGTGCTGCTCCCCCTCTGGCTTTGCCTCCTCCCCCCCCCCCCCCGCGCTTACATCTGACCCCCACCAAGGGGCACACTAGCGGGGAGTCTCAACCTGATTTAGCTGCACGGGTGGCCAGCATTGTAAAACATCTTGCTGGGTCTGCCCTGCGTAAGGCTTCTGCTAAGAAGCGACATCGTCCGCGGTTTCTCTCTTCCCTGTAGAAGATGAGGGACCTTACTCACTCTCAGGTCCCTACCCCCTTGAGAAGGGGGAATTGTTTTCTGATTCAGGATCCTCTGAGGAACAACCTAAGATTTACGGTAGTACTGGGACTCCCTTTGGGGAAGACCTGTGGTCCCCTGATGACACTGACAGATTGCTGAGTCACATTTTTGAAGTGTATTGTATTTCTCCCCCCGGCAGTGGCTCCGCAGCAGCAGGGTGAGCTTTTTCATACGGTTAAGCCACGCTGGGAGTTCCCTGAGCAGTCTCACTTTAATAAACTAGTGCTCAAGGAATGGGAACGGCCTAGCAAGCTGCCAGGGGTGCCTAAGAGTTGGGACAAGAGGTATCCCTTTCCTGCTGATGTTGTTAAGCGTTGGTCATGTCCTCCCGAGGTGGATAGGCCCGTTCTCGGGTTGTCCAATACATCTGTCATGCACTCTCCTGATACCACTACCCTGCGGGATGGGGAGGACCGGCGCTTGGACCAACTGGCCTGTCACGCCTTTGCCTGTGTGGCGACGGCGCTGCACCCGGTCTGTGCCTCTATTACGGCTATTGCCATTAAAGGGGTGCTTAAGTGTCTCTTGGACGGGGCATCTGAGGATGCGAGTACAGAAGAGTATAGATCTCTCCTGCTTTTGTGAGGAATTTATTGTATATATTCTTTCTGCTATGGATGATGCCATTAGAATGTGTGGTAGAACTTCTGCCTTGTTGGTGGCTATACGCCGCTCTGTCTGGCTACGTCAGTGGGTAGCTGATAATGCTGCTAAGAAAGCTCTTACTGGTTTCCCTTTCAAGGGCCTGCGCCTTTTTGGTGAACGCTTGGATTTGTTTGCCAGGGGTGGTAGGTCCTTTCGGGAGATGGGTGCCTTTCTCCCATCCTTCCGTGGTTCCAGAACTGGCCGAGGAGTCTCCTTTACTGGGGCCCGCAGATATCACTGGGGAAGGGGCAGAGGATGTGGCCGTCCTGGCCCTCTCCTGGGGTCCCAAGCCAAAATCCTCACCCAAGCCCCCTCAGGCATGAAGGGGCGCCCTCACCGATCCAGGTGGGTGGACTGCTCCGGCTCGGACCGGTGGATTCAGGAGGTAGTGTCCTCCAGTTACCCGATAGTTTGCAGCCTGCCCCCCCCCCCCCCAAGATTAAGCAAATCCCGGATGGCTCAAAACCCCCTGTCAGCTCAGGGTCTGTGCCTTGCTGTCCAAAACCTTCTGGAGTCGGGGGTCATCTGCCAGGTGCCCTTGAGGGAAAAGGGCAGAGGCTACTATTCCAATCTTTTCATTGTTCCCAAAAAGGACGGGTCCATCAGACCTATGCTGGATTTAAAGTGCCTCGACTAATTTGTCAGATTCAAACACTTTCGCATGGAGACTCGGCTGTCAATTCACTACGCCCGGGCGACTTCATGACCTCTGTAGACATCAAAGACGCTTACCTTCATGTACCGATCTTTCCAGGTCACCAGAGATTCCTCAGGTTCACTCTGGAGGATCAGCACTATCAATTTGTGGCCTTGCCTTTCGGTATCACCTCGGCTCCCAGGGTATTCATCAAGGTGCTGGCAGGCGTACTGGCTCTGCTGAGATCTCAGGGCATTCGCATCCTTCCTTACTTGGATGACATTCTCATCACGTCTCAGTCCTTCCAGCAGGCCGAGCTGGATACCCAGCTGGTGGTGTCCACACTGGAGTCCTTCGGCTGGCTGATCAACCACCCCAAGTCTTTCCTGTCACCGTCAATGGTGAGGTCCTTTCTGGGCATGACTCTGGATTCATCTCAGGTCAAGATTTTTCTCCCTCAGCAGAAGGTGGAGAATCTTCATGCCCAAGCCAGGCTTCTTATCTCTTCCCCTCATCCCTCCATCCAGCAGGGGATGCAGCTGGTGGGCCTGATGGTGTCTTGCTTCGAGGTGGTTCCATACGCTCAGTTTCACATGAGACCCCTTCAAATTCACCTCTTGTCAGTTTGGGATCGGGACCCTCGGCCCCTGGATCAGGTGTTGGTTCTGTCCCCTCGGTCTCTCTCGTGGTGGCTGGACTCAAGGAACCTGTTGGTGGGCAGATTCTCTCTGGCCCCGTGCTGGGAGATGGTCACCACAGATGCCAGTCTAAAAGGCTCTGGGGGCTTCTGGAAATCCCTGAAATTCCAGGGTCACTGGGGCCCTCAGGAGGCCCACACCCCTATCAACATTCTGGAATTGAGGGCGATGAGGTTGGTTCTTGCCCAACTGACTCCACACCTTCGGGGTCGGGCTGTTCAGGTCCGCTCGGACAACCAGACGGCGATTGCCTACATCAATCATCAGGGAGGGACCCGGAGCAAGAGGGCACTCAAGGAAGTGTCCCTGATACTGTCTTGGGCGGAGGAGAATGTTCCCTGCATCTCAGCTGTGTACATCCTGGGGGTGGAGAATCAGGAGGCAGACTCCCTCAGCAGGTGGACTTCTCGTCTGGGAGAATGGTCCCTCAGCAGCAGGGTATTTCGCTCCCTGTGTCACCGCTGGGGTCAGCCAGATGTGGATCTGTTTGCGTCCCATCACAATCACAAGCTTCTAGTCTTTGTCTCTCTGTCCCAGAACCCTCTGGCCTTGGCAATGGATGCCAAAGCAATGTCTTGGAAGAGCTTTCAGCTTCTCTGTGTTCCCTCCTTTTCCTCTGCTGGGCAGGCTGTTGCGCAAGATTGCTCAGGAAGGGGTACCAACCATTCTGGTGGCCCCCTGTTGGCCAAGAAGTGTGTGGTTCGCAGACATCATCCAGTGGGCAGTAGATCAGTATGCTCTGCCCAAGGCTTTAACGGCCTGGATGCTGAAACCTCCATCTTGATGGAAAAGGGGCTGCCTGCCTCTGTTAATGCCATGATTTGGGCTAGGAAGAAGTTCTCGTCGTCCATGTACTATAGGGTATGGCATGCTTACATTGACTGGTGTGAGTCTAAGCTGCTTTCTTGTCGGGTGTTTTCTATCCCTAGGATTCTGGAATTCCTGCAACATGGTTTGGATTTGGGTCTTCAACTTAGTACCCTCAAAGGTCATGTTTCTGCTTTGGCCATTTTTTCCCAAAGAACCTTTGCTCACCATCGTCTGGTCAAGACTTTCTTCCAGGGGGTTACTCACGTGCGTCCTCCATGTAAGCCTATGTTACCAGTCTGGGATTTGAACTTGGTCTTATCTGCATTGCAGGGGTCTCTCTTTGGGCCTTTGCGTGAGGCCCCTTTGTCCATTTTGACTCTTAAGGTAGTCTTTTTGGTGGCTATCACTTCTGTTAGGCGTGTTTCTGAGTTGGCGGTGCTTTCCATCAAACCCCCTTACTTTGAGAGACACCAGGGCAAGGTGGTGTTTCGTTTTAAGCCAGATTTTCTGCTTAAGGTTGTGTCTGCTTTTCATCTCAATCAGGACATTGTTTTGCCTTCTCTATGCCCTAATCCTAGTAACCCTAAGGAGTGGGTTTTACTCTCTCTGGATGTGGCCAGGACTCTGAAGTTCTATTTGATGGCTACTGAATCCTTCAGGAAGACTGATGCTCTTTTTGTGCTCCCGTCTGGACCAAAGAAGGGTCTGGCTCCAGCTAAGTCCACTATCAGCAAGTGGATCCGTCAGGCTGTGGTACAGGCCTATTCTGCTAAGGGGAAGGAGCCTCCCTTCCGCCTTACTGCTCATTCTACTCGTGCTATTGGTGCCTCTTGGGCTTTTCAGCACCAAGCTTCTGTTGAACAAGTTTGCAAGGCCGCCACTTGGTCTTCTGTTCATACTTTTTCTAAGTTTTACAAGGTTGATGTTAAGGCCTCAGCAGATGCTGCTTTTGGTTTTTTAAACCCCTAGATGGATGGTGACAATCAGGGATGTGGCTGGTCTGCTGCAGCCAGAAGAACCCAGTCTCATTTATGTTTAGAGAAAAGCATCAGAGAGACGAGCTGTTATTAGAGGGCTGTCCCTCCACGTTTCAAATGAATTTAGTATGTATGTATGCTTTAAAATAACCTCAAGTACTTGATGCCAGCACTGGATTATAGCCTAAAAAGCCATGAATCTATGCAAAGACTCAACATGTACGCTGTTATTCTTTTCAAGACTTCTGCAATTCACCTGGTATGCTGGAGGGCAACTTTTGGCCCAAATACTGACTCATGGCAACCCATACTTGCATAATAGGTGCTTAAAGTTTCTCAGTTTATTTTAGTGCTTGTTGAAGGATGAAGCCTTCTTTAAAGCAGTTCAACTTCTCTAAGTGGACCAAAACCCTGGATTCTTTATATCCCCTCTCCCAATGTCAGATTACGGCTTTCGTTCTCCCATGGTACATGTGCAGGTTTCCTTCCAATCCGCAAGTATTGCTGTGGATAAGAATGAATAGCCTAGAACACTGATTTTAAACAGAAATCCTCCACCTGCAGCCATGCCAGCCATTCAGATAGCCCTGGTGCAGTTGAGCACATCAGCAGGGAGACTGTGGGCACAGTGGGATTGTTGGAATGGTATGTTATGTTAGTGGAGTTAAGGTAACAATGGTTAACGGAAGAAGTGAACAAAGATTTCAAGCACCATCCTCCTTTTTAAAGCAGCTCTTGTAATTCAAGCTGGATGGAGATTTTTTTATTTAAGTTCATTTTAATGGCAAGGATTGACATTGCACTTTATCTAATTATACTTCATAGCAATCTGAAATTAAAGTGGACCAACACCCACGGGTGATCGGCCCGGGAATCTATAAGATTCCCGGGCCGATCACCCCCCACCCCGTGGGACATCCGAGATCGGGATGTCCCGCGGGGTGTAACCCCCCCAAAACCCCCGAAAAACCTTACCTGATCTTCGGCGGCGGCCGGCCGCCGCCGCCTCCCTCGCGCCCCTATAGCCGTGCGCGCGCCCGCGCCGGCCGTCTGCGAATGGCCGACGCGGGCGCGCGCGCGTCAAAAGGGACGCGCGGGAGGCGGCGGCGGCGGCAGCCGCTTAGACGTTCCTGGACCAGGCTTGTACGTCGGCGCTGGGAGCGGAAAGAGGTGAGTTTTTCGGGGGGTTGGGGGGGTTTCACACAGCGGGGCACCCCGATCGGGGGTGCCCCACCGAAGTGGACCAAGACCCAGGATAGTCAAAATCCTGGGTGTTGGTCCACTTTAAAGAGACAGTCCAGGCAATGGCAATAAGGTAGCAAGGAGCTCACCTAAGGCCTGTCCCATATGCTTATCCTCCATTTCCTGCAGCACGCTGTAGCAGGTCATTTTGTCCATTTCATTTTCATTTCTCCTTCAGGTTAGCTTGCACATTTTTTTTTTTTTCTTTGCTTTTTGCCTTCACTGTCCCTACTACAAATCGACCCTCTGAAAACTGAAGCAGCTAACTGTAAAAACAAATCCGTCTGCTTCGGTCACAAAATTTTAAACAACCGTACTTGTATTCTTGTAACAAGAAATCAAGAGGCTTCCTGACTGTCCACCTTGCAGGTGGGACCTTAGCGGTAGAGCTGTTTTTTGCTTTGTTTAGGTTATAAAATCTCTTCTATTATCTTCAGGACTAACCAGGTGACTCCCAGATCTTCAGAAAGCATTGCTGCTGTGGGAGCCTAAATGGCAGTATCTGGAAAGGGAAATTCAAACTCTGCAAACCAATCCCCTGTCGGCATGGCAGTAAATAATCATCTAGGTCTTCATGCCTGAATAATAACACAACTGCCACTCCCCAAATCGGTCCAAAATACAATACATTTTATTATGCCATAATATCATAAATATATTTTATATTGTGGACGGAGGTGTGTGCGCCATTCGGCTTTTCTTCATGCCCAGAGCATACGCTGGAGGAATAGGAAAAAAGGCAAGTTTTCAGGCAATCCCAGGGGATACACAGCGGGGCATCCCAAATGTGATTCCCAAGGCAGGCGGATCGAAACCCAAGATAGTACCCAGAGTTCAATTTAATAAGAGAGTAAGCGCAGTAGCAATGTATTGATCACACACCTGCCCACCCCCCATTTGTCCTGTTTGGCACATTGAGGCAATGACACCTGTCACTTGTCCTTCAAGCTCCTGCTGGGCTGGGTGTGCCTTGTGCACTTTACTCTCTGTCACTTTGGCTTTTTATGGCTATGAATGGCCAGGCTGGCAGCTTTTTTTACCTACTTGATGAGGCAGAAGCTTCTGCAACCTAAGGCCCCTGAACAGAGGTGGAGTTTAAAGTATGCAGATAACCTCCTGAGAAGCGGGGTCAGCTCAGCATCAGGGAGGACATTATCTCAGCCCTGCAGTCTCACACTGGTTAGTATAGATGCTTGTGTGACTGGGCTTAGAAATGCTCAGAATGTGGCCATTTCTTTCACACTCAGCGGTATTTGCCAAATGCTTAAAAAAATAAAATAAAAAGTTGCCTCTCCTATGGGCCCTTTCTCACATGAGAGAGTTCCTAGTGGAACGTACCTCAGACCTATTGAAGTCTATAGGAGCACAACCCAATACTGTGTTTACATTTACCATTAAAAGTTCAACACAAATGCAATGCAAATGTACACAATGGTGTTGGGCTTAGGCAATTCCCAACTAAAGTATGTGAGCCATTGAGCGAGACGCCGCCATAATTAACGCAATCTAGAGAGTTATTTCATTTTGTTAAAAAAAAGTTTGTTTCCCTTTATTCATCTTCATTTCATGTATAGAGCATAATTTAGACCCTCTCATCAAAAAACATTGACAGATACCTAATATTCAAACTCACAAACACAAATCCATACAACATGCCAGAATGTCCCATAACATCTGAATATATCCATGAAACGCCTACGTTCTTATTATAAGATTCACAATGGATGTGGCTTTGGTGCTTATTGTAAGATTCAAAATGCATGTGGCTTTGGTGTTTATTAAAAGATTCACAATGGATGTGGTTTTGGTGAAAAATGTTGCTCATTTTGTCTTTTTTAGTCTTGTCGATTAAAATGCTACAAATGCAATGCAAGCAGGTAAAAAGCAAGTATTATGCGAACACAGCGCAAAAACAGACTGTTTCCTGCAAGCACAGAGGCGTAGGAAGTAGACTTATACTTTACATCTCAGTTTTTTTCCTATCCGTGAACTTAAAGTGGGCCCAAACCCTGTTAGGGCCAGCTGATTCCTTACTCCCAAGGATAACCCAATTTGTGATGCTCCGCTGTATGTAACCTCCCTAGAACTGCCAGCATAGTTTAATGAATGGCAATCCCACAGCGCATGTGCGGGCTACATTCCCTGTTGCTTTTGACTGAAGGGCCTTTTGGCACCATTCATATAGGCCGGCGTAGAAGTGCGTGTGTGGGTCACCCGAAGAGGGGAAACCATGCAGCCAATCCCCACACCAGACCCTATTAAACAGAGTTAAAAAGAGTTCTATTAATATGGGGCATACATTGCTGAATGGACCAGAGCCTGCCCTTACATCGTATGACTGAGGTGAGTTTTATGGCCATCCAGGGTTTCACAGCAAATTGTGATGATATATTTGGTATATCTGTACTTGTGGGGTGTTTGCGATGGTGGAGAGGCCTTTACACAGTAGGACGGCAGCTGCTACACTCGTCAGTTACACTACAGAGGGTGTGTGTGTGTGTGTGTGTGTGCGGCAGCTGTTGGCGGCAGGTGTGTGAGGGGATGGGAGTGTGTAACGTCTTTCATGTGCATTCTCATCCCTGCTCTGACTAACTTAATTGATATGCGCGTTTAGAAAAGAGACGCTGCAATCCAATGCGCTCTGTTTACAGACTAAAATATTATGACCTGCTCTTAAAAGGTGATTAAAGAACAAACCTATCTGACCAGGAATGACTGAATGACCTGCAAACACACAGGAGAAATCTGATCTCGGGTAGAATTCACCTGAGAAATGGTCGCAGGACCTTCATATTCATTTAAACGTTTATCCCTTCGCTTATCTCACAAACAGGATGGAGAACTTACCTCATAAACTGGATGGAGAACTTTGGTCCCATCTCTACACTGTCATCCTCAAAAGCTATGAGAGATTTCTAAAATGTTATAAAGACATTTAGTAGCGTATGGTAGTAAAGAAATGGTGAACACAGAAGTCAGAGGCTCAAGAGACCTAGAGGCAGGGCCGGCGCCAGCACAGGGCAAACCTGGGCTATTGCCAGGGCCCCTGGCATATTCAGGGGCCCACTGAGGCTCACACTTGGCCATAGTATTATTTTACCGGGGACCTGAACCACCGAATGCTGAGTGATGTGTGCAGACTTGCTCATGTCTGGTCTTAGCAACAGGGGATGATCAGCAACACTGGAGAAGGTGACATGGAGGGCAATTGATGGAAGCTCAGAAAGTGGCTGAAGGGTGATTGGTGGCAGTAGAGAATTCAACAAGGACTAAAGGAAGATTGGGGGGTAGAAGGAAGGCAATAAGGACTGGAGGGCGTTGAGCAACAGAAGATGACCCATTTGTGGCACTAAGACTCTCCTGCCCAAGGGCCCCCACAAACCTAGTGCCGGCCCTGCCTAGAGGTAAGCAAGTGATCTTGTGACCAGGGCTGTGGAGTCAGAACTAGTTTTGGCTGAAGTTGGAAAAAAGGTTCCGACTACAGAATATTGTTTCTAATATCGTTTAATGAAGTAACTTTCATAGGAAGTTTAGAAACATTCATTATAAATATATTGTATGTTCTTTCAATCTTACGCCCTTATTTATAACAAGCAGCTGGTTGTTCTAGTGGTGATAGATATTGAGTTCTCCAATCTCCCCAGTCTCTTGTACTCAGTGTCTTGGCTGCCCCAAGGCCCTTAGTTACTATGCCTGAAAATTATAGGAATGTAAAGGGATTGTCCAGGCAGGAACAATCTGCTGTTCCTTCATGCAGGTCTCTTGCAGCTCCTCTGCGCAGGTACCTTGCAGGTCCGGTGTTTCCCGTAGCTCCTCCATGCAGTGGCAGCATCTTCATACTTACCAATGGCAAGGAGACAGTTATTCCATCTTCCAGTGCCAATGGTCTCTCATGGATCCGTCTATGGAGCCTTGTTTACGCCCCCACAGACCTACTCCATACATTGCAATGGAGGGGGGTGTCCCAAAGTGGGTTTAGCACATCTGGCCTCGGCATGCTCCCTCCAATGCAATAAATGTAGTAGGAGTGGTAGGAGACATAAAGCCATATGGATGGACGCCACCATGTCTGCCCAGTGAGGGGGGGGGTGGAGTATAGACTAATTTATGTTATTTTGCGGACTGAGAAAGAGGGGTCGGCAGAAATCAGGAAATCCAAAGTTCTGGTGACTAAAAGATGCCACCACTGACAGCCAACATGGATCAAGCAGAAAGCAGCTAACTTAACCCTTTGCTTGGAATGTCCCTTTACGTCACGTGCTTAACTTGTGGCATGAGGGCCACCTGATGATGTGCCCTGTGCGTGGGTAAATTGGGAGGGTTAGAACTGGCGTGTAAAGGTAAATAGAGGCTTATTAAGGATAAGAGGTTGAAAGAAGGGGCCCATTGCCAAATAGAGGTAGCAGTGGTTGCTTGAAGGAACGTGGTGATAGACTTCCTCACTCTTGCTTGCTAATTATCTGATCGGCTAAGGCATGGGTATTCAACCAATTCTGAAATTCTATTTATTTAATTTGGAGCAATCACAGTCTTGTGTTCCAGTAGCAAAGGAGCTAATGAGCTGCTACGTTGGAGGAATTGTGGGACTTGTAGTTGTTTTTAGCCAGGCCAGGCATTTACCCAGGCATATTAGAATCATGGAGCAGCTTGCAGATAAGTAAATCACATGTCTGGTGACACAATCCTAACACAAATGTTTATTTTACATTCCAAAAGAGGAAAACAATAAGGCAGAAGCCCAAAAACCTGACAAAAAAGGAGTTTTCCTTTAAGACCCACATGCCCAACTTAGGGCCCAGGGGGCAATGTGGGGGAAGTGAAGGGGGTAAATAAAACTGATGTGAAAGGTTGTTGACTAGGGGCACTGTAAGGATGGGAGGTTGCATGAAGACTGATACAGAAGGGGCACATTAGCAATTAGAGGTGACAGCGGTGGCTTGGAGGAACATGGTAATCGCGGCCATCCAGGGAAAATCTTTGGCATAATAATTTTTATTTTTTGTATAATAATTGTATGCTTAGCATTGGTGGAAGCTTAGATGGATTGAGTATTGGGAACATGGTTAAGATGTGGGACTGATGGGGGAGAGCTATCAATAACAGACCCATAAAATCAGAGGGGTAAGCCAAGCGGCATGTGCATCGCTAGCATGTGGGGATTGTTACATATAAATGTAGGAGTGTGATGCGAGGACATACGGGTGAAGACAGTGATGTAGAAAATTGTCGTTATTCTATCCCAAATGAAAAAAAAATCCTCACCTATTCATTGTGGCCCGTGCCCAGGTTCCAAATCATTAAATTGGCCCCTGGTTGTCAAAAGGTTGAGCACCCCTAATTTAAGGGGTTATTGCATATCGGAACGCAGCAGAATACTCATTCACTTTCCCAACCTCTTCTGTTAGGATTTGTATGAAAAGGCATTCTAGCTCTTGTGGTTCCAAGTAATGCCCACTGCCTTTCCAGTATTACGGGATCCACCATGGCAGTCTTGGGCTCCCAAGCGCCCAGATACAAGGTCGTGCTGTGGTTTGAGGTTACAAACACAGAGATGACTTATTCAGATAGAAAATGCTGTTGTTGCAGTTGTATAATAGGGTATTAACTGGCCGGCATGAAGGCAGTATTTGCTTGCTCTTATAGCACATCCAGTACTCCTTTAGCCCCCCTTCTCTTGACTCATTTGAAGCCAGTCAGGCTATCGGAAGGAAACCGGAATCAGAAACCTCAAACTCTGGGGCTCTTTGTATGGCCAAAGTGGATCGCTATCTATACAGAGGCAGTGAGGGGCTTATTTTATTACAAGCCTAGCAGTACATAAAGTCCCAGTCCAGGAATGGGCAAAAAAGGTCATACTACCTTTTTGTGCCCTGCAGATATTCTGCATATTACCTGGGTGTACCCACTCAATGGTGACCTCCAGAAACAACTGCTGCTGGGGGCATCTCCGGGGGAACAAGGAGAAAAGTATGTTTTCCCCCATTCTGTGCCGTTAGCACATAGGGGGGCATCTGCAATTGGGATGCCCCCCTTTACTCGAAACACTAATTTTTGATGGGAATTTTTTCGCATTGAGGGTGCATAAAAGTCCCCCTATGGATTTTAAATATTGGCCTGTTTTCAGTATGGAGTTTTAAAGATGGATTAAGGCAATAAAGTTTGTTTTATGTTCATGGCCTTGGGTTTTTATTTAGTGTTTTTTTTTAATTTAGTATTTTTATTTATTTTTATGCTACAAGACCGTAGTTTAATAGTTCTTGTCTGTATTACTTGTCCTTGTGACTTCACCAGCTTATAGTTTTACTCCCCACTTAGAGGATCAAATGGTGTAGCCATTCTGTTTGTTTCAGTTACCATTTGCTGAATACTTTCTTGGTGAGCTGTCATTCTCTCTATCAACCAGTAGGTGGCAGTGGTGCACCACAAAATGCAGTTTTACACTGCAGTTACAAGCTGAGAAGCCGCACATTTTTAATCCTATATTCAGATCTGTTCTGAATTCATTTAAAAAAAAAAGCTCCAGGTGAACTGTAAATTGCTTTTTAATGAACACTGTCACAAGTACCCTTAGAAAATTGCAATTTTGTGAGCTGATGCTGTGACTTGTTTTATTCGCAGCTCGGAACAAGGAAGCGGTAAGTATTTTAGTCTGTTTTGAGGTTTACATTTTACAACCGTGCAGGACATCCCAAATTGGTGACGCCCTAAATGGGAAGGAGGTTACAAAGGGGCCTAAAGTATTTTTAGAATTTAGGTTTACTTTAAGCTTCATTAACTTTCATTATGTATTAAATATTCTATTTACCATTCAGTGATGCAACTCGGAGCTCTGTCTACACTGAAGAAATGCTGACATCACATGTCACTCATCATAATCTGTTGTCCAGTGACAGGGAGGAGTTCCCACTTTTCTTGTGTCTAATTGGATAACTAGGATTTTTAGACTAGGCCATTAGCCCAGTAACAGTAAAAGACAATCTGTGATATGGCCTAAGTTAGTGTTTCCCAACCAGTGGTACTAGTACTCAAGTGTTTTTTTCTTTGGGTGGCCTTCAGGGCCACTGGGGGGGGGGGGGGGTGAAGGGGGACATGAAGTGCTGCAGATTTGCTGTCCTAGTAGGATTTTCTGCATGATCAAGACTACAAGCTTCAGGCATAGGTCCTCTTTGAATGTAGGCATTTCTGGTGGAAGAGTTTGCACCACTGGGTCAAGTGAAGGAAATGGTATAGTACAGTATATAGGTCCTCTTTAAAGTTTACCTACATTCTTCCAGGAAAATATTGGGTAGTACATGAGATAATTGGAAAATGGGAATTGTTACTCCATGAAAAAGAATTGGGAATGTACAGATTTCATGTTTCCCTGAATTATCCTGATTTTAACCTGCCCTGTGCGCTGTGGCTGTGCTGCATAACCTGTGCATCCCCGGCATTCCTTTAGTCATACATTCTCCTAACGTATTCACATTAGCTGATTACCACTGCAGCCCAGCGCTGCCTCTGGGATATCCAGGGGTTAATTGTACTGGGCTGACTCTGATCTGACTGATCGGTTGGTGGTCACATGAAGCCAGGCCTCTCCCAGTATGCATTGTCCATTATAGCGAAAGCTAGGGGCCTGTGTACCAGTTTGAATATCAACTTGTTGTACTCCTGTTGTGACCTCAGCTTACCTTTTCACCACCCCTTCCTTCTAGTCCCTTGGCACAGAGTTTGGATTCTGATCTCCGGCTTGTGCTTTTGCACTACTAAGACCTATCTCGTCCATTGATACTACGCAGCTCTCTGACCTCCTGCCCCTTGCTTGTCTTTGCCTGTGCTCCTGTCCCCAGCTCCATGCTGGATCAGCTGTGCAGTTCAGTCACCTGCTCCCTGCTGGGTTAGTCACCCACAGCTCTGCACCCGAGTGCCTTGGGGGTTCACCTGCCTTCAACCTGTCAAATTACATCCTTTGTGCTTATTAACTCCTTGGAGGCAACCGTGTCAGGTGAGGCATTTACAGCATCCCGACAAGTGGGGGCATGTCTATAGGCAGAAGTAGCTGCAGAGATTGGGTCTTGTAAATTAATTAGAAGGCGGGTGTCCAGCCGGGCATTACAGGGAAACTCTGGTCTTGGTAGAAAATATATATATGTCCCAGCACTGTCTGGGAGTAAATTCGGTATCGCCCCTCTCGAAAACCCACTGCAACAAAAACGACGTGCGCCATTAACTGCCAATGCTGTACTAAGTGTTGCTGCCATATTAACTCAAGGAGCTGCATTTCCTATATAGGAACACTACTTCTATCACCCTCAAAAGCTCCAGGAAATGGAGTTATCTATAAATTGTTTGTAGTGTAGGCTACTGCAAGATTAAAATGTAGGCTAAATAACCCTGTGCCTGGCAGCTGTTAGTAGAGGTTTTGCTGTCCAATGTGTGGGTTGCTACATCTGGGCAGTAGCTTTCCTGGATGGATGGGGTTATCCTGATTTTGGATTTCCAGCAACAGCTACCTACCAATCCAATTGTCTGAGCAACATGGTCACCTCCCTCATATCCAGTGCTGTAGTCAAATGTGGCAGTGGAAGTGCATGCAGCGCTGTTGGGGGCAGACTATCAGGTGCAGATTGGCAACCACTCTGGACCCCTTGACTCTTGAAATGCTAGAGGTGTCACTCTGAAACATTTTAACTAGACCCCAGATTAAAACCACCATCATTGGCCCCTGTACTTACTTGCTGCTGTCTATCACTCTTCCAGGCACTGCAACATGAGTGAGGCCCAATTAGTCTCTCCCATAGATTTGTCTGACAACTTTCATGAGCTGGAAGTGTGGGACACCGCATGGGGATGGCCGCACCAGCAGCACCCTCCAACCCCCAAATCAGAGATCCCCCATCCTGTAGCTTGGGAGCCACATGTAGGTCACCTGCTATGTGGTTAATGGGCTGTCTGCTACATTGAAACATTATTCTTGGTTTATCACACTGCTGAGGCTTTGTCAGAGCTGTGCATGCAGTTAAAGGGATACAGAAGGCAGGTAATTGTTACACTATTGCGTTTGGCTATGTTGGTCACTGACCTAAATTGTTTCCCTTTTTAATTGAAGAAAAAATGGCAGAGAGGTTTACAGTTTCACCTTTATCATTTATCTTTTGAAATATTTGGGTGTGTGCCTTAGCTTTGTGATTTCGCATAATAATCAGGGTGGGGTCTGTAAGACAGGGATTCTCATCACTCTGGCTGTTCTTCCTCTCCCCCAGTGTCCACAGTCTGATGATGTGGAGCTTTAGACCACCAGCTTAGCCCTATTATTGGTGGTCTATGGTCTAAGGAATTTAGGGGGTGTGCCACTACTCCTTGCCTTGTTTCTGCTTTCAGTAGCAGCTGCTGCGTTCTAACATGAATGAGCGAGTGCAGCCATGACGAGGTGCCCTCCTGAATGACAGTTTATGCACTTTACCTACAGAGTCCCCTTTCATTCTCCAAATGTCAGTTGTGGTTCCAGACCACTGCTTAGTGCTGATTGAATGTAGTTCTCATGGTAAGAAATGTTGGAGATCCCTGCTTCAGATGATCACCCTCCAATGTAGCACAGGTGTGGGCTTTACATATTGTATTTGTTATTCCTTTCCAACCTGTCTGGCCTGGAATGGCTACATTAATCTGACTTTTAAATGTCATTTGCTCCAACAACTTGTCCAGGGTTCCACCATATTTCCCTAGAAACCCAAGGGTTAAGTATGTGTGGGAGTCTGTGTTTGAAAAAGTAAAGTGACTTTTCTGTTTGTAAGAAAGAGCTAGGAATGTTTGACTGCACATGTGAAAATAATTCCTCTAACAAACCCGCTGAGCAGGAGAGACACAAGGTAACATTACCCGCAGAACTCTGGCAACTGTCGCACAATAGCTAAACAGCTTAATTGGTTTTCACAGGACCAGACGGCCATGGCACTATTTTCTTTAACCTTATTAGGGGACCTGATTGGGAAGGCATTGTTCCCATGTCTTAAGCTTAAAACGCTTATTAAAGGGGCAATATATTGTGAAATGTCCTAAAGCATAATATTTGCAATGATAAAGCAGCTATCCAATAAGATAATCCAAAGACTGTACCAGAAGCCATAAAGTGTTTGACACCCCCCCCCCCCGTACTGCCAACTATAGTGCTACCTGAATGTTAGAATTTTCTATATTTATAAAAGTAGATAAAGAGAACTCCATTAAACAAATGAGTAAAAATACTCAACTTTGAGCAAAATCATTTACTGTCAAATATAGTTACTAGCAAACGTATGTAATTTAAAGGCCACCATTTGAGTCTGGTATTTTCAATAGGTGGGATGACAAACCAAGGTCTGAGATCTATCAAAGTCTGATCTTCACAACATATCTCTGGATGTCTGTCATGTGCAGAAAATGACTTGTTCATCAGGCGGGGAAATGTTACAGAACCATCTCTAAAGCGTTTGAACCCCAGTCCAATACTCCACTCACAGATATGTGGCACTGGATCATTTTCTTCAATTAGTAACCAATGCCTATCTATCTATCTATCGCCATATATTCTCGTTTTGTTTGATATTGTTCTCTTCATCCACTTATGTAAAAAAAAAAACGATAAAGGTTTCAAATGTATGCAAAAATGTTGGCCATGCCTAGTCCCGGGCAACTTGTACCCCACTCAACCGAGTGCTAAGCCTCCATAAGTGTTCTAGTCTAGAAGACGGGCATAGATTGATGCCCACAACTATATTTTAAGAATTCCTTGCTTCATATATTGCATTGTGCAGCAATGTATATGTATATAAATATTAATTTTCTATTTTGAACTGAATGTAATGTTCCCAGTAGTGTGAAGAAGTATGAAGTATCTTGGAAAATGCTCCTATGCATTCCTAATGATTTTTTATGTTAAAAATTGCTTTGTTGTTAGGCTGTAAAACCTATCCAGCAAGAATAATGAAATGTGGTGACTTCTGCAGTCACTAATAACGGACACCCCGGGGTACCTGTGTGCCTGTTTGAAAGGTTTCAGCAATGCAGGCTGTGGCTTTAAATGTTTGTGCAGCCGGAGAGGATGTATGAATGATTGTTGCTGCACGTCTGTCTCTCTCTGTAGGTTGCTGAGACCTGCACTAAGGCATCCAGTTCTGAGTCGCAGCCTGTGGTCCCCGCTTAGCTTCCGGTGGAGATCAAAGCCCAGAGGTGGGCCTAGGGTCAGCCAAGAGCAGCAGTGACGTGTGTTCTGGGGGGCCTCTGGCTGGACAGGGAGGGGTTGAAGTGCTTCTTGGGTCTTCTATGTGACCATCATTAGACTTTATTTTTTTTCTTTACACACACTGCGAGCTTCTAGCTTGAGATTGTTAACCCAGCCCACAGCTGCAGTGTTATAAAGTGGAACAGACCAATGAATGGCAAATGCTCTAGATCAGGGGTTCCCAATATTTATTTCATCATGTACCACTTTCCATTTTCTGATTAAATCAAGTACCACCTGAAGAATTGTCAGCCACCCAAAACACTACAAAACAGCCATTTAAAGTGAATAAATCCCCTAAAAAAGCATATCACACCACAAAGGGCCCACTGACACTTTATCGCCCAAGGGCCCACATAAACCTGGAGCTGGCCCAGTCTGCTGCCATCTATACTTCACTCAAGCATGACTTACACCATAAATAAAGGACTGCGCCAACTTCATACATTGTGATGAATTTTTGAATGTATGGTGAATACTGCTGGAGAATAGAATGAATGACAAAGTATAGATGGGGTGACAGACATAAAGAACAAATGAATAGAAGGAATGACCGACAAAAAAGCAAGAAAGAAACAAAGAGAAAAGGGGAATTACCAAATAAAAAGAATAGATAAGAATTAAAGGAAGGGTGAGTCAGATCTGGTGACCAGGGGGGTTTCACAGAGCGGGGGAATCCGTGATCGGGGTGCCCCCGGGGCAAGGACCACAACCCAGGATAGTCAAAATCCTGGGTATTGGTCCACTTTAAATCATTTTTTGCATACAAAATATATTGAGTTGTTTTGATGGTTTTGGTCCGCTTTAAACCGGACCTTCACCATAATTTATTGAAAAGCCCAAACCCTTAAAAAAAACTATTCCCCAGCATCTAAAATTAATATATTTTAAGTTTTTAGTCACGTATTTATTATTCTTTCCCCCACTGGGCTGCAACTCTGTTCAGGACTTTAGGATACGGGTGCCACCATCTTGACTCAGAAGCATCACACTTACTGAGGAGAGGAGAATGGGATAAAAGCCAAGGGGGCGGGTTATAGCTGTGCCTTGCCCAGACAGAGCAGAGCTGGGGTCAGGAGAAGGTCAGCAATCCCAGAATGCAGAGCAGCACAGTCAGAAGACATTTCCTGTTTGCAGGCTGCCTGTTGTTCCATGAGCCGCCATCTTGTTAAAAGGCTCATAACATGCAGTAAATGCAGGTAGGATGATTTTTAATGTGAGCAATCTGTATGTACAGGGTGTGGGAAACATATAAGATAGACTCTAATTCAGAGTGAAGGTCCGCTTTAAATAGCCACGTGACATTGATGTAAATCAGTCTTTCCATTCACTTTCCATTTTCTAAATATTTTAGGTTCAACTTGGATGGTACATATAGCTTGTGTGAAAAGATGTACAAAAAATGTATATTAATGGTCACAAAAAAATAGCCTTTTTGGAGCAGTTTTGTATTTCTATGGAGCAGATAAAGCTTGGGGGGATATAAAGATCAGGTAGGGTACAAGTCAGTCTGCAGCCTCTTTGCGTACTACCTGACAGGATCTTGTGTACCAATAGTTGCCAACCCTTGATCTAGATGATCTAGTTTTTGGACTGTTTATGCTTACAATTATTTTGTGTTCATACTGTAAGTAGAGGCATGGTCTACTGCATTCAGTCTAGCAATATTTTCAAGTTCCTACCAGTAGAATGCCGTTACTGCCAATTAATGTCCCCTCAGATTATAAAAACTTTGATGTCTATGCTTCCTTTTCTGTTGGAAGGGACCAAATCAGTCAGAAAAAGTCAGAATGCGTCTCTATAGTGTAGATCTCTCCATGCTAACTATAATGCATAAATGTAACCCACACATGCTCAACCTGTGGCCCTCCGAGCCATCTAATGTGGCCCCTGATGTGCTGTGGGGAAAGTTGAAGGGGTAAATAAATCTGAAATGTGAAGTTTAAATGGTTACAGTAAGAATGAAGGATTGTACGCAGTAGTATTGGGGGGGGGGCTATGGCAAATAGAGGTGACAGAGGTGGCTTGGAGGAACGTAGTGACATTGATAGTGCAACACCAGCCCTGGGTGACATCTTTGGCACAATAATTTGGTAAAATACATCTTTCTATAATAATTGTATGAGCATAGATGGTTGAGTATTGCGGACATGGTTAAGCTGTAGGACATTGGCGCAAAACAAACCCCCTCCCCCAAAAATTGGAAAGAAGAGATGTTAAAAACCATAGAAATTGAATCAGTGCTGGCAGAGTCGGGAGCCACCAGGTCTCTACTTTAAGAATTTGGGGAGAGGATCAAACAAAAAAGAGATGGATAGACAACTGTGAATGGACGTTTTGACAAATAAGTAAGCCAGGCAGAATAAGGGGGTACTGGTGCCTGTACACGTGTTAAACCACACGTATATCGGTTTATATACTACAAATGTTAATATACTCTACAATTATTTATTCTTACCCGTGGCAACAGGTTGGGGAGGAGGGGGGGCACATGGGGAGGTTTTTCGGGGGGGAGGGGCACTTCAGGGGAAGGAGGGGGGTGGGGACACATAGGGAATGTCAAAAGAAGGCTCCACGCTCAGTAAACTGGGTAAAACATACTCTATCGACAATTGCACATAAGCAGATCAAACCTGGCAATGATGTTAAAGTGATCTTCCCAATATAGATGATCGACTCTGAAAAAGGCTATGAAGATCTAAACTGAGCCAAAAAAAAAAAGATGTGGGACTGATGGGGGAGGACTATAAATTAGGGACCCATATATAAAGAGGGATAAGAGCCAATCAATGTGTGTATTGTTAGCTTGTGGGGATAGTTACAAATGAATGTAGGGATGTGGTGGAAGGAAATATGAGGGGAGTTTGTGAAGCCAGAGGTTGTTTTTTTTTTTTTTTTTTTTTTTTTTTTAATGTTTAATATAGTGATTGTTGTGGAAAATCTTTATTATGTTATTCAAATGAAAAAAATTCTGAACCCATTTATTGTGGGCCCGACCAGGTTCCAAATCATTTTAAATGGGCCACTCCAGCTCCTTTCTTCAAAATAAGCTCTGCCCTGACCCATCCAAAGCGATTATGCTTCGGCCCAGCAGCTGCCCATCATCTTTTTTTTTTTTTTTTTTTTTTATTAGATCAGCATAATCGAATAATCGCTGTTTGGAGGGGGCAGGGCAAGGCTTAGGTTTATTTTGTTAAAAGGGGCTGGATTGGCCCTTTAGGTGTCCCACACCAAAAGGTTGTGTACCCCTGATGTAAACTAATAAAATAGGACTGTATAGTGATTAAATAAGCTGTTGTCTCTTCAGGTAGATATGGACCGTCCCCCTATCTTTGAATGGTTGATATGCAGCTGCTCCCAGTCAGCCATTATAGCAGGGGTAATGAGGGGAATTTTTCTGTTATGAATGTGAATGTTAACCTTTCATGTCCTGCCTTTCGTGGATGTGTTGTCCTACAGTGTATAGAACCTGTGTGGGTGGCTCTGGTCTAGCTAAAAATGAAAATGTTCCTGTGTGGGACAGTGATCGGAAGAATGAAAACAACCCATTGTAATGAAAGTATGATTCACACAAGACTAAATAAACAGGGTGAGTTTGTATACTACGCTGAATAAGTACTATAAAGTCTGTTTGATTTTATCCTTATTAGATTATAAGCACTCCTCAGAGACTGAACGCAGGAGCAGATCTTCTCATAGGGAGACCGTTCTCTGCAGCTACTTCGGCCATGGTCACTCAGAGTCACATCACGGATACAGCCAGCTGGATCCCAGGGTAATTGTTAATATTCTTTTATATATATATCTAATATATGTGCATGTAAAATATGTCATGGCTTCATATGAGTTATGTTTGTACTGCTTTGTTCCACCTTGTCTGTAGTATGAATACTAATCAATTAGAAGACCACAATCATTAACATGAAAAAATTGTGTTTTTTCTCTCATATTCCACTCCAGGGCGTCAGCGAATCAGATACGAATGGGTTAACTCTTGTCTGAAGGGCGGGACTGCAAGATAAAAAGGTGTGGTTCTTCCCGGCCTATATATACTTTTGGCTGCTCTCCGCAATCCAGTTCCATTCTTGCAGTTGGACTGGACTGCAAAAGTTGTGCCTGGATTTAGTTTCCTCTAAATTCATTTATCTGTGCATATATAGGATTTTAATCAGGAAGCAGAGGATTTAACCCTGTCTGTCCTCCAGGCCCTTACGTTCCTGCTGATCCGGTGGATCCACCTATGCCTCCTGGAGTCGGTTAGTCATGGAGTCAGATCAGATTGAAAAAAGGCTAAGCTCCAAGGTCCTGTGGGCATTGTGGGGGTGTCACTTCGTTTTTGAGATGTGCCCCCCCAAGGGTTGGAGTTCCGTTCTGAAGGAGCAGGTTTTTTTTTTTTTTGTTTGAACCTGCATGGAGCATGGTAAACCTAGAAGGGAGGATTCCCGTGGGCTGGATCTCTGGCATCAGCTGTCGCCGCCGCTTTGAGTTCTTTGCTCAAGTCCGCCCCTTCTCGGATCGCTGATGGCACAAATCGAGCTTCTGCCCGTACCTCCTCTGACTACAGTTAGCTGGCCGCTCCTCGGGGGCTGCACCCCTTGCTCGCTCCTCTGCCTGGCCTGCTCTCTCCCTCCAGGACCACCTCAGGATTGTGATCGCTTGGCCCTATGCTCTCAGTTTATAAAATTCCGCATGGAAATCTACAAGTACGTCATGGCTTCTATAGATGATATTGTTAGACTAAATGCCAAGGGTTTAGCCCTCCTGGTGGCTCATAGACGTTCAATATGGCTTAATTTCTGGAAAGTTGTGTTTTTGGGGAGCGTTTGGATGATAATACGAAGAGAGTCACAAGAGGCAAGTCTACCAGACTCCCGTAAAGAAGAGGTCTCATTCTTCCTTTCTTCAAGTACTCTGCCTTTTCACGGGGATAGAGGTTCTTTCTTCTTTAGACACTGAGAGAAATTTCGGAATAAACCTAAGACCCAGAATAAGACAAGATTTTTCTGGCGACATGAGGGTAAACCCCATTCTAAGCCCTTTCAGGCATGAAGGGATGCCTTCACCCTTTCAGATGGGAGGGGGATGGGTCCTGCACTTTGCTCCCCTTCGGAGGCTCCATGAATCAGATGCTTGGATCCAGGAGATAATTTCTTCAGGTTACAAGATCTGTAAGGAAAATGCTTCTCTTGGGCTTGATGATGTCTTGCATCAAGGCGGTGCCTTTTGCAAAGTTCCAAGACCCCTGCAGAATTGCTTTCAATTTGGTCTCGAAACATGGAAACTCTGGATCACCCCTTTTGCATGACACACTCAGAGAAGCATTCTCTAGCCTGGTGGCTGAATCCTCAACCTCTTCAGATGGGCAAATCCCTTTCTTCCATTACAATAGGAGATGGTCACCACAGATGCCAGCCTAATGGGTTGGGGTGGTGGCATGGGGTCACAGACGATCAAGGGACAGTGGGGACCAGGGGAGAGCAGACTTCCCATAAGTATCCTGAGCTGAGAGCAATTCTACTGTCTCTCACACATTGGACCTCCAAGCGGAAGAGTCATCCCATCCGGGTTCAAGCAGAGAACATGATGGCATATATCAACCACCAGGGGGGGCACCTGAAGCAGGAGAGCTCTCAAGGAGGTGGGCCAGATCTTACTATGGGCAGAGAAGAATGTTCAATGCATTTTGGCGATCCACAAACCAGGAGTGGACAACGTGCAAGCCGATCATCTAAGCAGAGGCAGCCTTGGATCAGGGAGAATGGTTCCTCCATTTGGGGGATTTTTCGAGCCCTATGCATGCGCTGGGGGTTCCCAGAAGTGGATCTATTTGCACCTCACCACAATCTGAAAGTTCAGAGGTTTGTCACAGCCATCCTGGTGGAAGGCGACCACTGGTGGCTGCCAGACAATTCCGTTCTCCCCACACAGGGGCCTCTACGGCTTTGACGGCCTATCCTGGCAGAAAGAGGCTTATCTGCCAGAGTCATCCACACAATAATTGAAGCCCAAAAGCAAACTTCGTCAAAGATTTATCATAGAGTCTGGCAGGTCTTTATTGCCTGGTGCGAATCCAGGAACCTTGCTTGTAGAACTTTTTTTGTCTGCAGGATACTAGAATTTTTGCTGAAGGTTCTTGAATTGAGCACTTTAAAAGGACCGATTTCTGCATTATCCATCTTTTTTCAGAAACCCGTTGCTGAAAATAAACTTATAAGGACTTTTTTGCAAGTGGTCACCCATGTGCGTCCTCCCCAATAGCCACTTCGGCCTGTTTGGGACTTGCATTTAGTTTTCTCGGTCCTTCAGGATTCTCCCTTTTGAACCAATGGCAAAATTTTAACGATGGTTGATGATACTTAAGCTCATCTATCTAGTGGCAATTATTTCTGTACGAGAGGTTTCTGAATTAGCAGCTTTATTTGTTAAACCTCGTGACTTGGTTCTACACTAGGACAAGGCCATCCATCTGAGCAGGCTCTTTAAATCCATTTTTGAAGTCCCCATCTAGGCACGCATTAACTTTCTCCCACTTTATCCCCTGTGGGAACAGTGTAAAATAAGCCTTTTCAAAGCATCTAAAAATCTGATTATGTGTAAATACCTTATTCATTCTAAGTTAAGCTACTGGCTTTGCTTTCATTTCTAGGTGTAGAGGAGCTGGGAAAGGGCATGTGATGGCTCAGCTTTGAGTCATGTTCGCATTCTGCTGTGATCAGAGACAGCTGTGGGACAACTGTGGCTTGCTGTGTTCACTAATGCTGTGCGGGACAGAGTAGCTGTTACACAACTTCCTTGTGTGGTCCCGGAAAAATTAAATTGCAGAGATGGCAAATTTGGAGCCCTGTTAACAGCTTCTACCCAGAGCTGCAGGAAATGAGGGGGGGGGGGGGGGCAAATAGGTGAGCTGCTTGCCACCTTATTGTTGTTGCCTGGACTGTCTCTTTAAAGTGGACCAACACCCAGGATTTTCACTATCCTGGGTTTTGGTCCACTTCCGCGGGGCACCCCGATCGCGGGTGTCTCGCCGGTGGAGAGGAACACAACAAAATGGCATTTGAAAACCAAAGCTGATCCCTGTCCATTTAAAAGTCGGTGCAGCACATATCACAGGAAAGAGGACAACAAAATGGCATGCCAGGAGGTTTTAACCTGTGGGAAAGACACTAGGATTTTCTTCTTCTTTCCATGAAAGCCACAAACGGCACTGAGAGATGGTCAGGAGCTACATTGAGCCTGACATCAGTCAGGAAAGCTGCATTGGGCCTGAGAGCCGGTCAGGAAAGCTGCATTGGGCCTGAGAGCCGGTCAGGAAAGCTGCATTGGACCTGAGAGATGGTCAGTAAAGCTGCATTGGGCCTGACAGCTGGTCGGGAAAGCTGCATTGGGCCTGACAGCCGGTCTGGAAAGCTGCATTGGGCCTGAGAGCCGGTCAGGAAAGCTGCATTGGGCCTGAGAGCCGGTCAGGAAAGCTGCATTGGGCCTGAGAGCCGGTCAGGAAAGCTGCATTGGGCCTGAGAGCCGGTCTGGAAAGCTGCATTGGGCCTGAGAGCCGGTCTGGAAAGCTGCATTGGGCCTGAGAGCCGGTCAGGAAAGCTGCATTGGGTCTGAGAGCCGGTCTGGAAAGCTGCATTGGGTCTGAGAGCCGGTCTGGAAAGCTGCATTGGGCCTGAGAGCCGGTCTGGAAAGCTGCATTGGGCCTGAGAGCCGGTCTGGAAAGCTGCATTGGGCCTGAGAGCCGGTCTGGAAAGCTGCATTGGGCCTGAGAGATGGTCAGGAAAGCTGCATTGGGTCTGAGAGCCGGTCAGGAAAGCTGCATTGGGCCTGAGAGCCGGTCAGGAAAGCTGCATTGGGCCTGAGAGCCGGTCAGGAAAGCTGCATTGGGCCTGAGAGCCGGTCAGGAAAGCTGCATTGCACCTGAGAGATGGTCAGGAAAGCTGCATTGGGCCTGAGAGATGGTCAGGAGAGCTGCATTGGGCCTGAAGAGATGGTCAGGAGAGCTGCATTGGGCCTGAAGAGATGGTCAGGAAAGCTGCATTGGGCCTGAAGAGATGGTCAGGAGAGCTGCATTGCCCCTGAAGAGATGGTCAGGAGAGCTGCATTGCGCCTGAAGAGATGGTCAGGAGAGCTGCATTGCCCCTGAGAGATGGTCAGGAGAGCTGCATTGCCCCTGAAGAGATGGTCAGGAGAGCTGCATTGCGCCTGAAGAGATGGTCAGGAGAGCTGCATTGCGCCTGAAGAGATGGTCAGGAGAGCTGTATTGCGCCTGAAGAGATGGTCAGGAGAGCTGCATTGCACCTGAAGAGATGGGCAGGAGAGCTGCATTGCCCCTGAAGAGATGGTCAGGAGAGCTGCATTGCGCCTGAAGAGATGGTCAGGAGAGCTGTATTGCGCCTGAAGAGATGGTCAGGAGAGCTGCATTGCACCTGAAGAGATGGTCAGGAGAGCTGCATTGCACCTGAAGAGATGGGCAGGAGAGCTGCATTGCCCCTGAAGAGATGGTCAGGAGAGCTGCATTGCGCCTGAAGAGATGGTCAGGAGAGCTGTATTGCGCCTGAAGAGATGGTCAGGAGAGCTGCATTGCCCCTGAAGAGACGGTCAGGAGAGCTGCATTGCGCCTGAAGAGATGGTCAGGAGAGCTGTATTGCGCCTGAAGAGATGGTCAGGAGAGCTGTATTGCGCCTGAAGAGATGGTCAGGAGAGCTGCATTGCACCTGAAGAGATGGTCAGGAGAGCTGCATTGCACCTGAAGAGATGGTCAGGAGAGCTGCATTGCACCTGAAGAGATGGTCAGGAGAGCTGCATTGCACCTGAAGAGATGGTCAGGAGAGCTGCATTGCGCCTGAAGAGATGGTCAGGAGAGCTGTATTGCGCCTGAAGAGATGGTCAGGAGAGCTGCATTGCCCCTGAAGAGATGGGCAGGAGAGCTGCATTGCCCCTGAAGAGATGGTCAGGAGAGCTGCATTGCACCTGAAGAGATGGGCAGGAGAGCTGCATTGCCCCTGAAGAGATGGGCAGGAGAGCTGCATTGCACCTGAAGAGATGGTCAGGAGAGCTGCATTGCACCTGAAGAGATGGGCAGGAGAGCTGCATTGCACCTGAAGAGATGGGCAGGAGAGCTGCATTGGACCTGAGAGATGGTCAGGAGAGCTGCATTGCCCCTGAAGAGATGGGCAGGAGAGCTGCATTGCCCCTGAAGAGATGGGCAGGAGAGCTGCATTGCCCCTGAAGAGATGGGCAGGAGAGCTGCATTGCCCCTGAAGAGATGGGCAGGAGAGCTGCATTGCCCCTGAAGAGATGGGCAGGAGAGCTGCATTGCCCCTGAAGAGATGGGCAGGAGAGCTGCATTGCCCCTGAAGAGATGGGCAGGAGAGCTGCATTGCCCCTGAAGAGATGGGCAGGAGAGCTGCATTGCACCTGAAGAGATGGTCAGGAGAGCTGCATTGGACCTGAGAGATGGTCAGGAGAGCTGCATTGCACCTGAGAGATGGTCAGGAGAGCTGCATTGCACCTGAGAGATGGTCAGGAGAGCTGCATTGCACCTGAGAGATGGTCAGGAGAGCTGCATTGCACCTGAAGAGATAGTAGAAGTCATATAACCCTTATAGAATAGGAAACAAGTTGGAATGATTCAGAAAAAAAAAACAATGCAGTAAAGTCTCGAAAGCATCACAGTGAATATACAAAGTGCACAGGGCCCCCCATCCCAATCACAAAAATTTTTTACCCACTTAAGTGAAGCGATCGGCAACAAAGAGGTTAAATGTTAAGTCTGGGCAAGAAAACGCACGTGCACCTTACACCGGTTGCAAAAACCCAAGCAGTCAACCACGGATCGGGGAGCTGGGCAAGCCCACATGAAAACCATAAACTGGAAGAGCGGTATGTACCATCCGAAGACCAAGATTCTCTTCCATGTTGGACAAACAGTTATTCTATTAAAAATGACTATTTGTCCGCTTCAGCCCAATGGATGAAGGTGACGGCAGGCATCTTGTATCCATCAGTAAGTGTGTGCCATGTATTCTAGTCTAGAAGATATGCCACATATTAGGGGTACAAAAGCCACAGCCCCCTTGTCCTAAGAGGAATGGAACATTTTTTTTTTTTTTTTCTTTTTATAGAATGATGATTTATTTGTAAGACCGTACATGCAATGGGTTGTATATTTTAGCCTTAGACAATGGTAGAAATGTGAAGTAAAAAGTTGGTTAACTCCACTAGCCTACAAAAGGTATTACCTTATTTCTTAGACGGTTATATGCAACTGGTAGATTTTGTTGTTGTCATTTTATATCCATTTCATTAAACATGACTTTCTTTCTTAGGGACCGGAAACGTTCCCGAGAGTTTATAGAGTCAGACTTCTCAGAGAGGTGAGGTTTAAACTTGTAATTAAGGGAAACAAGCTTTGTGAGCAGATAGATAAAGGCAAGCCCGCCTAAAATCATATACATGCTGACCTTGTTCTTGAACATTTTATCTAATGTTTAGAGCAATCTTGGAATATATCCTTTAAAATGAACCTGCCAAAAATGAAATGCTTCATGGTGAACAGTTATATGTGATCACTTTGTCCACCTAGAGGATTATTATAGTAAAAGTGTTTCTAGACAATGCAAAAGAAAAGTGCAGACCTTGAAGAATTTCAATTACAAATGTTATTTATGTATGTAAACATCTGGCAACCACATCCCCAGGCTGTGAGCACGCTCCTTCTCTGAGCCATTTAGATAGGCTGGAGGTGGGAGCATGCACGCTATTGCGGATGCGCCCACTGCACCCCCAATTGCTGAAGCCCTGCATGTACGCCTTACATATGCACAGCAAACTGCTCTGATTGGATGAGAGCCCACTTATGCACCATAGGACCAGGGAAAGGTTAGTTTGTATGGGCGTTCTTCAGGATGCCCGCAGTGTATGGAACAAAACTGTGAGGTCAAAATCCAAGGCTTTGTTCCGCTTTAATTAAATTGTTAACTGAAGTGGGGAGGACCAAATGCCAGGAAACATAAAAAAAATTTTGACTAAAGGGGTCAAAGCCTTGAACCTTTTAAACTTGGGTACAATAAATCCTTGAAGCCAAATTTTCTGTTTCTGTCTTCAGCATTACCGGCTGTTTCCTGCCTCAGGATCATTGGAGCACAGCACAGTTTCTAGGCAAAATAGCGTTTGGTGCGGTACAGAAGAAATTCTTCGAGGGGTTGGTTCCAAGGTGGGGGTCAGTTGGGCACCTCCTCCGTTACAATGAATAGAGTGGGCATGCTGTGGGTTGTAAACCAGACACATCCACAGCTGCCATCATGGGCTAGAGATGACAGATGGGGCGCTTCTTCTCCGCTCTTTCTAAGTTTTATGCCAGTGGGTCTGGGTGGTGGAGCTGTGTTGGACAAAAGGGGACTATAGCCATTTTTTTTTATTTATGGCCGGACAATCCTAACCATCTATGACCATCATTTGACCAAAAGGGGATAAGTATCACCCACCACCCTCCATTTTTTTTGTTAGATATTTGTTACATTTTTTTAGGGTTCTGGGGAGTTAAATGGGACACAAATTTAGGAAGGGGTGGAAAGTAGGTGTGATTAGGGAGAAGAACGTAGGTGTGGGTTCTTCAGAGGTGGAAAGTAGGTGTGCATTCTTTACAGAATCGAACACCCCAAAAGCCTATGAGTTATAGATTTTTAGATTCTGTTAAGATGGTTGACAGAATATCTAGAAAAGCCCATACAAACCGGAGTACAATGTTCCATTCTTATGATGCGTGAAAGGAGTGAGCAGATGCTATTAAGCATCCGAGCTGTAAGCTGTAAATGTCGAGCCATTTTGACCAGTTTTCCCTGGCAGAGTCGCGACTTTCACTTCTGTTCACTTCCTGCTGCTGTTCCTAACAAGGAATCTGGAACTAATTCCTCAGGATGCTTTCTCGCAGTGGCCGGCCACTGTGGCAACCACTCGTCTGAATGTGCTTGCCATCTGTAGTGCCTTATTCCAGACTCTTCAGTTAATAGTGGCGTGAGTTTTTGTGTACCCAGGTTTCTGCTGAGGCTGTTGTTCTGTACTAAGAAACAGGCCTAATTCTTACATTTAGGTGAATTTTGAATTGCTGGCCATTGAAACCCGAGATATTGTCCGGTCCAGGGTTTTGAGATTACTTTTCCTTTGGTAATTACTGTATTTTTTAAAAGGGACTGGCTGGGCATAAATAAAGAGATATGTAGATTCAAGTAGTCCAGCTAAGATGATTTGCCCCATAATGGGCATTCAAGCACACCTGCACTGGATATCCAGAATGCACCGTCCTTTCCCATGACCACGCCTTATAGGCGTCTGACTCCTTCCTTGCATTACTTATGGGGCCATGGGGTGTACCAAGATTTAGCATGACCCATTCATTGTTGTGAATGGAGTGGTTGCGACAGTCACTCTGACCGGCACGAGGGAACAGCCACTTGGTGCTGTGCCGCTGGGATGATTGGTGGATATCTGTTGCATTTTATTTTCTTGGAAAAAGGACTTGCATAACATTTTATCAATTATTATAACTTGTTTGGGGAGGGATAACCCACCAATCCCTCACTTTTTGTTGGTACAACCACCTACTACCGCAAAAAAAAAATATGGTACCCTTTAAATTTTTAAACTCTTCTTTGATGTTTACTGAAACATTCTTGTACATACAAAGTTCATATAATGAATGATTAAACATAGCTGGTTTCTTGCTTAGCGGATGTTGATAAATCGTGTAAGAATCCTTGTTTCGCTCGGATAAGCTTCCTTAGGGAGGAATGAATCCAGCTAGGTCTTCCAAAATACTTTCGTATACTTTCAGAAGTCTGCTGTAATTTTCGATATATTTTCTTTATGTTGTCATTGTAATCATTTATCTGTGATAATTTAGCTTGGTGAATGGGGAGGACGGCCCTGACCAGGCAAAATAGGAGAAAGCTGAGTGGGCAACTGGCATAGAAAATATCAGAGGATGGGACTATGGACGATCTGATACTTTGTGCAAATTAACAACAAAATTCAAACTACAGATACAGGATCATCTTCCCAATTAGTTGGCAAGCTAAAGTCTTGCATATCATGTTTGGTAGTAGGTGGTTGTAGCAAAAAAGTGAAGGTTTTTTGGGTTATCACACAATTATTGACCTTTATGTACCCATACAGCCAGTCCAAACCCCTCCCACATATTTTTAGAAGTGAAAGAAACAGTGTTTAAGAGAAAAATCTTTAGGGTGAGTACCAGTAATATGAGGAAAGTAGTTTTCCTTTTAATTATTATAAGGTGAAACCCAGACCATGTAAGTTAATAACAGATTTCTGGTGCCCTTCGATGTCCTTCAGCATTCTATCGTGTGTTTCTGGCCAGGCCACTAGGCTGCTGGCATTTTTAGGTTTTGAGCTGCCTGCTTGTTATAGAGGAGACCTAGCCTACATGCCACACCTAGTCTACTAGTAATGTGTCCGATTGTACAAAAAAATCTTTGCCTGTGTCTTCAGATTAAATTTTGTGTTAACAATAGTGCTCCATGAAATCTAGGATTAGGCTGTAATCTATCTCGGACATATTTTTCTATTTACAGCAAAAGAAGCAAAAGAGGGGAGAAGAGCGGGAAAGGTCTTCGGCATTTCTCTATGAAAGTTTGTGAGAAAGTTCAAACCAAAGGAATCACATCGTACAATGAAGTGGCTGATGAGCTAGTGGCTGAGTTTACCAACTCTGCCGGTCACCTGACCACCGATGTTGTGAGTACAGTTTTTAATTGTTGTCATTTATTTTGTTTCTCATATTTTCTGCCCTGCTTACACTACTCACCAGAAGTGTTCCCTTTAAGGTGAGCAGCTGTGTTCCTCATCCCATTCCATGCTAAGGCTTAGAGGGAACATTGCTCACCAGTGCTCTACTTGTTATACTAGGGGTACATAGTACATATGTTTTTACTAATCTTACTACAGTTAAGTCTATTTTCTTGGGAATTAAACAAGTCCTAAACTCTACTCCATTGACATCCTCTTTTACTAGATATGATCTAGTCACATGCTCCCCCCTGACTCTTGATTTTGGAGAGAGGCTGAATGTTTTAGTTAAACAGAGGCAGGACTGGACTGGCCATATGGAGCACAGGGATAATTTCTGGGAGAGGTGCAATGCTTTAGGGCCATTTGGTTGTCACTTCATCCAGACCCTGTGTCAAAATTAACCCATTGCTTAACACCCCACTCGGGTCACTGCCTCTCAAGTCTTCCCCCATACCTGGCCCCATTGTACCCCCCTAGCCCATGTTTTGCCTTCAGATTGCTTATAGCCACATCATCATGGCTTTGGGTGGCCATACCCACTCCTAAAATACTAATAGTTAAACTGAACCAACAGCCTGACACAGTTGGAAAAGAAAGGTAGCGGCCATTTGGGAGAGGAAAATCCAAAATGGCCGCTACCTTTCTGCAAACAGCACTTCCTGTTTGCAGGTGGCCTGCAAATGCTGCTACAGCAGGAGTTAGAATAAGGTAAATAATTTTGAAATGCATTTGAGCACGGTTTGTTGTTTTGGTCTAATTTTAAGTAATTTTATACTGTTGGTCCGATTTAGTTACCATTTCTTTTAGTATGGCCAGCCTAAAGTTGGCCCATGATCTGTCCCTGCAGTGCTATAACCTCAGCTGATGAACATATACCATTGACTGGCTCAGAAGTACCTTGGGGGTGGGGCTAAGCAGCTCATGGGCTGGCTACAAGTTACCTAAAATTACCCCTTAAACAGGGGTGTGCACACTTCAGGAAATGACATAACAGAAGGAGATCATATTTATCATGGTTGGCTGTGCTAGATCAGATTTGGGGGGGAGGGGGTATAGGAAGATAGGATTTTCTTTGCTCAGGGGATTTAAAGCAATCATGTCCATCTAATGTGCTGGAGTAATAGAGAGTGAAAACGCATGTGGGGGGGGCATTAGTTTTCTTTTAACAGCCGGTTAACCAAAACCCTTGGACAGATGATATGGCTACATGGTGGGTCTCTATGTCCCTTGATGTGGGCCCCCTGTTATCCTAAAGTAGTTGTAGGGTCCACTCCCTTTGGTTGTGCAAGTTCTCACTTCCGTACTCAAATGTTACATACATTTGTTTCTTTTCCTAGGGTTATGATCAAAAGAACATCCGAAGGAGGGTTTATGATGCTCTTAATGTGCTGATGGCCATGAATATTATCTCTAAGGAAAAGAAGGAAATCAAGTGGATTGGTCTGCCTTCAAATTCTGTTCAGGAGTGTGAAAATCTAGAGGTATGTTTTACTATTTGGTCAGTATGACCAACGATCTCTCAGGGTATTAAAAAGTCATGCAAGCTTGCATGTAAGTGGCTATAATTCTTAGCTTGGTTTACAGAGGATGTTGTATCCAAAATTTTGCAATCTAGATGGTCACACCCCCTCCATTAATGTAGAAACTTAGTAGTAGTAACCTTGCTGAGACTGCAGTCTTTTACCTGCTTCATGAAAGACGGCAGTTCACACCCGCAATGACTGGGATGCCCCACAGTGTGAAGCCCCCAGATGCTCAGATCCACTTACTTTCTCCCGAGCCCCACTGCGTCTCTGCGCTGTGGTTGCATCCCCGCTCACCTCTAGCGGTGTGTGCGCCCGACCTTTTTGAATGGCCAGCAGGGGCACACCACGGCTGCAAGATGAGCTGGGGATGCGACTGGCGCTGATGGGATCTCAATGACGGCGAGCGCGCTGATTGGCGCTTGCAGCCTTCCCTGCAATGCAGCCAGCTAGAGAAGTGGAAACGGATAAAATCTCGCTTACTGGTTAGGCCTATCCTAAGGAAGCTCCCAGCTAATCTGCAGTGTGTCTGTGGGCTAGTAAAGGCTCTTCCCAACCCCACCGATTCATAACTTATGTGTAAGAAGGGTTCTCAGGTGTGATCCAAGATGGCCGCTCCCATCTGCGTGGGTTTAAGCTCTCTGAAACGGCACACGCAACTTATCAAAGGAGGGCTTTAAAGTGGACCAACACCCAGGATTTTCACTATCCTGGGTGTTGGTCCACTTCCGTGAGGCACCCCGATCAAGCCCCCCAGAAAGCTCCAAAAACTCACCTGACCCGGCTCCCACGTGACTCGCTCCACCAATCACCGCCGACGGACAAGGTGAGAGCGGCCGCCTCTCGCGCGTCCCTCTTACAGGGAGCTCACCCTGCTAGAGGGATGCGCGAGACGCGGTGGCGGCCCGCACATGCGCCGCTGGAACGAGGAACAGGTAGGATTTGCGGGCGTCCTGGGGGGTTTCACACCGATCGGGGTGCCCCGCAGGCAGGGAGCTGATCTATAAGATTCTCGGGCCGATCAGCGGTGGGTGTTGGTCTACTTTAAAGGAGAAAATGACTAAACTGTATTTTCTTTACTGGAGGTTTGCTTTGAATTACAGGTAGAGATAATGTTTTCAGGAAGGGACCAGGTCCTCTGGAATACAGAAGAACATTGCTCACTTAAGGGTGATTAACCAGCCTACATAAATGTTGGCTAACACACCCCTCTGAGTTTAGCACCAATATTCTATAGTTGAAATGCCTGTGACCTCTTCCTGTTCATCAGACCAAGGCTGCAACGAGATGTAAATAAACCTCCCTACACATATTCAAGATTTTTAGGAAGATGCTGGAATGCATTAATATGCAAACTAGCCTATTGTTGTCAGTCCGGCTCCCACACCTACAGGGATGCAGGGGGTGCAACCGCACTAGGGCCCAGGAGGCCAGGGGGGCCCCAACATTGTTGCTCCTCCACCTTTTTTAATCATTTTTATGTTCACTTGGCATCGTTTAGAAAAAGGAAGCAGCATTGGTCTCTCCTTGTGTGTCTAGCTGCATCCAATTGACTTAACAGACAGAAAAAGGTTTACCGAATGAGCTGTGAAAGGGTCCCACTTAAAGTTTGCACCAGGGCACTTTTAGCTACGCAACTGCACACCTATTTTTAGGTAATTAAGATTTCAGCTTTGGTAGATGTATATCTGTTAACTTATGTGCAATAACACACAGCTATACTTTTCTTTTTTTTACCATTTAGAAGTCTAACCTGGGCTAGATGCTTTTTTTTTTTTTAATTGTACTTTTTTGTCTTGAATATGTGTGTGTATGTTTGAAGCCAAGCTAGATGCTGTAGAATGTAGGCAGAAGATGTAGTGAGCCATGTTGGTTGTGGTACCCAGCTGTGGGCAGCAGCTGATTCAGCAGCTCATTAGTAGCGTGTTCCAGCAGACCATGTCTCAGTGTAGGAGTGGGGGGTGTTAATAAGCGCACTCTACATTCTCCTGTTATTTCTACACTCTTCCCTTCTTACGGTTTTCCTTCAGTTTTTGTCTGAAATAGCAAACAGCAGGTTATCCTTGACAGTCATTTAATGAATGCTCTTTAGCATTTTTATGAATAGATCAAGATAACTAGTACAGCTTACATTTTTGACTTTTAAATGACCTTGTTTTGTACAGAGCAAGTGGTAAATGAATTGTATGTATTCATGCAGTGTTTTCTGGGGGGCCATTCTGATGGCTGGCTGCAGCCTTCCTCTAAGCTAGCGGTTCTCAACCTGTGGGTCGGGACCCCAGCAGGGGTCGAACGACCAAAACACAGGGGTCGCCTAAAGCCATCGGAAAATACATATTACAGATGGCTTTAGCCGCTGAGAAGTCGCGCTACCGTCTGCAGCAGCACTATTCATGCGCAGACGTGGTTGCATCATCCGCCCGGGTCCTAAGGGGCGTGGGAAGCGGGGGGGAACGCTCCACAGTCTATAGCAGTGCATTACGTGTGTCCGGCGCTTGCCGACGTCATCAGTGTGCAGACGCAGCAAGCGCCGGAGGACAGACGCCTAGAAGGCGGAGAGGCCTGTAAAAACAGTACACACACCATACACACAATACTGTGTAAGTGTAAGGTGCTTTGTGTGTAATCATTACACACTACACAAAGCAGCTCACACTTACACAAAGCACCATACATTTACACAGTGTGAACTACATCGGTGTTATACTATAAGAGACCACTATAAGATGTAGTTCACACTGTTCCCCAATATATAATTATCTCCCACTATTTTCCCATATTCTGAATGAGGAAACTGCTGAAATCAGCATTTAATCTGCCTCCTATTGATTTCATTGTGAGTGTGGCGGATTTTGTGGAAGAGAGCTCCCAAGAATCTCGAGTTACCACACAATCTGCCGCAGCCTCCTATTAATTTCAATAAGAGGCGGAGAAATGACAGTTTCCGACACATGCTATGCCATGGTGAAATGTTATTTATTGGAATTAGTAATAAATATTTCTCAACATATAATTTTTTTGTTTAAATTGTGTTTGATTTGTAGCAATGAGAATACATAATGCATATCAGGTATTTACATTCCGAATCATAACTGTAGCAAAATTACAGTTTTGAAGTAGCCACCAAAATTATTTTTTGGTTTGGGGTAACCGCAACATGAGGAACTGTATTGCGGGGTCACAGCATTAGAAAGGTTGAGAACCACTGCTCTAAGGTATTGTAAATGACAATTCATTACAATATCTCGCATTTCACTTCCAGCAAGAAAAACAGAAGAGGATAGAACGCATTAAACAGAAGAGTGCTCAGCTCCAAGAGCTGCTGCTGCAGGTATGTGAAAGAAAGTCTTACATGAAACCTGAATTTTTGTATCTGCAAAGCAGCCATAATCCACAGTTCAGCCTGCATAGAAAATAAGCTTTCATTCCAGTGGTCTAGTAGCCATAGCTGCTAATATTACATGTAAGGTATACATCTAGGCCAGGCTTCTAGTGTATTCTTCATGACTACCTCTTCTGACATAGAGTCTCATAGTCTCACTACTCTTACAGAGAAGAATCCCCTCCTTTGTCTGTGTAGGAAGCGCCTTTCCTCAAACCTTAGTGGATTCCCTCAGGTGTACCATATTGTGACCCAGGCTAACCTTTTAATTGGCCTATGGTAATTCAACTGCAACTGTGAATTATTCCACAATGGAAGAAATCTGCAATCTCGGCTGCCTTTGCCACAGAAATAAGCCCAGCCTCTAGCGGGGAGCGTGCCTGCGCCGTCCGTTCACCAGTGTCTGACGTGGGCATGTGCCCTGCTAAAGTGATAGCGGGGGATGCAGCACCGTTGGACCGGGGGAGAAGGTGAGTATACCAGCCGACCTGGGGGGTTTCACACAGCGGAGCATCTCGATGCGTCCCTCGGCGGGAGGAAATGAAAGTGGACCAAAACCCAGGATTCCAGCTATCCGATCGGGGGTGCCCCATTGTGTGAAACCCCCCCTGATCGCTGCAGCCAACTCACCTCACCACGGTCCTACGGCGCATGCGCGGCTACTCCTCCGATTAGCACGCGTTTGGAGACGATGAGCTATGGGCATCTAAGCGACGTCTAAGCTCAGCGGCTCTAAACGCACTGGCGGCCGCATCTCGTGCTTCCCTCTAACGGAGCATGCCCGCCATTCACAAATGGCAGGCCTGGGCACGCGCCCTGCAAGAGGGATAACGGTGATGCGCCTGCGGCCCACGCATGCACCGTTGGCCCGGGAAAGATGGTGATTTTTTGGGGCAACCTGGGGGGTTTCACACAGCGGGGCATCACGATTTTGGATGCCCCGCGGGGAGGGAATGCTGGGTTTTGGTCCACTTCATATAGAATCCAGTGCCAATGGCAGTGGGTTTTGTTCAACTTTAAGCAATGTCACTGTTGGACATTGGAAATTGGGCAGGGCAGGAGATCAGACCGAGTTTTGGTTCTCTTTATATGTGGACATTTAAAAGCAGCAACACTGCACGTTTCTATTCCTGGTGGTCCCCTAACCTCCTTCCTCTGATCCTCCCTGAACCATGGAGGGTTTCCAGGGAATGTGCACTTTTTTTCTTCTGCCTTTCTGAGGCGGAACTGAAGAGTAATGTGCTCTCTGTAGTTGATTGCCTTGTTTCAATAAGAGTAAAAAAAATTCTCATGGTAGTAAAAATTGGCACTTTTAGTATAATCAACTTTTATTGGTTTTCAAAAGAGTAACGTGAGGGTACAGAAGGGGAAAAAGGAGGAAGGGGGGTACAGCACATAGGAATTCCTGTTACAATTACAAATACTACATCAAATCCAGCTCGATGTTGGCATCCAGTAAGCGCTTAAAGCGGACCTTCACTCTGAATAAGAGTCTATCTTATATGTTTCCCACACCCTGTACATACAGATTGTCCACATTAAAAATCATCCTACCTGCATCTACTGCATGTTATGAGCCTTTAAACATCCAAGATGGCGGCTTATGGAAGCCGCCATCTTATCAGGCAGCCTGCAAACAGGAAGTGCCTCCTGACTGTGCTGCTCTGCATTCTGGGACTGCTGGCCGTTACCTGACCCCAGTTCTGCTCTGTCTGAGCAAAGCACAGCTATAACCCGCCCCCCTTTACCTTATACCACTCTCCTCTCCTCAGTAAGTGTGATGCTTCTGAGTCAAGATGGCGGCGCCCGTATCCTAAATTCCTGAACAGAGTTGCAGCCCAGTGGGGGATAAGTTGGTGACTAAAAACGTAAAATATATTAATTTTAGATGCTGGGGAATCGTTTTTTAAGAGTTTGGGCTTTTCATTAAATCACGCTGAAGGTCCGGTTTAAGTAGATAACTGCTCATGGCGATAAGGGTATTTGCACTTGCTTGGGAAGAGGGGAAACCACGGGAAGCTAAGCAGCCTTTTCTGAGGGCCACAATAGGGTCACCGTGGCCCCCGTGGAGGCCCCATCGTAAAATTGGCACTTTTTACTACAGAGTAAAAGGTTGACTACTTTTCTTAGGAGTAAAAAAGTACTATTGACTTTCATGGTCTTCCAAACTGGTGATTTGACATTTCTCATGCTTTTTTCTCCCAAAGTGATTTTATTACTACCATGAGAATTCTTTTCTACCCTTTTCGAATCGAGGCCTATATATTTACCTGAAGCTCTAAGATTAGTTGCTTGTATACCCTCGGAATGTAAAGGGCTGCAGAATATATTGTTGTATAATAACATTTTTATATAGTACACTACTAGTTTTCTGGACTTGTCATGCTTTGTGGAGGGACCTTATTACTTTAGCATTTCGCTCAGTAAAATATGCTTCTGTCCAGTGCATGTCATTGTGTTCTGTTCCTTTTGTATCAAATACTTCCTTCTGTAGCTTTGTACTAAAACAGAGGCGTTCAGTCTGTGATTGTTAATGTAAGCGTAAATCATGTGAGGCAGCGCTCACAGAGCCACCCATTCAGTTTTGGCAGGGTGGTAAGAATGAACAGTATGACAATTGAAGTGCTTGTTGAGAACCATCTGATACAGGCGCCCTTCTCAAGTGCCCTGTTCTCACCTCCTTTCCCAGTCAAACTGAAGCTTGTCATGACTGCAGCATGTTTCCAAGCAAGTCCAGCTCTTACTGGATACAGGGGCTCTTGTTCTACACGTGTTTTAATGACACATTCGTGTTTAAATTACACAGCCCTACTTAAAATAGCGCACTCCTCCAGGAGAGGAGCCTTTTTACTCCTGTCTTTAGCTCATTCAGGGAAGTACTCAAGGTATCTATTGTATGGCAGGCAGCAATCACAACTGGGGATATAAGTAAAGCCACTCTTGTTGCTGGTGGAACAAGATACATGACATTAGACTTGGTTAGGTAGAACCACACAACATTAGTTGTTAATGGAGAACCCGAAGTGTGTTAAATCTTAAATATTGAATATTGTGAAATCTGTTCCGTGACCTGGCAACACGTGTTACGTTACAATCAAATTTTATTTAAAATATGCCTTTTAAATTGCTGCTTTTCTGTAAGGCAATCTGAAATGGAATCGCCTTATTTATTGGCACATATAAATATTGGGGATTATGCCATGGCATGGCTACTGTGACTGTTCTTGGTAGATCTACACAAATGTTTGCTTAGTTACGCAACTATTAATATGGCCATCAAAGGATCTTTTGTATAGGCTATATGCATAACGAATCCCCTTTCAAGATCAGAGACGCATGTGATGACAATGAGGAGCTGTTTAGTATTCATAGACACTGTAATATCAAAGCCCAGCCTTTCACATCCTGTATACTCCACATGTGTTTGTGGATTGTCACTGCTTTCAATGGATGCTGTGATTTTTATAGACGCCCTTTATAAATGACTGCTTTATTTAGCAGTTGGAAAATCTTGTAATATTGTTAGGGTGTAGCACCTGTAGCCTTTCTAACTATCCGCAAGTGGACTACAGTAGCCGGCACAGCTGCCCCTTATCTTCCCCCGGAGGAGTTGTCACTGGTCCTTGTCACATTCTTAAGAACAGGCTTCCTTTAAAGCTGATACTCCAGCCCACTACTGTCTACTCTCTTGCCTTTTTAAAATTACTTATAATAAATGCTGAATGTTAAAGTGGACCAAAACCCACCATGGAGTCTGAGACTCCAGGGCAGGCATGCTCCCCCCCCCCGGGGGTTCCAGATTCGGGATGCCCTGCTGTGTAAACCCCCAGAGGTCTCCCCGAAAATCATCCAGTCCAACGGTGCATGCGTGAACAGTGGCTGCATCCCTGTTATCCCTTGAGTAGGGCACGTCCCTGTGCCAGGCATTTGTGAATGGCCAGCGCGGGCATGCTCCCCGAATCGAGCGCCCTGACTGGATGAGAAACTGCGCATGTGCTGTAGGACCAGGGAAGGGTGAGTGAGATCTGGTGGGTTTCACACGGCCGATCGAGGATGTCCCGGGGGCAAGGATCAAAACCCAGGATAGTCAAAATCCTGGGTTTTGGTCCACTTTGAATAAAGCATAAACTGGCTTAAGCTGTTTTAGAGGACTGCTTGCCTCCCACGGTACAGTAAAGGTTACATTTTATTATTTGTTTTGTGACTACTAGTGGGTGGTGTTATCAACACAAAAACTCTGTACCACAGCGTAATCAGAAATCGGGTGCAGGCGAAGTGCAGGATTACCCCACAATACTAGTAAGGGTTACCAAATCTCACAATATATGGTGCCGTCCAGACCAGCCCCAACCAAATCCCGCAACAACATATAGCCGCACTACCTGAATAAAATCAATGTCTCTTTATATCATAATATGGGTATAACCCTATTTGGTAACCCTTACTAGTGGGTGGTGGGCAGAGCTACATGCAGTTTTATTTAAATAAACAGGGGGTCTTTCTCAGGGAAAATGTTGGAAAAAATGTTTTGACTGGCGTCAAAAGTAGCGAGTTAAGAATATTATTATATGGTAAGCATATTATTTTCCTTGCCATAAGATCCGAGGCCGGGTAAATCTATACTGGGGCGAAAAGTCCATTAACACACTCTGCGTGCCAGTAAACTGCAGTGTATATGGAGTGTGAACATGTTTTTTCTTTAAATACCACTTTCAATTGTCCAGTACTCCGTGCCGCCCAATAGAGACTTTGGGGTCGATTCTGGGCCTGGTGAGTAAGCTCACTCCTTTTTTTTTTTTTTTTTTTTAGGAGAGAAAACCACCATTCACTTTCATTGTCCACCTTGGGGCTGCTTCAGGTTTAAATTTACACCCGGTTGTTGAATCGGCCTCAAGGTAGACAATGATTTTGCTCACCTGGCTCTGAATTGAACCCTTCGGAAGGATGGATGTCTACTTTAAAGCGGACCAAAATATGGCACTGGAGTCTGAGACTCCAGGGCCGGCTGATTTCCTCTCCCTGGGGAATCCCGAACAGGGATGGCCCTGCTCTATGAAACCCACCCAGTCGCCTGATATGCTTACCTGTCAAACAAGCTGATGGTGCATGTGCGGCTGGCGGCGGCATCACTTGCATCCTTTTCTGGCTGTATGTGGCCAAGTGATGCCATGCGCAGCTAGGATTTCATTCAGCTTCTCCAGCTGCACATTCATATGTACAGCTAGAGAAGCTAAATTGAGGAGAGCTGCACCTGCGCCATGGGCACTTTGGACTGGTAAAAAAAAACGGACAGGGCATCCCTAACTGAGGGGAAGACCAAAATCCAGCATAGTGAAAATCCTAGGTTTTGGTCCACTTTAAAACAACCAATTATGTATGTAGTCCACCTGCCCAGTGATACAGGTTCTTCTGCAAGCAGTGTCGTCAACCTAAGATACAGCTCGATAGCTTAGCTCATCCTTACAGGACCAGGCTTTTCATACTGTTTGGATCCTCTTCAAGACAGACCTACACTTTTCTTGGGTAGGCTATGCACACAGTAGACCAATACTCTCCCTGGGGATAAAAGACCCCCATTCTACTTCCCAGAATGCAACAGCTGTCCTACAGCACTCAGAGTCCTTTCTCTTTAAGCCCATGCTCCCTCCCTGCAGCTGTAAGTACCACCATAGTACCTACCTGCTAGCACTGACTGAGAGACACGGACCTCAAGGCTCAGCACTGCAATTCTTTTCCAAGCTCATTTTTTTTTAGTCTTTCCTAAAATCGATTTAACTTTTCTTGAATTCCAGCAAATTGCCTTCAAGCACCTTGTTCAGAGAAACCGACAAAACGAGCAACAAAGCCAGACGCTGCCCGCTGTGAACTCCACTATCAAGCTGCCTTTCATCATTGTGAACACCAGCAAGAAAACCGTCATTGACTGCAGTATATCCAGCGACAAGTGAGTGAGGGATGGACTAGGGCAATGCTTACACCTTATAACCATCATAAATGGATGACATTAAAGGTGCTCTAAAGTGAAGAATGTGTGTTAATAAGCTTGATAGCAAGTAATATACCTTTCTGCATTTACCGGAAAGAACTCACCTTTACCACCCTGTCCCCTGAGCCAATCTGTGCCGTTATAATGGCTTATTGTTATAGCAATTCTTCTGGTTTGTAATGTATAGATGCATTAACCCATCATGCAATGCTTTGGACAGATATTAAAGCCAAACAAAACCCACCAGTAGCCATGCTGGAATCTAAAATATTCTAGGGCCACCGCTGGCTTTCCCTAGGGGCATTCCAAGACCCCACCCCCAGGGCGTTGGTAATCGCTTACCTTTCTCCGGTCCAACGGCACATGCGCAGGTGGCAAACAGCACTGATTGGCTGCGTTCCTGTGCATGTGCTGTAGGAACAAGGAAGAGGCGATTGTACTGAGTATTCTGGGGGTTTCCCAATTCGCCCAAATGCCCCCGAGGAATGGAACACAACCCAGAAAAATAAAATTCCAAGGTTTTGTTCCACTTTAAAGAGGAAATCCAAGCATTTTATATCCTACCTACCCTTCTGTGCAACTGTACTGGCCTGTCACTTATGTCCAACTTTTAAAGAAAACTGCAAGCTTGCCAAAATTTTATTTGTTTTCTTGTGGGGTGCATTGCTAACCCCTCTTCTTAGCCAATATTGTGGTAGAGCACTGTTAAAGTGGACAAAAACCAACTTAATCGACCCCCCCCGTACATTACCATTTGGATGTTTTCTGCCCTCAATGCTGCTTGTTATTCCTGTTAGTGATTTTCATTTTCCCCAGGTATGTCATTTGTTTCTGACAGGATACTATTGTTCCCACCCCTTGCAATCTCACCCTGGGAGAAAGTATAGCTTATTAGGCAGATAAGAGCTGAAAGAAGACTTAATTTTTCCCAATTTTTCCTTTTAAAGCCAAAATATTTTGAATATTTACCCAATTCTAAGGGGAGTCGATGCATGTTTTTTTACATTTTAATTCAGCCTTCCATAGGATGAGGTTGTTCCTTTTTTAATCATGAAAAAGAGTCAGAGGTACTTACGATACACTTACAATGGCCTTGATTCACTAAGAGTTGAAAAAAACTCAACTGGTAGTAAAAAATTCAATTCATGAGAAAAAAGCCTGAGAATGTCACTGTTAGTGAATCACCAGATAGGAAGACAATGAAAGTCAATGGTACTTTTTTACTCTTGAAAAGGGTATTGAACTTTTTACCCCTTTTTACCTGTGATAAAAAAGTGCCATTGACTTTCATTGTATTCCAATCTGGTGATTCACTAACAGTGACATTCTCAGGCTTTTTTCTCATGAATTGAATTTTTTACTACCATAAGAGTTATTTTCTACCCTTTGTGAATCAAGGCCAATATCTTTAAACAAGCCACACATGGAGATTTTGTTACTTTGTACCATGTTGCGTGCATTTATAATGGCTTTTTATAAGTGGTTTAACACACTCAAACTTTAATCATTTTTTCCCCTAGATTTGAATATCTCTTTAACTTTGATAATGCCTTTGAAATCCATGATGACATTGAGGTTCTGAAGCGAATGGGGATGTCATTTGGACTAGAGTCTGGCAAATGCACATCCGAGAACTTGAAACTTGCCAAAACGTTTGTCCCCAGAGCGTTGGAAAGATACGTGACGGGTAAGCAATAAATCAAGAGGCTCGCCAAGGTTTGTGCTGCTTGTCCTTCCCATTCTTCATTGCAGTTCAGACTATACGTTATCTGTGCCAGAAAGTGTCCCACATTTTTCAGTGTCACTGTAGGGTTACTAACACCCCACATGGTTTAGAGCTTTATGGTTAGTCTGAATAATTGCTAATGCTGGTTATACATAAGATAGTCACTAGTCAGTCTGTTTGTAATCTGATCATAAAATCAAAAGTTACATACAATTTACCATTTCAACTGCTCGGAACAATCCTGTGTAATTCTGATAGAAAGAAAATGACACGCCATACACGCATTGACATGATCAAAATCTTCTAGCTTTTCTAGCAAGATCATTCCAGATTCATTAAATCATTTGCAAAGGGATCAGATTAATTTCAAAACTTAATGAAGAATCCCTTTATTTATTTTTAATAATTCAGTTTGACTCCTCCATTGAATGATTTACTGTTCAATTTTGTATGGTTAGAACAATTCTTGGCTGTATACTGGGCAATCATTTTGAGCTAATGATTGGCAACCTAGGCAATACTAATTGATTTAAAGTGATTTAAAATAGACCAAAACCCAGGCTTTTGACTATCCTGGGCTTTGGTCCTTGCCCCCAGGCTGTGTGAAACACCCCAGGTCACCCGAACATGCTCAACTCTTCTCAGGCACTCGGATCCGCTCTAACCCCTTCGTTCAGGAGCTTGTCTAATGTGACCAGATCAAAGCGCACTGGTGGTCGCATCCCCCACTACCCTCTAACAGGGAGCGTGTCCGCACCTTTTACAAATGGCATGCACCCTGCTAAAGGAATAGCTGGGATGTGGCCGCAGCTCGCGCATGTGCCGTTGGAACGGGAAAGAAGGCGAGTTTCCAGGAAACCTGGGGGGTTTCACAAAGCGGGGCACCCCAATTCTGGATGCCCCAGGGGTGTGGGGAATGAGGCTTGGGTTTTGGTTACCTTTTTAAATTAAAAACAAATTAAAGCAGCCCCAGTGCCATTGCAGAGACCCGGGGTCTGTGTCATTTTCCACAACTGGAACCCGAATATACACTGACAAAAAAAGGCGTCAGGGAAACATACTCTGTCTGCACCACTTGTGGGCCAACCCTATTAGTTGCCAGTAAAGTGGCTTATTGCTTGTCCAGCGATCAAGGACAATAGACTACCGAAGGATGAATATTTTGCTCAAATTTGGGCTTTACAGGAGTATTTAAACGGATGGTAGGTGGGGGTTAAAGTGGAAGTCCAGCCTTCCAATTACCCTCCCTCCCCTGGCACTGAGGCAGGATGGAAGGGTTACAAGAACAAAGACTTCTTACCTCATCTGGAATCCTGCACTGTTCTCCCGGAGCCTCGTGTCCTAGGTGTCGCCATCTTCCGCTCGCAGCTCCGTCCGTCCATTTACAGAACGGGGATACAGCTCTGTGGAGCACTGCTCACATATATATTTATTGTATATTTATACATTATTTAGGGGAAGAAGAAAAATGATTGATATCACAGAATTCTTCTGTTTAGCCTTTGTTGCCCCAAGGTATTAACTTATGCCCCTACTCCCTGGCAGTTGAGTTTGGCTTGGGGAAGAAGAGGTTAGTCTGGGCGGTTTTCTTTGGGTGTCTATAAATGACTGCCAAAGGAACCTCCCTAGCCTCTATAATGGGAGTATTTTGCAGGGCTTTGTGATGGTAAGTTAAGTCGTTACACTAAATTAGGTACAAGTCGTTTATTGCATAATCCATTGAAATCCAAGTGAAACTCTTTATGTACAATATTGGACATATACAATTACATGTACGCTGCTATTTTTTCCACATATGTTCTGTTACACACACTCATGTAACTTTTTTCACATATAATACATAAAACACTTATATAACTTTTTTCACATATATTGCCATTATATCTTTGAAAGCGTGACTGAACACAGTTTGTAGCAAGTATACCAGAAGTGTAAATCTGTAGCCAGTTCAGTTGCGCTTTTAGGTTTCAGTTATAGCGGCCATGGAAAGATAAAAGATGTGCAGGCGTTTCGCTAACTTAAAGCTTCCTCAGTGCACTTTTACCTTGGTAAACAATAATAGTTTCGTTTGTAAAGTAGAGCATTTTTTATGTACATGTATACATGTTTTTATATAGAAAAATAGCAAAATAACATTTGGTGCACTCACTTTTCCAGTTGCCTTTTGGTATATAATCCTCTTAAGTGGAGGAGAGGGAGGTGTGCTGTATAGGTATCACTGGTCCTATTGGTAGGTACATAATAGGAATTATGAATACATCCTAAGGGAGTATAAGGAGTGGAATAAATATGTACCTGTAATTGCTTTAGGCTGCTTCTTAGTGGGCATATATTGTCACTTGATATGCCTATGGTAATAAAAGTTGTGCTTTATAATTGCCTGGTTTCATACAAATGTGGCAGTAGTGGCGTTAGTGCTGGTAAAGTTTAGGCTTACCTTCAGCGTGAGTGGAGGTCCCGATAACCGTTGCACCCTATATGTTTTTAGGGTGATGTATATGCTCCTACCCTCATGCCTGCACTGTGTCCATGACTTCCTGTGCTGCACTCTGTGTGCGGTGTGGACTGCGTTTCCGGGGGCCGTCTTCAAGGCGGGCTTTGGGCGGGAGACCCACCTTCTAGTCTGTCCTGCTGCCAGTGAGATGGCAGTGCTAGAGGGGCGCATGCGCACTATGTGTGCCCCGCGACTCCGTCGGTAATCGGGCTATGGTCTCCACTCCTGGATGGCGCCATTTTGTTGAGGTCCTATTGCGGCCGTATTATGGACACTTTAGGATATTAGTTTGGTTATTGTAAGCAGTGTATCTACTAAGCGTTATTCTTTTTAACTTAGGATACAAGAGTTGGGCTTATTGGTAAATTATAAAGTGCTATTTATACATTACTGCGTCCACAATCTTCACCCTGCCTTAACCCCCCCCCCCCCCCCCCCAAACCCTGCATGCCATCACATTTTCATTCCTATTCCATGGATGTGATTCCATATTCTCTTAGTACATTGCAAAATATCTATCACTCTGTTGAGTGTACTATGCCGAGCAAGGCATCTACAGGACCGACCATGGAGACGCCTGCAAGATGAAATCTCCCCCCTCCATAGAATCATGGGACCATGACACCATGATTAGCATATGGATGCAGGAACATCGTGAGCTAGATGTGTGACGTAGGAGCCCAGAGGACTATATCAGTGGAGAGATTTGCCCATTTTATTTTTGATTTTTTGAAAAAAAATATAAATATATATATATATATATATATATATATATATATATATAATTTATTTTAGATATTTTATATGCAAGTACTACCATATTGAGCCTGGAGTCTCACTTTTATACAATGTGACCAGTAAAAGATGTCTAGAAATCTTTCAAAGAAAGAAAACATTTTAACATGTTTTTACTGTCAACAAAGGTCAAGATGGTCTCTAAACCATACAAGGCTTTTCTGCCAATGGCCGCTAAAGATATCTGCAGACATCCCAGCAGGGGTACTTATTTGCATCCCCAGTTCTGATTTACAATCCGTCTATAATGTCATGTAAGAATTATTTAATTCCTGTTAATTTCTGTGCATGATACATGCACACATTCTATGTGATAAACTTTTTTCTAGACCGCCTTCTAAGTAGTTGGTAAGTTTGAGGAGCCCAAGAATGCAGGTGGGGGGGGGGGGTAGGGAAGGCAGAAAAGAGGCTGAAAGATGGGGCATTGTGTGCAGGATGGGGAAGAGTCTGGATGTTGACTCGTTGTGCATATTAAACGTTGAGCCGGCTATTCATTGCCTCCTAGGTGACATTACTGCTGTATGAAAGGGCTTTTCCTGTTGATCAGTGAGAACAGCCAATGTGCACACAGGGGAAATCCCATTCACAAGTACTGGAAGGGCTACTACTGCATCTGGAGGCATGCCCTCCTGTACACAAAAGAAACTTCTTCAGCAAACTAAATCACAAATAATGCTCAAAAGGGCATTCATACATTGGTTCTACATTCTGTTTGTGATTATTTTAGACTGCTGCACTAAAAGCCTGCTGGATCCAGTGATGTCTAAGTCAGATGTATACAGGCATAATGCTTTGTCTTTGGCAGCACATGTTCATTCTTTGTATATGGCTTACAGTGTGGCTAAAGCGCATCCTCACCAGAGGGCCACGCTTATATTTAACAACGATTTAAGTTATTACCTCCCAGTAGTAAGTGAAAACCTATAAGGAGGTACTCGAAGGGTCCGAAGACTGATCTCTGCTCCAAACTGATCTTCTGCCATCTCTATACTTTCCCAAGTCTCATTTGTACAAGTACAAGTACAAAACCGCTCCAAAATGCTTTTGAAATGTTTGTGTTCGAAATACACAAGACTGTTTTAGGTGATTGACAACCCATAAACAGCACACAGGTGGTACTTGGAAATGGAAAGTGGTTGTGTTGTGTGTGTGGTGTAGCTAGAGAGAAGGAGAGACGGTGTGCGGCCCAGGAAAAGCCTAGCCTCCCTGGGTAGTGGCGGGTTAAGGAAAGCTGACTTAGGCAGAAAAGAGGGCCTTTCCAGCGGCTTACCAACCTTATTTGTATGTGTTCGGGAAGTGCCGTCTCCAACTGCTGTAGTGCCTCTCTTTTTCGATCTGTTACCCAGCCCTTGCTGCAAGGAAGGACGAACAAGGCAGAGAGAGAGAACTCCCATTTCTGTCCTCACTATTGAAAGGGACAGGGTCATGGGGTGAAAAGTCACTCTGGCCCCAGAAAGAGGCCAATCTAGAGCGACCCTTTGCTGGCTCCCGGTTTCATCCCTGGGACCGACAGTCACTGAAGTTGGGCAATCCCCAGGGCTATCCCAGCAACCAAAGCAGTTATTACTACTTCCTCTTCTGTTAGCCTATCTGCAAGTCGCCTACTCCAAGTGTGTGCTGTGTTGAAGTGGGGTGGTGCCTCTCTGACATCTTGTGACAAATTTGGATGGAAGTGTTATATACTACCCCTGCCCGTATCTGCAATAACTGGAAACAGAACTTGCAGAAATTAATGGATTGAACTGCCCTACCAGACCACCCCATCTGACTAGGGGGCATACCCAGAAGGCCCTATGGTGTTGGGCCATTACACCAGTGTAACCACTTTACCCTCAAAAGTAGCAGAAGAGGGTTATGCTGAGCTCCAATAGCTTAACATGTGCCTCATGCTGTGGTGAAAATGAATATTTTTTCTTTGTAGCACTGGGAAGTTGAGAGTTGGACCTATCTCCACATATCTATCAGAGGGGAAGATTGCTGCTTCTTGCTCTGTTTTCTGTCCTTTACAAGCTTCTTTGTGTATAGCAGTTAACAGGCCGCCAGTAAATGAGTATTAGCAGTATATTGCCGCTCAGTAGTTTTAAATGAAACATAGCCTTGAAGAAAAAGAAGCACTTTAGCTTTCTTCACAGACCTTTGGTGAAATCAGATCTTATTTCCACACAGAAAGCAGAGCAAAACCTGGGACTTTGTGAGCTATCTGAATTCCAATAAAAGGCTCATGCATCCTAAGGTTTTACCTCCCATGCCAATATATGGCTCCCTAAGCCTTGTCAACTCTGTATGTCTGAACAACAATACATTTAGAAAAACCACAGCTCATTTCAGTCCCGTTTTCCCATAGAGTGGAGAAGCTTAGAACCTGTTTAAGTTTATTTTGCCATTTGGCCTATACAAACAGGAGAATCTCTAATATATATTAATCAAATGTTCAATTTTTTTGAAGCTTAAAGGTGATGTAATTTTTGTTTTTCCAATAGACATGGCCTCAGGAAACTCATGGACGGACCAAGGGCTTCAATTCAATACATCACAGTGCTCTGGAGTGACGTCTGCGAGCTCTACCACATATTCACAGACCAGGTATGACCAAAACCTCTCCAAATCTTTAGTCCAGCCTTCTGACCAACTGTAGTGTTGTATACATGCCATTTAAAATGGTCAGGATAATATGCTGATGGTAATGTTGTGGTGAATTGGGAGTATGTGGCAAGCCTAACCCAAATTCAGGGGAAAAAAGCAGTCCTTCCTTTTATTAGCCTGGTTTTAGCCTTGCCTATAAAGGCTTAACCTGCAGTAGAGCTCTGGTGGTCCCATGATCCTCCCCTTTGGTCACTTCAGTGCCCTAGTGTAGAAACTCTAAATCCTTACACAGGAGAGGCTTCACTGTGTGACGTGGCTCACCAGCTGCAGTAAGAAGCAGGTTTTGAGTTGGTAGGTCACAACAGTCCCCTGGTGGATTACAGGCTACAGAAACTTTTTTTATGAAAAAAAAAAACGATGGTAAAATGCCCCAATCCCACTGGATCTATGTTAGGAGACCAAGACAGAGATGAGAATATGAGCTATAAACATATTTATTATAATACATGTGTGAATTTACATAGCAATAAACATATTCACGTATGGTTGGGCACTGTACAAAAAATAATTTTATATTAAAATTACTTTGTGTTGCTATAGTGTTTCTGTACAGCGTCTTCATCAGAGGGGGCTCACGGTGTCAAATAGGGGGATTCTATACATAACCAGAGCATTTTTAGTACTATTTTTATTGATGCATAAAGTGAACCGTAACCCAGGATTTTGACAATCCTGGGTTTTGGTCTGGCCCCCCGGTTCATCCCAGTTTGGTATTCCCTGCTTTGTGAACCCCCTCCTCCCCGAACGCCGGTTAAACTTGCCTGACCTTTGATCCAGCAGCACTTGAGGGGACGTGCAGCCAATTGGTGAGCTCAGCTCACTTTGGCTTATCTTAGCAGACTAGAGGTCTTGTTAGCTAGAACCTCTAGTTGGCGGTGTGCCGGCGGTTGCCATTCACAAATGCTTGCCCCGGGCACACTTCTGGCTAAAGGTTCATTGGAGTGCAGCCTGTACATTTGCCATTGGAACATCGGATCATTTTTACTAGGTTTTACTTTAGATTTCAGGGGTTTCACACAGCGGGGCATCCTCTGGTGCAGTGGGGTTTGGTGTTCTTGATGCTGGGGGCCGCTATTGCAGCTGCCTTTTCCATTATCTGTAAAGAAGGGGGACACAGGTTTCCCCTCCTCTTTCCTTGGCAACCTGCCAAGCTAAATGCTGCTTGTCATGGCAGGGAGGCTTTTATACCACAGAGGAGGAGCCTCTGTGGAATCCACCCCCCCATGTCACTAATATTACTTAAAGCGGACCTTCACCCTGAATAAGAGCATATCTTATGTGTCCCACACCCTGTACATACAGATTGCTCACATTAAAAATCATCCTACCTGCATCTACTGCATGTTATGAGGCAGGCATCATGCAGCCTGCAAATAAAGTGTCTTCTGACTGTGTCGTTCTGCATTCTGGAATGAATGTTCTTTTCCTGACCCCAGCTCTGCTCTGTTTGTGCAAAGCACAGCTATAACCCCACCCCCTGCACTTTACCCCACTCTCCTCTCCTCAATATGTGTGATGCTTCTGAGTCAAGATGGCGGTGCCCAAATCCTAGAGTCCTGAACAGAGTTGCAGCCCGGTGGGGGAAAGAATAATAAGTAAGTGACTAAAATTTTAAATATATGAATTTTAGATTCTGGGGAATAGTTTAAGGGTTTGGGCTTTTCATTAAATCATGCTGAAGGTCCAGTTTAAGGGGAGGCCCATAGTTTCTCCCGGAATTCCCCTCCAGTGTCATCATTAGCTTTAGCCCAGATCTGAAGCCCCTAACTAACCAGGATCCTTGTAGAAAGTGTTCGTAGTTATTACAGTATAGTGTCATGTAGGTCCAGGTAAGAGCTGAACTTGAGGGCATAACGAAGTATAAAATAGTATTCAAAAGGTAAGTTACACAATAGTACAGGAGGCACAAACCAAAATAGATGTAATAGTAAAGAGACTCAAATGTGAAATAAAATGGTGCCTGCGCTCTTCTTCCCTCGGCGCTTAGGGGTGCTCTTTAATACAACAAATTTCATTTCACTGTCTTGTTGGGAAAACGGACTTTACACATTTCACCATTTCTCAGTAGAGTCGTCAGGTATTGCAATATTTGGGCAGATTTCTCACCTTCTGTTTTTCTTCTTTGTATACCTACACAGCATGAATTCAGGATTATTTTTTGACAACGAAATGTCGCTGACAAACAGTAGTCACCATTCCAGTTCTGGAGCATCCCATTACACAGAATCGCGGGGGGAAACGCCTTGTTCATTTGATGATGAGGATGATGACGACGATGATTCCTCCTCCCTTGAATAAAGAGGCTGTATGATGTGCACACGTGTGAATATGTGTAGGGGTGTGCGCGCCTGATTTAGTCTTCCAACAAAGTTTTGAGAGATGCTTACATTGAGATCAAAGACACATCTTTTATCCACGGAAAGGAGCAGTGGACACAGTCGTAATGTGCCGAGCACTTCAAGATGGCGTCTTGCCTGCCAAGCAATGATCGGAGTGCACTAGCAGTGTTGTATAGTTTTGTTTGTTGTGCTGAATCTACCAGGATCAAAATGCAGGGTATGTGAAGTGATCGATTTCCACTGCTTCTCAGGTGTGACCCTTGCAGCAAGAACGTAGAGGTTCCTGTCACAAGCTTGGTGCCGCTTTAGTGACTGGAGACCTCCAGATACATTGGGCAAGATGCCTGATGAGGACTTGTGGAAAACATGCTGCTATGTATGGAATGCTGCCCGTCACTGAGTGCCGAGAACATGAGGCTCTACAAGACATTTTAGCGTCGTGTTTGTTCATTAATGGGGAACACTGTGCTGCCATGAAAAACTTTATCAACAGATGTTTTCTTTATTGTATAAAGACTTTAGCTTTATTTTGATTAAAAGGGCAAGTCCTTCCAAAACTGTTTATTTGGCTGTGCTCACATGCTGGCGGTTTTACACACCCTACTGCTTCTGTATCTGCTTCATATAGTCCTGGCAGTAGCTCTGACACAACTGGTTCGGTATTCTAATGACCAGTGATGTCATTCCTCCTCTTCCTCTTGGATGATAGAGTCAGAATGTTGGAGAGATACTAACCTGAATATTTTCCAAATGTTTGGCAAGTGTTGAACAAGCTTATTTAGCACTGAGTGAACTTCAGTCACCAAACAATTCATCCTACTAAACAAAAAAGTGCTTCAGTGTTTTTCACAGCCACTGACTATTCAGTTTCCTCATTCCCAAAAGAAGATTTTTCAGAATAAAATGAAGGATGTGACAGTTGGTTTTGTTTGTGGCCACACACGAGACAGCATTTAGGATGGAGAGTTGGTCACTGGAGGCTACAACCTTGCTGCAGCATAGGCAACTTTTCAAAATGTCTCACGGAGAATGTGGCTGATGAGCGTCTCTCGTTTTTTCTCCACCACTTATCTAAATGCGTTCAGGCTGTAGCCCGCAAGACGCCATTGTTACATTGTACAGCATCTATACCTTGGCAGGAAACTAGACCGCTTTTATGTCCATGTCCACTTTTTTAGGTGTTTACCCTATCCAGGATGTGGCATTTAACGACTCGGTGACCTCCTTCATGTCCGATCTCTCAATAGGCAAAGAGATACCTGGCTTGGCTGGTTGCAGTGAAAACGTCATGTTGAATATATAAATTTAAAAATGGTAAGTCCATGGCAATCCCAAACACAGCAGCTAAATCATCAGGTGGAAGAACTCTTAGTCTTAACTGTGGCCCCATAAACACCGTGCTCCATGAATCTCTCCTGTCAGATCGCCTTGTGCTTGGCCAATTGGAGGAGGCTGTTCCCAGCCCACACCCTGCTTCCTGCTGATGATGTGGGTGGACATGAAGCATGCTTGTTCCAACCAGCAGACCCCATTATGGCGCTGGTGGCTGGGCCTTTCTGTCGCTGTTTTTCACACCGGCAGTCTTTTGCTTGTCATGGGACATGCCGGTGTGATATGCGGAGATCCAGGCCAGGGGCCAGATATCATGGCTTCTCACCCCACTGACATCTTTCCCTCTCCCATTTTCTGATGGGAGTAGTTTGATCCACCAGTAGCTCTGCCCCATTTCCACCCACCAGCATGGAGAATGCTGTCAGCATCGTGTACATATGGAGCTCTGTGTTCGTGGGGCCTCAGGTAACACTAAGGCTTTTCCCCCCAGAAACACATCACCTGATGATTTAGCTGCGGTGTTTGGTTTTGCCCTGGATGTAATATTTTAAATGTTATGTTAAACGTGATGTTTTAACTGCAACCAACCAAGACGGATATCTTCTTGCACCTATTGTGGATCACCATTTTTTTTTGTCCTGTGCACATGGGTGCTGGCTTATTATTCCTGGATGGTTTAGTCTTTGTGTATGGACTCTATTAATAGTGAGGCAGAGTATACATTATGGCTGTCTAAACTGAGTCAGAAATGGGTCCACCAGCTTCCAACGTTTTATGTGATTGCATAATAGGTATTGTGAGGGATACCTCCATCTTGACCCCCTGAAATGTTGATGCACGAATCAAAAACCCAATGTTGTCATATAAAGGTAGCTAATATTTATGTTTAATCATATGGTCTGTGCCCATATGTACCTGTGGTCAGAACACAGTAGAGCAAGGGCAGATCCATTAAGACAGCAGTCAAGAATGAATGAATTAAGGCTTAAAGAGAAAACCTATAGACCTATAGATAAATTGTGCTCATGTTGCAGGGGCAAGTTGTCTAATTCGTCCCATCTCTCTGAATATTGCAGAACATGAAGTACCAGGTTGTAGATGTCACTGTACAGCTTGTATCTGCTTAAATTAAGTTTGTACATGTGCTCTTAAACCAGACCAACATCCTTTTTTTTTACCTAATGGGTGCTGGTCTCAGCGCGCATAGGAAAGGAGGGCTCATGGCAATTTTTCTCCATGCACATTAACCTCCTCCAGTATTTTTTGTATTTGCTCCCCTGGCAAAACCAAGCTCTGCAGTTGGCTGCCAGTAGTCACTTAGTTTGCAGTCTGCCAGCCTTTGTGAGTATGCCCATTAAACCATGATAAAAAAAAAAAACTCAAAGGTTTCCCGTTTATTTTTTTTACTTTTTTTTTTCAAATTGTCCATTCACAATTGGTACCACCTGCTGCAACCTTCAGACCACAAGCTGTATCTAATGGCTTTAAACAATTCGGGATCTTGTTCCTATATACCAGGGATCCCAAACTCTTCTCCTCAAGGCCCTGCAATAGGTCATGTTTAGTGGATCTCCACATAGCTGACTCTATAGCTCTGCTGCTGTTCTAATTACTGCACCTGTGCATCTGTATGGAGGGCCACAAAACATGACCTGTTGGTGGACCTTGTGGGCAGGTTGGGGCTATATACAAGAATATAAACCAAAAGGTGCAGTTGCCCCATATGCAGGCCATCTTGAAAGTCACCTCGGCCAATCATGGATATAGAGCGTCATGGCACAGAAACACCATATTTTAGACTGGTCTTCCATTCTGTTCTGATGACCTCCCATCCTGTTTCTGGTGACCAAACAGAATGTGATTTAATTAGGTTTAATTATTCTTAAAGAGGATCAACACCTGCTTCTTCTCTAACAGGTGTTTAATTTAAAAAATGTGGGCGGTTTCCAGGATGGCGCTACCAAAGGTCCCCTTCAGCCATTTTCTCTTGGACATTGGCCTCTGGGATCCAATGTGTGAAATCTGCTTTGACTTGGCATTAACACTGTAAAAAAAAAAGTTTTGCAGAAGTCATATTTTTTGTGTTGCCACTAGATGGTGGCTTATCTCATTCAGAGATGGGCAAAGTAAGTGTTACAGAGCTGCGTGGTGTTACTAGTACATCTGTTACAAGGCCCAAGAGCGTGTCTTATAAAGCTGAACTACAGCTAGATGCACCCTTTCCACTATGTATATATGGCAATATTTATAGCACCTGCTTATTCAGCACAGAACAAGCCCACCCCCATCCGATACAAGTTTTCATCGTCTGTATAATAAATTTAAGATGTCCTTTTGGTTTGGATTTGTCGTCAGGGACTTATTTGAATCAGGTTGCCATATTGTCGTCAGATTTTTTGGGTTTTATAACCACTGCGAAGGAGCTAGTTATATTTCCACACTCTCGTTTGTTGCCACAAATTGAAGGACGCACGCTTTGGGGAAAGTGTGTTAATATAACGTACCCAGAACTACTGTACCACTACTACCAGCCTAAATAGTTGCCACAAAACACCACCATTGGTGTAACTGGTGGGGAATCCTATTTTTCTTTTTCAGTCTTGATACATTTTTTTTGTCTGGATAATGTTTTTGTATTGGTGATTAAAAAAGGAGAAGGGCTAGATCTCCACAATGGGGTAACTGAACCACTTCAATGTTTTGTTGGTTGTCAAACTATTCCTGACTTAACCCCCAAGGTAAAAAATGGCTACAATATTTAACTTTGGGCATTTCTTACTTTAACATTGAGCAGCTAAATCTTCTACCTACCTTTTTTAGATGAGGTAGTATTAGATTAGCAGCAGCCACGTGATATACAGTTTATCATTTTTTATTGGAAAACAGGAACTGATTTAGTGATGAGTGTGTGTGACGGCCTCAGAATGAATCGGTAACTTGCTTGCTAAAGTCCTTCCGCAAGGTACTGACAAGCAAGGCCTATTTAAGTTCAGATATTTAATTTAGACCTTTTTAATTTAAAGCTTTTGTGGCATTTTTGTTTTGATATCTTCGTTTAATAGCCTCGAAGGTACATGCCTTGTATATTCCAGTGATTTTTTTTGTTTGTTTTCTGGCAGTAGAACGTGTAGATTGAATTATGAGTGTTATAAGAGAATGCTCAATTCAGCTATGCTTTTTTTATTTATGCCGTTCAATCAAGGGTAAAACAAAAAGTAGATTTTTTTTTTAATCAATCATACTATGGCTAAATCAAATCGCTTTGGCCTACTTATGAAGATAACCGCTTTGGCCTGTTTAGAAAGCTAGTCTGTAGAAGGTTGCTCCTCTTTTGCACAATTGTAGTAGGCCACAGTGATGTCCCTCTTGCTGGCCAGGGCTAGTCAGAACTAGAAAGGTATGTGTTGCCCAAAGCAGCCAGTTAGTAGGATGTTGGAATTAGGAACAACATGTATTCTTTAGCAGATTTATATACATGGTCTGTCGGGCAAGGTTGGAAAAATTAGTACGTGTCCACATTATGTCCAAAACAATGTTGGTTGTGTGGCAGGTGAAATAAGCTAAAGTGTCGATTGTGTGAAGTATTTATATTTCTGCAGCCATGTGGTTATTTTATATGGGCCGTTTCAGACAGAATGATGCCCAAGACTCCTTCACTGCCAGGCCTAAAGGCAACGCGACTGTGTGGGTCTTACTGAGGCTTGAATGGCAGTCCAGCTTATTCCTTATGTTTAATGCTGTAAATGCTCATTACCTTTTACAAGAAATTGTGTAACATACATACAGAATGTTTATCTCAGTAAACCTATTTTTGTTTTCATGTGTTCTGTCCTTTTTTTCATTTGGAAACAAAAACTAAACACAGCAAGTACACATTGAAAGTAACACAATGATAAATGCCACCATAACCATATTCCTAAATTCACTTTACTAAGCCTTGCTATTATTATTTATTAAGAACCATTTTTCTTGCGTAGTAGTGATCACAGACCGGGAAGAACATACAGTAAATAGATTACAAATGTGGCGTTACAGAGATCACAATAAATATTCTGAACACAAGTTACATTAGGAGAGATGGTCTTGCCCTTCAAAGCTTACAGGCTAAAGGATAACAAGTGGGGACAAAGGGGAGGGGACCACAAACATCTGTATTGAGTTTTGTGGCCTATGCACTATAGAGAATGGCTTAAATCAAGTTGTTTGCTTGTCTGAATATTGTATTTTTCAGCAGTATTTCCCCCAATCACCCCATAACAGGCAAGGTACAGAATGTACTTCCACCAATACATGCAATGTGGCAAAATCCCGCCCCAAGCCCTGCACTGCAGGCAGTGTGGCAGATTACCATCAGCGTAAATACCCCACCCCCAAGCCCCCATTAACAGGCAGTGTGGCAGATCCCAACCCCTCCACTACAGGCAGTGTGGCAGATTGCCATCAGCGTAATTACCCCGCCCCCATTAACAGGCAGTGTGGCAGATCCCAACCCCTCCACTACAGGCAGTGTGGCAGATTACCATCAGTGTAATTACCCCCAACTGCCCCAACACTGCACGTTGGCAGAGCAGCGATCAGGCAGAGTACCTGATCCCTGGCCACCTGCCTCCAAGAAAACTGGAGTTGCATGTGGTGACCAAGTTTGATGACAAGAAAAGGTCTGAGGCAGAACAGTCAGTGGCAGAGGCAGTGTCTGGGCTGAAAATGCTGTGTTAGTCCAGTCGGCCCACACAGATTCATCAATGACAGTGCACAGAGCGTTGCATGCTGGCTGTGGAGGATAGTGGCTCTTGGACCGTGGTGCAAGTATGACGTTTTTTCTTCTAACTGACTCAGCGGTGGTTGTGGATTTGGGGGGGAGGGGTTTGCCACACTTACCGGTATATGGTGGGTTGGGGGTTGCATGCTGTCTGTCATATGGGTTGAGGGATTCTTCATGCTGCTTGTTTTGGGGAGGGATCTGCCACACTACCATGTTATGGTGGTCTTCCACAAGCTACCTGTTATATGGGTAGTGGGATTGCTGCTTGATTTTGGGGTTGGAGATCTGCCATTTCTGTGGGGGGGGGGGGGGGGGGGGGTAACCATTTGTTTCAGAATATTTTCTTTCTTCGTTTTCCTCCTACAAATCTTAGGTGCGTCTTATAGACCGAACAATACAGTAGCTGGTGGGAAATTTACCATGTCTTGTCCATGTTTAGCTTGAGGGAGCTAAATGACATGAGGTAAGACTGTAAGACATGTATGTAGGCGAGATTGGGGGGGGGGGGGGAGGAGAGATTGAGGCTAGAGAGATATATTTAAGTGTTGTCTGCATATACAGGTTAGAGCGTGCTTAATAAGAGGGTTCAACTGTGAGTTTTAAGACATTTCTAGAAGCCTGCAGGGTCTTGTGTACTTTAATGTATGCATCAGCCTGTCAGCACTGGGCATTCCAAACTGTGCCTACAGCCAGTGGTGTAACTAAATGTGATGGGGCCCTGGTGTGAACATTAGCTGGGCCCCTTTATGGCACACACAGTAAATTTTCTTTTTCTGTCTTAACTCAATTGGATGCAGCTAGAAAACTAAAGATTAAAGTGGACCAAAACCCAGGATTTTCTTTATTGCATGGCACGGCCCGCTTCGGTATTCATAACAGTTGGGTTATTCCACCACAAGGTGGCGCAGTGGTACTGCACAAAGCTGTGGCATGCCCCGGCTCCCTATAAAAACGGGATTAACCATAGAGTTCCCCAGTGTTTCCTCTGCAGTGGACTGCGAAGTTAGAAGATGGCTCTCTCTCTTGCGCCATTTTGGACAAGCTGCGCGTCTGGATTATTTCCCCTCCTGGCTGCAGCGCTGCTTCCTCTGGCGGGTCGCCTTATCCATCGGTCTGTGCATGTGTGACCCCGCTGTGTCTTTGGTCCGTGAGTCCCCCTTGGGTTTTTTTTTTTATTGAATCGGGGTGTATTTGCTGCGGGATGCTCATGTGTTTTTACTTATGTCTTTCAGGCGGGATACCATTGGGTTGTGGTTTCTCCCGGCTCCACTCCTTCCTCCTCTTATTCCCCCTTTATTGACTTCTGGGGGCATCCCGTGGGAGGGCATCCCGGGTGGCTTCTGTCTTAAGTCTTTACCTACTGCGCCTGTGCTAATCACCATATGGAGGCTTCAGGGGATAGCGTGCTTGGGGGCCCTTTGGGGCAAGCACAGCTGTGTTCCATGTGTGGGGTATCCCCTGTGAGTAACCGTGTCATGGTGTGCGTACCATGCACTGAAAGTGTCCATGTGCTTCAAGCTGGTTTGCCTGCTTCGCTTCCCAGCTTTGCGCCTCACTCGGCTTCACCTACTCCCCCGCTCCTGCAATTGGGCCCCAGTGAGGGGAATGTTGGCAGGGAGTCACATTCTGATTTGGCTCTGCGGGTGGCTAACATTGAAAAGCAGCTTGCCAGAACTGTTCCTAGGAAGGCCTCTGGCAAGAAGAGACACCTGGACCCCAGGCCTGCTCCCCTTACTGAGATGTATGTGGGGATTGATGAGCTTGGTGACTGTCACCGCCTTGAGATGGGGGAGCTCTCCCAGGATTCTGACTCCTCTGGGAACCAGCAGGAGGGCTGCGATAGTGACCCTGGGTCTGCATCCGGAGAGGAATCATGGTACCCTGAGGACACTGATAATCTGCTGTCACATATTTTTGAAATTTTGCACATTGCTGCCCCTGAGGTAGCTAAAAGAAAGCAGGGGAGCTTTTTTTGCCCTGGTAAACAGCGTCTAGAGTTCCCTGAGCAGGAACATTTTACCACCTTGGTGCTTAAAGAATGGGAACATCCTAACAAGTTGCCTGCTGTGCCCAAGGGTTTGGATAAAAGGTATCCCTTTCCTGTTGATCTTGTTAAGTGGAAGCTCCCGTGCTAGGCTTCTCCAATACTTCGGTCATGCCTTCCCCTGACACTACCACTCTGAGGGACGGTGAGGACTGGCGTATGGATCAATTGGCCTGCCATGCTTTTACCGGTGTGGGGGCTGGCTTGCGCCCTGTATGTGCTGCCGCCATTACTGCTATTGCCCTTAAGAAGCTGCTCAAGAGTCTCATTGATGGCACAACAGCTGGTAGTGTGGGGGAGGAATATAGGACTCTCTTACTTTGCTCTGATTTTGTGGCCTTTATCCTTACTGCTATGGATGATGCTGTGCGGCTGTGTGGAAGGACCTCTGCGCTCTTGGTGGCTATGCGCCGCTCTGTCTTGTTGTGCCAGTGGGTAGCCGACTGTTCCTGCTAATCCCGCTAATTCCAAGGAGCGGACTCTGCATTCTCTGGATGTAGTCAGGGCTCTGTTTTATTTGGTCGCTACTGAGACTTTCAGGAAGTCTGATGCTCTTTTTGTTCTCACTTCTGGACCTAGGAAGGGTTTGCCTCCGGCTAAATCCACTATCAGCAAGTGGATCCATCAGGCGGTGGTTCAAGCCTATTCTGCTAAGGGAAAGGAACCTCCCTTTAGAATTACTGCTCATTCCACTCGTGCTATTGGTGCCTCTTGGGCTTTTCAGCACCAAGCTTCTGTTGAACAAGTTTGCAAGGCCACTACTTGGTCTTCTGTTTATACTTTTCCAAGTTTTACAAGGTTGATGTTAAGGCCTCAGTGGATGCTGCTTTTGGCCACAAGGTGCTTCAGGCGGTAGTGACTTGAACTACTGGCCGTTACTCATTGGGGATCCTACCCTACTTTGGACACTACTTTTGGATGTCCCAACTATTATGAATACCGAAGCAGGCCGTGCCATGCAATAAAGAAAAAAGCAATTCTGTGAGTACTCGCCTGTAGAATTGTTTTTGTTCTTGCATGGCACGGCCCGCTTCGCCCCACCCTTGTTATCGTTATTCTTGGTTGCCTCTTTATGGTGATTGTTCCAAGTTAATTGGGGTTTTCACATTTTTTACTTTATTCCCTCCCGGCTTCTTGTCTCACTGCTTGTCTACGCTGGGGAGCTCTATGGTTGAGCCCGTTTTTATAGGGAGCTGGGACATGCTACAGCTTTGTGCAGTACCACTGTGCCACCTTGTGGTGGAATAACTCAACTGTTATGAATACCGAAGCGGGCGGTGCCATGCAATAAAGAAAATCCTGGGTTTTGGTCCACTTTAATCTTTAGTTTCTAGCTGCATCCAATTGAGTTAAGACAGAAAAAGAAAATTTACTGTGTGTGCCATAAAGGGGCCCAGCTAATGTTCACACCAGGGCCCCATCACATTTAGTTACACCGCTGGCTGTAGGCACAGTTTGGAATGCCCAGTGCTGACAGGCTGATGCATACATTAAAGTACACAAGATCCTGCAGGCTTCTATAAATGCCTTAAAACTCACAGTTGAACCTTCTTGTTATCATTAAGCACGTTCTAACCTGTATATGCGGACAACACTTAAATATACCTCTCTACCCCCAATCTCTCCTCCCACCTTGTGGCGGAATAACCCAACTGTTATGAATACCGAAGCGAGCCTGGGTTTTGGTCCATTCCCCTGCTGTCTGAAACCTCCCAGATTGCCTATACCCGGTCCTATGACGCACGTGCGGCCGCTCGTCCAATCAGTGTGCTCAGAGCTGCTGATGTCACAATGTCTAAGGCCAGCGGCTCTGAGCGTGCTGGCAGCCGCATCCCCCGCTTCCATCTAACAGGGAGTGTGCCAGTCATTCACAAATACCTGGCGCGGGCATGTGCCCTGCTAGAGGGATGCGGCAGGGGCTCGTGTATTTGCCGTTGGACAGGGAAGCAAACTAGGTGAATGGGGCGATCTGGGGGGGGGTTCACACAGTGGGGCATCCTGATTGAATCGATTGGCCCGGGAATCTTATAGATTTTTGCGGTTTTGGTCCATTTTTTTTGTATAATATAAGTTTATTCAAGTTTTCAGGGTTAACAGTGTACATCAAAACATAGCAAGACAACAATGACAGAAATGATAGTCCAACATAGACATGTCGGACCGCAGGCTCGACTATTACACTTCGAGAACAGTAATGTTCAAAACGAAATCAACCCCCGCCCCCCGTCCATCGCGGTCTCCCATGGGGTCAGCCTGAGAGTCCAGAGGGCTGCCCCAGTTACAGATCATCCGATCCCACCAGAGCAGCAACGACGCGAGCGGGAGCGGGTAAAGCCTACCATGTCTCCTGCAGACCTCCAGTGATAACGAAGAAGGAAATAGAGGTAGAGAAGGAACTAAAGAGACACTAGGAAGGGGAGGGAAGGAGCAAGGGGGAAGGGGGGGATTAGGGTACGGGACGCGGAAGAAGAAGTGCATGGCCAATCACCGTCTATGGTGCTTCAGAGGATAAGCGATTATCCCTGTAATCAATCCACGCCGCCCAGGTCAGCGTGTGTGCCTCCTGCATGCCCCTGGCCTCCATAATCATCTCTTCCATTCTGCGTATGCCCTCAACCTCCCGGGCCCACTCCACGAACGTCGGCAGGACCGTAGACCTCCAATGTCTTGGAATGACTGTTCTCATTGCTGTAATGAAATGCCTCAGGACCCCCTTTTTGTTCCTAGAAATGGACCCAGGAAGCAGAGACAACAATGCCAACTGCGGGGTGTTCTGCACTGACTCTCCCACAATGGAATTATAGGTTGCCACGACCCTCTCCCAAAGGTTCCTGACAGTAGGGCAACCCCACCAAATATGTAGCATGGTGCCAAGCTCTTTCGAGCACCGCCAGCACCTATCAGAGCTGGACCTATTGTATTTATGAATATCCGCCAGGCATCTATACCACCGGGTCAAAACCTTATAATTCCGTTCCTGCGCTGCACATGGGGTCGAGAGTTTATGGGTGAATAAATAAATCTTGTCTAAGTCCTCGTTGTCTAACTGTACACCCAGTTCCTTTTCCCATTTTCTAATAAATCCCGGTGGCGAACAATGCCTGATCCCCAGCATTGTACGATATAGGACAGCGACCGCATGTTTATCCGGGGGGGCTTGAGTCAGTGTGTGTTCCAACTGCGTTAAAGGCCTGACGCCTCGATCCGCGAGGCTCTGGGATTTTATAAAGGCCCTCAGCTGATTATACAGGAGCCAAGAAATACGCCGACCCGGTGCGCCTTGCCTCATCTCTTCCAACGTAGGGAACCTGCCCGAAGCCATAATGTCCCCTATAGTAACATTAGATGACGCCTCCCACGCCAGGAAACTCCCGGCTTGTACGCCTGGGGCGAAGGAGTAATTATCAAAAAGTGGAGTCAATGGGCCGGGCCTAAGAATCACCTCTCCCCGCCTAGTCATATTGTCCCACACCCTCAGAAATTGCCCTGCCAAAAAAGGGAGAGTGTCTCTCCGTCGTTTGGGGAGAGGGCCACCCCACGGTAGAGAGATTGGGTTGATGGGAGACAGCGCCTTCTCTAGCTCTACCCACTGTTTTCTCTCCCCCCTCTCAGCCCAGTCCAGGATGCGGAGAGTCATAGCTGTTGCATGGTATGTTTTCAAATCGGGGAGTCCCGCCCCACCATTTGGTTTAAGCCTAGTCAGCGTGCTAAATCTTATTCAGTGTTTCCCCATGCCCCACACAAATCTCAAAAATGCCGTCCTCAGCCTCCTGAAAAAGCAATTGGGTAGATATATAGGGACCGTTCGAAAAAGATAGAGGAATTTGGGAGAATATCCATTTTTAACACATTAATCCTCCCAAACCAAGAGAACTGCCTTTTATTATACGCATTCAGCTCGCTCAACGTCTTCAGGAGCAGGGGGGAGTAGTTGAGTTCGTATAGGCGAGACAGGTCAGCGGACACCTGTACGCCGAGGTATTTTATGGAGTGGGGCTGCCATTTAAATGAAAAGTCGGATTCCAACTGTCTTACCATCCGCTGCGAGAGGGAGACATTCAGAGCCTCCGACTTCGAGTAATTAATTTTAAAATTACTCACACGCCCGAAAGTCTCAAATTCCTTGAGGGCCACTGGGAAGGAGGTCAAAGGGGCTCCCAGATGCAGCAGCAGGTCGTCGGCGTACAAGGAGGCTTTATATTCACGATCTCCCACTACCACGCCCCGGATATCAGGATTCTGCCGTATGGCCACTGCTAGATGTTCCATTGTAATAACATACAGCAATGGAGAGAGCGGGCAACCCTGCCGCGTCCCGTTCCTAACCTTAAAGGCCGATGAGAGGAGACCATTCACCCTTACCCTCGCCGTGGGCCCGGAATATAGTGCCAATATCCTGGACAGGAGGGACGGACCAACACCAACCTGCTGGAGAGAGGCCTTGAGAAACATCCAATCTACTCTATCGAATGCCTTCTCCGCATCGCACGATAACAGGCACGCAGGTGCCTTACTGGAGTTTGCATATGCAATCAGATTCAATACCTTGTTGGTGTTGTCCCGTGCCCCCCGCCCCGGCACAAACCCCACCTGGTCCTGATTTATCACTCCTGGAAGTAACGGCTGGAGTCTGGAAGATATAATTTTAGCGTATAGTTTTATATCTACATTAATTAGTGATATTGGTCTGTAACTGCTACACAAAGAGGGGTCCTTCCCTGGCTTAGGTAGGACCGTAATAATTGCCTCTAGAGACTGCCCCGGGAACCCGCATTTAGGGCCTATAGAATTAAACACTCTGACCAGGAAGGGAAGTAACTCAGGAGCTAACTGCTTATAAAATTTGGGGGTGTAGCCATCTGCCCCCGGGCTTTTACCTTGTGGCGTCTCTCTAATTGCCTTGGCCACCTCGTGCACCGAAAAGGGCTCCTCTAGTGCCTCCGCCTCCTCCTTAGGAATGGAGGGAAGAGAAGTATCGTGTACATATTTAACCACATCTTCCGGAGGGTCTGCAGATATCGGGGTGGTCTGATCCTGCCTTAAATTATATAAGGATTGGTAGTAGTCCTTGAAGGCGTCTACTATCTGGGAAGGCACCATAGTCATATGCCCTTGTGGTCCCCTGACGTTGGGTATATAGGTGGTCACGTTTCTAGGGTGTAGCGCCCTGGCTAGTAGTCTCCCACTTTTGTCGGCTGATTCATAATAGATGGCCTTCTGACGTTCCCTAAACCTTAGATACGCCTGACTATATAATCCCTGCAGCTTCTCCCTAGCCTTCAACAAGTCGAGGAGCAGGACATTTGTTGGGTTCCTTTTATGGTCCCGTTCTAAGGATTGAATGAGCTGTATAGTGTCCCGGATTGAGGTGGCCCGCTGCTTTTTCAGCCTGGTCCCATGCTTAATAAACTCCCCCCGCACTACATATTTCAAAGCCTCCCATTGATATGGAAGGGGTGTAGGGTCTTGTGTATGATTCCTCAAGAATTCTTTGATCGTTTCTCTAACCCCCGACATGCAGACAGCGTCCCCCAGCAAATTATTATTGAGCTTCCAATTCCAGCACCTCGGGTAGAGCCCGGGTAGACACACAGAAAGGAATATCGGCGCATGGTCCGACCACAAAATCTGGCCGATCCGCGCTTGTGGAGCCCAATCCATTGCGTGATGACTCAAATATAGATAATCTATTCTGCTATAAGATTTCCGAGCAGAAGAGAAGAACGTAAAGTCCTTGTCTCGTCCATGTAAGGCCCGCCACGAGTCCACCAACTGCATATCGGTCAGCACTTTTTTCAGTTTGTTTCGTTTGCTTAGGGACACTGCCGACACCCCGGAGGAGGAATCTAACTCAGGCTGCATGGAGATATTAAAGTCCCCTCCCACTAGCAAGGTGCCTTCCGAGAACCCCTCCAACATCCTCAGAACTCTTACACAAAAGCCCACCTGGTCAGTGTTAGGGGCATAAATATTCACTATGGTGTACATTTTCGTATACAATTCCACTTTAAGGAATATGAATCGTCCGTTGGGGTCTGTCCTGACCTCTACGATCTTGTGGGGAAGAGACTTATGGATAGCAATCGATACCCCTGTGGCTTTGGTATTGGGATTAGGTGCATGATGCCAGGTAGGGTAATATCTGTTCCTAATGTTTGGAATATGCCCCTCTTTAAAATGCGTCTCTTGGAGAAGCAGAATGGCAACCTTGTGTTTATGCATATCGTATAACACTTGTGACCTTTTCTCCGGGACATTTAGCCCTTTAACATTAAATGAGCCGACCACCAACTCTGCCATTGTCCACGCGCCCCTTGGGGGATAGGGAAGATGGACCAGGAAAAAAAAGGGGGGGGAAGGAGGAGTTGTGACACTAGGGGTCTCTAAATAGAGGGGGAAAGACTACAAAAACAAATAACAATAAGAACAAACAGGTACTAAATGCTAATGCTAACGTTAGCAATAACGCTCCCTTGGTCCTCTTTATAAGAGTCGAGCGTTTTGGCCTACTGGGGGGAAGTGGAAAGCCATAGCCGCGGGCAAGAAGATGCTTCTATCTTATACACACGCTATGGGAGTCCACCTCTCCAGAGTGCTAAGCCTCCGGTAAACATCTTCACCATTTAATAACACCATTAAACTTTAACCTGAGCAGTAAAACAACTTTGTATTCATAACAGTCAACAATAATAGGTTCCCAACCCCCTCCCGCCATCCCCCCTCCGGCTGAGGGGTTAGACGGCTTCGGGAGGCCGGGAAGTTCCCATCCCCAGGCCCGCCGAACGCGAAAGCCACCGGAACACGTCCTCGTTCATCGGCAGGATGGGTTGCCCCCTCCTACCCCCACCAAGTCATCTATCCACACCCCAGCCCCCCCCCCAACCCCCCCAGGGGCTGGCCACAGGAGCCAGGGCAGGCCACGCCGTCCACGGGCCGACGGCGCTCATTCACGCCGGCCCATGTCCGGCGCCACCCCCCCAGCGTACCCGCGCCATGGCACCCCATCCGTGGATGAAGAAAGGATGGCCGACCACGCATTCAGCTCCGTGTGGTTGCAGTCCAGCACGCAGGGCTCAGTTCCACGGTTTGACCCCCGTACAACGGGTCCAGGCAAGGGGGGAAGAGGAACGGGGCTCTACAAAAAAAAAACTGTTCCGAGGCCGTGAGCGCGGGGCCCGCGCGCCCCGGACCGGAGGCAAACCTGGTGAAGGCAGATCGGGCTGCATCGCGACCGTGATGTCCTCAGCTGGTCTAGATAGTCTGTCGGCGACCGCCGTCTCTGATTCTATTCCTCTGCGGCCTGGGTCCTCTAGGAGGCGGACGTCTTCCCTGTTCTCCAGGGACCCCCACATCGGGCGCCAGCCAGTCATCCACCGGTATACTCGGGATCTCCAAGAAGCCGAAGAGGTCCGGAAGCTGCGAGTGCGACCGCAGAACAAACGATCGCCCTCTCTTCGTGACCACCAGATGGAATGGGTGGCCCCATCTATATGCCGCTCCAACCGACTTGATTGACTCCAACAACGGTCTCATAAGGCGACGCATGTGGAGGGTGCGTCTGGCGAGATCCGGAAGTAAGGTAATCCGCGAACCATTGTAGGGGATAGGGCCCCTATCCCATGCCCTTCTCATGATATCGTCTTTAACTTTGTAGAAGTGGACCCGACAGACTATGTCTCTTGGCCTGTCAGGATCCATGGAGCGCGGGCCGGGAGCCCTGTGGGCTCTGTCGATTTCAATGTGCTCTTCGGGAGGTCTGTCCAGTACAATGTTAAATATCCTGGAGACCACTTCATTTAGATTATTATTCTCCGGGGCCTCGGGGAGACCGCGTATCCGTATGTTATTCCTGCGGCTCCTGTTCTCCAAATCGTCTATGTGCATCAGGGCCCTAATTGTTTGTTGGTTAGAGTCCGCTTGAGCCCGTTGCATTGCTGCTTGCGCCCGCTCCAGTCCGTGTCGGTCCCGCTGGTCCGTGTCGGTCCGGTGGCGTTCGAGGGAACTTACTCTGCCGGAGACCTCCGAGACCGCTCGTGTCACCTCTTCAAGCTCCCTTCTCAGCAGAGATTCCATCCTATTAGTATAATTCTCAAAGTCCCGTCTGGATGGCAAAAATTTCAATAATATGTCGAGATTATATTGCTCTTTCGGTACGGGTCCCCGAGGTGCTAGGTCTGGGGAGGCCGGCAACAACTGAGATCCGGCGGGCAACCGAGGCTGAGCCGGGCTATCAGGTCCGTCAGAAAAGAAGACGAGGCTAGCCGGGGGCGACATATTAAATTCCTGGCCTTCCATTGCGCCACTTGGGCGGCTCCCAAAACTAGCCGGGTCTGGCGACGCGTTCCGCTCCCGGGGCATGCCCCGCCACTCTCCGTCCCCTTCGCTCTCCCGGGGTGCGGCGCTATGTCTACCGCTCTCAGGGGGACCTCCCGCGTGGGCTCTATTGGTAAGGGGCATCGTCGTCACCCGGGCGTCCTCATCGCCCAGATCAGATGTATTCATGCCACGGGGAGGGGGATGTATCTCCACCGCTGTCACACCTGTGCCGGGGCCACTTCTTCTCTTCCCATTCTGCTGTGCCCAAGGTTCTTCTGCTGGAGGGGCCCCACTGCACGCTGCTGGTTGGCCCAGGGACTGAGCCTGCTGTTTAAGGGGGTGTTTGTAGTTGGTCAGCCTCAGCTGCTGTTCCCCAGGTCTCATCTCCAGGGGATCATTGGTTTCAATTCCCTCCCGGGGCCCCATAATGATCCCTGCCGCCGGGTGATCCTCCCAGTCCCTGTTGCCCAGTCCGAGTCCCTCTGGCCATGCTGTTCCCATGCTCTGTGGGCCAGCTGATCTGTAGGTGGGGGGGACTCCTCCACCCCGCACTGCGACTCCCTGCCTGGGCAGCCCGCCACCGCGCCTCCGATGCGGGAGCTGTTTATCTGTGCTGGCAGGGGGAGGGCTCCTATTTCCCCGTCCCCCGTCCTCCGTCCTCCCGGCCGGTCCTCTGCTGACTCCACCGCCGCCACAGAGGACGGCGGTCCCAGCGCACTGCTGCCCCCGTACCTGGTCCGTCGGGCAGGGGATCTCGCCTGCTCCGTTCCACGGCTCCCGGCTCCTGCCTCCTGCATCGCCGTCTAGGGACTCGGCGGCGCACGTGCGCTGCGGTGTTCCCGGCCGCGCCTCACCTCCGGCTACAGGACCCGCCACCTCCGGCTCTTCTGTCCCCGCCGCCCGGGCACACGGGCTCGCCGCCTGAGAGGGTGAGCGACCTCCAGGCCGCCCCCCCGGGCCAAATGATGGGCTCTCTGCCGCCGTCACCTGCGATGCATCTCTCCACTCCGCCGCCGCCGCCATCTTGTCCTCTCCTCTGCTGCTCCCGGCCGGCTGTCTCGCCCTCAGGAACTTGCTTATTTTGCCAGCTCTGTCACTGCCAGGGGTCACCCTGCTCTTCCGCCGCTTGGACATCCCGTCAATGGGCAAAAAGAAGGTAAGGTTCCCTCGTTTAGCTATCTCTTCTGCAGAGCTCCTCAAAAACGCGCCCTCACGCCGCCATTGCTAAGCCACGCCCCCGGTTTTGGTCCATTTTAAACAGCAGGGATGAATGCAATATTGATGGTGCCCTCCTGACAGCCATTTATTGTAGGCGACTTCTGTTTACACATTCCAGTGATCGAGTGATGAATGAGAAACTTTTGGTCAGCCAAAATGATACTAAGTGTGATCTCTATTGCATGTGGTAAAGATTAACCCCACCCGTTGCCAGACATCCCTATATTCTTGGTGTGCCACACACCCCGCTTCACTTTTAAATATTCTTCACTTAATGGGTTAACTCACCGCCAGGTGACGCAGTGCAGAGAGGAAGTCTTGTAACGAGCCCCCTTCCGGCCTATATATACCTGGTACCTCCCATTTATCACCAGTATTTTTCTCTCTGCTTGACGACAAGACAGAAGATTGAAGTCTCCTGCTTACAGGTAGCCGGGGTCTTACCCCGGCACCCCCGCTTTTGGTCTATATCTGCACGGTTTGAGTGTTTATACCTTGATGGTGGAATGGAAGCCTCCCAGCCTAGGCTGCTCACTGGGCAAATGGTAGATGGCACTTTAAGTGCCTAGGAGCTTATCTCCTCCGCTCGACCTCATGCGTGGGGCAATGCGGCTGTCCGGCATGGTGATCCGGAAATGGGATGCCCCTGTCCCGAGGGTCCCCGTAGCCCCTTTCTCTCCTGTTACGGTCCCTTCTCCCTTCACTATGGGGGGGGGGGTAGAGGGATGTGTATTGTGTGTATGGTTTACTGTATGTTCATGTGTTTTGCTTATTTCAACGTTGTCAGGCTGCACTGCAAGTGAGTGTGCATATGGCCTGACTTTGATTCCTCCTTATATGGCAGTCTCTGTTTTGCGGCTTGCTGCTGCTGCTGGCCTGTAGAGCCAGAGCTTTAGGGGTGACCGGGGCAGGCTGTATGGTGTCAGGCTTGCTTTTGGCTGCCTGCGCTTTTCTCACCTTATCCAGCTCCCCTCCCCCTCCGCTTTTCTCCTTTGTTTTAATCGGTCACTCCCGCCTTCGCTGACATTTTCTGCCTGTCTCCACCACCTCTTTGGTTGGGTGCTGAGCTTTTGTAAGCCTTACTGGGGCAGGTAAGCGGCCTCACCTGGTGGGGCCATCTATATTTTTATGGGTTTGACTGTTTATTAAAAAAGTAATATATTTAATGGAAATATACTTTTGTTTTGAAAAAAAAAAAAAGGGGGAAAAATATATAAGGAGGAAAATCAGAGGCCAGTTTTATTGCCTCTTCAAAGCACTTGGTGCTGTGTATGTATGTTATATTGCATGTTGCCATTGGTTTCTGGGGGTTTTTACTGTTGGTTGTTTTTTCCCCACAGATCCTGGGATTCCTTCAATTAGTAGCCTCCCAGTTCTTTATTGCCTGGCTAGTCTCTTTTTCTCCTAAATTGGGACATATTTATTTATATATACTTGCGTATATATATATTTAAAAAAAAAATATATATATATATAATCTATATTTATATATAGATTATTAAGGGGGACCTTCCTTTTTGAAAAAAAAAAAAATATATAAATAAAAATCCTCCCTTCCGGGACATTTACAAATAAGGGGGCATCCCGGGTTGGCTTATGCCTTAAAGCCCAAAAATAGCGAATACCATAAATCACCATATGGAGGCTTCCGTTATTGCCGGAAACGGTTCTTCTGAGCCATTCGGGGGATGCGTAAGTTGTGGGGTTCTACTCCCAGCTGATGATGTCTTTATTTGCATCCCTTGTGCAAAGCAGAGCATTGCGCGCCAGTCTGTTGCTTCGGCTGCTGGCCCATCGCAACCTTCATCATCGCCTACCTCGCCCTCCCTGTTCCGGACCCCGCATGACACTGTCAAAAGTGGGGATTCGCAATCCGAGGTGGCGGCACGGTCAGCCAGCCCCCGGAAAGTAGTGCCCGTTAAAGCAGGGTTAAAGGCCGCTGCAAAACGGAGGCACCTGACTCCGGTACCTTCGGCTCCACAGGACGAGTTATGTGAGCCTGTGGAATGGTCCGATGGATCCCCGAACGAGGAAGAATTCCTGTTGGAGTCAGATGAGCCTGCAGATCAGCTTGAGGCTGATGCGATTGGCGATTGGTCGGAGGGGGTTGTTTTTGACACCCCCTCCATTCTGGCTCAAATGTTTAAAATTTTGAATTTAGATCCACCTGAGGCTGTCACCCTGCCAAAGGGTCAGTTGTTTAAGGAGCCTCAGCCGCGTTGGGTTTTTCCCAGACAACACCACTTTGAGAGGGTGGTCCTTAAGGAATGGGAACATCCCACGCGGTTATCTGGAATCCCTTCCAGTTGGGAAAAGCGTTATCCTTTTCCGCCAGAGTTGGTAAAGCTTTGGTCTGTCCCTCCTGACGTCGATACCCCTGTGCTAGGGCTCTCCAGCACGGCTATGGTACAGTCTGCTGAGACCACTGTCCCTAAAGATGGGGAAGATCGTCGGATTGACCAATACGCGCGCCATGGTTTTATTTATTCCGGGTCAGCGTTGCGCCCGGTGTGTGCTTCAGCCCTTCTTCTATTGGCGATTAGGTCTTTAATTCAGGGGCTATATGAGGGTCTCAATCCCGCTTGTAAAGAGTTTACTGCGCTTAAGCAGTGTGAATCTTTTGTGTCCTATGTCCTATCCGCTCAGGACGATGCGCTGGCTATGAGTAGCAAGGCAGCGGCTATGCTGGTGGCTATTCGCCGGTCAGTATGGCTGCGTCAGTGGTCGGCGGACGCAGTTTCTGAGAAGGTGCTCACTGCTCTCCCCTTTTTGGGGTTGTGTCTGTTTAGGGAGAAAATTGATTCAGTCGCAAAGGGTGGTAAGATGCCACAACGCAAGAGGCCTCGTGGCCCCTTTAGGGGGGCAGGTTCCGGTAGGCCTTCCTTTCGAGGATTCAGAGCGGGCAGGGGGGCTTCCTTTCCCGCTACCAGAGGTGCAGGTTGGACTCGGGGGAGGGGCCGTGGCCGGCCCACTCAGTCCTGGGGCACCAAGCCCAAACCTGCTGATAAGCCCTCTCAGCAATGAGGGTCTGCCCTCACCCGTGCGGGTGGGGGGACTATTGCGACACTTCTCCCAGGTTTGGAACCAAGTGGTTCCAGGCAGATGGATCCAGGAGGTAGTGTCGGCCGGTTACGACCTGGAATTCGAGTCCCCGAGAAAGATGGGTCGGTTCGTCCCGGCCTGGACTCTCATCAACACAGAGTGTTTCTTCCTTTTGCCCAAATTCACACGAGAACGCTTCAGCTTTTTCTGTTAGCGTCTTGGGACCAGCAGCCTCGGTCGCTGGATCAGTTCTTCCAGTTGTCCTCCCGGGTCCGGCAGTCCCTCCTGTGGTGGTTGGTCTCGACCAATCTGGTGTAGGGCAGGTTTTTCCTGACCCTCCTTTGGAAAATTGTCACCGCGGACGCCAGTCTGTCGCGGATTCTGGAAGGAGCTGCAGTTTCAGGGGCAGTGGGGACCTCAAGAGGCCCACTTACCCACCAATATTCTGAAACTGAGAACCATCCGTCGGGTGCTTGGTCTCCTGACTCAGCACGTTCTGGGCCTTCCGGTCCAGGTGCGTTCAGACAATCAAACAGCGGTTGCTTACATCGGTCATCAGGGAGGGACTCACAGTCTGAGTGCTCTCAGAGAAGTGTCCCTGATCCTGACCTGGGCGGTGTCCCATGTTCCTTGTCTCTTGGCGGTTTACATTCCAGAGGTGAAGAACCAGGTAGCGGACCGGTTGAGCAGGGGCTCTCCCCGTCTGGGAGAATGGACTCACCATCCTCGGGTGTTTTGCTCACTGTGTCTCCGATGGGGGACCCCGGAGGTGGACCCGTTTGCCTCTCGCAGGCTCCCGAACTTCGTGTCGCTCTCCCAGGATCCTCTGGCTCTGGCAGTGGACGCCATGTCCCTGAGCTGGGGAGTTCTGGGATTTCTATACCTGTTTCCTCCGATGCCCATGCTGGGCAGGGTGCTTCGGAAGTTGGCTCTGGAAAAGGTGTCCACCGTTCTCGTGGCCCCAAGGTGGCCAAGGCGAGTGAGGTTTGCAGACATCGTTCGGCTGGCAGTGGACCAGTTCGTTCTGCCTCTTCGGCCCGATCTGCTCACTCAGGGTCAATTGTGTTACCCCAATTTACCAGCGCTGGGTTTGATGGCCTGGCTGCTGAAACCTCCATCCTGAAGGAGGAGGGTCTTTCTGATTCTGTCATTAGGACTCTGATCAGTGCCCGGAAGAGGTCTTCTTCCATCACCTACTATAGGACTTGGAAAGCCTATATCGCTTGGTGTGAGATAAGATCTTTTCCTTGTAGGGTCTTTTCGGTCTCCAGGATTCTGGAGTTTTTACAATCAGGGTTGGATTCTGGTCTCCAGCTAAGTACATTGAAAGGGCAGGTCTCTGCCTTATCTATCTTTTTTGAGAAGCGTGTTGCACTTAAGCCTTTAGTTAAAACTTTTTTCCAGGGGGTTACGCATGTGCGGCCTCCCAGGAAACCATTACTCCCGGTTTGGGATTTGAATTTGGTTCTGTCTGCTCTTCAGGCTCCCCCTTTTGAGCCTTTGCAAGATATTGCTTTGTCTACCCTGACTCAGAAGATTGTCTTCTTGGTAGCGATCACTTCGGTCCGGCGTGTCTCGGAGTTGGCGGCCTTGTCTATCCAGGCGCCTTACTTTGAGAGGCATCAGGATAAAGTGGTCTTTCGGTTCAAGCCAGACTTTCTTCCTAAGGTTGTTTCTGCTTTTCATTTGAACCAAGATATTGTTCTTCCCTCCTTGTGTCCTAATCCTAAGAATCCATTGTTTGGATGTAGTACGCTGTGTTAGGTACTACTTGATTATCACGTCTCCTTTTCGTAGGACGGATTCCTTTTTTGTTGTGCCCCATGGGCCTAAGAAGGGTTTGGCACCAGCCAAATCTGCCATTAGCAAGTGGATACGTCAGGCCGTTACTGCGGCCTATTCTGCTAAGGGAAGAGTTCCCCCTTTTCGTATCACTGCTCATTCTACTCGCGCCGTTGGGGCATCTTGGGCTTTTCAGCACCAAGCTTCTGTTGAACAAGTTTGTAAGGCCGCCACTTGGTCTTCTGTTCATACTTTTTCTAAGTTTTACAAAGTTGATGTGCGAGCCTCAGCAGTCATTTAAGTTATGCTTCACCTGGCCTTGAGATGCCCATCCCTTGTGGACACTGCTTTTGGATGTCCCATTAAGTGAAGAATATTTAAAAGTGAAGCGGGGTGTGTGGCACACCAAGAATAATACAATTTTGTGAGTACTCACCTGAAAAATGGATATTGTTGGTGTGCCACACACCCAGCTTCACTCCCACCCTTTTCGGTATTTCCGAAGCCTTTATATGGTGAAGCTTTTTATTTATATCAAGTTGATTTTGAGGTTGCTGGTGGAATACTGGTACCTTGTCTTTCTGCTTTTTAATATACTGGTGATTGAAGGGAGGTACCAGGTATATATAGGCCGGAAGGGGGCTCGTTACAAGACTTCCTCTCTGCACTGCGTCACCTGGCGGTGAGTTAACCCATTAAGTGAAGAATATTTAAAAGTGAAGCGGGGTGTGTGGCACACCAACAATATCCATTTTTCAGGTGAGTACTCACAAAATGGTATTTTTGCGGTTAAACCCAGCAACCCCTACAAATCTAGGCAGACACAAGGCAGTTGGGCAATAGGAATGTCCAACCTAAAAGCAACAAATCTCAAATAAAATGGTTGACCCAAATTAAGGGTATGCTGGTTTGGGATGCTCTGCAGTATAATTATTTTAATAGTGCCAACAGCTTCATGAGTTTGCTGCTTTGGTCAGGGTTTATAGAGTTATTATTCCCTATAAGCCAACCTTTCGCTCTTGTAGACATGAACCACCCATTTCCATGACCCTATAGCCTGCCGCCATAACTGTAGCTGATAGAAGAGGACGACTATAAAAACAGGCTTTGGATAGGGTTTTGAGGATTTAAGAGTTCATAGAAAGTACCATAAAAAGAACAGGAAAGAAAGAACCGAGCACACAACAAAGAATTTCCTTCATCTGTATCGACTGACCTTGGTGCCCGACTGCCATTGTCTGAGACAAAGAATACACTTCCCCGGGAGAGGAAACTGAAGGGCCAGTGTTCCATCGGTGTGTGAGCATTGCTGACAGGGTTAATTTAGGATATGTTTGCTGTGCAGAGGATTCATGTGGGCAGAACTAAAGCTCTCACTTATACTGGTCATATTGTTGTGATGTCTGATCACTGGTGCAGATTGAAAATGCTGAACCAAATTTCATGTACGCTGATATTTTGTAACAAGTGTAAACGCAGCACTTGTGGGGAAGGGAGTACATCTATTTGCTTTAAGGAGAACTGTCATCTCACTGCCGTCTCTTTGGTGATATAGACAGCTGCTGAGGCAATTACCAGCTGAACCTCTGCTGCCTAGTGCCATAGGACTGGGATTCTAAACTCAGCACATTTAGGGGCAAAGCAATCCCCTGCTGTGACCAATGGCCTGGCCTTGTAAGGTGGTGTTCTCCGAGACTGGTCGAACTCTGCCAGAAAGGTTGGTGTCCACTGTATATACATAAAGTAAAAAAATTGCGCCCATTTATATTTTGACATTAAAGGGATGATTCAGCACCAGATGACCTTGGGAGTGATTTAATTAATCAAGACAATCAAAGCCCTCATATTCATGAACTATTGCCACCAAAAGGAATCTCCTACGTTTGGTATAGTCAAAGTTGCTGCTGTGCTTGTAGAGGGTGCATGTAAATTTTCAAGGTTACAGCAAGCAGAAGATGAGGAGGAATCTCCTATAGGAAGAAATGACAAAGCTGGATCGGTCATCTGGTACTCATTTGCTTGTTGCATTTTTCCTGGCATGCTCTACTGGGTACAATCTTTTTACCATGCCATCTTGGGGCAATTTCATGCCATCAGAAGGACTTCTGCACTGTCCCAAACCCTCGGAAGAAGTTCCTCAGAGAAGGCATTCAAACCTACAAAGTGGTCCGCTGGATATGGGGGTAAAAAAAAAAAACTTCAGAAGAGATTACTGGTGGCACAGAGGTCTATTTCTGGTCCAAATCTCTGCATGATCCCTTGAAATACCTCTAGGCGGAGTCCTGCTCAACTTAACTGATCTGGTTGATGTGGCTCAGAATCTGCCGTAATGCTTGTTAGCCTAAAACTGAAAGATAAGGGGAAAAAAACTCCGTTAGACTTTTTTAGGAATCCGTCAGCTTCACTATGTGGATTGCTCCACCCCCTGGGAGGAAAAACAAAACAGGAACAGAGGTTAAAAGCACCACCCCTTCCTCCCCACCTCAGTAATAGTACAGCAACATACTCCAACCCTTGGAATCTGGGTGGGTAATAAGCGGTCAAGCTGAAGGATTCCTAAAAAAAAGCTGTTACCGGTAAGTCTAACAGAGGTTTTTCCAAGTCATCCTTCAGCTTGCCCTTGTGGAGAGAAATAGGCAAGTAATTATACCTTAGGTGTGGGATGCTGCAAGAAGTACACTTCTGCCGAAGGTCTGATGCTTTGCGGATAGCAACTCAAATCTATAGTGTTCGAGGAAGGTGTGGGGGCGAAGACAACATGGCAGCTTTACATATTTCATCTATAGAAGCACCAGTTCTTCCTGCCCATTATTTGCCCATTGCCCTTGTGGAGTGAGCAGATACTTCAGGGGGAGGCACTCCTTTAATCAAATAAGTCTTTGCAATAGTCTGTTTTATCCATCTAGCAATAGTAGATTTAGAGGCTGCTGAACCTTTATTTTTCCCATTAAAGGTTACCAGTAACTGTTCTGCCAATCGCCAGTCTCTGGACCTTTTCAAGTAAATAATCAAAGCTCTTCTGACATCAAGCAGCGAGAGGCCTCCTTTCTTACTGCATCTGGCGGTGTTGGGAGAACTCTCTTGTGACCGGTTATCTAAAGTTGCTATCTTTGGCAAAAATAAAGGATTGGGTCTAAGAATCACCTTATCTGGGAGTATAGCATAATACAGTTTTTTGATTGACAATGCTTGAAGTTCACTCATTGAGGCTATACTCCTTTCTTCAGATTGTTAACTTCACAAAAAGAAGAACATTTTTTTCCATACCTTTCCGTAAATTTTTCTGTTAGTTAACTTACGACTCTGTAGTAATGTTTCTGTCACTCTCAGGGAGCACCCTTTTTTTCTTAATAGGGACCTCTCAGGATCCATGCCGTCAGTTGAAGTCTTGACGGATTTGGATGTAGAATGGCTTCCTGATGGATGATCTCTGGAACCTCTGGCAGACTCCATTGACCCTTTATTGCCATCTTGGTTAATTCTGCGAACCATACTCTTCTTGGCCAAAAGGAGCAATAAGTATTACATTCACCTTTTCCTGAGTGATCTTCCAGATCACTTGAGGCAGGATTCTGAAGGGGGGAAAGCAAAAGCAAGGTTCCATTTCTGTGCTAGCGCATCTACTGCTATAGCACCTTCTTCCCTTTGCACTTTGGGGTCATCCTCAAATAGACCTGTTTGCCAACAAAAATGATGCAAACACTTGTGATCAGGTTGAAGATGTCCTAATTCAAACACCACTCTGCTGCACTTTCCCGCAACTTAGGGTGTCTGCCAGAGTGTTCAAGGTCCCCCCCAGATGAACTGCTGTTAGGGTCTGGATTTGATTTTTTTAGGGGTATTAAGAGACCCAGTACTAGAGTCACAAGCCTTTTGGACTTGGTTCACCCTTGATAGTTTAGGTAGGCTATGGTTTTTGCATTGTCTGACCTTACCTGCACCTCCTTTTCCAAAATCTCCAATGGAAGTGATCCAGCGCAAGCTTCACTGCCAGAAGCTCCCTGAAATGTGAGGACCTCATTGCAATTTCTTTGGGCCACTTGCCCTGAACCTGCAGAGCTCCTAGGTGAGCCCCCGAGCCCCAGCTGCTTGCATCTGTGGTTATCACTACTGGATCGGTCTGTCTCCATTCCTTCCCTCCTTTTAGGTTTTCTAGATTTGTCCACTAAAGCAGATCCCTTAGGACTGGGGAGTTCAGCTGTACCAACTGGTCAAGTGACTTATGTCCCAATATTCTAGAAGGAACCCTTGAAGAGTCCTTGAGTGCAGCTGAGCCCAGTGAACTGCTGGAATGGCCGAGGTCATTAGACCTAAAACTTTCATGATTGACCTTCTGAATATCTTGGGATCCTTTGCCAGTGTCAAGACTTCCGAACAGTTTCCACTGGGTGCTGTCTATTAGAAACCCCAGGAATTTGCATAGCTGGAAAAAAAATCAAACTGGGCTTCTCTAGGTTTATCAACCCCCCCAGATCCTTAAGTGCTGCCATGGTCTTTTCCAAATCTGCTAACAGAGCCACATTGGAGTTGTTTAGGAACAGAAGATTGTCTAGATATGGACTCATATTGATCCCTAGTTGTCTGAGGTAAGCCATGGGTTCTGCTAGTATCTTTAATTAGATTCTTGGGGATGAGGAAAGACCCAAGGGGAGTGCTCTGCAAGTATCCGTGCATCTTTAATCAGTATGTGCTGTACAGAGTAGATTGATTGCATCATGAACCTTTTGCACCGTATGAATCTGTTTAATATTTTTAGATTCAGAATCATCCTTTACTTCCCTGGTGGCTTCATTATCAGAAAGACGTGAGAGTAATATCCCTCAGGGATGAAGTTTGGAGGGACTACCTCAATCACGTTTTTCTGTAAGCGCTCCTGTAGCACTAACGGAAAGGCCTCTCGCTTCTTTGGGTCCCTTGGTCACTAAGAAGGAAGATGGGGTAGGGAAGAAAATTCTGAACAATACCCTTTTTCAAGTGTTTGTATCACAATCCGGTTCTGGGTAATTTCTTTCCAAGCAGGTACAAACTCAGAAAGTCTTCCCCTTAGGTGCTTCGGAAGCCTTAATTACCAAGGAGTACTTCCTCTGAGGTCTAGGCTGTACCCAGCATTTTTGAGTTGGTTTGTCTGGACTGGGTGAGACTAGCATCTGCTCCTCTCGTATTAGCTGACCAGGGAAAATATGATCGCTTTTTAACTTTCTTTCCTGACTCTGTGGATCTTGTTAGAATTTCATCCAAGTCGTCCCCAAAAAGCCGCCCTCCTTGAAATGGGATGCCACATAGTCTAGTGTTAGAGCTACTGTCTCCAGGCACAAATGCAGAGGTCTTAGCAGAGGCTCTGATGAGTTCCTGACAAGCATTGGTTAGAAAGGGCATCAATAAGGCCTTGAGCAGGAACCTTATTACCAATATGCGATTTGAGAGTATCCACCCACTTGGCCATACTTCCTAGAGAGCGGAATCCCAGGCTCTTCTTAGAATGTCATCTCCTCTGCGATAGGATCGCGTAGTGACCCCATATCCTCAAAACTTAGATCAGAGGCCTTAGACATCGGACTCACAGGGGCATCGATCTTAGGGCACTTACTTCAGGGTTCCATAATCAGATCTTTAAAATGGCACTTTCTTTTTAAGGATTTTGGAAGGAAATTTTTCTTTTCAGGGTTGTCCCATTCGGTTTTAACCATATCCTTTAATACTGCGTGTATTGGAAAGGCTTTTTCAGACTTTTTGACAAGAACTTCCCTGTACATCTAATTTTGCCGAGACAGGGATGTTTCTTCCTGCTGGATTCCCCATGTCCCATAAAATATCCTGCAATAGCAATTCCAAATCCTCAGACAATGGGAGCGATCATGCTCCTTCTCTTCATGAACCCCCTCCTCCATTGAATCATGGGAGGATTCAGGCTCTTCCCCCGCCTCACCAGGATCAAAACACAATTCTGTGAGTACTCACCTGTAGAATTGATTTTGTAGTATACAGCACGTCCTGTTCCAGTAATTCCTTACACTTGGGTTATTCCGCCACAAGGTGGCGCAGTGGACTGCAGAAAGACTTGTGGCCACTCCTGGCCCCATAAATAGCCAGGAACCTCCCACAAATTTCCAGTGTTGACAATCAGTTATACAAGAAGCCGGGAGAATCAAAAAATGGATAAGAACCCAAAAAGAACTTTAGAACAATCACCATACAGAGGTAACCAAGAAAAATGATAACAAGGGAGGGGTGGAACAGGACGAGCTGTATACTACAAAATCAATTCTACAGGTGAGTACTCACAGAATTGTATTTTTCCAAATATACAGCAGGTCCTGTTCCAGTAATTCCTTACATTTGGCACATCCAAAAGCAGTGTCCGTACGGTAGGGTGGGATCCCCAAAGAGCAAAGGCGTGCAGATTAAACCACTGCCGCCTGCAGAACTTTGCGACCAAAAGCAGCGTCACTTGAGGCCCTAACATCAACCTTGTAAAACTTGGTCTTCTGTTCATACTTTTTCCGAATAGTAGCCTTGCAAACTTGTTCAACAGAATCTTGGTGCTGAAAGGCCCAAGGCCAATAGCACGAGTGGAATGAGCCCAAGGCCAATAGCACGAGTGGAATGAGCAGTAAGACGGAAGGGAGGCTACCTCCCCTTAGCAGAATAGACTTGCACCACCGCCTGACTAATCCATTTACTGATAGTGGATTTAGCCGGAGACAAACCCTTCCTAGGTCCGGAAGGTAGAACAAAAAGAGCATCAGTCTTCCTAAAAGACTCAGCTACCAAATAAAATTTCAAGGACCTGACAACATCAAGAGAATGTAAGACCCGCTCCTTAGGATTACTAGGATTAGGGCACAGAGAAGGCAAAACAATGTCTTGATTGAGATGAAATGCAGACACAACCTTAGGCAGGAAATCTGGCTTATACCGAAACACCACCTTGTCCTGGTGTGGCTCAAAGTAAGGAGGTTTAATGGAAATACGCCTAACAGAAGTGATAGCCACCAAAAAGGCCACCTTAAGAGTCAAAATAGGCAAAACAGCCTCACGCAGAGATTCAAAAGGAGGACCCTGCAAGGCAGATAAAATCAAATTCAAATCCCAGACTGATAACATAGGCTTATGTGGCGGACGCACATGAGTAACCCCCTGGAAAAAAAAGTCTTAACCAAACGGTGGTTGGCAAAAGATCTTTGGAAGAAAATAGCCAAGGCTGAAACATGTACCTTGAGAGTACTAAGTTGAAGGCCCAAATCCAAACCATGCTGCAAGAATTCCAGGATCCTGGGAATAGAAAACACCCGACAGGGAAGAGACTTACAGAGACTCACACCAGGCAATGTAAGCATGCCATACCCTATATTAGATAAAGGACAAGGACTTCTTCCTAACCCGAATCATGGTAGGCAGGCAGCCCCTTTTCCATCAAGATGGAGGTCTCAGCAGCCAGGCAGTTAACACCAGCGTTTGTAAATTGGGATGGCGTAGCTGCCCCTGAGTGAGCAGGTCTGGAACCTTGGGCAGGGCGTATTTATCTACTGCCAACTGCACGATATCTGCGAACCACACCCTTCTTGGCCAAAAGGGGGCCACCAGGATGGTTGGCACCCCTTCCTGGGCTATCTTGCGCAGCACCCTGCCCAGCAGAGGAAGCTGAGGGAACACAGAGGAGCCGAAAGCTCTTCCAAGACATTGCTAGTGCATCCATGGCTAAGGCCAGAGGGTCCTGTGACAGAGAGACAAAGACTGGAAGCTTGTGATTGTGACGGGACGCAAACAGATCCACATCCGGCTGACCCCAGCGGTGGCACAGGGAGCGAAACACCCTGCTGCTGAGGGACCATTCTCCCAGACGAGAAGTCCCCCTGCTGAGGGAGTCTGCCTCCAGATTTTCCACCCCCGGGATGTACACTGCAGAGATGCAGGGAACATTCTCCTCCGCCCATGACAGTATCAGAGACACTTCCTTGAGGGCCCTCTTGCTCCGGGTCCTTCCCTGATGATTGATGTAGGCAACTGCCGTCTGGTTATCTGAGCGGATCTGAACAGCCCGACCCCGAAGGTGTGGGGTCAATTGGGCAAGAACCAACCTTACCTCCCTCAGTTCCAGAATGTTGATAGGAGTATGGGCCTCCTGGGGGCCCCACTGACCCTGGAATTTCAAGGACTTCCAGAAGCCCCCCCAACCTGTCAGACTGGCATCTGTGGTGACAGTCTCCCAGCAAGGGGACAGAAAGGTCCTGCCCACCAAGAGGTTCCTTGAGTCCAGCCACCATGAGAGGGACCGTCTGGCCAGGGGGGACAGAACAAATACCTGATCCAGGGACACGGGCCCGATCCCACACTGATAAGAGGTTAGCTGAAAAGGTCTCATGTGAAACTGAGCATAGGGTACCGCCTCGAAGCCAGACACCATCAGGCCCACCAGTTGCATCCCCTGCCGGATGGAGGGATGAGGACAAGAAAGAAGAAACTGGGCCCGAGCTTGAAGACTCTCCACTTTCTGTTGAGAGGGAGAAAAACCTTGACCTGAGATGTATCCAGAGTCATGCCCAGAAAGGGCAAAGACGGAAAAGACTTGGGATGGTTGATCACCCAGCCGAAGGACACTAGTGTGGACACCACCATCTGGGTATCCAGTTCTGCCTGGAAGGACTGAGACGTGATCAGAATGTCGTCCAAATAAGGAAGGATGCGAATGCCCCGAGATCTCAGAGCCATCACGCCCGCCAGCACCTTGGTGAATACCCTGGGAGCCGAGGTGATACCAAAAGGCAAGGCCACAAATTGGTAGTGCTGATCCTCCAGAGCGAATCCGAGAAATTTCTGATGACCTAGGAAGATTGTAGACATCAAGGACGCTTAGCTTCATGTACCAGAGGTCATGAAGTCGCCCGGGCGCAGTGTATTGACTGCTGAGTGTAGGGTCTCCATACGAAAATGCTTGAATCTGACAAACATGTTGAGGCTCTATAAATCCAGGATGGGCCTGAGGGACCCATCCTTTTTGGGAACCATGAATCTTGGGGGCGGCCAGGCTGCAAACTATCTTGTAACCGAAGGAAACCACCTCTTGAATCCATCTGTCTGTTACGCGTAGCCTCCAGACGTGAGCAAAGAGCCTAAGCCATCCCCCCACCCGGATGGGTGAGGGCGCCTCCTCGTGCCTGAAGGGCCTTGGGGGAGGATTTGGGTTTGGCACCCTATGAGAGACCGGAACAGCCATGTCCTCTACCCCTGCCCCAATAGTCTCCACGTGCCCCAACAAAGGACACCCCTCAACCAGCCCTGGAAGCGCGGAAGGAAGGGAGAGAGGCACCAGTCCCCCAAAAGGGCCGAGACGGCCTTCTACGTTGAGGCAGCCTACCGCCCCTGGCAAACAGGTCCAAGCGTTCACCAAAGAGCCGTAGCCCCTTAAAAGGAAAACCAGTGAGAGCTTTCTTAGCAGCATTATCTGCTACCCACTGACGTAGCCAGACAGAGCGTCGTATAGCCACCAAAAGGGCAGTAGTCCTACCACACATTCTAATGGCATCGTCCATGGCAGAAAACATATGCAGCAAATTCATAGCAAAGTAGGTGAGATCTATAATCCTCTCCTCCCGCGTCATCAGAGGCCCCATCTAAGAGACACTTAAGCAGCCCTTTAATAGCCGTTATGGCAGAGGCACAAACCGCGCGCAGTGCAGTCCCCACACAGGCAAAGGCATGACAGGACAGCTGATCCATGCACCAGTCCTCACCATCCCGCAGTGTAGTAGTGTCAGGTGAGTGCATGACTGATGTATTAGACAACTCTAGGACGGGTGCGTCCACCTCGGGAGGACAGGACCAACGTTTAACCACATCATCAGGAAAGGGATACCTCCTGTCCCAACTCAGGTAGCTTACTAGGCCGTTCCCACACTTTGAGCTCCAGATTATTAAAGTGATTCTGCTCAGGGAACTCCAAGCGTGGTTTAACAGTATGGAAAAGCTCGCCCTGCTGCTGTGGAGCCACGGCAGGAGGGAAAATACAAAGCATCGAAAATGTGAGTCAGTAACCTGTCAGTGTCATCTGAAGACCATGGGTCTTCTCCAAAAAGGAGACCCGGTACCACCATATAACTTAGATTGTTCCTCAGAGGATTCTGAATCAGAAAATAATTCCCCCTCCTCGAGGGGGTAAAGGCCAGAAAAGGAGTAAAGTCCCTCATCCTCCACAGAAAATAGGGAAGCAGCGGGAAATAAATGCCGCTTCTTGGCAGAAGCCTTATGCGAGGCTGACCCAGCAATATGCTTTTCAATGCTGGCCACACGTGAAGCCAAGTCATACCGAGACTCCCCGCTAGTGTGCCCCTCACTGGGAGTCAGATGCAAGCGTAGGGGGGTTGGCGAAGCAGAAGGGGGTGCAGCACCAGGACCCGTAGCAGACGACCTAGGCTGCAACACGAAACTGATCACTCCAGCGCCATGACAGAACCAAAAAATACATAGAGCCAACCACCGTGGAGCACCGTACAACGGCCCGCACACACACCAATAATAAACACACAAATCATGGACCTCCAGGGCGCCCCCTGCCAGCCGAGCGGGCCACAAAAAGGGGGTCGCGCACAACCTTCTAGAGGAGAGGGGAGACAGGGAACAAGGACCCAAGATTCGAGGCTGGGGCATCCCAATGAGGCTCACCATAGAAGGCCTTTCACAGACTACCCTTTGGTACAGGGTCTTGCGGCCCGGAGCAGCGCTCCTTCAGCACCTGACCCTAGTGCTGTCCCACCTTCACCCCAACAGTCAGCCGAGGCTGGGAGGCAGTGGGTCCAGAACGGGTGGAAATAAGCCTGCAGGGCCCTAGGCTTGAAAAGCCCCGCTCCCTGCGCAATAGAGAGTCAGAAACACTGGAAATTGGTGGGAGGTTCCTGGCTATTTATGGGGCCGGGAGTGGCCACAAGTCTTTCTGCAGTCCACTGCGCCACCTTGTGGCGGAATAACCCAAGTGTAAGGAATTACTGGAACAGGACGTGCTGTATACTTATTACATCAATCTGAACAGGGGCTGTGGGAAGGGTTCAAGTTAACCAAATAATAACCCCCTGACCCTTGACCTCTTTGTATTAGCGATGGAAAATACCATTTTGTGAGTACTCACCTGTAAAATGGATATTGTCAGTGTGTCACACACCCCGCTTCCCCTTTAATTCTTACGATCGGGTTACTCCACCAGCAGGTGGCGACGTTGCAGAGAGAAGTCTTGAAAACGAGCCCCCTTCCGGCCTATATATACCTGGGACCTCCCACTTAACACCCAGTGAATTCAAAAGCAGAAAGACAAGGTACCAGGAAATCCAATGGTAACCTCAAAATAAAGAAAAGCTTCACCATATAAAGGAACCAGGATACCGAAAAGGGCGGGTGAAGCGGGGTGTGTGACAATATCCATTTTACAGGTGAGTACTCACAAAATGGTATTCTCAGTGTGTCACACACCCCGCTTCCCCTTTAATTCTTACGATCGGGACATCCAAAAGCAGCGTGCACAAGGGATGGGTATCCGAAGGCAAAAAGAAGCATAACTTAAATGACTGCAGTCTGCAGAACTTTGCGCCCGCACATCAACCTTGTAAAACTTACAAAAAGCATGAACAGAAGACCAAGTAGCAGCCTTACAAACTTGTTCAACAGAAGCTTGGTGCTGAAAAGCCCAAGACGCTCCAACGGCGCGAGTAGAATGAGCAGTGATACGAAAAGGGGGAACTTTCCCCTTAGCAGAATAGGCCCCAATAATGGCCTGACGTATCCATTTGCTAATGGAAGACTTGGCCGGAGCCAAACCCTTCCTAGGCCCACAGAGCACAACAAAAAAGGCATCAGTTTTACGAAAAGGAGAAGTAATAATCAAATAGTACTTAACACAGAGTACTACATCCAAACAATGCAAAACCCTCTCCTTGTCATTCTTAGGCTTAGGACACAAGGAGGGAAGAACAATATCCTGATTCAAATGAAAAGCAGAAACAACCTTATGAAGAAAGTCTGGTTTGAAAGGAAAGACCACCTTGTCCTGATGCCTCTCAAAGTAGGGCGCCTGAATCGACAAGGCTGCCAGCTCCGAGACACGCCGAACCGAAGTGATGGCTACCAAGAAGGCAGTCTTCTGAGTCAAGGTAGACAAAGCAATATCCTGCAAGGGCTCAAAGGGAGGAGCCTGAAGAGCAGAAAGAACCAAATTCAAGTCCCAAACCGGAGTAATGGTTTCCTGGGAGGCCGCACATGCGTAACCCCCTGGAAAAAAGTTTTAACTAAAGGATGAAGCGCAAAACGCTTCTGAAAAAAAAGATAGATAAGGCAGAAACCTGCCCTTTCAAAGTACTCAGCTGAAGTCCAGCCCTGATTGCAAAAATTCCAGAACCCTGGAGACCGAAAAGACCCTACAAGGCAAAGATCTAATCTCACACCAAGCGATATAGGCTTTCCAAGTCCTATAATAGATGATCAGTGCCCGGAAGAGGTCTTCTTCTGAGTCTTAACAACAGAGTCAGAAAGACCCTCCTCCTTCAAGATGGAGGTTTCAGCAGCCAAGCCGTCAAACCCAGTGTTGGTAAATTGGGGTAACACAGCCGACCCTGCGTGAGCAGATCGGGCCGCAGAGGCAGAACGATCTGATCCACTGCCAGCCGAACGATGTCTGCGAACCATACTCGCCATGGCCACCTTGGAGCCACGAGAATGGCGGACACCCTTTCCAGAACCAGCTTCGGTACCACCCTGCCTAGCATGGGTATCGGAGGAAACAGGTACAGAAACCCCAGATCCCTCTAGCTCAGGGACATGGCGTCCACCGCCAGAGCCAGAGGATCCCGGGAGAGCGACACGAAGGTCGGGAGCCTGCAATTGTGACGAGGGGCAAACAGGTCCACCTCCGGTGTCCCCCACCGGAGACACAGCGACCGAAAGAATTGAGGATGGAGAGCCCATTCTCCCAGACGGGAAAAGCGCCTGCTCAACAGATCCGCTTCCCTGTTTTCCACACCCGGAATGTAAACTGCCGAGAGACAAGGAACATGGGCCTCTGCCCAAGTCAAGATCAGGGACACCTCTCTGAGGGCACCCAGACTGCGAGTCCCTCCCTGATGATTGATGTAAGCAACCGCTGTTCGATTGTCCGAGCGAACCTGAACCGGAAGGCCCAGAACATGTTGAGTCAAAAGAACAAGAACCAGACGGATGGCTCTCAGTTCCAAAATATTGATGGGCAAGTGGGCCTCTCAAGGTCCCCACCGCCCCCGGAACTGGAGATCCTTCCAGAATCCCCCCCATCCCGAAAGACTGGCGTCCGTGGTGACAATTTCCCAAAGAGGAGTCAGGAAAGACCTGCCCCTCAAAAGATTGGTCGAGACCAACCACCATTGGAGGGACTGCCGGACCCGGGAGGACAACTGGAAGGGCCGATCCAACAACCGTGGCCGCCGGTCCCAGCACGCCAACAGATGAAGCTGAAGCGTCCTCGTGTGAAATTGAGCAAAAGGAACTGCCTCGAACGAGGCAACCATCAACCCTACCAGCCTCATCCCCAGACGGATGGACGGCCGAGGATTGGAAAGAAGGACCCGAGCCAACTCCTGAATCAGACAAATTTTGGACTGAGGCAGAAACACCCTGTGTTGACAAGAATCCAACCGCATTCCCAGAAAGGACACCACCCTGGCCGGAGCGAGGGAGGACTTGGGAAAGTTGATCACCCAACCGAAGCTTTCCAGCGTGGAGACCACCATCCTGGTGTCGGTCTCCGATTAAATGAGGGACGGAGCCATGATGAGAAGGTCGTCCAGATAAGGTACGACACGAATGCCCCGAGATCTGAGCATGGCCATCACCCCTGCCAGTACCTTGGTGAACATTCTTGGAGCCGAGGTAAGGCCAAACGGAAGTGCCACGAATTGAAAATGCTGATCCTTCATCACAAACCGAAGAAAGCGCTGATGAGCCTGGCAGATGGGAACATGGAGGTAAGCATCCTTGATGTCTATGGACGTCATGAAGTCCCTCTGCCGAAGAGAACCGACGGCCGAGTGCAGAGTTTCCATGCAAAACTTCCGAGTACGGATGAACCTGTTGAGGAACTTCAGATCCAGGACGGGGCGAACTGACCCGTCCTTCTTGGGGACTGTGAAAAGATTGGAATAAAAACCGAGGCCCACCTCTAAGCGCGGCACCGGCCGGATGAACGCCATTTCCAAAAGATTCCTTACCGACGCCAGGAGCCCCTGCGCGGCCAAAGGATCCGTGGGCACCCGAGACCGGAAAAACCGTGAAGGAGGGCGAGACTCGGAACTCCAGATTGTAACCGGACGACACCACCTCTCGGATCCATCTGTCCGGAACCTCCTGGTCCCAAACCAAGGAGAAGTGTCTCTATCGTCCCCCCACACGCACGGGTGAGGGCAGCCCCTCATTGCTGAGCGGGCTTACCAGCAGGCTTGGCGCCCCAGGACTGACCAGGACGGCCACGGCCCTTCCCCCGGGTCCAACCTGCACCCCTGGTAGTGGGAAAGGAAACCCTTCTGCCCGCTCTGACTCCCCGAAAGGAGGGATTAAAGGAACTTGCACCCCGAAAGGAGCGACGAGGCCTCTTGCGTTGAGGCAATTTACCACCCTTGGTAACTGAATCCAATTTATCGCCAAACAGGCGCAAACCTGAGAACGGGAGCGATGTAAGCGCCTTTTTAGAGATAAAGTCCGCCGTCCACTGGCGCAGCCAAACTGACCGACGAATAGCAACCAGCAGTGCGGCTTTCCTGCTACTCATTGCAAGCGCATCGTCCTGGGCAGTCAAGACAAAGGAAATAAACAACTCACACTGCTTGAGTGAACTAAACTCATCACAAGCGGGATCAAGACCTGCGTACAGATCCCTAACAATGGACCTAACTGCCAACAGAAGAAGTGCCGAAGCACACACCGGCCGCAGTGTCGATCCGGCACTGATAAAACCATGGCGAGCCAATTGATCAATCCGACGATCCTCACCATCTTTAATGGTAGTAGTGTCAGGAGTGCAACACCGCCGTGTTCGACAGCCCTAACACAGGAGTATCGACGTCAGGGGGCACTGACCAAAGCTTCACCAAATCCTCCGGAAAGGGATAACGTTTATCCCAACTAGGAGGAATTCCAGCCAGCCGGGTGGGTTGTTCCCATTCCTTAAGGACAACCCTCACAAAGTGTTGTTGCCTGGGAAACACCAAACGCGGCTGGGGCACATCAAACAACTCACCCTTTGGCGGGGGGACCGCCTCGGGCGGATCCAAATCCAAAATTTCAAACATTTGAGCCAAAATGGAAGGAGTGTCAAGAGACACCCCCGCAGCCTGATCGCCAGCAGTCATCCCATAGCTGGTCTGCAGGCTCATCCGACTCCTCAAGGAGTTCCCCCTCCTCATCAGGGGGACAATCGGACCAATCCAATATTTCAAACACCTCATCCTCTGAAACAGGCGCTGCCGGAGAGAGGTGCTTCCGCTTCGCCGTAGCCTTTTGAGCTACCATGGCGGAAATTATCTTCGAGGTTGGCCAATCGTGCACACACCTCGGATTGCGAATCCCCACCTTTGACAATGTCACACGGGGTCCGGAATAAGGGAGGGGGGTTAGGAGATGATGTTGCGAAGTTGCGAGGAGCCAGAAGCCGGAGCGACGGACTGGCGCGCAATATTCTGCTTTGCACATGGAACGCATAATATGACATCGCCTGGGAGCGGAGCCCCACAACCCCCACACAGCCTGGATAGCCCCGAAGAGCCATTTCCAGTAACGCCGGAAGCCTCCATATGGTGAAATTATGGTATTCGCAACAACCCAGGGTTTTACGCATTAAGCAACCCGGGATGCCCCTTTATAATTAATGTCCCGGGAATAGGAGGATTTTTTATTTTTTTTTTTAAAACCTAGGAAAATCCCAATTTAGAGACTAAGACTAGCCAGGTATATCAGAACCGGGAGAGCCACTGCAGTGAGGGGATCCCAGGATCTGTAGGGGAAAAGAGACCACAGTCAGTCCTCCAGGAAAAATAGCCAGCATGCATCACACTCATACTCATTAAAAAGTAATGGTAAACCATATAAGGGCAGAGTATACAACATGAATTCAACTACCCATGTATAAAAATATAAATATTATATATATATATGCATATCAAGTGATAAGTGCCTCCAGGGAAAACGCTAGAGTGCCAGGCAAACTTTAAACATGACTACACAGTTACCAAAGAAAACAGTACAGCCAAATGACAGCCCCACGAGCCCGAGGTGGGGACCGTTACCTGTTGCCGCTGCAAAGGACAGCTACACCGCACACCTTTCCCCAGCTTAGCAGCACCTGTCTCAGTAATGAGACAGAGGAAGAGGAAGTGAGGCGGGCCCGAGCTCAGCGACGCGCCCCGGCCACGCCCCCTGCAGTGCGTCATAGAGCGAGGACCGACAGAGGACTCGGGCCCGCCCCAAGGATACACGTAACACGGCCCGCCCAATGGCGGTGCTGCAGGCAAAAAACGGAGGGAAATTCAAAAGTAAAAAGCACAAAGAGCCCTAGCAGGCCAGGCCACGCGGCTGCACACCGCAGCGCTGAGCCTGCGTCTGCCAGCGCTCTCACACATACACCATACAACAGTAAAAGCACCCCATGAAACCCCCCCCCCCCCCAAAGCGAAGGGAGAAGGGACCATGCGGGAGAAGGTGGCCAAGGGGAACATCGGGACAGGGGCATCCCTTGCCCCACGCGTGGGGTCGAGTGGAGGAGATAAGCTCCTAGGCACCTATAGTGCCATCTACCATTGCCCAGCAAGCAGCTTGGGCTGGGAGGCTTCCATTAACCATCTAGGCATGTAAACAATAGAACTGGGCAGAAATAGACCAAAAGGGGGTGCCGGGGTTTGACCCCGGCTACCTGCAAGCAGGAGACTTCTTTCTTCTGTCTTGTCGCATCTTGCAGAGAGAAAATACTGGGTGTTAAGTGGGAGGTCCCAGGTATATATAGGCGGGAAGGGGGCTCGTTTTCAAGACTTCTCTCTGCAACGTCACCACCTGCTGGTGGAGTAACCCGATCGTAAGAATTAAAGGGGAAGCGGGGTGTGTGACACACTGAGAATATAGGTTTCACAGCATGAGACCATTGATGATGGGCTACAAACCCTTTCTGGGCATTCTCAAAAGAAGCTAACTGCTACTTGATACTGAGAATCTCCCTTGAGAGAAGCCAAATCTGTCCCCTTAGACTTATCACACCACCCCATACACAGAGCCAGCTGCCAAGTGTCCAGAAGTGTGACACTACAGACTTCACTGCGCTTTGACTTTTTGGCTTGGTTTTAACATGTTGGTTTTAACATGCTTTTTATCTTCAGTTCGCATTTTAGACTCAGACTCTAATAACATGTTTTATGTTTATGTTTGTGTTTTTAAAGTTATATTGTTATATTGTGGTCCTACCACGTGCTGGCCTCCGTCTGCACGGTCCGACATGATTCCACACTGCAGCGTCTGGTCACCTCGCTCTCTGCCCGGGGCCTGTGGAGTGTCGGCCTCTCAGCTCCTGCCGCCGCTGCTCAATAGCGTTCTGATCCGGCTGTGACTCGCGCTGGATGAGAACTGAGCGCGCTGGTTTCATCTTCCGGTTTCTGGCTTCCTGCCGAAAACCGGAAAGGACATCTGAAAACGTCACAGTCGTGCCTCCAAAATTCAAAATTATGGAGGGAGGCACTTTGTGTATAGTGAAACTGCGATTCAGTTAAAAAAAAATGTAACCACTTTCACCAGGGATTACATTCAGTGCGCCATGACAACCCAGCGTACCTACTCCAATAAGGAGTAGGATTTAAAGTAAAAGTGCACTAGTGCCTTTTTCAAAAAACTATGAGGGCATAGCCCCAGGTGTATCAGACTCACAGCAGGGTCTCCTGTGGTTAATGTCCAGTATAGTTGGCCAACTCCAAACTTTGGATGGTGTAAAACAAACTTAAATAACAAACTGGCAGTAGTCTAACATCAGGTACTCTCTGTCCCAAGGTTTCCTAGGGAGGAAACACAAAGAACTGAGGTGGGGAGGAAGGGGTGGGGCTTTTAACCTGTTCCTGTTTTGTGTTTCCTCCCAGGGGGTGTAGCATAATATCTCTACGTGGTCAAGCTGAAGGATGACTTGGAACAAAGTCAGCAACCATTATCAAATAATGTGAATATCCACAACCATAACATCCAGAGCATGCCCGTCATTAGAACACTGGGGGCTGATCTGGAAGGCCGCTGGAGGGGGGCCCTGTTTCCTACCGCTATACTCCTGGTTGTGGTTGGGAGCATTGGGAGGGGGTGTAGTTTTGAGCAAAGCACCTAACCTCTCCAACTGTTCCCTGGGTACCACAATTAGGGCAGCCCACTGATCTGGGCACATGTACACTCACAGCACAGATGGGTTAAATGTGTGTGCACAAGCATACAAATCGCTATCTATGCCCTGCCCCACCAAAATATAACCCAACTGTGAGGAATTTGAAGCTGCTAGACCCCCTGCTATCAGCCATGGAAGTGTTAGTTGGGAGGGGCAACATGCAAACTGAGGAAGAGACAGCCAGCCACTAATCTGGACAAGGTAAGCTGCAGGTAGCTCTGACTCTTTCAGGCATTGGTTTCATTAGTATTGTATTGGCGTGGGTAAGTGGTGTCGGTCAGAAACAGTGTTTTCTGAAAAAAGCCAGTAATAGCAGCCTCTAAGTCTCACAACAAGTGTACTTCTCATGGTCTACCTTCAGTCATCAGACCCTATCCAACTCCAGTGTTGCCTGCTGCCAATGCACATTTAGAAAAATCTTCTGCATCCCGCAGGTCCAGAGACATCAAGATGAAAAACTCCAGGACAAACCTCCAATTTTAAAATCCACTTTATTTTGTTTTTTCATACAGGACTTAAGGCATCTGCACAAGACACACATTTCTTGCAGAGGTTATAAAATCTTTCCTTTTTTAATCATTTTTAATTCCATATATTTGTTTGTACATGTTGGTCAGGTACCACTCACTTGTTTGTCATTTTTGTTCCCTAAAACTGTGTAGGCATTTGAGATATGACCGTTAAACCAGTGTTAAATCAATTAAATATTTACATAGCACAACACATTTAGCTTTGTAACACTCACAGGGGGGCTTGGGGGGGGGGGGGGGAATAAAATCACATCAAAAATATGACGAACACCACCAGTTTAATGTTCGGAATCAGCTATTTACAGGTCCCCTAATACGAAATGATAATTTATTCGTTTTAAATGTTTTGTAAACTGGCCCAGCAGAGAGCCTTAGAGATGCATCTAAGGGAGAACTTAACCACTTCTGAGCTGGAGAGATCCATCATCTACATCCCAGCACACAAGAGGTTAAACTTTCAAAACTGGAAGCACACAGTTATGCTACCCTGGATCATGTGCCATTCATATCATCTTCCAAGATGGTTTCAGATCCTACAAAAGCAGGTATGGCTGATAAAAAAAATTATAATAATATTAAAAAAAACAGATGTAATTAACCGGACACTGTTCCACTGCCTATCTTAATCCTTAATCTGGATTTTAAAATTGACTCGGCCAAGGAACTTGTCTCTATCATCTTCGTTCTTCAGGTTAGGAGAGCCTTGAAGCTTGCACTCCAACACGACCTCTGTTGTGCTGGTGGCATTGGAGGGGGTGATCTTCAAAGCAACCAAAGGCTGCACGTAATTCTCCTGCAGAGAGGCAGAAAATTGCATGTTAACTCTCCGATATTACGGCAATCCTGGCTATGGCCCATCAACACACTGTTTTAACCCAGGAGTGCTCAGCCTTTTGACGAGCAGGGGCCACTTAAATTATTAGGAACCTGGTTGAGGGCCACAATGACTAGGTTATGGAATAGCATAAGGAAGATTTTTTTTTTTACATCAGGATACCAACTACCGGCACAATACACTCGTATGTCTGCCCCCCCCCCCCCCTCCCATTCATATGCAACAATCCCCACATACTAGCAATGCACATGACTGGCTTACCTCTACTACTATATGGGTCCACCATTTATAGCCCTCCCCATCAGTCCCAACCCTAACCATGTTTTCAACACTCAACCTATCTAAGTGCCCACCAATGGAAATGCATACAATTATAATAAAAAAACATTTACCAAATTATTCTCCCCGGTTGCTTCGGCCGGCGCTGGAAGCGCACCCTGCCAGTGGAATAGGCGGTCGGAGAGCGGTTCTGGCGGCCAGTGCTTGCCAGAGGCAAAGAAGGCAATGGCCAGCATTGCAAACGCCTGGGAGTATGGGCCAGGTAAGTGTTTATTATGGAATCCCCCCAACCTGATTTAGCGCTAGGAGAGATAGGCAGAGTGAGGGAAATTAAGAAATGGGCAGTCGGGCTAGACTGGACCTTAAACACTGTTTAAGTGGCATTTTACCCTCAGACAGAGGATCCCCCAGACATCTGAGTATTTTAGAATAGGTGAGGGGTATCTCCAAGACACCCTACACTTCCCCCGATTTACATGCGCTACAGCCAATACCTTATTCCTAAAAAAAAAAACCATCACAATTTTTTCTTAAAGTACCACCTCACCACTACATTTTTTTAATTATCTAAAATACATTTTAAGAAGCTATAGAGCTAACATAGCTTAAAATATAAAAAATATAGCTGCCCAGGCACTGCAAGGTGAAGTTATACTGCAGAACAGGGATGCCTCTAAAAGCCTGTTTGGTTGACCTAAATTACTTTAGAAGGAATATATAATAAACACGCATCATTAGGCTAAAAAAACAAAACAAGTAAACAACAGATGCTAACCTTAAAGCAGAACAAGACCCACCAGTGGCTGCGCTACAATCTAAAATATTCCAGGGCCAGCCACTGGCTTTCATCCGGGGAAACTCGAATTGGGATGCCCTGCTGTGTGCAACCCCCCCATAAAAACTTTCCATGTGCGGACTTTCTTCTAATGAGAGCTATCTGCTGTGAGACTACATCATTCAGCAGATGGCTCTCATTATCTACAATGGGAGTGCACATTGCCGTGCCATGCGCCAGATAGGCTGGTGCAGGAGCACGCGCTTGGCCTGGGATGCGGAAGTGTGTGCTCTGCATTAAAGTCAATGAGAGCCACCTGATGAAGTCACAGCAGGAGGCCATCAATGGACAAGAGCCCACACATGCACCGTTGGAATATGGCAAGGCGAGTTTTTATGGGTGAACTGGGGGGTGTCACACAACAGAGCATCCCAATTCGGGATGTCCCAGGGGCAAGGAACAAATCCCAGGAAATTCCAATTCACTGATTTTGTTCCACTTTAGCTCACTGCAGCTGATTCCAGTTTCAGGGCGACTTATTACCCTTTCAGGAGATGCAGCTCTGGTCCTGTCAAAATCAGATCTAAAAACACAATTCTGTGAGTACTCACCTGTAGAATTGCTTTTACTTTGCATGGCACGGCCTGCTTCAAGTCCTTACGTATGGGATATTCCGCCACAAGGTGGCACAGTGCACTGCAGAAGAGTTGTAGCTCCTCTCGGCCCCATATAAAAACAGGAAATCACCATAGACATCCCCAGTGTTGACAAGCAGCTATACAAGAAGCCGGGAGGTAATAAATGTAAAAAAGATCAACCCCAACTAACTTGGAACAATCACCATAAAGAGGCAACCAAAAATAACGATAACAAGGGTGGGGTGAAGCAGGCCGTGCCATGCAAAGTAAAAGCAATTCTACAGGTGAGTACTCACAGAATTGTCTTTTTCCTATTGCATGGCACGGCCTGCTTCAAGAAGTCCTTACCTATGGAACGTCCAACAGCAGTGTCCGTAAGGTAGGGTGGGATCCCCAAAAAGTAGCAGCAGGCAGTGCAAACCACCACCGCCTAAAGTACTTTGCGACCAAAGGCAGCATCAGCCGAGGCCTTAACACCAACCTTGTAAAACTTGGAAAAATTATGAACAGAAGACCAAGTCACGGCCTTACAAACTTGTTCAACAGAAGCTTGGTGCTGAAAAGCCCAGGATGCACCAATAGCACGAGTGGAATGAGCAGTAACCTGGAAAGGAGGAAACTTCCCTTTAGCAGAATAGGCCTGCTCCACCGCCCAACGGATCCACTTGCTGATAGTGGATTTAGCCGGAGGCAAACCCTTCCTAGGTCCAGCAGGAAGAACAAAAAGAGCATCAGATTTCCTGAAAGACTCAGTAGCAACCAAAAAAAACTTCAGAGCCCTGACAACATCCAGAGAATGAAGAGTCTGTTCCTTAGAATTAACAGGGTTAGGACATAAAGGTAAAACAATGTCCTGATTGAGATTAAAAGCAGACACAACCTTAGGTAAAAAATCCGGCTTAAGCCTAAATACCACCTTATTCTGATGCCGCTCAAAATAAGGAGGTTTAATGGAAAGCGCCGCCAGCTCAGAAACTAGCCTGACCGAAGTAATTGCCACAAAAAGGCCAGCCCCATGGGCAAGGCAGCCCCACGGATAGGCTCAAAGGGAGGACCCTGCAGAGCAGACAACACCAGATTCAAGTCCCAAACCGGTAGCATAGGGTTACGCGGCGGACGCACATGAGAAACTCCCTGGAAGAAAATCTTAAACAACCGCTGATTGGCAAAGGATCTTTGGAAAAAAAATTGTCATAGCCGACACCTGTCCCTTGAGGGTACTAAGTTGAAAGCCCGAATCCATACCATGTTGCAAAAATTCCAGAATCCTGAGGATGGAAACACCCGACAAGGAAGAGACTTGGACTCACACCAGTCAATATAAGCATGCCAGACCCTGTAGCAGATAAAGGACGAATCATAGTATCAACAACAAAGGCCGGGACCCCCTTGTCCATCAAGATGGAGGTTTCAGCAGCCAAGCCGTTAAAGCCAACGTTTGTAAATTGGGATGGCGCAGCAGTCCCTGAGTGAGAAGATCTGGATCCTTGGGCAAAACGTACCGATCTACTGCCAACTGCATGACGTCTGCGAACCACACCCTCCTTGGCCAACAGAGGGCCACCAGGATGGCTAGTACCCCTTCCTGGGCTATCTTGCGCAGCACCCTGCCTAACAGAAGAAAAGGAGGTAACACATAGAGGAGCCTAAACTCCATCCAAGGCATTGCTAGTGCATCCGTGGCTAAAGCCAGAGGATCCTGTGACAGGGAAACAAATCTGGGAAGCTTATGATTGTGGCGGGAAGCAAACAGGTCCACATCCGGCTGACCCCAGCGGTGACACAGGGAGTGAAACACCTTGTTGCTGAGGGACCATTCCCCGAACAGAGAGGTCCCCCTGCTCAGGGAGTCTGATTCCTGGTTCTCCACCCCCGGAATGTAGATTGCCGAGATGCAAGGGACATTCTCTTACTCCCAAGACAGTATCAGGGACACTTCCTTGAGGGCTCGCTTGCTCCGAGTCCCTCCGATTGATGCAGGCAACCACCGTCTGGTTGTCCGAGCGGATCTGAACAGCCCGGCCCCGAAGGTGTGTGGTCAGCTGAGACAGAACCAACCTGATCGCCCTCAGTTCCAGGACATTGATGGGAGCATGGGCCTCCTGGGGGCCCCACCAACCCTGGCACTTCAGAGACTTCCAAAAGCCCCCCCCCCCCCCCCAAGCGGTCAGACTGGCATCTGTGGCGACAGTCTCCCAGCATGGAGGCAGAAAGGTCCTGCCCACTAGAAGGTTCCTTGAGTCCAGCCACCACGAGAGGGACTGTCTGGCCAGTGGGGAAAGAGCAAATTCCTGGTCCAGAGACACAGGATCCCGATCCCAAACTGACAAGAGGTGCAACTGAAGAGGTCTCATGTGAAACTGAGCAAAGGGGATCACCTTGATGCAAGACACCATCAGACCCACTAACTGCATCCCTTGCCGGATGGAGGGATGGGGGACACAAGAGCAGAGCCCGTGCCTGCTTCTGAAGGACCTCGACTTTCTGCTGAGGCAGGAACACCTTGACCCGAGAGGTGTCATGACCAGAAATTACCTTACCAAAGATGGGGACAGTGAAGACTTGGGAAAGTTGATCACCCAGCTGAAGGACTCGAGTGGAAGTCACCACCTGGGTGTTCTGCTCGGCCTGATGGAGACATCAGAATGTCGTCCAGGTAAGGGAGGATGCGAATGTCCCGATTCCGCAGCAGAGCCATCACGCCCGCCAGCACCTTGGTGAACACCCGAGGCGCCGAGGTGATACCGAACGGTAAAGCCACAAACTGATAATGCTGATCCTCTAGAGCGAACCTCAGGAATCTGATGACCTGGAAAGATAGGCACTTGAAGATAAGCATCCTTGATTTCCACAGTGGTCATGAAGTCGCCCGGGTGAAGGGTACTGACAGCAGAGCGTAGCGTCTCCATGCGAAAGTGCTTGAACCTGACAAACTTTTTGAGACCCTTCAAGTCCAGGATGGGAAACAGAGACCCGTCCTTCTTGGGAACAAAGAGAAGATTGGAGTAGAACCCCAGAGGCACCGTGCAAATGACTCCTGACTCCAACAGGCGTTAAACTGCAAGACGCAACCACTGAGCTGACAGAGGGTTTTGAGACATCCGGGATCTGAGGAATCTTGGGAGTGGCCAGGCTGCAAACTCTATCTCGTAACCGGAGGATACCACCTCCTGAATCCACCGGTCTGAGACGCGGAGCCTCCAGACGTGAGCAAAGAGCCGAAGCCGTCCCCCCACCCGGATGGGTGAGCGCGTCTCCTCATGCCTGAGGGGCCTTGGGCTTGGAACCCGATGAGAAACCGGGACGACCACAGGATCTGCCACGTCCCCAAGAATCTCTGCGGCTGCCCAAGAAGAGGGAGCCACGACCTCCTCTGGTAGCACGAAGGAGGGGAGGGAAGCGAAGGGCCTACGCTGAGGCAGCCTACCATCCTTGGCTAGAACATCCAGACGCTCACCAAAGAGCCACAGAAGCAAGCAGCCCAGCCTGGGCCACAATGATACCTTGGGCACACGGGATACCTCGCACATGGAACACAGCCGGGACGACCACAGGATCTGCCACGTCCCCAAGAATCTCTGCGGCTGCCCAAGAAGAGGGAGCCACGACCTCCTCTGGTAGCACTAAGGAGGGGAGGGAAGCGAAGGGCCCCCGAAAAGGCAGAGGCTGCCTCCTACGCTGAGGCAGCCTACCATCCTTGGCTAGAACATCCAGACGCTCACCAAAGAGCCACAGCCCCACAAAGGGGGGCCCAGTGAGAGCCTTCTTAGCAGCAGCGTCAGCTGCCTACTGCCGCAACCAAACAGAGCAGCTCATAGCCACCAAAAGTGCAGAGGCCCTACCACCCAGCCTTACGGCATCATCCATGGCAGTAAGGATAAAGGTAACAAAATCAGAGCCAAACAAAAGGGTCCTATAATCCTCCCCCCTGCCATCAAGGAGACGCCTGAACTGTTTCTTAAGGGCAATAGCTGTAATGGCAGTGGCGCAGACCGGGCGCAGCCCAGCCCCCACAAATGTAAAGGCATGGCAGGCCAGCTGATCCATATGCCGGTCCTCGCTGTCCGGCAGTGTAGTAGTGTCAGGGTAAGGCATGACCAAGGTGTTGGACAGCCCTAGAATAGGAGGGTCCACCTCAGGGGAACCCGACCATCGCTTAACCAGGTCAGCAGGAAAGGGATACTTCTTATCCAACCCTTTGGGCACCGCCAGCAATCTACTAGGACGTTCCCACTCCTTGAGCACCATATTAGTGAAATGGCTCTGCTCAGGGACTCCAGACGCTGTTTATCAGGACAAAAGAGCTCACCCTGCTTCCTCTTAGCCACCTCAGGGGGGACAATGTGCAAAATTTCAAAAATGTGAGACAACAGTCTATCAGTGTCATCGGGGAACCATGAATCCTCCCCAGACCCAGGGTCACTGTCGCAGCCCAACTGCTGGTCCCCAGAGGAGTCAGAGCCCGGGAAAAGCTCCCCTTCCTCTAGGGAGTAACGGTCACTAGAAGCATCAATTTCCTCATACTCCTCAGTAAAGAGTGAGAGCGTGGGAGCCAGGTGCCACTTCTTGCTAGAGGCCTGGAACAGGCCTGGCAAGCTGTCTTTCAATGCTGGCCACCCGAAGTGCCAAATCAGATTGTGACCCCCTGCTAGTATCCCCCTCACTGCGGGTTGTATGCAGGCGCGGAGGGGTAGGCAATGCTGAAAGGGGCGCAGAACTGGGGAGAGAAGCAAGCAGCCCAGCCTGGGCCACAATGATACCTTGGGCACACGGCACGCACACCGTGATACTGTTACTCACAGGGGATACCTCGCACATGGAACACAGCCGGGATTGCCCCGAAGGACCCCCAAGCACGCTATCCCCAGAAGCCTCCATATGGTGATTAACACAGGCGCAAAAGGCCAGCACAGGGTAAGGGCTAATAAAAAGCCACCCGGGATGTCGCCCTAAGGGAAGCCCCCAGAATTTAGTAAAGGGGAGATGAAGGAGGGTAAGGAGCAGGACCAGGAGAAACCACAAACCACAGGTGTCCCGCCTGAAAGACATAAGCAAAACACAGCATCCCGCAGCCCATGCCCCAAGGAAACAAACCCCCCAAAGGGGACTCACGGACCAAGCAGTCACCAAGCCGCCAGACCACCGGAGGAAGTGACACAGGCAGAGATCACAGCCGCAGCTCAGGGAGGAAGAGGGCCCCAGACACGCAGCAGAATCAAAATAGTGCCGGCAGAGGAACATTGAGGGGCGGTGCCGGAGGATGCCGTGTATGCCCCCCCCGGGAGAGCGAGCAGGCAGCGGCGAGAGCCCAGGCTGGGGGGGGGACCCCAAACAAGGCACATAGTCCCCAAAACACTCACCCCCTCAGAAGCCAGGACAGGAACTCTGCATCCCTAGAAGGCCCACCATAAAGCCTATGGCCGGCTACCCTTTGTGGTACAGGGTCTGTGGCTTGGAGCAGCGCTCCTCGAGCACCTGACCCTAGTGCTCCTCTACCATCACCCGATCAGACAGCCGAGGCTGGAAGGCACAGAGGGTCCGGAAACGGGTGGAAATAGACATGCAGGGCCGCAGGCTTGTTCACCTGCGCAATATAAGAGCCATCTTCTATCTTCGCAGTGTCACTGCAGAGGAAAAACTGGAGAAGTCTATGGCGATTCCTGTTTTTATATGGGGCGGGGAGGAGCCACAACTCTTCTGCAGTGCACTGCGCCACCTTGTGGCACAAAATCCCATACGTAAGGACTTCTTGAAGCAGGCCGTGTCATGCAATAGGAAAAAAGACAATCTTACTTAACTGGCTTTGTGCTCCCATAGCCCACATGACCACTGGCAGCCAACAGGGCTATCCCATCAATAACCCTTACTGGTGGAGCGGTGAATAACCCTCAAGTGACATGGTATGAGTGTTTTGCCCCTCATCTGTTCTGGGGTCACCCTGCAATAGTCCCTCCTATTTCCTGTTAGTGGACAGCACAACTAATGAGTTAGTGCAGCAGCCATAGGTTTATGATGTCCATCCCTACTGTAATCTTCCTGCAGTTCCCGTTTTAATATATAAACTTACATGTATTTTCTTTCCATAGTATGGATAATACATCAAGTCAATCTTCCCGAATTCCGGGTAATACTGAAGGGTCATGTTATCCATGTTCTCTACCTGAAAAGGGGGAAAAAAGGTCAATAGATTTGTATCAGCTCACAAGCATTTATCATTATACAGGTGCGTAGCGGTATCAAAACAGCAATCTATATAGGCTCTACATCCACCAGAAAACATATTCAATCTACCAACATTAACATTCTACTCCAGACTTGGCCCTAACCAGAGATAAAGATGGTCCGACAGGAAGGGCTGCATCAGCAGAAATAAAGCTCCGCCCATTATTCCCATGAAAGGTGCTCATACAGTGTTCAAGCCTCCTTGCAGCAATGGAACACTTTTTAACTCTAGTGCCATCCTATCTAGAGATTGTGTCACCCTCGGTTGCCAGGCCATTTTTCAGCATTTTGCACTATACACGTTTAACTGATTTCTGAGTCTCTCTCTATATAGTCAGACTTCAATTTTTAGAGCTTTCCAGTGACACCCCTCTTCTGCAGATACATGCTGCCAACGCAGCTATGCCCCACTCTGGTTGTCAGAGGCGGCATCTTTTATTCATCAGCACTCGAATGAAAGATGCCACCACAGGTAGAGCAGGAAGCAGCTAAATTAACCCTTTAGGTGGGGCAGCAGCGATCCATTATCCAATCCATTCTGCTTTTCACCGTACTCAGTATTTTGAAAGACCCTGAGAACGGGGACAGGGACACTGTTTGGCACTACATCAGTTTGTTCTATTACCACAAGCATCTGTAGTGGAAGACAACAGAGAAAACTGCCTGCCAACTTTTAACTCTTTGCTCTTGAGAACTAAAGTCTGTCTGTAAGTGCATTTTGAATCATTAAATAGGATTCTTTTATAACAGAGTTGCACTAGATTCTTTGTGCTCTCTTGTCTTTTTATGGCTACTTAACTCAATGCATTGGAAGTTTCATTTGAAACCTTGAAATAACGTGGTAGGGTCACTTCGGCACTTAGGTGGAGGGCACGTGTGGAATCTTTAGAAGTGCATACACCACGGGATGCTGTTCATGCGTGTAAAAGAAAAAAAGGGCCTTTGTCAGAGTTTATGAAGCCTCACAGTCACTAAAACTTGGGAGGTATGGTCAAGCTCAATATCCACAGGACCCCCACCCCATCTCAATGTCTCCTTACACAGAAAGGTCTGTTCAGCTCCAGATCTGATTTGGAGGATAAAAAAAAAAAAAAACACTAAATGCGGGATGGAATAAAGCAAGGTTGCTGGGTCAGATTCAACTAATTTAATGGAGTGACAATATTTAGATGCAGTTTTTTGCAGACCCTCCAGCTGTTTTCCATTAATACCACTTTTCCAACCTTTCGTTAACCTTGTCCCAACTTTCTTTTAGGACACACCCTTTCCCCTCAAAGGCGGGTGTGTGCGTCTTATGGTGTGAACGCGGAGAAATACAATTCTGTGATTACTCACCTGTAGAATTGGTATTATAAGTATACAGCACGTCCTGTTCCAGAATATTCCTTACACATGGGAAATACATCCACAAGATGGCGTTGGACTGCAGAAAACAGCTTGTGGCTCCTCCCGGCTCCATATAAGTTAGGGACCTCCCACAAATTCCCCAGTATTGACAAGCAGTTAACAAGAAGCCAGGAGAAATAATAACAAAAATCCAAATGAACATTTGAACAATCACCATACAGAGGTAACTAGAAAAATGATAAGGGTGGGATGGAACAGGACGTGCTGTATACGTATACCACCAATTCTACAGGTGAATAATCACAGAATTGTATTATTCCAAGTATACAGCATGTCCTGTTCCAGAATATTCCTTACACATGGGACATCCAATAGCAGTGTCCGTAAGGTAGGGTGGGATCCCCAAAAGTAACAGCGGGTAGATTAGACCACTGCCGCCTGCAGAACTTTGCGACCAAAAGCAGCATCAGCCTTGTAGAACTTAGAAAGAAGTATGAACAGAAGACCAAGTAGCGGCCTTGCAAACTTGTTAAACAGAAGCTGAAAAGCCCAAGAGGCACCAATAGCACGAGTAGAATGAGCAGTAAGGCGGAAGGGAGGTTCCTTCCCCTTAGCAAAATAGGCTTGAACCACAGCCTGACGAATCCACTTGCTGATAGTGGACTTAGCAGGAGCCAAACCCTTCTTAGGCCCAGAAGGGAGAACAAAAAGAACATCAGTCTTCCTGAAGGATTCAGTAGCCACCAAATAGAACTTCAAGGTCCTGACCACATCCAGAAAATGTAAGACCCGCTCCTTAGGGTTACTAGGTTTAGGGCACAGAGAAGGCAAAACAATGTCCTAATTTAGATGAAAGCAGACACAACCTTAGGCAGAAAATCTGGCTTAAAACGAAACACCACCTTGTCCTGGTGTCTCTCAAAGTAAGGAGGTTTGATGGAAAGTGTCGCCAACTCAGAAACACGCCTAATAGAAGAAAAAAAGGTCTTAACCAGGCGATGGTTGGCAAAGGATCTTTGGAAGAAAATGGCCAAAGCAGAAACATGACCTTTGAGGGTACCAAGTTGAAGACCCAAATCCAAACCACGTTGCAGGAATTTCAGAATCCTGGGGATAGAAAACACCCTACAGGGGAGTGACTTAGACTCACACCAGTCAATGTAAGCATGCCATAACCTATAGTAGATGGATGACGAGGACTGCTTCCTAGCCCGAATCATGGTATTAACAACAGAGGCAGGCAGCCCCTTTTCCATCAAGATGGAGGTTTCAACAGCCAGGCCGTCAAAGCCAGCGTTTGTAAATTGGGGTGGTGTAGGTGAGCAGATCTGGAACTTAGGCAGGGCGTACTGATCTACTGCCAATTGCACAATGTCTGCGAACCACACTCTTCTTGGCCAACAGGGGGCCACCAGAATGGTTGGCACCCCTTCCTGGGCTATCTTGCACAGCACCCTGCCAAGCAGAGGAAACGGAGGGAACACAGAGGAGCTGAAAGCTCTTCCAAGACAATGCAAGTGCATCCATGGCTAAGGCCAGAGGGTCCTGGGACAGAGAGACAAAAGCTGGAAGCTTGTGATTGCGACGGGACGCAAACAGATCCACATCCGGCTGACCCCAGCGGTGGCACAGAGCGAAACACCCTGCTGCTGAGTGACCATTCTCCCAGACGAGAAGCCTGCTCAGGAAGTCCGCTTCCAGATTTTCCACCCCCGGGATGTACACTGCCAAGATGCAGGGAACATTCTCCTCCGCCCAGGACGGAATAAGAGACACTTCCTTGAGGGCCCTCCTGCTCCGGGTCCCTCCCTGATGATTGATGTAGGCAATCGCTGTCTGGTTGTCCGAGCGGATCTGAACAGCCCGACCCCGAAGGTGCGGAGTCAATTGTGTGAGAACCAACCTCACCGCCCTCAGTTCCAGAATGTTGATAGGGGTATGGGCCTCCCAGGGCTCCCACCGACCCTGGAATTTCAAGGACTTCCAGAAGCCCCCCCAACCTGTCAGACTGGCATCTGTGGAGACCGTCTCCCAGCAAGGAGCCAGAAAGGATCTGCCCACTAACAGGTTGCTTGAATCCAGCCACCACGAAAGAGACCGCCTGGCCGGAGGGGACAGAACAAACACCTGATTCAGGGACACAGGGTCCCGATCCCATGCTGACAAAAGGTGAAGTTGAAGAGGTCTCATGTGAAACTGAGCGTATGGAACCGCCTCGAAGCAAGACACCATCAGGCCCACCAGCTGCATCCCCTGCCAGATGGAGGGATGAGGGCAAAACAGAGAATTAGCTGGGCTTGAGCTTGAAGACCTTCTGCTGTGGGATAAGAATCTTGACCTGAGATGTAACCAGAGTCATGCCCAGAAAGGGCCGCACCAGTGACTGGGACAGGGAAGACTTGGGGTGATTGATCACCCAGCCAAAGGACTCCAGTGTGGACACCACCAGCTGGATAGCAGGGCAATTAGGATACAAAAGTCTTAAAGGAGCCACCTAAGACCTTTGTATCCTAATTGCCCTGCTAATGTGCACCTCCCAGGTTAGTTATAAAATGGTCTGAGCAGCTGCCACCCCTCCTTTGTTTCTTTTGAATTTGTGCAAGCACATGGGGTGTGGGGTCTAGGCTGTATTGCAAGGTCTTTGACCCTTCCACCCCATGGCTTGCACTTGAGGTTTAGGGCAACCTCAGGTAAGCCTGCTCCCAATTTATCTATTGCATTGTATGTCCCAAATGGGGCTCTCAGAGATTAGAGTTAGGACTGCACCTCACAGGGGCACCTTGGCGCTGGTGGTGCAGCGTAAGCATACTTCAGCAGATGTGCGTGACCGAGCAGGTTGGTCAGCAAGCTAACTGGGTTGAGTGCTGTGGCTCCTTTAAGACTTTTGTATCCTAATTGCCCTGCTAATGTGCACCTCCCAGGTTAGTTATAAAATGGTCTGAGCGGCTGCCACCCCTCCTTTGTTTCTTAGGAACGTCAGGAAATTCCTCAGCCTCAACAGGGAAGAGGGGAACAGCGGGAGATAAATGCCGCTTCTTAGCAGAAGCCTTATGCGGGGCAGACCCAGCAATATGTTTCTCAATGCTGGCCACCCGTGCAGCCAAATGAGGTTGAGACTCCCCGCTAGTATGCCCCTCGCTGGGGGTCAGATGTAAGCGTGGGGGGGTAGGGGAAGCCAGAGGGGGCGCAGCACCAGGCCCAGTAACAGACAACCCAGACTGCAGCGCGAGCACTTGCTGGGCGCAGGGTACACACACCCTGACATCACTTATAGGGGATACCCCACACGCAACACATAGCCGGGCTTGTCCCGAAGGAACCCCAAGCATATTATTCCCAGAAGCCTCCATATGGTGATTTGAGTGGCACAACAGGCCAGAAAGGGCTAACACTAAAAAAACTACCCGGGATGCCCCATGGTCCCGATAGGGAAGTGGGAGAGGGGTGAGGGCCGGGAGAAACCACAGATGTTGAAGTTTTAACCCGCCTGAAAGACATAAAAAAACATTCCCATAAGAATATACACTAAGGAAAAAACCCCAGGAGAACCACCCTGCAGGGGTACTCACGGATGGCAGGGAGCCAGCAGCGCACGCAGCACAATGAGAGGGTAAAATGGCGCCTGCAGAGACCTCGAGGGGCGGGCCGTGGAGACGTGATGCGAAAACATCATCCGCAGAGCCCCCCCGCCCCATGTGATGCGGCCAGCTAACAGCGGCGCCGCAGCCTCAGAAGCAATGTCGCCGCCGTCCGCGGCGTACACGGTGAAAAACACACCAACAATCGTGCAGACCACCAGTCACCCCCCCCCCCCGGTCTCCCCGAGGGAGAGCGAGGCAAGGAATTTAAGGGATTATCAGCCCTAGAGAAAAAGGGGGGGTAGGGTGGGAAGGGGCACCTAGGGGGGTAAGGGTTAAACAGCACAGGAGCCTGGCAAAACCCATAGTGCAGGGGGGGGGCATCCAAAAGGCTCACCATCAGCCTAAACCACCTACCCTGTCAGGGACTGCAGTAGGAGCAGTACCTACTCTGGTGCTTACTGACCTACCTTCACCCGAACCTTGTCAGCCGAGGCTGGGAGGCATTGGTATGGTTCGAAACGGGTGGGAATAGTCCTGCAGGGCCGCAGGCCCCGCTCACCTGCGCAACATAGAGAGCCATCTTCTATCTTCGCAGCCCAGACTGCAGATAAGAACTGGGGAATTTGTGGGAGGTCCCTGAATTATATGGGGCCGGGAGGGGCCACAAGTTGTTTTCTGCAGTCCAGCGCCATCTTGTGGATGTAATACCCATGTGTAAGGAATATTCTGGAACAGGACGTGCTGTATACTTGGAATATAACTGTCACTCCCACGTCACTGATGAAGTACGAATAGACAGGAAGAGGGCAGGGCAACTGATTTCATTGGTCAAACCACCACCTCCTGCCGCCCTCTCACCACACACTCCAGGAGGTGGGCAGGTGTGCGTAGCCAGGGCCACTCTACACCCGGAGAATGTGTGTGTGCGTGCACAAGGTCAAGGGGGGGCAGCAGGCAGCTGTGTGTGGTGGCGGACAGACACGCTGAGGAGAAGCAGCTGCGGCCGAGGGGGAGGGCTGGGCAATATTGGGGGGATTGGTGGGGGGAGGTTCTGCCACTGCAATCATGGAGGGGGATTTGGGGACATTCTGCCACACTGCCTTATAATTTGGGGGGGGGGGGGGATATTCTGCATGCTGCCTGTTAAGGGGTGATTGGGTTGAGGGGTACTCTGCACGCTGTCAATGAGTAATTTGGAGGAATATTCTGTGCACTGTGTTACTGGGTGATGTGATTGGACTGATATTCTGTACACTGCCTGGTATGGGGAGATTGGGGGGGGGGGGATTTTAGCACAGCATTTGATTCAGAATATTTTTCATATCTAAACCCTAGGTGCGTATTATAGTGTGAAAATATGGTAAATGATTATATGACCATTACACATTGTTTTATTTATATTTTACACAGTGACCCTATTTTTGTGGGTATATGTACACAATACTACTGCCTATATAACTGAACCACACTTAGCAACAAGTCTGTTTTTTATGCTATACAGAGGCAAAAATACCATTTTGTGAGTACTCACCTGAAAAATGGATATTGTTGGTGTGCCACACACCCCGCTTCACTTCTTAAATATTCATTACTTCATGGGTTAATCCACCGCAGGTGACGTAGTGCAGAGAGGAAGTCTTGTAACGAGCCCCCTTCCAGCCTATATATACCTGGTACCTCCCTTCAATCACCAGTATAATCAAAAAGCAGTAATACAAGGTACCAGTATTCCACCAGTAACCTCAAAATCAAATTTGATATAAAAAAGGCTTCACCATATAAAGGCTTCGGTAATACCGAAAAGGGCGGGTGTGAAGCGGGGTGTGTGGCACACCAACAATATCCATTTTTCAGGTGAGTACTCACAAAATGGTATTATTCTTGGTGTGCCACACACCCCGCTTCACTTCTTAAATATTCATTACTTCATGGGACATCCAAAAGCAGTGTCCACAAGGGCTGGGCAACTCAAGGCCAGGTGAAGCATAACTTAAACGACTGCAGTCTGCAGAACTTTGCGGCCGAAAACAGCATCCGCTGAGGCCCGCACATCAACTTTGTAAAATTTAGAAAAAGTGTGAACAGAAGACCAAGTGGCGGCCTTACAAACCTGTTCAACAGAAGCTTGGTGCTGAAAAGCCCAAGACGCCCCAACAGCGCGAGTGGAATGAGCAGTGATACGAAAAGGGGGAACTCTTCCCTTGGCAGAATAGGCCGCAGTAACGGCCTGACGTATCCACTTGCTAATGGCAGATTTGGCTGGTGCCAAACCCTTCTTAGGCCCATGGGGCACAACAAAAAAGGAATCCGTCCTACGGAAAGGAGACGTGATAACCAAGTAGCACTTAACACAGCGTACTACATCCAAACAATGCAAAACCCTCTCTTTGTCATTCTTAGGATTAGGACACAAGGAGGGAAGAACAATATCTTGGTTCAAATGAAAAGCAGAAACAACCTTAGGAAGAAAGTCTGGCTTGAATCGAAAGACCACCTTATCCCGATGCTTCTCGAAGTAGGGCGCCTGAATAGACAAGGCCGCCAATTCCGAGACACGCCGGATCGAAGTGATCGCTACCAAGAAGACAATCTTCTGAGTCAGGGTAGATAAAGCAATCCCTTGCAAAGGCTCAAAAGGAGGAGCCTGAAGAGCAGAAAGAACCAAATTCAAATCCCAAACCGGGAGTAATGGTTTCCTGGGAGGCCGCACATGCGTAACCCCCTGGAAAAAGGTTTTAACTAAAGACTTAAGCGCAACACGCTTCTGAAAAAAGATAGATAAGGCAGAAACTTGCCCTTTCAACGTACTTAGCTGAAGACCAGAGTCCAGCCCAGATTGTAAAAACTCCAGAACCCTGGAGACCGAAAATACCCTACAAGGAAAAGATCTCATCTCGCACCAAGCGATATAGGCTTTCCAGGTCCTATAGTAGATGATAGAAGAAGACCTCTTCCGGGCACTGATCAAAGTCTTAACGACAGAATCAGAAAGACCCTCTTCCTTTAGGATGGAGGTCTCAGCAGCCAGGCCGTCAAAGCTAGCGCTGGTAAATTGGGGTAACACAATTGACCCTGAGTGAGCAAATCGGGCCGAAGGGGCAGAACGACCTGGTCCACTGCCAGCCGAACGATGTCTGCGAACCACACTCGCCTCGGCCACCTTGGGGCCACGAGGACGGCGGACACCCCTTCCAGAGCCAACTTCCGAAGCACTCTGCCTAGCATGGGTGTCGGAGGAAACAGGTACAGAAACCCCAGATCCCCCCAGCTCAGGGACATAGCGTCCACTGCCAGAGCCAGAGGATCCTGGGAGAGCGATACGAAGTTCGGGAGCCTGTGATTGTGACGAGAGGCAAACAGGTCCACCTCTGGAGTCCCCCATTGGCGACACAGTGAGCGAAATACCCGAGGATGGAGGGCCCATTCTCCCCGACGGGGAGAGCCCCTGCTCAAGCGGTCCGCTTTCAGGTTCTCCACTCCTGGGATGTATACCGCCGAGAGACAAGGAACATGGGCTTCTGCCCAGGTCAGGATCAGGGACACCTCTCTGAGAGCACTCAGGCTGCGAGTCCCTCCCTGATGATTGATGTAAGCAACCGCTGTTCGATTGTCTGAACGCACCTGGACCGGAAGGCCCAGAACGTGCTGAGTCAGGAGAGTAAGCACCCGACGGATGGCTCTCAGTTCCAGAATATTGATGGGTAAGAGGGCCTCCCGAGGTCCCCACTGCCCCTGGAACTGCAGCTCCTTCCAGAATCCGCCCCATCCCGACAGACTGGCGTCCGTGGTGACAATTTCCCAAAGGGGGGCCAGGAAAGACCTGCCCTTCACGAGATTGGTCGAGACCAACCACCACTGGAGGGACTGCCGGACCCGGGAGGACAACTGGAAGGGCTGATCCAGCGACCGAGGCTGCCGGTCCCAAGACGCCAACAGATAAAGCTGAAGCGTCCTCGTGTGAAATTGAGCAAAAGGAACTGCCTCGAAGGAGGCAACCATCAACCCTACCAGCCTCATCCCCAGACGGATGGACGGCCGAGGATTGGAGAGTAGGACCCGAGCCAACTCCTGAATCAGAAGAATTTTGGACTGAGGGAGAAACACTCTGTGTTGATGAGAGTCTAACTGCATCCCCAGAAAGGACACCACCCTGGCCGGAGCGAGGGAGGACTTGGAGAGGTTGATCACCCAACCGAAACTTTCCAGCGTGGAGAGCACCACCCTGGTGTCTTTCTCCGATTGATCGGGTGACGGAGCCATGATAAGAAGGTCGTCCAAATAAGGTACGACACGAATGCCCCGAGCTCTGAAAATGGCCATGACCCCTGCCAGCACCTTGGTGAACACTCTTGGAGCTGAGGTAAGGCCAAACGGAAGTGCCACGAACTGATAATGCCGATCCTTCATCATGAATCGAAGAAAACGTTGATGAGGGAGGCAGATGGGAACATGCAGATAAGCATCCTTGATGTCTATAGACGTCATGAAGTCCCCTTGCCGAAGAGAGCCGACGGCAGTGCGCAAGGTTTCCATGTGAAACTTCCGAAAACGGATGAACCTGTTGAGCAACTTCAGGTCCAGGACGGGACGAACCGACCCATCCCTCTTGGGGACTGCGAACAGATTGGAGTAGAAACCGAGGCCCATCTCTAAACGCGGTACCGGCCGGATGACCGCCATCTCTAACAGATTCTCTACCGACGCCAGGAGCCCCTGTGCGGCCAAAGGATCGATGGGCACCCGAGACCGAAAGAACCGTGAAGGAGGGCGAGACTCGAACTCCAGTTTGTAACCGGACGACACTATCTCCTGAATCCACCTGTCCGGAACCTCCCGGTTCCAAACCTGGGAGAAGTGTCGCAATCGTCCCCCCACCCCGCACGGGTGAGGGCGGCCCCTCATTGCTGAGTGGGCTTACCAGCAGGTTTGGGCTTGGAGCCCCAGGACTGGGCGGGACGGCCACGGCCCCTCCCCCGCGTCCAACCTGTACGACTGGTAGAGGGAAGGGAAGTCCCCCTACCCGCTCTGTATCCTCGAAAGGACGGCCTACCAGAAGCAGCCCCTCTAAAGGGGCGTCGAGGCCTCTTGCGTTGTGGCATCTTGCCACCCTTTGCGACTGAATCAATTTTCTCCCCGAACAGCCGCAACCCCAAAAAGGGGAGAGCTGTGAGCACCTTTTTAGAAGCTGAGTCCGCCGACCACTGTCGCAGCCATACTGACCGACGAATAGCGACCAGCATTGCCGCTGTCTTGCTACTCATAGCCAGCGCATCGTCCTGAGCGGATAGAACGTAAGACACAAAAGAATCGCACTGCTTAAGCGCAGCGAACTCATCACAAGCGGGATTGAGATCCTCGCATAGCCCCTGGATAACAGATCTTACCGCTAAAAGAAGAAGGGCCGAAGCGCACAGGGGGCGCATCGTTGACCCAGCATAAACAAAGCCATAGCGAGCATACTGGTCAATCCTACGATCCTCCCCATCTTTAGGGACAGAGGTCTCAGCAGACTGTACCATAGCGGAGCTAGATAGCCCTAGCACAGGGGTATCGACTTCAGGAGGGACGGACCAAAGCTTCAGCAATTCTGGCGGAAAAGGATAACGCTTTTCCCAACTGGAAGGGATTCCAGATAACCGTGTGGGATGTTCCCATTCTTTCAGGACCACCCTCTCAAAGTGGTGCTGTCTGGGAAAAACCAAACGTGGCTGAGGCTCTTCAAACAACTGACCCTTTGGCAGGGTGACAGCCTCAGGCGGATCTAAATTCAGAATTTCAAACATTTGTGCCAGAATGGAGGGGGTGTCAAGGGCAACCCCCGCCGACCAATCGCCAATCGCATCAGCCTTAAGCTGATCTGCCGGCTCATCTGACTCCAAGAGGAATTCACCCTCATCCGGGGAGCCATCGGACCATTCCACAGGCTCACATAATTCGTCCTGAGGAGCCGAAGATACCGGAGTCAGGCGCTTCCGTTTTGCAGAGGCCTTTAGCCCCGCTTTAACGGGCAATACTTCCCGAAGATTGGCTGATTTTACCACCACCTCGGATTGCGAATCCCCACCCTTGACAGCGTCATGCGGGGTCCGGAACAGGGAGGGAGAGGCAGGAGATGATAGAGGTTGCGACGGGTCAGCAGCCGGATCAACAGACTGACGCGCAACAATCTGCCTTGCACAAGAAATGCAAATAAAGATATCATCAGCAGGGAGCGCAGCCCCACATTTTACACACCCCCTGGACGGCTCTGACGAGTCGTTTCCGGTAGTAACAGAAGCCTCCATATTGGTGATTTATGGTATCGCAAACACTGGGACTTTTAAGGCATAAGCCAACCCGGGATGCCCCTTTATAAAGAATGTCCCGGAAGGGAGGGTTTTTTTTTTTTTTTTTTTTTTAAGAGAAAAAGGTCCCCCTTAACAGTCTCAAAATAAATATATATATATATGTATATATATATCCAAAATGTGCAATTTCATATCAAGAATGACTAGCCAGGCAATATAGAGCCGGAGGCCGCAATAAAAGAGGGATCCCAGGATCTGAAAGGAAAGAAAAAAACAAACCATCAGATCCCTTGTAAGTGTAACAAAGCAGCATGTTCACAATAGTACAAAAAGAGTGCCTCCTTAAAAGTTTGCCCCATGAGTAAAACTCATTCTGGCCCCACAAAAGCGGGGCCGCTTACCTGCTACCGACGCCAGGAGCCAGACCGGAGGGACATGTAGCAGCCGCAGCAGTAGACACAAACCCATGTGTTGCTGCAGCGCGCGCCCCCCCCACGTGACCTCTTTTCACAGCAAACATGAAGGAAGTGAGGCTGAGGCCGCCGAGCGCCGCTTCCGCCGGCGCCGCTTCTGCCGGCGCCACGCCCCCCCGCGTCACAGGGAGCCGCCCTGCTCAAATCAACGGGGGATTGCCACCAGCTGCGCTGGCTGACACCAAGCAGGCGGCGGAGGAGGAGGAGGGGGAAAGGAGACACAAGCGCAGCCACACAGGCTGCCGCACGGAGCAGCGGGAAAGGAAGGGAGGCGGGAGGGGACCAACTGAAGCCAGCTGAGCGCGGTCCGCTGCCCCACCCCCATAAAGCAGACCAAATACACTGGCCATGCCTAAAGTATCTGCCCGGAGCCCCGGTCAAAAAACAGACAAAGCGCACCTGCTGCGCAGTCTGTTACTATGTAAAAGTGAACACACAGAGAATAGCAATACAGTGAAAACATAATACAAGATACACAACCCTCTATACCCCCCCCCCCCCCCCCCAAGTGAAGGGAGAAAGGACCGGAACGGGGGAGTAAGGGCTACGGGGACCCTCGGGACAGGGGCATCCCATTTCCGGATCACCATGCCGGATTGCCGCATTGCCCCCAAAGGAGGGGGACGAGCGGAGGAGATAAGCTCCTAGGCACCCATAGTGCCGTCTACCAATTACCCGGTGAGCAGCCTAGGCTGGGAGGCTTCCTATCCACCATAGAGGTATACAACTCAAACCGGGCAGAAATAGACCAAAAGGGGGGTGGCGGGGTAAGCCCCGACCTACCTGTAAGCAGGAAACTTCCAACCTCTGTTTGTCAAGCAGAGAGAAAAATACTGGTGATTGAAGGGAGGTACCAGGTATATATAGGCTGGAAGGGGGCTCGTTACAAGACTTCCTCTCTGCACTACGTCACCTGCGGTGGATTAACCCATGAAGTAATGAATATTTAAGAAGTGAAGCGGGGTGTGTGGCACACCAAGAATACAGGAAAAAAGTGTTTTTGTATATAGAAGAAAAACACTATGTGTGATATTTATATGCACTCAATCTAGGGAGGTTCCTCTAGTGCTTTTGCCAGTCATTTAAAGAAAATATGATGCGGGCAACTATAACTTTCCTTTGGAAGTATACTGTCATTTGTTAGTTTAGTTTAAATTAAATGTGTAGATAGGGCAAGCACCTACTTCCGCCCACCCGGCCCCCCCTTAAGATATCCCCAGCACATAGGCAATACTAGGACAGACTTTAGGAACATTTGTTTTGTGGCTTGTGAGGGGGGACTGTGGATTTGTGTATTCAGCTGTTCCGACAAACTGAGTTATTGAGCAGAGCTACAGCTGCCTGAAGAAAAACAAAACACGTGGGGCAACGAATAAGGGTGCGACTGGGTGACAGGGGGTAAAGGTGCTGGCTTACAGCCTGTTACACAGGAACAGACTCCGCTGCGTTCTGTACACCCCAGCAGCGTTCTGTGGCATTGTGGGAATTCTCTGCATACTCTGGCCAAAACGTATCAACCCCAAAGCTTCATCTGATCAGCCACAGTGACGGCTGATGGCAAAATAATCAATCAGCTTTTACTGTGCTAAATTTTTTTTGCTTACCTTGGAAGTACAGTTGATTCTAGGATTTCCTTGAGGCTTTAATCCAATTATCTAAAGAAAGAAAAGACAAGAAATTATGCATAACAAAACTGGGTGGATATGCACAGCCAAAATTGTAAAAAAAAAGAAGAGGGGCAGGCTGGGGGGAGGGAGGGGGGGGGGCTAAGTAACCTAACTAGAATTTTTTAAAACTGGGATTCCAGATGTATCCCAAGAGAAATACCCCCTCAAGTAAGCTGCACTCAAATGTAAAATCCAATATTTTTTTTTATATTTTAAATTTTATATTAATATTATTATATACACTAAAAATTAAATATATATATATATATATATATATATATATATATATATATATATATATAATATATTTTATTTTCTTTGTTTCATGAACATGTGGCATGACATTGATATTTGTAATATTCATTTGTAAATAGTCATTTGTGTTTGTGTATATGTTTTTAATTGTGTACGCCTTCATTATATGCTGTATTTGTCTATTTTGAATAAAATATTGGATTTTACATTTGAGTGCGGCTTACTTGAGGGGGTATTTCTCTACATCTGGAATCCCAGTTTAAAAAAAAATGCAAGAAATGATGCATAAACCTGCAAAAGGGCAGCACCGCCACTTCTAACCATACCCTACATATTGTAAGTATGATTTGTCATGTTTACCCTGTATAGTGAAAACCACAAGGATCAGTGGTATGGAGAATCATGGAGAATGTGCTGGGCTCTCAGACGATCACAATAGATTGGGTCGCCAGGTAATCTGTCCAAAATTAATGCAGAGCCATGCCCACATTTATGCCGAGGGATCACCAGAACAGTAAGTATACTGGGCTGCCATGGAAACGCTGCCACTCTATAAACTATAAATATGGCCCGTTTTAGTCCAGCATAGATAATTGTTCAGAGAATAAAATTAGTAGGTTGTCTGACCATTATGTACTTCTGTCTTATGCTCAAGCCACCCCAGCTATTCCATCATCAAAGTGACCCAACTACAAAGCCGGGCATGATTAGCACACATCTTAGGTAGTTTGCAGTTGCAGTGGCAGAGCCCCTTAAACCAGACCAACAGCCTGGCATATTTGAAGAAGAAAGATAGCAGCCATTTTGGAGCTTCCTCTCCCGGCTGACCTAACTCAAATGCTCAGTAACTGGAAGCCCAGCACAACCTGTTTGCGGGTGGCCTGCAAGCCCATGAGTGAACATCTTGTTTTTAAAATTTGCCCCAGCAGGGGTTAGAAAAAATACAATTCTTTGAAATACTCACCTGCAGAATTGATATTATTTGTATACAGTACGTCCTGCTCCAGATATAATACTTACACTTGGGTTATCCTCCACCAGATGGCGCTGCACTGCAGAGACATGCAAAACAGGCTCCTCCCAGCCCTTCAAATACCCAGGGACCTCCCACAAATCCCCAGCATTGAAAAGCAGTGAACAAGAAGCCGGGAGAATTAAACCACCCAGAACAACTGGTAATGATAACAATGATAACAATCACCATACAGGGGATCCAGAATAATGCAAAAACCAGGGTGGGGTGGAGCAGGACGTACTGTATACAAATAGTATCAATTCTACAGGTGAGTATTTCACAGAATTGTATTATTCTTAGTATACAGTACGTCCTGCTCCAGATATAATACTTACACTTGGGACATCCAATAGCAGTGTCCATAAAGTAGGGTGGGATCCCCCAACAAAAGGCAGTTTAAACCACTGCCGCCTGCAAAACCTTGCGGCCAAAAACAGCATCAGCTGAGGCCCTAACATCAACCTTGTAAAACTTCAAAAAGGTATGAACAGAAGATCAAGTAGCGGCCTTGCAAACTTGTTTAACAGAAGCCTGGTGCTGGAAGGCCCAAGAGGCACCAATAGCACGCGTAGAATGAGCAGTAAGACGGAAGGGGGGACTCTTCCCCTTAGCAGAGTAGGCCTGAATCACAGCCTGACAAATCCATTTGCTAATAGTAGACTTGGCCGGAGCCAAACCCTTCCTAGGACCAGAAGGGACCACAAAAAGAGCATCAGTATTCCTGAAGGCCGCAGTGACTACCAGGTAATACTTCAGACACCTGACCACATCCAAAGAATGCAGAACCCTTTCCTTAGCGTTGCTAGGATTAGGACACAATGAAGGAAGAATATCCCGATTCAAATGAAAAGCAGACACCACCTTTGGCTTAAAGCGGAACACCACCTTGTCCAGGTTCAAGTCCCAAACAGGGACCGTAGGCTTACGTGGGGGACGCACGTGAGTGACCCCCTGAAAGAAGGTCTTAACCAAGGGATGCTGAGCAAAAGACTTCTGAAAGAAGACAGACAGGGCAGAAACCTGACCCTTCAGAGTACTGAGTTTTAAACCCAACTCCAATCCATGTTGTAAAAACTCCAGAATCCTAGGGATTAAGAACTCCCTGCAGGGAAGAGACCTAGACTCACACCAGTCAATGTAGGAACGCCATACCCTATAATAGATGGCAGAAGAAGTTTTCTTCCTAGCCTGTACCATGGTATCACAGACAAGCCTTTCTCCATCAAGATGGAGGTTTCAGCAGCCAGGCCGTCAAAGCCAGAGTTTGTAAATTGGGATGACGTAAGGGGCCCTGAGTGAGCAGATCTGGCGCCTCTGGCAGGACGTACTGGTCTGCTGCCATTTGTACCACATCTGCGAACCACACTCTTCTTGACCACCTTGGGGCCACCAGAATCACTGGCACCCTTTCCAGGGAAATCTTGCGCAGAACCCTGCCCAACAGGGGGAACGGGGGAAAGACATACAGGAGCCGAAATTTCTTCCATGACATTGACAGAGCGTCCGTGGCCAAGGCCAGAGGATCCTGAGACAGGGAGACAAAGGCCGGGAGCTTGTGATTGTGACGGGATGCAAACAGATCGACATCCGGTAGGCCCCACCGGTAACACAGGGACTGGAATACCCTGTTGCAGAGGGACCACTCCCCCTGACGGGAAGTCCCCCTGCTCAGAGAGTGTGCTAGAAGATTCTCTACCCCCGGGATATAAACAGCCAAAATGCATTGAACATTGGCCTCCGCCCAAGTCAGACTCCGCGACACTTCCTGGAGGGCACCGTTGTTCCGGGTCCCTCCCTGATGGTTGATGTAGGTAACCGCCGTCCTGTTGTCTGAGCGCACCTGAACAGACCAGTCCCTGCAGGTGAACGGTCAACTGCTCCAGAACCAATGTTGATGGGTAAATGGGCCTCCTGAGGGCCCCACCTCCCCTGGAACCTCAGAGACTTCCAGAATCCCCCCCAACCTGACAGACTGGCATCCGTGGTGACTGTCTCCCAGGAGGGGGCTAGAAAGGACCTGCCCTTTAGCAAGTTCTTGTGGTCTAGCCACCACGAGAGGGACCTTCTGACCAATGGGGGAAGCACACCAGCCCCGTCCAAGGACACGGGGTCCTTGTCCCATACTGATAGGAGGTGAAGCTGCAGAGGCCTCGAATGGAACTGAGCAAAGGGCACCGCCTCGAAGCTCGCCACCATCAGGCCCACCAGCTGCATTCCCTGCCTGAAGGAGAGCTGGGGGCACGAGAGCAGGGACCGCACCTGCGCAGTCAGAGCTTCCACCTTCTGTTGGGGAAGGAATATTTGTGACTGAACCGTATCCAGAATCATCCCCAGGAATGGGGTCACCGGCGAGAGGACTTGGGATGATTGATCACCCAGCCGAAGGACTCCAAGGTGGACACCACCAGCTAGAGGCCATGAGGCGATGAGGATGTCGTCCAGGTAGGGCAGCACTCAAATGCCCCCTGACCTTATCAAGGACATCACCCCCGCCAGCACCTCGGTCGTACAGAGATAGCCCCATCTAGGCAGGCAGCGCCCCAAGTAGCAACCATTGTCCGAACTAAACTACGGCACTAGGGTAACATAGTACATAATAATGCATATGTGCCTAATTTCCACATACTCCCCTGACCGGGCATACATTAAAATAGTGGCATAATAGACCAGCCAGTAGGAGGATCACCTACCCACTATTGGTAATAATCAACCAAAAAAACATCTTTTTCACCAATTTTTTTACACCACTCCCAAGGCAACAGAACAACAATTCTCATACGGGTGCAGGAAGGATCCGCTGCAACCAAAGTTCATGCGCTGGGGAGACCACTGACACACGCAAGCTATGTAAGTAAACTGTTAACAATATTATGCTTTACCATATTGACTATTATCTGTGATCCACCACTAACCTCACCCTGAAATATTATGTCACAACCAGGCTGAATGGAACCACATACTGAGGAAGCGAAAGCGAAACGCGTCTGTGTAGGAGTTCCACCTCGAACAAACCTTCGACAACTTGCTACAATCTGAGGGCATAAAGGACCCAAATTGCTACAAACAAAAAGGTCCCTACAACAGTGGATCCATCAACAAGTACTATTTGTACAAAAAGACCATAGTTAATTACAGAGACGATTACATAAATATCATGAAGTTGTATGATTTAATACTCTTCATATAGATGTATAGATAATAAACATTGATTGTATAACGTAACACAGGTTCATGAGACGTACTAATTACAATTAAGGTGGAATTTCCAGTGAGTGACTTAGAGGACACCCCCCTTTTCTCCCGAGGAACCTTTTAGGGTTGACACGTGCCTTGCCGACACAGGCTGTTGGCGGTAGGTGTTGAGCCGGAGGGAAACCTCTCCGAAAAAAGAGGGGGCCCCCCTTTGACTCTGATAGTTAGTGCCCTTGAGGCCATACCTCTACACCACTGGGATCACAAGCACAATAGAAATATTCACTTACAAACGTCTCTCTCTACTCTTCTTTCCCCCCCTCCTCCTCACCTTGGTGAACACTCTGGGAGCTGAAGTGAGGCCAAACGGTAGGGCCACAAATTGGTAATGTTGATCTTTCAACGCGAATCTGAGAAACCTTTGATGTCCCAGGAACACAGGGATGTGAAGGTAAGCATCTTTGATGTCCACAGACGTCATAAAATCCCCTGGGCGCAGAGAGCCAACAGCCGAGCGCAGAGTTTCCATGCGAAAGCGCTTGTTCTTGACAAATTTGTTGAGGATCTTTAAATCCAGAATGGGCCCGACTGACCCATCTCTTTTGGGTACTGTGAAAAGGTTGGAGTAGAACCCATCTCCCAATTCTCTCAAGGGAACCTTGCAAATAACTCCCAGATCCAGAAGTCCTTGCACTGCCTGCATCAGGACCTGAGCTGATACCGGGTCCTGGGGGATCCGGGACCTGATGACTCTTGAGGGGGGCCGCACAGTAAACTATCTTGTAGCCAGAGGTAACTACCTCCTGAATCCACCGGTCTGAGACTTGGCGCCTCCAGACGTGCGCGAAGTGCTGTAGTCGTCCCCCCACCCTGGCGGGCGAGGGTGCCCCATGCCTGAGGGGTCATGCCCATCATGCCTGAGGGGTCTTGGGAGGGGCTTTGGGTTTGGTCCCCCAGGAGGAGCCAGGATGTCGCCCCCTGCTCCTATGCCAGGAGTCTGCGCGAGCCCCCGCGAAGGACACCCCTTTTCCCTGCTTAGCGCCTCTGTAGGGGGCTGAAAGGGGGCCCTGGCTACGAAAGGGCCGAGGCTGCCGCCTGCGCTGTGGTAACTTAACTCCTTTAGCAAAGAGGTCTAGGCGGTCCCCAAACAGGCGTAGTCCCTTAAGTGGAAGCCCAGTAAGGGCTTTCTTAGCAGCATTGTCGGCCACCCACTGGCGCAGCCATACCGCCCGGCGTATAGCCACCGCCAAGGCGGAGGATCTGGCACACAGCCTAATAGCATCATCCGATGCAGACAGGATAAAGTTCACAAATACATCACAGTTAGACAGTGCATTAATAGTATCAGTAGGCAACTCGTCTGGGCCGTCAAGAGCATTCCTGACCATGGCCCTGAGCGCCACAGGAGTAATGGCCAAAGCGCAGACCGGGCGCAGCACCGCCCCTCCAAACGCAAAGGCATGGCACGCCAATTGGTCAATGCGCCGGTCCTCAGAATCCCGCAGCGTAGTAGTGCCGGGGGAGTGCATAATAGAGGTGTTAGACAACCCTAGAATAGGAGCATCGGCCTCGGGGGGCGATGACCAGCACTTGACCATATCAGCAGGAAATGGATACTTCCTGTCCAGACTCTTAGGGATCCCGGGAAGTCTACTGGGATGTTCCCACTCCTTAAGCACGAGGTTATTGAAATGGGTTTTCTCAGGAAATTCCAATCGAGCCTTAGCAGTATGAAATAGCTCACCCCTTTGCCTGGGAGCCGCAACAGGGGGAGAGATGGACAAAACCTCAAAAATCTAAAGCAGTAGTTTATCAGTATCATCTGGGGTCCAGTGATCAGAACCAGAATCGTCATGACCCCTAGACTTCTCATCAGATGACTCTGAGTCAGAGAACAGTTCCCCTTCATCCGAAGGGGCATGGCCATATAGATGCGAAAACTCATCAGACTCCGTAGGGAAAGGAGCAGAGTCAGGGATTATGTGCCGCTTTTTTGCGGTGGCCTTGCGCGCTAGAGTACTAGCAAGCAATTTTTCAACACTGGCCAGTCTAGTAGCCACATCAGGATGAGAATCTCCGCTTGTATTGGGGGTTAGACTCAGGCTTGGGGGGGTAGGTGAAGTGAGGCGAGGTGCAGGCCCAGCCACAGGAGGGGCGGGAAGTACCATTAGCGCCTGTTGTGCACAAGGGACGCAGACCCGTGCATTGTCACCGCTGATAGGTGAGACCCCACAAGCTACACACAGCCGGGCTTGTCCCGAGGGAACCCCGTTCACAATATCCTGGGATGCCTCCATATGGTGATTAATAGGCACAATAGGCCAGTAGGGATTGACGCTATAAGCTACCCTGGATGCCCCAAAGACCAGCAGGGAAGTGGGAGTAATTATACTAGGTCCAACTGGCAATTACACCGGGCCGGGAGAAGCCACTGGATTCGACCGTCTGAAAGACATAATGAGAATAGGGATGTCAGAGCCTTGCGCAGTAAGCAAGAATGATAAAAAATCGCCCGCGAGGGCACTTACAGACCGAGGGAGGAGGAGGACCGTTACCGCGCGGGCGACGAGCATTTAAATGGCGCCAAGCGAATCTCGAAGGGCAGGCCAGAGCGGGCTGTGACGCGGAGCGCGCCAAGCCAGGTCCCCGCCCCCCCGAAGAGCAAGAAGCTCTGAGGCAGTAGTCAACGCAGACAAGAAAACGCGAGTGTATGACACACTTAGAAAAAAGGGGTTTGCCAATGAAGACGCCGGCCGGCTGGCGGCCGATAGACAATAAAAGGCAAACAGTGCGGCTCTGACACCAGGTGTATAAGTCAAGGCCAATACTAAAGCCATAACGTGTAACTCAATACACTAAGACCACTACACACCCCCCCCCCTTCTTTCCCCCAGAGCTACGGGGGGAACGAGGGAGGATGGCGACCCTTTGAACAGGGTCCACCGCTACACGGGGTATTGGGCAATAATGCGGGAGGGGCATCCACTAGAGGCTCACCATCAGCCTAAACCACCTACCCTTTGGTGGGGGACTGCGGTGGAGCATGGCTCCATGAGCACGCGTGGTGCTGCCTACCTTCACCCGACCAGCGCAGCCCAGGCTGGGAGGCACATCACAAAGAGGACGGGTGGGAGTAGTCCAACAGGGCCGCAGGCTTTAATAGCCCCGCTCACCTGCGAGAGAGTGATACTTCATGTCTTCGCAGTCAGCACTGCAGAGAAATCTGGGGATTTGTGGGAGGTCCCTGGGTATTTGAAGGGCCGGGAGGAGCCTGTTTTGCATGTCTCTGCAGTGCAGCGCCATCTGGCGGAGGATGACCCAAGTGTAAGAATTATATCTGGAGCAGGACGTACTGTATACTAAGAATAGGTAAATTGTTTTTTATGTGCAACAATCTAAATTGCCCTGGGGAGGGATGCATATGAACACTGTTGTGGTCTAATTTAATTCATTTTTGACTGTAGGTCCGCTTTAAAAAGTCAGTCCCAATGTTTGCATTGGTTTCTCCAGAGAGATCAGATGTCACCTATAGACCTATAGAAAGTCAAAGCAGTTATAATCACAGCAATTCCTAAATTATAGAGCATAATAACCAGCACTGTGATTGCATTCTGTCAGCATTAGAACCCTCGCAATAGTGAGGTATGAAGGAAAACAAATCCAGTCAGGTATGACTGAACATGTAAATCAGGGGCAATTTAAATACCATGCAAATCTACAGTAAACCATTCTAGCAATTACAGGAACAACATCATAAGCAATGGCCAAGTGTTTATGATCCCTGGTACCCTCATCTTTGTGTCACATGCCACAGGGCACCGCAATCCAGAAAATCTAAGCTATCAGAAACCATAGGTCTTTTGCTTGAAACCACATAGACAACATCTAATATGACATACACAGGGATGCACAAGATCCAACCCAAATGAATCCCATTTTATTAATCAGCGCTACAGAGCCACAAATATTTGCTTCCTAGCTGAAGTGCTAGTTAGTCAATAAATATATTAACACATATAGAAGTAAATATATTCTTCAGAGGACCACCGCTAATCAATTGTTAAAAGGGGCTGTAAAGCCAATGGCAATAACGCAGCAAACAGCTCACTTGATGCCTGTCTCATGTGCCTCCCCTCCTTTTCCTGCAGTGCCAGGTAGAAACCATAATAGGGCTCCAACGTTTATCCCCACCTTTCAATTTCATTCCTGTGGGACCATGCAAAAAAGTGGACTAACGTCCACTCTATCCTTTGGTGGCCTCGGCACAAGAGTGTACAGCAAGCCACAGTGGTCCTGCAGCTGTCTGACTGCAGCAGAGCATGTGCAAGTCTCAAAGATGGGAAAAGTCTTTAACTTTAAAAAGTGAATACAAAATTATCAAAAAGAGGAAGACAAAAATACCATTTTGTGATTACTTACCTGTAAAAATACAACTCTGTGAAGTACTCACCTGTAGAGCTGGTATTATACGCAGACAGCACGTCCTGCTCCAGACATAGTCCTTACATGTGGGTATACCCCCGCCTTCAGCGCCGTGCACTGCAGAATCATGAAGAAATCAAGCTCCTCCCGGCCCTACATATACCGAGGGACCTCCCACAAATCCCCAGCATTGAAAAGCAGTGAGAGAAGAGGCCATGAGGAAAACAACCACCCAGAGACTGGCAATAATATCCAAGATAATAATCACCACACAGGGTATCCAGAACAAGGTGAATCAGGGTGGGGTGGAGCAGGACGTGCTGCGTATAATACCAACTCTACAGGTGAGTACTTCACAGAGTTGTATTATTCTAAGCAGACAGCACGTCCTGCTCCTGACATAGTCCTTACATGTGGGACATCCAATAGCAGTGTCCATAAGTAGGGTGGGATCCCCATGAAAAAAGGCACAGCCAACCAAAACAGCGCTATCGCCTGTAACCTTGCTACCAGGAGCAACTAGAGCAAGGCTCTAACTTAACTTATGAAGCCTTACAAGGCTAATGAAACACGAGCAGAGAACTAGTCAACCTGCTCAACAACCAAGTGCATAAGACCCAAACCAAGCACCGGTAGAAGAAATCCAAACCAAGAGAGAAGAATGAATCTCCCTTAACAAACAGGCCAGAGTAACAGCCTAACCATGCTACTAACGATAACAGGGTAGCCATGGCAACCATAGAACCTTTCCCGTCAGGGAATACGAACCCTGGTCTCGGCGAGACCAACGTAATACTGAACACGAGCTAACAAGGCTCCTCAAGAGCCAACATGAAAATCAGGAGCTCAGAAGGGCAACCAGCCAAGCAAGACCAGTCCAACAGACTCCCATACTCATGGGAGTAACCAAATCCTGCTATAAGAAGGATGGTGATGTCTATAAGCCCAACGGGCATAGCCCCAACCCTGGACAGGAAGCAGTCCAGAGGTTCCCAACGCCTATTGAGGGATACAGATCCCTTTTAAGCTCAGAGAAGGCAGAACCCCAGTCCAAAGACCATAGGTTCTGGAATCGAGAAGAACAACAACCCTCCGCCTGGACTCAAGCTTGGTGCAAGGCGGACACATCCTCACCAGACGGTGTACAGATATAAAGAGCTGTAAAAAATATAAAAAGGACTCGGCTAAGAAGCCATCTCCTATGGCACGCCCCAGACTGAGGCACCAGCCCCGAAGGAGTCACCTGAGGCAGGGAACAGTTCAGACAAGAACCTGAATAAGACCCAGGGAAACCCTTAGCAGGGCAACAGGATAAGCAACCCCCCCCCTAAGGGAGCTTCGAATTCTCAGGGGAATGCGCCTGAGCCACCCCTGAGGAAAGCTCAACACCGAAGCTTGAAACTAGTCTCTACCGAGGACAAACAGGGCGAGCCCTGGAACCTCTCAAGGAACTGAGTTGGGAGACCAACTCCAGCCATGCCATAAGAACTCTAGTACCCATGGGTAAGACCTCATTCCATAGGGAATAGAGAGCTAGTCCCAGCCATCCAACTAGGGCGCCAACTCCCAACATAGCTGGTAGAAAAGGGAGAAGAATAAAAAAGGGAGGGATCTAGACCCGACCCTCCAAAAAGAAGAAACACCCAGAGGGAACATTTCTGATAGAGTGAATAACGATCGTCCGAACCCTGTGAAGGGAATGACGTAGTAAGGAGCCTAACTAGGCATAACAGCCCACATGAGAGGGCACACCGTACAACTGTTTCCAGCTGAAAATACGAACCAAACCACACAGGGCCACACATGGCCCCCAGTGCAACAGTTCACCCTTGCCACAGCAAGCCTGTGCAGAACCCCACCTAGCAGGGTGTAAGAAGGGTCAGACAAAGGGTAGAATACCCGGACAAAAGGCCAGACTAGGTCACCGTGACCAGGGCCAGAGAGTCCTGGGACAATCACCCAGGGCAACGAATTAGGACCTTAACCAGGACAGAGTCTCTGTAACAGTCACAGGGCCACGGCCCCAACCAGTAGGCTCATTGAGACACTAGGGAAGGCCCTCCCAGCACAGTAGGACAGCCAACGAGCCAATACCAATGAAGCGCAAGGAGTGTAAAAACCTCCACTGGATCAGAACCAGACCCTACAAGAAGGGTCACCTGTTCCGAGACCTTCTCGGATAAAAGCTGGAACAGGCCACTGACCAGACAGGCCAAGAGTCCCCAGGAGACAAGGCCTAAGGGAAACAGACCAGCAAGCTAGGGCCCGACAAGGCACAATGTGATGACCTACCAATGGTATGAAAATGGGCCCCCCTAAGGTACCTCAGGGAATTTCATAAGGAATAGCACCCCTTTAGTGACCCTACCCGACCTGTTCCCCATGGCGACCATCTACAGGGATAGCAAGAAGGAAGGAACAACTTCCATGAGTAGACCAACCGGAAGGGAGCCCCCATAAAAACCGGGGGAGCGTACTGATCTATTTCCAGGGGTGTTGGAACCCCATCCAGGATAAGTAACCCAAGGTGCCACAGGGGCATCTGGGAAAGGGAACAGCCTCGGGCTGCCAGCCATAGGCCCACCCGCCGCAAGGTGAATAATGAGATTACACAGAGGGCAAGGCCCCTTCCATACCAAGGCACCCAAATCAGAAGGGAGGGTTGAACCCGGACCCATCTAAATGCCATCCCATAGGGAGAGTATGAATCAGCTTGCACCGAGTAATAGATGTGCCTAAGCACCAATCCAAAAGACTCCAAGAGAGCCCCAAGTCAAAGTAGAACTAGTGCGGACAGCACCGGTGAATGAGCATGACAGCGCTCCCATACTCGCCTTGGCGAGCCATCTGGGAACAGGGGAGGGACCCCAGACAAGACCCTAGTATAAAGAATGGTCCTGTAACATCGGCTGGAAAAAAGGACTAGGCGTCCAGAGGGGACAAGGGACCGAAGGGGAAAAGGATCCTTGCATGCATCAAGAGGCTCACTGACAAGGGCGTCTGCGGCCCAACAGATGGCTACCAAGTAGGCAAAGCCCGTGGAACCTAGATGCCTGGTCTAAACCGCCGGATCTGAGCAGACTGCGTCATCCCGGGGGAAGAGCAGAGTGAATGCAATTATCAGCCAAGGCCAACCTAAAAGAAGGCCCAGACCCTCCAGGTCAAACTCAACCTGTGTCCAATCACTAAAGGATACAACGGAGACTAGAATACCCCTGGCTAATTTTGAAGGGAACTGCCTAAAACACTCCATTCTTTCAAAAACCACGTCCAGGAAGGCCATCACCTGCCATCGCCCGAACGAAGCATGGCATCCTGCCATAAGAGCCAAGTGCTGTGGCAGTTCCCTCGCCCGCAGGGCGAGGGCATCCCTTCATGCGTGTGATGTTTTGGCAGACTTTGGTTTTGACCTGCCAGAGGTCCCAGGGCGATGCCTGCCTCCCCTGGAACGAGTTTCCACTCCAAAAAGTTGGAAGCACACTTCTGGTTCTCTTTTAACAGAAACATAAGGAGGGGTCCCTGCCCCTGGGTTGCCTGGCTGACCGTCTGCGTGAGGGCGCCTTACCCTTTTTGCCAAAAAGGTCCAACCTGGCCCCGAATAAGCGACGTCCTTGAAAGGGAATAGCAGTTAGAACCTTTTTAGTGTCACTGTCAGCCCCCCACTGTCGCAGCCAAAGCAGTCGCCGAAGGGCCACCACAAGGGCCGAGGTTTTAGCACACATTTTAATGGTGTCATCCATAGCTGAGAGGATAAATCTCACAAAAACGTCACAATCTGACAGTGCATTGAAGACCTCACAAGGGAGATCCTCCGGCTATTGGTCAATTATCTTCCTGATCAGCGTCCTGGCGGCCACCGAGGTAACAGCCGCAGCACAGACCGGGCGCAGAGCCGTCCCTACACTAGAGGAGGCATGGGAGGCCAATCTGTCCATGCGCCGGTCCTCGGCATCCCGAAGGGTGCGAGAGGGGGAAGCCGCCATGAAGGGAGGGTTAACAACCCCAATAATTGGAGCATCCACCTCTGGAGGAACTGACCATCGTTCAACCAAATCTTGGGGAAAGGGGTACTTCCAGTCCCAAACCCCCAGGACCCCTGTGAGTTTACAAGGGGAATCCCATTCCTTAGATATAAGATACTGGAAATGATCCTGATCCAAGAATTCCAGGCGCGGCGTCGCCGTGTGGAAACTCTCCCTCTTGGGCTTGGGAGCCTCTCCCGGGGGAGAGATAGACAGCACTTCAAAAATCTTAATGAGTAACTCATCAGTTTCACACAGGCCCCAGGACTCCGGGCCAGAACCGTCGCGGTTCCAAGACAACTCATCTGAAGAACTGGATCCTGAGAACAGATCACCGTCCTCGGACTGATCAAGATCCTGCATAGTAGCAGGTTCTTCGGTTTCAGTGGAAAACTTATAGTTAGGTTGCGTCAGGGATCGTTTCTTCCCAGCGCCCAAGCGCTCTACCAAGCCTGACATAATATGCTCCGTGGTGGGAAGCTTGCGCGGCACTACTTGCTGGTCATCCCCGCTCGAGCGCGACTCATCAGGATTGAGATTCAAGTCCAGGGAGCCTGTTGTATTGAAGCGAGGTGCAGGTACAGGCAAACCTGATTGCAGGGCCAGCGCTTGTTCAGCACATGGTCCGCAGACCAGCGCTCTGTCAGCGTCAGCGTGGGGTTGTCTACACATGGTACACAGCCGGTCTTGTCCCCGCGGGACCCCGGACACCAAATTCTGAGATGCCTCCATATGGTGATTAATCTAGGTAATATGCCAATAGGGATTTATGCTGTAAGCAACCCTGGATGCCCCAATACCCGCTGGGAATGTGGGAGAATCTAATATAACCCCGTGAGATATAATACAGGCCGGGAGAAGCCACTGGAAGCTTGGCGTCTGAAAGACAACGGGGGAAAAGAGGGTGTCAGAGCCATGCGCAGCACAAGAAGAAAATTAAACGAACGCCCGTGAGGGCACTTACAGCGACCAAGGGAGAAGGAGGCTCGTGACCACGCGCGCGCGGGAGACCGACAAAATGGCGCCAGTGAACCTCGAAGGGCGGGCCAGAGCTATAGGTGACGCGGAACGCGCCAAACCAGACCACGCCCACCCCGTAGAGCGCGAAGCTCCGCGGAACAAGACAGGAAAAGAAATAAACGCCATGGCGTCGCGAGACAGAGCCGCCTTACACGCCAAGTCACATATTTTAAAGGCGCTGCGGCCAACATAAAAATAAGGTTTAAAGCGCGGCTAAGACCCCGGGAAACCAAATAGGGCTAAGGCAAGGAGTGTGATATGGCAAGATTAGGCCAACGTACACAACCCCCCCCCCCTCTTTTTCTCCCCCACTAACGGGGGGAACTAAGGAAGAAGGTGACCCAGCAATCGGGGTTCACCGCTACATGGGGCGTGGGGCAAGGTGCGGGAGGGGCATCCACTATGAGGCTCACCATTAGCCTAAACCGCCTACCCCAAGGATGGGGATTGCGGTGGAGCATGGCTCCGTAAGCACAGTAGGTGCTGCCTACCTTCACCGGACCAACGCAGCCCAGGCTGGGAGGCATGTTACTCACAAAGAGGACGGGTGGAAATAGTCCCACAGGGCCTCGGGCTGTAAAGCTCCGCTCGCCTGCGAGAGCGTGATACTTCATGTCTTCGCAGTTTCAGCACTGCAGAGGAATCTGGGGATTTGTGGGAGGTCCCTCGGTATATGTAGGGCCGGGAGGAGCTTGTTTTCTTCAAGATTCTGCAGTGCACGGCGCTGAAGGCGGGGGTATACCCACATGTAAGGACTATGTCTGGAGCAGGACGTGCTGTCTGCTTAGAATTTGGGTATTATAAGTATGTCACACACCCCGCTTCAAGACATTCATTACATGTGGGTATACTGACCTGTAGATGGCGATCTTGCAGAGATGTCAAAAAAAGTAAGACCCTCCCGGCCCATAAATACCTGGGACCTCCCACTCATTCCCCAGTATAAAGATAGCAGTAAGGTAAAGGGACCAGGAAAGCCAATTAAAACGAACAAAGGTTCACCATATAAAGGATCCAGAATACCAAAGGGCAGAGTGAAGCGGGGTGTGTGACATACTTATAATACCCATTTTACAGGTGAGAAATCACAAAATGGTATTATTCTAAGTATGTCACACACCCCGCTTCAAAACATTCATTACATGTGGGACATCCAATAGCAGTGTCCAGAAAGGGCGGGGATCCAAAAACAAGGCAACAAGGCACAAACTTAAACCACTGCAGCTTGCAGAACCTTGCGGCCAAAAACAGCATCCGCTGAGGCCCGCACATCAACCTTGTAAAACTTGGAAAAAGTGTGAACCGAAGACCAAGTAGCAGCCTTACAAACCTGCTCAACAGGGGCCTGGTGCTGGAAAGCCCAAGACGCCCCAACAGCACGAGTAGAATGAGCAGTAACACGAAAAGGAGGAATCTTCCCCTTGGCAGAATAGGCCCCAACAATGGCCTGGCGAACCCATTTACTAATGGAAGACTTGGCGGGAGCCAAACCCTTCCTAGGCCCAGAGGGCACCACAAAAAAGGCGTCAGTCCTACAAAAAGAGGAAGTAGCCACCAAATAGTACTTCACACAGCGAACCACATCCAAAGAATGCAAAACCCTCTCCTTGTGAAAACAACCTTGTCCTGATGCCTCTCAAAATAAGGGGCCTTAATGAACAAGGCCGCCAACTCCGATACACGCCGAACGGAAGTGATGGCAACCAGAAAAACAACCTTCTGAGTAAGCGTAGAAAGTGCAATATCCTGCAAAGGTTCAAAAGGAGGACCCTGCAAGGCAGAAAGAACCAAATTCAAATCCCAAACTGGGAGCAAATGCTTCCTAGGAGGCCGCACATGCATAACCCCCTGGAAAAAGGTCTTAACCAGAGGATGAAGAGCAAAAGACTTTAGAAAGAAAACCGGCCGGGCAGAAACATGCCCTTTCAGCGTACTAAGCTGCAAACCTAGGTCCAGACCATGTTGCAGAAATTCCAAAACCCTAGGCCCTGACCTCACACCAATCAATATAAGACCTCCAAATCCTATAGTAGATGGCAGAGGAAGACCGCTTTCTAGCCCTAACCAGAGTCTGAATGACAGCATCAGAAAGACCTTCCTCCTTCAAGATGGAGGTTTCAGCAGCCACGCCGTCAAAGCCAGCGTTGGTAAATTGGGGTAGAGCAGTGGACCCTGAGTGAGTAGATCCGGCAGAAGGGGCAGAACTGATCCTCTGCCAACCTTACCACGTCTGCGAACCAAATCTGTCTTGGCCACCTTGGAGCCACCAAGATTGCTGACGCGCCCTCTAGGGCCAGCTTGCGCACCACTTTGCCCACCATGGGAAACGGAGGGAACAGGTATAGAAACCCCAGATCCCTCCAGTTCAGACACATGGCATCCGCTGCCAGAGCCAGCGGATCCCGCGAGAGAGACAAATGCCGGAAGCTTTTGACCAGAGGCAAAGAGGTCCACCTCCGCGCATCGCGCCCGGCCCCGCCCCTCCCCCGTCGCTCCTGGCCAGAAGCCGGGACCTGAACCGCGGCGCCCGCAGCACGGGGGGCGGGCCGTAGGAATTCGCGCGAACGCCAGGCCCCCCGCCCTGAGAGGAAGAAGCTCCCCCTGGGCACTGTGAACAGCCGCCATGACAAACCCCAGAGGCCGGCGCCGGTCTAAGTACTGCGAATGTACATGTAACCAAACACACATTACAATAAAGGATAAGTCTATAAGAGACCAGCCCCCCCCCAAGGGTATCCGGGAGAGGGGGAATCCATGCTAGGGCAGAAGGCCAAGGGACAGGGCATCCCAAACCGGGGTCACCAACCTGGTTAGCCGCCTACCCCTTGTTATGGGGTCTCACGGCGGAGCGGAGCTCCTGAGCACCTAGGGTGCCATCTACCCTTGCCCGGACCAGCAGCCTAGGCTGGGAGGCAAGTAAAATCAAAGAATACAGGCAGGAATAGATTAAATAGAGGGCCGGGAGTCATCCCAGCTACCTGCAAGGAGGAGACATCCATCTTCTGACTTGCTCGCCGTCTGCAGAGATGAAAGACTGGGGAATGAGTGGGAGGTCCCAGGTATTTATGGACTGGGAGGGTCTTACTTTTTTTATTGACATCTCTGCAAGATCGCCATCGACAGGTCAGTATATCCACATGAATGTCTTGAAGAGGGGTGCGTGACATACTTAGAATAGAGTGGTTTAAAAATTGATAAACACAACATCACCAGCATTAGGAGCATTAGGGCATACCAGGGAAAATGCGCATCTCCCACACGTATGGTGGTTTCCCGGCCACTTCCTCAGGCCAGAGGAATGCTGGTGATGTCTTGTTTAGTTATGTTTCAGATGCAACAGTCACCATGTCATCAATTTGTAGTAAACAGAAAAATCATGTTGAGATTATATATATATATGTCAGCAATAGGAGCTCTATATCATATATGTAACCAACTACCCAAGTCTACAAATGGGGCACAGCTCAAAAAAAAAAAATTCATGGAATACAGAGGAGTATGACACTGGCACTTTATTGGGATGAATTGTTTTGCTAATGCTTGTCACTTTATTTATATGTAATCTGGGTGATACTTCTTGCTTTGCACTTTATGAAGTGTATATTCATTGTACACTGAGTAACTATAGACTATTTTGGTGGTTTATTTATGGTTCTTGCCTAGATGCACTTTAATAGAAATTGTTGGAGACTTGTTGGGTCATTATTAATAGTAGGGTTGCAGGTAATTTGGGGCCCTGTAGCAGGCAATTTGATGTATTTTCACCCAGGTGCAATGGCTATTTGGTTTTAGCAGTTGTTGTGTATAACTATGGTCCGTATTCAATAAAACAGTATTTTTTTTTAGCTGTGCCCCATTTGTCGACTTAGTAGTTGTTTGGTTACATATGTTTGAGCAAAGATCTAGGAGAGCACGCTTGTGACTTATGACCTTTTGAGCTGTGTCTACCCATTTTCTTTGTAGCGCTATATCACACTTTTCATAACAGATTATTCATAATCGATGAAAAACTATAACATCACAGTGGCAATATTGTAACATCAGTCTGTAGCGCAATGGGATATTGTATTTTCAATAAGGCCTTGTTACCACAAAGACTAGCAGGCAATACAACTGCAGATTTAGGTTTATAACAATTCCCAAAAGTTAAGCCAAAAACATTTTTCTTCATATGATTCACACATTTAAAAACAACATTTTACAACTAAATTCAAAAGGACCATTAAAAGAATACTTTTCCAGAAACATCTTTTGCACAGACACCATTGTTCAATATACGTACCCTGTTCATTTTGACAATCACACATGGGCTGCCTTCATTGTACCCAAAGAACTCATTGCCTTCAAGCCCAGCACAGGGGCCTAGAGAGGACCTGTTGAACTGGCAGGACTGCTTCTTTTCTGCCGCATCCTGATCAAAGTAGTGACCTGGTGCACACTGCAGATTAGAGGCCTGTATACTGTCATTGTATGCTGAAAAACACAAAGGAAACACTCAAGAAGGTCATCAAGTTTGGTCTACTGCAGCCATCAAGGACCGCCACAGAGAAGACATTCAAAGCACAGCGACATAATGGATATATGACTGTACAATATGATATATATATATATTATTTTTCACCCTATAAAAGACACACCTAGTAAAAAGTAAGTAAAATATTCTGAACCACAAATGCACAAATGTGATAAAACACCACCCCCCAGAACCAAATCAACAAGGTGCAGAATCCCCCCAATTATAGGCAGTGTGGCATTACCCACATCCCACTCCCCATAGACAGTGTGGCATTACCCACATCCCACTCCCCATAGGCAGTGTGGCATTACCCCCCATGCCACCCCCCCATAGGCAGTGTGGCATTACCCCCCCCATCCCATGGTGTAAAAAAAAAAAGTTTATACTCACATGGCACGCCCCGCACTGCTGGCAGGCTGCCACATCCGGGAGGAGGAGATTGGGTAGCGCCAGCACACGCCAACACCTGGCGTATGTGTGTATATATAATGTGTGTATATATAACACTTCTATATCCCTGGCCCCAGGCCAAACACTGCATCTCAAGCAGCCACAGCAGGGTTTTTGGAGCCTTGTTTCAAGATATACTGTAAAAACTGTGTCTTCATGTAAACACTACTTTTATATTCATGTTGTGGGACGTCAAAAAGCAGCATGAAGAATAGAAAATAACGCAAGTATTCCAAGCATACTAACTGACACACATCAGAAGCTCCTCTACATATGGGAACCTTGACTGGGATTTTCAAATTCAGGAATAAGACTGGTGGCATAGTCTGGATACCTTTTTTTCCTCCTTTTACCCCAGACATTTTTTCTATTCTGTAAGGAGAATTCCTCTTTCCCCTTCATGCACAATGTTTAATATTTTCTCCCATCATTTCCACGCTTTTAGTTGATGTCTTATTTAAGGGTTTCTAGCTATAATGGGGTTCTTCGCTAGAGGTTTGCTGACCCAGATGTTGATCAGGTTGTCTCATGGAGCTTCTGGCATAGACATTTTGTGCCTCATGGATAATATACCCTTTTACTTCTGATATTTGAATACCTTTGGTAAAAAAAATACAATTCTGTGATTACTCACTTGTAGAATTGTTATTATGAGTATACAGTACGTCCTGCTCCAGATAAGATTCTTTACTCTTGGGTATTACTCCGCCAGATGGCGCTGGACTGCAGAGACCGCGAAATTGGCTCCTCCCGGCGCCTCAAATACCCGGGACCTCCCACAAATCCCCAGTATTGAAAAGCAGTTAAACAAGAAGCCGGGAAAATGATAACAGAACCAACTAGCAACTATCAAACAATGATAATCACCATACAGGGGATCCAAGGATAATGAACAAAGGGTGGGGTGGAGCAGGACGTACTGTATACTCATAACGATTCTACAGGTGAGTAATCACAGAATTGTATTATTCTTAGTATACAGTACATCCTGCTCCATATAAGATTCTTTACTCTTGGGACATCCAATAGCGGTGCCCGTAAAGTAGGGTGGGATCCCCAAAAAAGGTAACAGCAGACAGGTCAGACCACTGCTTCCTGCAGAACCTTGCGGCCAAAAGCAGCATCAGCTGAGGCCCCAACATCAACCTTGTAAAACTTTGAAAAAGTATGAACAGAAGACCAAGTAGCGGCCTTGCAAACTTGTTCAACAGAAGCCTGGTGCTGAAAAGCCCAAGAGGCCCCAATAGCACGAGTAGAATGAGCAGTAAGGTGGAATGGAGGATTCTTCCCCTTAGCAGTGTAGGCCTGAATCACATCCTGACGGATCCATTTGCCGATAGTAGATTTAGCAGGAGCCAGACCCTTCCAAGGCCCAGAAGGGACCACAAGAAGAGCATCAGTTTTTCTGAAAGGTGCAGTAGCCACCAGATAGTACTTCAGACACCTAACCACATCCAAGGAATGCAAAACCCTCTCCTTAGCGTTACTAGGATTAGGGCACAAGGAAGGTATGTCCTGATTCAAATGAAAGGCAGACACAACCTTAGGCAGAAAATCTGGCTTGAAGCGAAACACCACCTTGTCCTGGTGTCTCTCATAGTAGGGGGGATGGATGGAAAGCGCCGCCAACTCATAAACACGCCTAACAGAAGTGATAGCCACCAAAAAGACAACCTTGAGAGTAAGAATGGCCAAAGCAGCCTCCTGCACAGGTTCAAAGGGAGCACCCTGCAAGGCAGGCAGGACCAAGTTCAAATCCCAGACAGGCAACATAGGCTTACGAGGGGGAAACACATAAGTAACCCCCTGGAAAAAAAGTCCTGACCAGAGAATGCTGAGCAAAAAGACCTCTGGAAGAAAACAGCCAGGGCAGAGACATGACCCTTCAGAGTACTGAGTTGAAGCCCCAGATCCAACCCATGTTGGAGGAACGCCAGGATCCTGGGAATAAAGAACACACGACAGGGAAGAGACCTAGACTCACACCAGTCAATGTAGGCACGCCAAACCCTATAGTAAATAGAAGTAGAAGACTTCTTCCTAGCCTTGATCATGGTGTCAACCACCGAGGCAGACAACCCCCTTTCCATCAAGATGGAGGTTTCAGCAGCCAGGCCGTCAAAGCCAGAGTTTGTAAATTGGGATGGCGTAGATGTCCCTGAGTGAGCAGGTCTGGAACCCTGGGCAGAGCGTACTGATCTACTGCCAGCTGCACTACGTCTGCGAACCACACTCTTCCTGGCCACCTGGGGGCCACCAGGATAGCTGGCACCCCTTCCTGAGCTATCTTGCGCAGAACCCTGCCCAACAGGGGTAATGGGGGAAAGACATACAGAAGCCGAAAATCCTGCCATGACATTGCTAGAGCATCTGTGGCCAAGGCCAGAGGATCCAGGGACAGGGAGACAAAAGCTGGGAGCTTGTGATTGTGACGGGACGCAAACAGATCCACATCTGGTTGACCCCAACGGTGACACAGAGATTGAAACATCCTGTCGCAAAGGGACCACTCTCCCAGGCGAGATTCTCCATCCCTGGAATGTACACAGCTGAGATGCAAGGAACATTGTCCTCCTCCCAGGACAGGATCAGAGACACTTCCTTGAGGGCCCCCTTGCTCCGGGTCCCTACCTGATGATTGATGTAGGCAACCGCCGTCTGGATGTCCGAGCGTATCTGAACAGGCAGGCCCCGAAGGTGTTGGGTCAAGTGAGCCAGAACCAACCTGATCGCCCTCAATTCCAGAATGTTGATGGGCGTTTGGGCCTCCTGAGGGCCCCAGCGCCCTTGGAACTGTAGGGACTTCCATAAGCACCCCCCAACCCGTCAGACTGCCACAAATTGGTAGTGCTGATCCTCCAGAGCGAACCTGAGGAATCTTTGAGGACCTGCAAAAAACAGGAATATGAAGGTAAGCATCTTTGATGTCCACAGAGGTCATGAAGTCCCCTGGACGCAGGCAATCGATAGCAGAGCGCAAAGTTTCCATGCGAAAGCGCCTGCACCTGACAAATTTGTTGGAGGATCTTGAAGTCCAGGATGGGCCTGACTGACCCATCTCTTTTGGGCTCGGTGAAAAGGTTGGAATAGAACCCCTTGTCCCTTTCTCGTAAGGGGACCTGACAGATGACCCCCAGCTCCAGAAGGCTTTGCACCGCCAGAATTATATCCTGAGCCGACAGGGGGTCCTGAGACATCCGGGATCTGATGAATCTTGGGGGCGGCCAGGCAGCAAACTCCAACTTGTAACCGGAGGACACTACCTCCTGAATCCACCGGTCTGAGACATGAAGCCTCCAGATTTGATCAAAATGCTGAAGCCGTCCCCTCACCAGGATGGGTGAGGGCACCCCTTCATGCCTGAGGGGGCTTGGGAGAAGGCTTAGGCTTGGCGCCCCAGGATGAGCCAGGGCGTCCACGTCCCCTGCCCCTACCCCAGAAATCTCCTCGGGCCCCAGTAAAGGAGACCCCTCTCCCCTGTCTGGATCCACGGTAGGGGAAAGAAAAGAAGCCTGGGCCCCTAAAGGGCTGAGACTGCCTCCTGCGCTGGGGTAACCTGCCTCCCTTAGCAGACAGGTCCAGGCGGTCCCCAAATAGGCGCAGCCCTTTGAATGGAAAACCAGTGAGAGCCTTCTTGGCAGCGGAGTTAGCTGCCCACTGGCACAGCCAAACCGAGCGGCATATAGCCACCACCAGGGCAGAGGCTCTGCCACACATCCTAATGGTATCATCCAAGGCAGAGAGGGCATAAGTCACAAAACCTCACAACGAGAAAGAGCATTAAGCTCTTCACTAGACATCAGGAGCACCATCTAGGACATTTCTAAGCAGGGTCCCAATAGCCACCGCTGTAATGGCAGAGGCACAAACTGGGCGCAGCGCTGTCCCCACACAGGCAAAGGCATGGGACGCCAGCTGATCAATACGCCGGTCTTCACTATCCCGCAGTGTAGTAGAATCAGGGGAATGCATGACAGAGGTGTTACAGAACCCTAGGACTGGGGCATCCACCTCTGGAGGGGATGACCAATGCTTCACCACATCAGCAGGAAAGGGATACCTCTTATCCCAACTCTTAGGGACTCCGGGGAGCCTGCTAGGATGCTCCCACTCCTTGAGCACGAGATTATTAAAATGGGCTTGCTCAGGAAACTCTAAACGTGGCTTAGCAGAATGAAACAATTCCCCCTGCTGCTTAGGATCCACAAGCGGGGGGAGAGATAGACAGTACCTCAAAAATCTGAGCCAACAGCCTATTAGTATCATCTGGGGCCCAGGGGTCCGAGCCAGAATCATCATGACCCCTTGGCCTCTCATCAGATGACTCGAATCAGAGAACAACTCCCCTTCCTCCAAGGGGGTATAACCGGACAATAGGCAGATAGGGATTCACGCTATAAAAGCAACCCGGGATGCCCCAATAGCCCGCTAGGGAAGTGGGAGTAATTAGCACACTAGGCCTCACAAAGTTTAATAACTAAATAGAGGGGGTAGGGCCGGGAGAAACCAATTGAGTTTGACCCGCCTGAAAGACATAAGCGAAGAAAACCCCATAAGCGACATGCATAAATGACATTAGGGTAAAATAAAAGTGCCCGCGAGGGCACTCATGGACCGCGGTAGGTACGCGCCAGCCACGCAGCAGACAGAAACCAGAAAAAAATAGCACCAAGTATACCTCCAGGGGCGAGCAGCGGAGACAGTAATGCGGAACGCGCCATCCGCAGGCCCCACCCTCCCGAAGAGCGCGAAGCAGCACACGTGACAAGCAGCCAATGAAGGCGCAGCAGTGCCTGAGGTAATGCCGCCGCCAACCGCGGAACGCAGTGGAAGCGTGCGCGGCGGTATATTCAAAACGCAACCAGTGCAACCAAGTCAGTGTGGAGGCTGAACTAAAAGCAACAAGCACACTATCCAAGTGAAGCACCAACGCACCCCCCCCCCCCCCGAGAGCTACAAGGGAGAGCGAGGGAGAGCAGCGGCCACTTAACGTAGGGCCCACCGATAGACAGGGGCAATAGTGCGGGAGGGGCATCCCATAAAAGGCTCACCATATGCCTATACCGCCTACCTTTTGGTGGGGGATTGCGGTGGAGCAGCGCTCCTAAGCACCTGACAGCGGTGCTGCCTACCATCACCCGCACCAGCGCAGCCAAAGCTGGGAGGCACATTAATAATGAATGGGTGGGAATAGTCCTACAGGGCCGCAGGCTAATAGCCCCGCTCACCTGCGAGAAGAGAGAGCCATCTTCTTGTCCTTCGCAGTCCAGACTGCAGAGAAATTCTGGGGATTTGTGGGAGGTCCCAGGTATTTGAGGGGCCGGGAGGAGCCAATGTCTCTGCAGTCCAGCGCCATCTGGCGGAGAAATACCCAAGAGTAAAGAATCTTATCCAGAGCAGTATGTACTGTATACTAAGAATAACACTTCTCTTCCCATAATATATTAAAAGAGTGAAAAAGAAGAGCTACACGAATAAACATTTCAAAAAAGCAGTACCGACTATAGAATTGATTACTAACCCAGTCGGGGGTCAAAACTGAAATCGAAGTGAAAAATTAAAAAATTTCAGCCCGGCGAAAAACCATGTTCGCAACAATAATGTATAAACTACATGAAGATGTTCACTGAAAACTAAGGACCAACAGATTCATCTCCTTCTAAAAACAGATACTTGATGAAAAAAGGTTGGGAAATCCTGGTATAGAAGATAATATACTGCGGGCCTTCACAAAGGTTGTTGTTGAATGGATCCCTGACCTTTAAATTTTTCCTCCGGTGTAAAGGTCCTAACTCTAGATACAAAACAAATGGGCATGGACCAAGATGGCAAAGGAATGGCAACAACTAAACTTTCAGTATGGTGTGGAAAAAAAATAAAAATAAACAGACCATCTGTGCCACACCATCATTTTTAGCGGTTGAATCTGCAAGGCAGGAATTTAATTTATCATCCTTGAACTACAGAGTACAAACATACTCCTGCAGAATGTATCGTCTAAGGGGGTGCAGTCCACCTCAAAGATAAACCAGCTCCCCTCCCAATTCCCAATAACTCTGAAGCAAACAGTGTTCTAAACAGGTCACAGACACCAGTTTGGCTAGATCTATATACTTATAGATATATACTGAAACTTTATCCTGTGGATAAGTACATAAAGCAGTAGCCAATATCCGAATCATGAGCTATGCGGAGGAAGCCATTTTATTTAGAAGGGAGCTTAGCCACAGCAAAAACAAGTGGTCCAACCCTGCTATATCGTAACCCAAGGTACAGACCCTGCAACCCATAGAGGACTTTGACAACTAGTTATTGGATACACCTTATAGCTTCCCCCTACCAAAAGCCCTGCCAGCAGTTCTGAAATCTGCAAAAAAAGGAGGGGGGGCATAGGTTACCGTATGTGACATTTACCTGAAAAGTGTACAAATAAAAATAGAAAAAAAAATACTATTCTGTGATTACTCACCTGTAGAATTGGTATTATATGTATACAGCATGTCCTGTTCCAGAAGATACTCCTTACACTTGGGTTATACATTCAGTAGATGGTGCTGGACTGCAGAGACATAAAAGTGGCTCCTCCCGGCCCCATATATACCAGGGATCTCCCACAAATTCCCCAGTATTGAAAAGCAGTTAAAATGGAACCGGGAGAACTAAAACCATTACAAAAATTAAACAACCACCATACAGAGGTCACTAAGAAAAATAACAAGGGTGGGGTGGAACAGGACGTGCTGTATACATATAATACCAATTCTACAGGTGAGTAATCACAGAATTGTATTATTCTAAGTATACAGCACGTCCTGTTCCAGAAGATATTCCTTACACATGGGACATCCAATAGCAGTGTCCGTAAGGTAGGGCAGGATCCCCAAAAGAAACAGCAGACAGTTTAAACCACTGCCGCCTGCAGAACTTTGCGGCCAAAAGCAGAATCAGCTGAGGCCTTAACATCAACCTTGTAAAACTTAGAAAAGGTATGAACAGAAGACCAAGTGGCGGCCTTGCAAACTTGTTCAACAGAAGCTTGGTGCTGAAAAGCCCAAGAGGCACCAATAGCACGAGTAGAATGAGCAGTAAGGCAGATGGGAGGCTCCATCCCCTTAGCAGAGTGGGCCTGTATCACAGCCTGACGTATCCACTTGCTGATAGTGGACTTAGCCGGAGCCAGACCTTTCTTAGGTCCAGATGGAAGCACAAAAAAGAGCATCAGTCTTCCTGAAGGATTCAGTAGCCACCAAATAGAAATTCAGAGTCCTGACTACATCCAAAAAATGTAAAACCCTCTCCTTAGGGTTACTAGGATTAGGACACAGAGAGAAGGCAAAACAATGTCCTGATGGAGATGATAGGCAGAAACAACCTTAGGTAGAAAATCTGGCTGAAAACGAAACATCACCTTGTCCTAGTGTCTCTCAAAATAAGGAGACTTGATGGAAAGCACCGCCAATTCAGAAACACGCCTAACAGAAGTGATAGCCACCAAAAAGACCACCTTAAGCATAAAAATGGCAAAGGGGCCCCTTGTAAGGGCTCAAAGGGGAGACCCCTGCAGGACAGATAAGACCAAGTTCAAGTCCAGGCTGGTAACATAGGCTTACGTGGGGGACGCACGTGAGTAACCCCCTGGAAGAAGGTCTTGACCAGCGGATGCTGAGCAAAGGATCTTTGAAAAAAAATGGCCACGGCAGAAACATGACCTTTCAGAGTACTGAGCTGAAGACCCAGAACCAAACCATGTTGGAGAAACTCCAGAATCCTAGGAATAGAAATCACACGACAGGGAAGCGAGTTAGACTCGCACCAGTCAATGCAAGTACGCCAAACCCTGTAGTAGATTGAAGAAGAGGACCTTTTCCTAGACCCGATCATGGTATTTACAACCAAGGCAGGCAGCCCTTTTTCCATCAAGATGGAGGTTTCAACAGCCAGGCCGTCAAAGCCAGCGTTTGTAAATTGGGGTGGCGTAGGTGCACCTGAGTGAGCAGATCTGGAACCCGGGGCAGGGCATACTGATCTACTGCCATCTGCACAATGTCTGCGAACCACCCTCTTCTTGGCCAACAGGGGGCCACCACCCTTTCCTGAGCTATCTTGGGCAGCACCCTGCCCAGCAGGGGAAACGGGGGAGACATACAGGAGCTAGAACCTCGTCCAAGACATTGCCAGGGCATCCATGGCCAAGGCCAGAGGATCCTGGGACAGAGAGACAAAGACTGGAAGCTTGTGATTGTGACGGGATGCAAACAGATCCACATCCGGCTGACCCCAGCGGTGGCACAGGGAGCGAAATACCCTGCTGCTGAGGGACTATTCTCCCAGACGAGAGGTTCCCCTGCTCAGAGAGTCTGCCTCCAGATTCTCCACCCCTGGGATGTACACAGCTGAGATGCAGGGAACATTCTCCTCCACCCAGGACAGCATCAGGGACACTTCCTTGAGGGCCCTCTTGCTCCGGGTCCCTCCCTGATGATTTATGTAGGTAACCGCAGTCTGGTTGTCCGAGCGGACCTGAACAGCCCGACCCCGCAGGTGTGGGGTTAAGTGGGCGAGAACCAACCTGATCGCCCTCATGTTGATAGGGGCATGGGCTCCTAAGGGCCCCACTGACCCTGGAATTTCAGGGACTTCCAAAAGCCCCCCCCCCCCCCCCAACCTGTCAGACTGGCATCTGTGGTGACAGTCTCCCAGCAGGGGGCCAGGAAGGACCTGCCCCCCCAGCAGGTTCCTTGAGTCCAGCCACCACGATAGATACTGCCTGACCAGAGGGGACAGGACAAACACCTGATCCAAGGACACAGGGTCCCGATCCCATACTGACAAGAGGTGAAGCTGAAGAGGCCTCATGTGAAACTGAGCATATGGAACCGCCTCGAAGCAGGACACCATCAGGCCCACCAGCTGCATTCCCTGCCTGATGGATGGATGAGGACAAGACAGAAGGAGCTGAGCTTTCTCTTGAAGACTCTCCACCTTTTGTTGAGGAAGAAAGATCTTGACCTGAGATGAATCCAGAATCATGCCCAGAAAGGACTTAACCATGGAAGGAGACAGGGAAGATTTGGGGTGGTTGATCACCCAGCAGAATGACTCCAGTGTGAACACCACCCGCTGAGTGTCCAGCTCTGCCTGAAGGAAGGACTGAGAAGCAATAAGCATGTCGTCCAAGTAGGGAAGAATGCGAATGCCCTGAGATCTCAGAGCCATCACTCCTGCCAGCACCTTGGTGAATACCCTGGGAGCCGAGGTGAGACCGAAGGGCAAGGCCACAAATTGTAAAAAAGGTAAGCATCCTTGATGTCTACAGAGGTCATGAAGTCCCCTGGGCGTAGGAAAGTCACAGCTGAGTGCAGAGTCTCCATGCGAAAGTGTCTGAATCTGACAAATTTGTTGAGGTGCTTCAAATCCAGGATGGGTCTGATGGACCTATCTTTTTTGGGAACAATGAAAAGATTTCCCTCAAGGGCACCCGGCAGATGACACACAGTTCCAGAAGGCCTTGTATAGCCAGGGTTTCGAGCTAACTGAGATTTGATGAATCTTGGGGGCGGCCAGGCTGCAAGCTCTATCTTGTAACCGGAGGACACTACCTCCTGAATCCACCGGTCTGAGACGTGAAGCCTCCAGACATGAGCCAAGAGCAGAAGCCGTCCACCCACCCGGATGGGCGAGGGCGCACCTTCATGCCTGAGGGGGCTTGGGGGAGGACTTAGTCTTGGGACCCCAGGGGGGGCCAGGGCAGCCACGTCCTCTGCCCAAAAAATCTACACAGGCTCCAGCAAAGGAAGCTCCCCGTCCAATTCTGGAGCCCTTGAAGGACGGAGAAAAGGCACCTGAAACCCGAAAGGACCGGGGCTGCCTTCTACGCTGAGGTAACTTGCCTCCCTTAGCAAACAAGTCCAGACGTTCACCAAAGAGGCGCAGCCCCTTGAAGGGAAACCCAGTGAGAGCCTTTTTAGCAGCGTTGTCAGCTGCCCACTGGCGCTGACAACGAGTGGCGTATCACCACCAACAAGGCAGAAGCCCTGCCACACATTCTAATGGTATCATCCAAGGCAGAGGGAACATATGCAACAAATTCCTCACAACGCAGAAAAGCTCTATACTCTTCACTACCTGCATAATCAGGGGCCCCATCTAAGAGACCCCTGAGCAGACTTTTAATAGAAACAGACGTAATAGCAGAGGCATAGACCGGACGGAGCACAGTCCCCACACAGGCAAAGGCATGGCAAGCCAGCTGATCAATGCGCCTGTCCTCCCCATCCCTCAGTGTAGTAGAGTCAGGGGAATGCATGATGTATCGGACAACCCCAGAACTGGAGCATCCACCTCGGAGGATATGACCACCGTTTAACCATTTCAGCAGGAAAGGGATACCGCTTATCCCAACTCTTTGGCACCCCGGGGAGCCGACTAGGCCGTTCCCACTTCTTGAGCACCAGATTATTAAAATGAGCTTGTTCAGGAAACTCCAAGCAAGGTTTAACAGTATGAAACAGCTCCCCCTGCTGCCGCGGAGCCAGGGCAGGAGGAGAGATACAGAGTACATCAAAAATGTGAGCTAAAAGCCTGTCAGTATCATCTGAAGCCCATGGGTCATGCCCAGAATCGGCACCATACACCCTAGAATGTTCCTCAGATGATTCTGAATCAGAAAACAATTCCCCCTCTTCTAGGGGGTTATAACCGGTAACATCAAAAAATTCCTCTGTCTCCATAGGAAAGAGGGAAACACCAGGTGATAAATGCCGCTTCTTAGCAGAAGCCTTACGGCCAGCAATATCTCTCTCAATGCTGGCCACCCGAGCAGCCAAATCAGGTTGAGACTCCCCATTGGTATGCACCTCACTGGGAGTCAGATGTAAGCATGGGGGGGTAGGCGAAGCCCGAGGGGGTGCAGGCCCAGCCACCGGTAACCCAGACTGCAGTGCAAGCGTCTGCTGGGCACAGTGTACACACAGCCTGACATCACTTATAGAGGATACCACACACACCACACACAGCCGGGCTTGTCCCGAAGGAACCCCAAGCACATTATCCTGAGAAGCCTCCATATGGTGATTATTGTGGCACAATAGGCCAATTGGGATTGACGCCAATAAGGCTACCCGGGATGCTCCAATAGCCCGCTAGGGAAGTGGGAGATATAAAATACAATAGCCCTCCAATAGGGAGTTAACACTAAATAGAGGGGATAGGACCGGGAGAAACCACAAAAGTTTGACCCGCCTGCAAGACATAAGCAAAAAGATCCCATTAGCAATATACAATAAAGAGAAATACCAAATAAATCAGCCCGCAGGGGCACTTACGGACCGCGAAAGGGAGACGCCAGACACACGCAGCAGAGAAATAAAATGGCGCCCGCAAAAAGTTTGGGAGATGTATGGGGAGGGGGGTGTAAGGGGGGAGGAGGCCAACAGGAGACCATTTTACAGGAGTCATGCTTGGCATCAACATATGGTGGCCTCCCACATTTTTCCCACCACTTGTGGTGGCCATTGCTCAGCCAAAAATTGGAAAATGTAATACTTTCTTCATTCTTCTTCATCTTCATCTTAAGAAAAAACACATAAGAGGAAGTGTGGTGAAAAACACTGGTTTATTACCCAACAGTTAAGTACGCCTAAAAAAATCCCAAACACAAAGAAACATCTTGCAATCTGTTTAAGGTACAATGCTGGAAACCGCAATCTTTGCAGATATTTTTCTGCCTCACTTCTGCAGGACAGAAGGTCATTTCAGCCCTGCTGGGAAGTGAACAAGTGACCTTCTGATCACAGCACGTCTAAGAAAGGCACATGTAACCATTTCTTTGCTCAGCAGCTGAGTGCACCATAAACACTGAAAAAGCATGGTAAAAACTAAATAGCTGGCTTTAGCGCCTCCGCCCCAATACCAATTAGGAGACTACTGCAGTATTGAGATTTTTAACCACCCAAAACCCTGAACTGGCTAGATTGTGTGTACTGCTAACCAGAACCATAATCCCCAGGGAGAGAACACACCCAAAATCGTTCTGGTAACAGAACCAAATATCCTAAATAATGATCCAGACAGATATTGATTATGTCCTGATAAACTGAACATTATATTTATACAGTAAAATGGTCCAAGACTTGTTGATCTTAAAGTGGACCAACACCCAGGATTTTGACTATCCTGGGTCTTGGTCCACTTCGGTGGGGCACCCCCGATCGGGGTGCCCCGCTGTGTGAAACCCCCCCTAACCCCCCGAAAAACTCACCTCTCCCCGCTCCCAGCGCCGACGTACAAGAACGTCTAAGCGGCAGCCGCCGCCGCCGCCTCCCTCGCGTCACTTTCGGCGCGCGCGCGCCCCCGCCGGCCATTCGCAGACGGCCGGCGCGGGCACGCGCACGCCTACAGGAGCGCGAGGGAGGCGGCGGCGGCCGGCGCCGAAGATAAGGTAAGGAGTTTGGGGTGTTTGGGGGGGTTTCACCCCGCGGGACATCCCGATCTCGGATGTCCCGCGGGGTGGGGGGTGATCGGCCCGGGAATCTTATAGATTCCCGGGCCGATCACCCGTGGGTGTTGGTCCACTTTAACTGGAAAATGAGTCCTAGGCAGGTAGGCATTCACCTTTTAAATAGGTGACCAGAAGCCAATTAGGGTCACTTTAAATGGTAACAGCTGTATTGCTTCTGCATATTCTAGTGATTTGTGCTTTTTGTTTCTTTGTGATACATCACACTTTTCAGTGGTAGACATAATAATTTCTGAAACGTCCCGTTTTTGTGAGGTCCATGGTACTGAACCACTTCTGGCAATGGCTCTAGGGAAGCAGATGGTCTCAATTGCACTAGCAACCTTGCAAATAAAAAAAGGAATTGAAAAACAGTTTTTTTTTTTTACAAACTAGTATATCTCCCCTTTCACCCTCCTATTAATTAGCAATTGCAGAGATTTGGTAAATAGTTGGGGACAGCGGCCATATGTAAAGGATCACCATTGCTTTTACAAGAACAGTTTACCCGCAGGACATACATATATATATCCATTTGTGGGAATACCTGTCTGAAAAAGAAAAATACGCCATGCTGGTAAGGGTTAAAGGGTCAGTCCGGGCAAAAAAAAAAATGTAAACTCACCTGTTGTCCTGTACAGCTCCTCTGTGAAGGTCCAGTGTTGCCCTGCTGCTTATCGTTCCAGCACAGGGGTGGGAAGCCAGCGATTCAGTCTTCCAGCGAGGCACCCATGAAGCCTTGTTTTTATGCACACACCTACTTAATTCATTGCAATCGAGGGGCATGCCAAGGCAGGTTTTGGCACGCCCTCCAGTGTAGGGTAGGTGTGGTGCCCTGAAGTGGAAGACTAGAACCTTCTCTCATATTCTACTGCAGGGCGTCACAGCAAGATATACTAATGAGAGGTCTCAAAGCAATACTCCTTTCTAGGGTGGGATCCAAATGACCAAAAATACTTTGATAGAATACCAAGACAGAAAACCAGAATAAAGGGTCAGACCTCTGCTAAAGAAACCACCATCTACAAACCTTAACGCCCAAGTCAGCATCTGCTGAGGCCCTTACATCCACTTTGTAGAATTTTGTAAAGCCGTGAAGACCAAGTAGCGGCCATATATACTTTGCTTTGATCATTACTTATGTGATCCATCTACTGATGGTAGATCTGGCAGGTGCTAGACCCTTTCTTGGACCCTCAGGAATCACAAAAAAGATGTCCACCTTGTGGATCCCCCCCGTAGCTGATACATAATACCTAATCTCTAACTACGTCCACAGAATGAAGAAGCCTCTCCTTGAGTCTGCTATGACAAGGACATAAGGAAAGCATCTAGCTATGAGGTGATGTATATCCCTAGGCTCCTCAAGACAGCCGTGAACTCCACCAGGACCTTAGTGAATACCTGCGGGGCAGAGGACAGGCCGTAAAAGCAGAGCCACAAACTGAAAGTGGACATCTACAGTGAATCACAGAAAGTTGTAAATGGCCCTGATAAATTGGAATATACAGGTAGGCGTCCAATATCCATGAAGATCCCCTGTTCCAATGATGCCGCTGTGGCCATGAAGATCCCCCGTTCCAATGATGCCATAGTGCTGCTCAGGTGGCCACTGAAGGCAACGTGACATAGGGAGCAACTCTGTTAAATTACCTGACTCGATACATCATCAATGCTTCAGTCATGATATAAATAGTCAATTAACTCTAGGGATCTTAGACCCAAGCATAGGCTGATCTAAGTAATCACCAATAACGTGTGACTAATCCCAAGATCTCCTGGGACGGACCTTATAATTTACCCACACAAGCAAGAATACACACTAGCCTAGAATAATAAAAAAAATAAAAAAAACAACATGTTCTAACACAGTAATAAAATACCATAAATACAGAGCAAATGTATTAAAAAAATCCCCATTAGACTTACTGGTAATTCTATGAGTCCTTCAGGTTGGCCACAGAGGCTCCGCCCCCTGTAGATGAAACAACTGGGACAAGATTAAAAACCCCAACCCTTCCGCCTTTTCGGTAGTATTAAACAAGAAGCCAATAAACCGGAGCACTACTAAGGGAGGGTATCTAGGGCCATCCCGAAGGACTCGTAGAAAGAAAACGTTACTGGTAAGTCTAACAGGGATTTTCTCCCTTCGTCCCTCAAGACGGCCACTGAGAGGACAAGAAATATGGTTACTAAGGGTGGGATACCAAATGACTCGTCTACCAAAAGTTTTTTTCTTATCTGACAAAATGTCCAACCGGTAATGTTTGAGGAAGGTGTGGGGTGAGGGCCAGGAAGCTGCCTTGCAAAATTCAGGAAGAGTATCCATGCAAAGGTAGGCCAGGGAAATATTCTAGGCAACAAATCACACATCTAGGTTGTGGTCTTCTTCAGTTATTCGAGGCTATTTTAGGGAGATACAAGGAATATGGCCCTGTCGGGCAGAATAGAACGAAAAGGTTCTCTAATCAATAAAGCCTAATTGTCACTAACCTTACTAGCCGAAGTAATAGCTAGGAGAAAGGGCATTTTCAACAATCTAATTTTGTCTGAAGCCTGGTGGTTCAAGTGGAGATTTGTTAAGAACTTTCAAGACCAAGGTCAAATTCCATGAAGGACATTTACTATGGACCACTGGCTTACTCCTAGCAATGGATGTGACCTTTGATCCCACAAAATGTGGTTTCCACACCTTAAAGTGGACCAACACCCAGGATTTTGACTATCCTGGGTCTTGGTCCACTTCGGTGGGGCACCCCCGATCGGGGTGCCCCGCTGTGTGAAACCCCCCCGAACCCACATCTCCCTGCGCCGACGGACAAGCCGCGGACAAGCGGCTCCTCCGCCGCCTCCTCCCGCGCGTCCCTCTTGCGGCGCGCGTGCACGTCTAGAGGGGCGCGAGGGAGGCGGCGGAGTTTGGGGTGGTTTCACCCCGCGGGACATCCCGATATCGGATGTCCCGCGGGGAGGGAGGTGATCGGACCGGGAATCTTATAGATTCCCGGGCCGATCACCGGTGGGTGTTGGTCCACTTTAAGGTAGATTTTTATCGTAGTTTCTTTCCTGCTTCCTATGAGGGTATCAATTACTCTTGTGGATAACCCTTACATTTGAGGACTTCCCTCTCAGAATCTATGCTGTCAGACCGGCCCCTGGGATATCAGATATGGAACCTGAGGCAGTTTCCACAGCTCCTCGAGTGACATACTTGTTAATGCCGATAACCAGCTTCTTTTGGGCCACTCCAGGGCAATTAGTATCACCGTGGCTGTCTGACACTATTTCCCTTAGAAAGAGGGAGAAGGTGAACTAGGGCTAGGCATAGGCTAAAGGAACGTCCTATGTCTGAGGGCGAGGGCGCCCACCCCCAGAGCTTCATCCCCCTGACACAGAGAAAAGAACTCTGTGCATGTAGTGTTTGCCGCATTGGCAAAAGGTGGATCTGTGGCAACCCCCACCTGAGAGTGTAGTGTTATGCTCAAGAAATCTGCCACAGAGTTCAGAGTCCCTTTTTGGTGGACCACCGTGATGTACCTTAAATTGTATTGAAGGGGTGACAGAAGAGAATCAGCCAGATTCTGCAGAGTCCCTGACCTTGTACTCCCTTGTCAGTTTATGTAGGTAACTGCCGTTACGTTGTTGGACCTCACTTGTACGTCCCTGTTCAGAGGCTTTAAGTAAGAAAGGGCTGAATCTACCTGCCCACCCACAGGTAAAACTCCCCGCGCGGCGGCACACACCTTCAGAGCCCTCCACTCCGCGACCAACGCAGCACACCAGGCCGGTAGCAGGCAGACTCACCCATGACCTGGCCCTCGGGACCTTGCACAGCAGACAGGTGAGGGGGAAGTGGTGCTCCAGCAGGCTTAAGGCCACAGGATGTCTGGAAGTATAGGCTGGAGCGGCGAGAACCCGCCCCGGACACTCCTGGGGAAAACAATAGCAAACTGGACAATGTGGGTCCCAGAGGTTTCCTGGGGAGGAAACAAAAACTGGGGAGTGGGAGGTAGGGGTGGGGCTTTTACTCTTGTCCCAGTCGTGTTTCCTCTACAGGGGGAGGAGCCTCTCTCAGTGGCCGCGCTGAAGGACGAAGGGAGAAAATAATCCTATTGGCTGGGGTAGGACTACCAATATAGAAGTGGGGTGTCCTGGAGCTGCGACCAGAGCTAATGCTGGTGCAACAGCCACAGGAGGTCCATAGAAGCAGAGGATTTGTACGTGGGGCAGGAGTCCTGCCGCAGACCCCTGAAGGGGCAGTCATGGCCCAATGGTTAAAGAAGTGACTGGAGGGTGGCAGGTTCCACTCCCGGCTCATCTTAGATCTTTCCGCAGAAAAGACTAGTGCCGGCATGAAAATTGCCGAATTGTAATGGTTTGTATTCCTGGATAGATTGGCGGGATTACAGAGGTATTAAATACTGGGAATTCATCAGAGAAACTCCAAGGTCCACCCTGCAGAGCCACCATACCCTGCAATTAGGGTTCACTTCAAAAAGGGATACATAGTTAAAAAAAACTGGTGGCCCCTGGTGCTCACCTTTACTTCAATCTCCTGATCCGACAATATTGGCTTGACCAACTTCAGGCCTTAATAGGAGAGTCCACACAGAAAAGAAGGCCTGAAAAGTTAATATCCCCCGTTTCATGCTAGCAGACTGTAAAAAATTCGGGAAAAGTAAATCCAAAAAATACAATTCTGTGATTACTCACCTGTAGAATTGGTATTATACGTATACAGCGTGTCCTGTTCCAGAATATTCCTTACACATGAGTAATACATCCACAAGATGGCGCTGGACTGCAGAAAACAGCTTGTGGCTCCTCCCGGCCCTATACAAGTCAGGGACCTCCCAGAAAACCCCTCTTTGGAAGAATATGGCCAAAACAGAAACATGACCTTTGAGGTTACTAAGCTGAAGACCCAAATCCAAACCATGTTGCAAGAAATCCAGCATCCTGGGGATAGAAAACACCCGACATGGAAGCGACTTAGACTCACACCAGTCAATGTAAGCATGCCATACCCTATAGTAGATGGATGACGAGGACTGCTTCCTAGCCCGAATCATAGTATTAACAGAGGCAGGCAGCCCCTTCTCCATCAGGATGGAGGTTTCAGCAGCCAGGCAGTCAAAGCCAGCGTTTGTAAATAGGGATGGCGGTGAGCAGGTCTGGATCCTTGGGCAGAGCATACTGATCTACTGCCAACTGCACAACGTCTGCGGACCACACCCTTCTTGGCCAACAGTGGGCCACCAGAATGGCTGGTACCCCTTTGTGAGCAATCTTGCGCAACACCCTGCCCAGCAGAGGGAAAGGAGGAAACACAGAGAAGCTGAAAGCTCTTCCAAGACATTGCTAGAGCATCCGTGGCCAAGGCCAGAGGGTCCTGTGACAGAGAGACAAAGAATGGAAGCTTGTGATTGTGACGGGACGCAAACAGATCCACATCTGGCTGACCCCAGCGGTGGCACAGGGAGCGAAACACCCTGCTGCTGAGGGAGCATTCTCCCAGACGAGAATTCCCCCTGCTGAGGGAGTCTACCTCCAGATTCTCCACCCCCGGGATGTACACGGCTGAGATGCAGGGAACATTCTCCTCCGCCCAAGACAGTATCAGGGACACTTCCTTGAGGGCCCTCTTTCTCCGGGTGCCTCCCTGATGATTGATGGAGGCAATCGCCGTCTGGTTGTCCGAGCGGACCTGAACCGCCCGACCTCGAAGGTGTGGAGTCAATTGGGCGAGGACCAACCTTATCGCCTTCAATTCCAGAATGTTGATAAGGGTGTAGGCCTCCTGAAGGCCCCACTGACCCTGGAATTTCAGGGATTTTCAGAAGCCCCTCAACCTGTCAGGCATCTGTGGCGACTGTCTCCCAGCACAGGGCCAGAAAGGATCTGCCCACCAACAGGTTTCTTGAGTCCAGCCACCACGAGAGAGACAGTCTTGGCCAGGGGGGACAGAACCAGCACCTGATCCAGGGACTGAGGGTCCCGATCCCAAACTGACAAGAGGTGAATTTGAAGGGGTCTCATGTGAAACTGAGCGTATGGAACCGGCTCGAAGCAGGACACCATCAGGCCCACCAACTGCATCCCCTGCCGGATGGAGGGATGAGGGCAAGACAGAAGATGCCGGGCTAGGGCCTGATGATTCTCCACCCTCTGCTGAGGGAGAAGGATCTTGACCTGAGATGTATCCAGAGTCATGCCCAGAAAGGACCTCACCATTGACTGACAGGAAAGACTTGGGATGGTTGATCACCCAGCCGAAGGACTCCAGTGTGGACACCACCAGCTGGATATCCAGCTCGGCCTGCTGGAAGGACTGAGAAGTGATGACAATGTCGTCTAAGTAAGGAAGGATGCGAATGCTCTGAGATCCCAGCATAGCCAGTATGCCCGCCAGCACCTTGGTGAATACCCTGGGAGTCGAGTTGAGACCGAAAGTTAAGGCCACAAATTGGTAGTGCTGATCCTCCAAAGTGAACCTGAGGAATCTCTGATGACCTGGAAAGATAGGTACGTGAAGGTAAGCGTCTGATGTCTACAGAGGTCATGAAGTCGCCCGGGCGTAGGGAATTGACAGCTGAGCGCAGAGTCTCTATGCAAAAGTGTCTGGATCTGACAAATTTGTTGAGGCACTTTAAATCCAGGCTAGGTCTGAAGGACCCGTCTTTTTTTGGGAACAATGAAAAGATTGGAATAGTAGCCTCTGCCCCTTTCCCTCAAAGGCACCTGGCAGATGACCCCCCGACTCCAGAAGGGTTTGGACAGCAAGGCACAGACCCTGAGCTGACAGGGGGTTTTGAGCACCCGGGATTTGATGAATCTTGGGGGCAGCAAGGCAGCAAACTATCTTGTAACCGAAGGACACTACCTCCTGAATCCACCGGTCTGAGACGTGAAGCCTCCAGATGTGAGCAAAGAGCCGGAGCCGTCCCCCCCCCACCCAGATGGGCGAGGGCACCCCTTCATGCCTGAGGGGGCTTGGGTGAGGATTTTGGCTTGGGACCCAGGACGGCACGTCCTCTGCCCCTTCCCCAGTGATCTCCTCGGACCCCAGTAAAGGAGACTCCTCAGCCAGTTCTGGAACCACCGAAGGATGGGAGAAAGGCACCCATCCCCCAAAAGGACCGGGACAGCCTCCTACGTTGAGGTAACCTGCCACCCCTGGCAAACAAATCCAAGCGCTCCCCAAAGAGACACAGGCCCTTGAAAGGGAAACCAGTGAGGGCTTTCTTAGCAGCATTATCAGCTACCCATTAAAGTAGCCAGACAGAGCAGCGTATAGCCACCAACAAGGGGGAGAAATACAATGCACTTCAAAAAAATACAATTCTGCGATTACTCACCTGTAGAATTGGTATTATATGTATACAGCACATCCTGTTCCAGAAGATATTCCTTACACTTGGGTTATACATCCAGTAGATGGCGCTGGACTGCAGAGACAGAAAAGTGGCTCCTCCCGGCCCAATATATACCAGGGATCTCCCACAAATTCCCCAGTATTGAAAAGCAGTTAACATGGAACCGGGAGAACTATAACCATTACAAAAAATTGAACAATCACCATAAAGAGGCAACTAAAAAATACAATTCTGTGAAATACTCACCTGTAGAATTGATATTATACGTATACAGTACGTCCTGCTCCAGATATAATACTTACACTTGGGTAATCCTCCGCCAGAGGGCGCTGTGCACTGCAGACATGTAAAAAACAGGCTCCTCCCGGCCCTTCATATACCCGGGGACCTCCCACAAATCCCCAGCATTGAAAAGCAGTGAACAAGAAGCCGGGAGAATTTAACCACCAAAAACAACTGGTAATGATAACAATCACCATACAGGGGATCCAGAATAATGCAAAAACCAGGGTGGGGTGGAGCAGGACGTACTGCATACGTATAATACCCATTCTACAGGTGAGTATTTCACAGAATTGTATTATTCTAAGTATACAGTACGTCCTGCTCCAGATATAATACTTACACTTGGGACATCCAATAGCAGTGTCCATAAAGTAAGGTGGGATCCCCAACAAAAAAGGCACAGAGACAGTAAAAGCACTGTCACCTGCAAACCTTGCTACCAAGAGTGACATGAGCAAAGGCTCCAACGTCAACATCATAAAAACCTTTGAAAAGGTACGAACAAAAAAAAAAACAAGTAGCGGTCTAGCAAACTTGTTCAACAAAACCTGGTGCTGAAAGGCCCAAGGATACCAAGGCACCAGTAGAATCAGAAATAAAGTGAGAAGAAACTCTTCCCCTTAAAGGAATAAGCCTGAGTAACAGCCTGACAAGATCAAACGCTAACAGTAGCCCAGGAAGAAGCCGAACCTTCCCTAGGACCAGAAGGGACATCCATCCAAGTAAAGGCTAGGCCAAAGGCCGCTTAACCCCTGAAAGCAGACGAGATCAGGCACATACAGATGTAGGTGCCCACAAACCCCAAGGGGCATCAGTCCCCCTAAGGGACAAGAGACAATCCAGGAAAAAAATTCCAGCACCTGTTGAGAGAAAGTAGATCCCCCTTGCCTCAGCGTTACTAGGAATAAAGAACAAAAGAAAGACAAATGTCTTAAATACATGAGCCTAAGACACCACCTTAGGCAGAAGGTCCGGCGTAAAGCGGAACACCACCTCATCTTGGTGTATAGATCAAAGAACGAGGGCTAGCTAAACAGAGCCGCCCGCGCAGGCACACGTCTGACTGAAGTAACAGCCCCCGGAAGGACAACTCTGTGGATAAGAACAGTCAGACAGCATCTGGAATAGGTCCAAGGGGAAACACCCCGCAAGGCAAACAGAATAAAATTCAAATCCCAACAGGGACCCTAGAACTACGTGGGGGATGCACCTGAGCAATCCCCAAAAGAATGCTTAACCAAGGCAACAATATAAGTTGCAGAAGAGCCCAAGGGCACTGAGCATAAGGGACAACCTCCGAGCAGCCACCAACAGGCCCACCAGCTGCAATCCAGCCTGGTGAAGAGACGAAAACAGCAAAGAGGGACCGAGCCCATGTAACCAGATTGTCCACTTTATAGCCAAGGAAGCAGGTTCCCGCCTGAACCGAATCCAAGTTCAACCCTAGGAATGGAGATACCAAATAAGGGGACAATGAGGAATTGAGGTGATTGAGCACCCATCCAAAGACTCCCAAAGGACACCACCAGCCGAGTAACAAACTCGGCCTGACGTAGAGATTGGGAAGCAAAGAAGGACGACCAGGCAGTTCCTCGCGCGGACGCCCTCTTGGTCTCAGACAGCACCCCCGTCATCGCCTTGGCGAGCACTCTGGAAGCAGAAGGGAGGCAAGAGGTCCCTGGACACAGGGCACTGGCGGCCCAATTCAGAGAAACCATGCAGAAACCGCCTGTGAATGTAAATTGCCGCACCTATGGAAGGCCAGAATGCCTCATCCTCTTGGGGGAATGTGGAAAGGTTGGTGTAGAGGCCCCTGCCTCTGCCTGTTAAGGGCAACCTGCAAGTGACCCCAGACCTTGCAGGCCGTGCATGGCCTGCGCCAACACCTGAAGAGAGACAGGGACCAGAAGCACCCTGACAATCTCGGGAAGGGACCGCCCAGCAAACACCATCCTGCATCCAGAGGAAACTACCTCCTGAATCCACCAGAACGAGGCATGACGCCTCCTGATAGGAGCAAGGTGCTGCGTCCCATCATGCTTGGGGGCGGTTTTGGTGAAAGATTTGGACTTAGTCCTGCCGGAGGGGCCAGGGCGTTGTCTGCCACTACTGGGGCAGGAATCTACACCAAAAAGCTGGAAGGACACCCCTGGTTCGAACATTGGGGGGGGGGGGAGGGGTGCCCCTGCCCCGAGGAGGCCGAGACAGCCTTCTGCGAAGGGGTGTTTTGCCCTTTTTCCCAAAACAGTCCAGACGGGCCCCAAATAGGCGTCGCCCTCTAAAGGGAAGCCCAGTAAGAGTCTTTTTTGTAGCATCGTCAACACCCCACTGTCGCAGCCAGACCAAGCGGCGTATAGCTACCACAAGGGCAGAAGTTCTTGCACACATCCTAATGGTGTCATCCAGCGCTAAAAGGATAAACCTTACAAATACATCACAACTGGAGAGTGCATTAAAGACCTCCCAGGGGAGATCCTCAGGTTGACGATCAATCATCTTTCTGATGAGGGTCCTAGCGGGCATTGCAGCGATGGCCGCGGCACAGACCGGGCGCAGAGCTGTCCCTGCACAAGAAAAGGCGTGGGAAGCCAGCCTATCAATGCGCCGGTCCTCAGCATCCCGAAGGGTACGATAAGTAGGGGCTGCAATAAAGGGGGGGTTAAGAACCCCAATGATCGCTGCATCCACCATGGGAGGTGATGGCCAACAGTTAACCACATCAGGGGGAAAAGGGTATTTCCAATCCCAGTCCCCTGGAAGTTTACTAGGGCATTCCCATTCTTTTGAGTACAAGAGCCTGGAAGTGATCCTGCTCCAGAAATTCCAAGCGCAGCGTCGCTGTATGGAAACTCTCCCTTCTAGGCCTGGGAGCCTCACCAAGGAGAGAGATAGACAAGACCTCGAAGATCTTTATCAGTAATTCATCAATGTCACACAGGCCCCAGGAATCAGGGCCATCATGACTCCTCGGCCCCTCGTCAGATGAGCCTGAGTCAGAGAACAGCTCACCTTCATCAGAAAGGGCAAAACCCCGCTGAGTAAACTCCTCAGTTCCCGAAGGAATGGGCGAAACCGGAGGTGTCAGGGACCGCTTCTTACCAGGGCCCAAGCACTCTGCCAACCTCGAAATAACCTGATCAGCCGTAGGCAGTCTGCGCGGCACGACTTGCTGGTCATTCCCGCTCGAGTGCGACTCATCAGGAGTGAGATTTAAGCACGGGGAGACAGGTGTATTGAAACGAGGCACAGCCACTGGCAACCCTGACTGCAGGGCCAGTACTTGTTCAGCACAGGGTCCGCAGACCCGTGCTCTGTCCCGCATCAGCATGGGGTTGTCCACACGCTGTACACAGCCGGTCTTGTCCCGGAGGGACCCCGGTCACATAATTGCCTCCATATGGTGAGTATCAATGCAAATATGCCAGCAGGGATTTATGCAATAGGCAACCCTGGATGTCCCAAAGACCCGCTAGGAATGTGGGAGAATTTTTTGTAAGCCCGCTACAATTTATGTTAGGCCGGGAGAAGCCACCGGAGTCTTTGACGTCTGAAAGACAAAGGGAATAAGAGGTGTCAGGGCCAGGCGCAGCAGAAAACAATACTAATGATGAAATCACCCGCGAGGGCACTTACAGACCTGGGGAGGAGGAGGGCCGCAAACACGCGCGCGAAGATTAACAAAATGGCGCCAACCGAACCTCGAAGGGCGGGCCCAATCTGGCCGTGACGCGGAGCGTGCCACGCCAGGTCCCCGCCTCCCCCAAAGAGCGCGAAGCTCTGAGGCAGCCGTCCAGACTTGACAAGCCAAGTATAGGATATGCTAGTAAAAGCATCTGCTGATGGATACTAATGGATCCTGATGACGCCGCCACCCAGCACAGTAAAGTTTAATAAAAAATGAGAATGTGGAAATGGCGGCGGCCAAAATAAGAAGAGCAAGCAACGCGGTTCTGCAAGCTGCAGTGGTTTGAGTTGGTACATTCTTTACTGTTTCTGGTTCCCACCCACTGCTATTGGACGTCCCACATGTCATGAAGATCGAAGTGGAGTGTATGGCACACTTAGAATAATACCGTTTTGTGAGTACTCCCCTTTAAAACGAGTATTGTGAGTGTGCCATACACTCCACTTCGCCCCACCCCTTCTTTTCAGGTATTCTGGAGCTTTTATTTGGTGAACCATCGGTTTTGATTGTTAAGGTTATAATTGATTCTTCCTGGTCCCCTTGGCGGGAGGTCCCAGGTATATGGGCGAGGAGGGGCTTTTTTTTGCATATTCATCTCTGCAGAAGTTCGCCCTCTACTGGAGATTACCCACATGTCATGAAGATCGAAGTGGAGTGTATGGCACACTCCTAATACCCGTTTTAAAGGTGAGTACTCACAAAACGGTATTTTCATCTACTACAGGGTTTGGCGTACTTACATTGACTGGTGCGAGTCTAACTCACTTCCCTGTCGTGTGTTTTCTACTCCTAGGATTCTGGAGTTTCTGCAACATGGTTTGGATCTGGGTCTTCAGCTCAGTACTCTGAAAGGTCATGTTTCTGCCTTGGCTATTTTTTTCCAAAGGTCCTTTGCTCGGCATCCGCTGGTCAAGACCTTTTTCCAGGGGGTTACTCACGTGCGCCAGATTGGGCCCGCCCTTCGAGGTTTGGTTGGCGCCATTTTGTTAATCTTCGCGCGCGTGTTTGCGGCCCTCCTCCTCCCTAGAAGGATCCTCATGGGAGCCATCCAGAAGGCCCCTGATCAAGGTCCTAACAGCCACGGCCGTAATAGCGGAAGCACAAACCGGGCGCAAGGCCGAACCCACACAGGCAACGGCGTGGGAAGCCAGTTGGTCAATACGTCTGTCCTCACTATCCTTCAAGGTAGTGGAATCAGGGGAATGCACCACAAAAGTGTTAGACAACCCCAAAACAGGGGCATCCACCTCAGGGGGAGTTGACCAACATTTGACCACACCCGAGGGGAAGGGATACCTCCTATCCCACCCCTTAGGAATACCGGGGAGCCGGCTAGGCCGTTCCCATTCCTTGAGAACCAGATTATTAAAATGCGTCTGTTCTGGAAATTCCAAACGCGCTTCTGCGGTACCAAACAATTCCCCCTGCTGCTTAGGTGCCGCTGCAGGAGGGGAAATGGAAAGTACTTCAAAAATTTTAGTCAAAAGCCTATGGGTGTCATCAGCATCCCAATGTTCTGAGCCGGCATCAGCGCCAATACAATGCTGATCATCAGATAAATCTGAATCTGAGAATAATTCCCCTTCCTCGAGAGGAGTAAAGTCAGAAAAATCAAGGAAATCATCTTGTTCCATAGTAAAGGCCGGCACAGCAGAGCTAGCAATCAGTCTCTCAATGTTGGCCAGTCTGGTGTAAACATCAGACTGAGACTCCTGGCTAGTGTTAAGCTCACTAGGGCTCATAATCAAGCGAGGGGGACGATGCAGTGGGCGCCGACCCAGACACATGTAGTCCAGATTTCCGCGCAATCGCCTGCTGGGCGCAGGGTACACAGACCCGCACATCATCGCCCACATGGGATGCCCTGCACACCACACACAGCCGGGCTTGCCCCGAGGGGACCCCCAGCATAACATCCTGAGAAGCCTCCATATGGTGAATTTCAATGTCACAATGACTAATGGGAATTACGCTGTGCAGCTACCCGGGATGCCCCTTAAATGTCCGCTAGTGGGAGGATTTAAAAATTAGGCCCCCAATTTCAATATGTTTAGCATAGGGCACAGGACCGGGAGAAACCTCTAATTAGGTTGGCCCCTCTGAAAGACAACATAAAACACACAGTCAGCATGGTATAACAATAAATAATAATACTACACATAAGTAAATTAAAATACAAGCCCGCTGAGGGCACTCACGGACGTCGCAGAGCTTGCAATCTACAGCGATGCCAGGGCAAGATGGCGCTGATCAGCTCAGGAGGGGGCGGGCCACTTGCAGAACGCGCCGATCGCTAGGCCCCGCCCCCTCCAGGAACGCAGGGACAGGCCGCCCGGCGGCCAATCAATGCGCAGCTGGCCCGAGTGACGTCACTGGCCCGCCGCAGAGCGCACGCGGGCCTTTAAAAAAAAAAAAACTGACACATGAAAGAATGACTGAGGAGAGGAGGAAGGAGCGCTGAGCCTATGTGCCAGCGCTTAACAGTACAGTGTCACAGAGTCAAATCAGTTGAAATCACTCATACAATAACGTACACCGACACATCCCCTGCCCCCCCCCCCGACTAAACGGCCAAACGGGAGAAGGGGGAGTATAAGCCCATAGTTACATTTGGGGCATGTAATGAGGGCTAACGTGGACGGGGCATCCCATATCCAGGCTCACCAACCTGTGCCGCCTACCCTTTGGTGGGGGATTTGCGGTGGAGCAATACTCCATTAAATCTCCATCCTGTAATAGGTGCTGCCTACCATCACCCGACCACGCAGCCAAGGCTGGGAGGCAAGTAACAGTGGAACGGGCGGGAATAGAACACAGGGCCAGGGGCTGTGCAGCCCAGCTTACCTGCGAGGAGAGAAGCCATCATCTTGACCTTCGCAGCCCACTGCAGAGAAGGAACTGGGGAATTTAGTGGGAGGTCCAGGGTATATAAGGACCGGGAGGGGCCTCTTTTTTGCCATCTCTGCAGTAAATATATATCTCAATCCACCCCACAGGGGCACTCACGGACCGCGGTAGGAAACAGCAGACACGCAGCACGAGGGAGGTAAAAATGGCGTCTGCATATACCTCGAGGGGCGGGCCACTAGAGAAGTGATGCGGAAAAATAAAATTCTGTGAAGTACTCACCTGTAGAATTGGTATTGTACGCATACAGCACGTCCTGCTCCAGATGTAGTAATAACATGTGGGTAATCCTCCGCCTGAGGCGTCGTGCACTGCAGACATGTAGAAAACAAGTTCCTCCCGGCCCTACATATACCGACGGACCTCCCACAAATCCCCAGCATTGAAAAGCAGTGAGAAAGAGAAGCCGGGAGAAGAAACCAACCACCCAGAAAATGGCAATAATATCCATGATAACAATCACCATACAGGGGATCCAGAACAAAGTGAAACCAGGGTGGGGTGGAGCAGGACGTGCTGTATGCGTATAATACCAATTGTACAGGTGAGTACTTCACAGAATTGTATTCTAAGCATACAGCACATCCTGCTCCGGCTATAGTAATAACATGTGGGACATCCAATAGCAGTGTCCATAAAGTAGGGTGGGATCCCCATGAGAAAAGGCACAGCCAACAGTAACAGCGCTGTCACCCGCAACCTTGCTACCAGGAGCAACGTGAGCAAATGCTCTAACTCAAACATATGAAACCTTACAAAGGCTGAGTGAAACACGAGCAGCGAACTAGTCAGCTTGCTCAACAGAACAGAGTGCCGAAAGGCCAAGCCAAGCACAAGTATAAAGAGAACAAAAACCAAGAGAGAAGAATAAATCTCCCCTACACGAGTAGGCCAGATTAACGCCTAACCATGCTACTGCAAAGAAAGGGTAGCCATGGCAACCTTAGAACCCTCCCCGTCGGGGAATATGAGCCCTGGTCTCAGGCGAGACCGGCGGGAATACTGAAAACAACGCTAACCAGGCTCGGCAAGGGTCGAAACGTTTACTTTAGGCTCAGAAGGACAAACCAACCGAGCAAGACCAATCCAAAGGGCTCCTACACCCATGGAAGCAATCAAATCATGTTACATAAGGATGGAGACGCCTATAAGCCCCAAGGGGCATAATCCCAACCAGGGACAGGGAACCGTCCAGGAATATCCAACGCCTGTTGAGGGATACAGATCCCTTAAGCTCAGAGTAAGCAAGGCACTAGCCCAGAGGCCGGAATAAAGGAGAATAAAAACTCCGCCTGGATCCAAACTCGGTGTAAGGCAAAACATCCTCACCTAATGGTGTACAGATATAGATAGATATCTATATCTATCTCTATATCTCTCTCTCTATAATGACTAGGAGTGCTAACAGAGCCATCCCCTATGGCACTCTTCTGACTGAAGCAACCGCCCCAGAAGAGGGATGTGAGGGAAGGAACAGTTCAGACCAGAACCGGAATAAGACCCAAGGGAACCCTTAGCAGGGCATCAGGATAAGTAACCCCCCCAAAACGGAGCTTAGAAAGTCCCTGGGGAATGCACCTGAGCAACCCATGAGGAATGCTCAACACAGAAGATTGAACTAGACTTCTACAGTAAGCGAACACTCAGACAACTCTCAGAGAACTGAGTTGGGGAGCCAACTTACAGCATGGTTTAATAACTCTAGGACCCAGGGATCAGGCAACATCCCGCAGGAGAGAGAGCCAGACCCAGCAAGGCAAACTAGAACGACATCTCCCAACATAGCCGGCAGAGAAGGGAGAAGAAGAAGAGGAGGGAGCTAGGCCTAGTCCTCCAATAGAGAAAAGACACCCCGAGATAACCATCTCCAATAGGGTGAAGAGCAAACCATCCAATCGCCTAAAAAGGCCTGTAGATAGGGGCAACATGGTAAGGAGCCTGAGTAGGCAGAACAGCCCTCGTGAGAGGGCATACAGTACGACTGTCTTCAGCAGAATCAGCGAACCACGCCCCACTGGGCCACCCAGGGCCCCCAGCGTAACGGTTCACCCTTGCTACAGCAAACTTGTGCAGAACCCCACCTAGCAGGATGAAAAAAGTTAAGACATATAGAGTATAATGTCCTGACAGAAAGCAATACTAGGCCCCCCATGACCAGGCCAGCGAGTTCTGGGACAATAACCCAGGACAGAGTCCCTGTAATAGCAACGGGGCCCCACAGGGCCACACCAGTAGGGGCTCAGTGAGACACTAGAATAGACCCTCCCAGCACAGTAGGACAGCCAACAAGCCCATACCAATGAAGTGCAAGGAATGTAAACCCCCATTTAGATCAGAACCAGACCCTTCCTGAAGGGTCAACCTGTTCCGAGACCTTCACAGATAAAAAAGGACAGGCCACTGTCGTCAGACTGACCGAGAGTCCCCAAAAAAGACAAGTCCTGAAGAGGAGTAGTCCAGCAATTTAGAGCCCGCAAAAGGCTCAATGTGATAACCGAAAAACAATATGAAAACGGACCCCCTAAAGGGGATCCCCTTAGGAACCAAGTGGGATTTCATAAGAAATAAAAACCCCCTAGACAACCTGCCAGACTTGGTCCCCATAGTGACCATCTACAGGGAGAAGCAAGAAGGAAGGGATGGTCCCCGACACCTTCCTTGAATTTACAAACTGAAAAGGAACCCCCGTAACAAGGGGGAGCGTACTGACCTAGTTCCAGGGGTGTTGGAACCCCGTCCAGGATAAGTAACCTAAGGTGTCGCAGGCCCCAAGGGCATCTGAGAATAAAGGACAGCATCTGGGCCGCCACCAACAGGCCCACCAGCTGCAAGGTGAAGGTAGCGTGACAAAAAACGAGGGCAAGGCCCCTACCATACTAAGGCCACACATAGCCGAAGGAAAGGTTTAAACATGAACCCATCTAAATGCCACTCCGTAGGGAGGTACCGAACCGGGGTACACTTAAGAGATGTGCCTGAGCACCAATCCAAAGGACTCCAAAGGAGCCCCAAGTCAATAGCCAACACGTCCTGATGCGAAAATTGGGAAAGAATGACAATCAAGTAGAACCTAGCGCGGACGTCACAGGGGCACGTCCAAGACAACACTCCCATACCCGCCTTGGTGAGCCGTCTGGGAGCAGGAGAGGGACCCAAGACAAGACCCCAATCCGCAGAGTTGGTCCTGCAACACTGTCTGGAAATGGCCTAGGTGTCCTGAAGGCACAGGGGACTAAAAAGGAATATAGATCCTCACAGGCATCAAGAGGTCCACTGGACAAGAGCTCCTGCGGCCCAACAGGTAGATACCATGTAGGAGCTGCCTGTGAAAATGTAAATGCTAGGTCCAGAATGCCAGCCCGGGTCAGACTGCTTCATCCCAGAGGGAAAAGGTAATGTGGATACAATCACAAGTCAAGGGCCAACCTGTAAGAGAGCCCAGACCCCGCACGCCGAACTCGGCCTGCCTCAACCCCCGAAGGGAAAGCGGGGACTAGAAGATCCCTGACAACCTCAGAAAGTGACCGCCCAGCAAACTCCATTCTGCATCCAGGGGGGCTATCTCCTGTAACAGCCTGAACGAAGCATGGCGCCCTGCGACAGGAGCCAAGTGCTGCGGCAGTCCCCTCGCCCAACAGGGCGAGGGCGTCCCTTCATGCTTGTGTGGTTTTGGCAGATTTGGACTTTGCCCTGCCAGAGGTCCCAGGGCGTTGCCTGCCCCCCCGGGGGCGGGCCTCCACTCCAAAAAGTTGGAAGCACACTTCTGGTTCTCGCTTGACACTAACGTAGGGAGGGGGGAGGGGTATCCCTGCCCCTAGGCGGCCGGGACTGCCTTCTGCGCGAGGGTGCCTTACCCTTTCTTCCAAAAAGGTCCAACCGGGCCCCGAATAAGCGACATCCTCTAAAAGGTAGACCAGTAAGAGCTTTTTTAGTATCATTGTCAGCCCCCCACTGTTGCAGCCAAAGCAGGCGGCGAATAGCCACCACAAGAACAGAGGTTCTAGCACACATTTTAATAGTGTCATCCATCGCTGAGAGAATAAACCTCACAAAAACACCACAATCAGACAGTGCATTAAAGACCTCCCAAGGGAGATCCTCCGGCTGTTGGTCAAGTACCTTCCTAAGAAGGGTCCTGGCGGACACTGCGGTGACGGGCGCAGAGCCGTCCCTGCACACGAAAAGGCGTGGGAAGCCAATGCGCCGGTCCTCAGCATCCCGAAGGGTACGATGAGTAGAAGCTGCCATGAAGGGAGGGTTAGCAACCCCAATAATAGCTGCATCCACCTCGGGAGGGACTGACCATCGATCAACCAAATCAGGGGGAAAAGGGTACTTCCAGTCCCAGACCCCCGGAACCCCTGTAAGTTTACAAGGCGATTCCCATTCCTTAGATATAAGAGTCTGGAAATGATCCTGTTCCAGAAATTCCAGGCGCGGTGTCGCTGTGTGGAAACTCTCCCTCTTGGGCTTGGGAGACTCTCCCGGAGGAGAGATGGACAGTACTTCAAAAGATCTTTATAAGTAACTCATCAGTGTCACACAGGCCCCAAGAACCAGGGCCAGAACTGTCACGGCTCCAAGACATCTCATCTGAGGAACTGGAACCTGAGAACAGTTCACCTTCATCAGAAGGATCAAGGTCCTGCATAGCAGCAGACTCCTCAGTTTCAGTGGGAAACCTAGAACCAGGGGGCGTCAGGGACCGTTTCTTTCCAGCGCCCAAGCGCTCCGCCAAACCAGACATCACCTGCTCCGCCGTGGGTAACCTGCGCGGCACCACCTGCTGGTCATCCCCGCTCGAGTGCGACTCATCTGGAGTGAGATTTCAGCACGGGGAGACAGGAGTATTGAAGCGAGGTGCAGCTACTGGTAAACCTGATTGCAGGGCCAGCACTTGTTCAGCACACGGTCCGCAGACCCGTGCTCTGTCAGCATCAGCGTAGGGTTGTCCACACGCAGTACACAGCCGGTCTTGTCCCCGCGGGACCCCAGACACAATTCTGAGATGCCTCCATATGGTGATTAATCTAAGTAATATGTCAGTAGGGATTTATGCTGTAAGCAACCCTGGATGCCCCAAGACCCGCTAGGAATGTGGGAGAATTTAGATATAAACCCGTTAAGATATATATATATCAGGCCGGGAGAAGCCACTGGAATCTTTCCGTCTGAAAGACATAAGGAGAAAAGGGGGTGTCATAGCCATGCGCTACAGGAAGGAAAAAATAACCGAAAACGCCCGTGAGAGCACTTACAGTAACCAAGGAAGAGGAGGATCGTGATCACGCGCGCGCGGGAAGACCGACAAAATGGTGCCAAGCGAACCTCGAGCTGCAGATGACGCGGAACGCGCCAAACCAGACCACGTCCCCCCCCCCCCCCCCTGGAGAGCGCGAAGCTCTAAGCGCATAACAAGGCAGAAAAAGGAGACAGTAATAAACGCCATAGCGTGGCGAAACAGAGCCGCCGTACGCGCCAAGTCAAAGTACATCAAAGGCGCTGCGGCCAACGTTAACATATGTTTGACGTGCGGCTCTGACCCCCGGTAACCATTAAAGGCTATAAGCATACAGTGTAATAGGGCAAGGTTAGGCCAACGTACACACAACCCCCCTCTTTTTCCCCCCACTAACGGGGGGGAACTGGGGAAGAAGGTGACCCAGCACTCGGGGTTCACCGCTACACGGGGCATGGGGCAATGATGCGGGAGGGGCATCCACTGAAGGCTCACCATTAGCCTTGATCGCCTACCCTATGGTGGGGGATTGCAGTGGAGTCTAGCTCCGTAAGTACACTAGGTGCTGCCTACCTTCACCCAACCAACGCAGCCCAGGCTGGGAGGCAAATTCTTCACACGAGGACGGGTGGAAATAGCCCCGCAGGGCCTCGGGCTGTAAAGCCCCGCTCGCCTGCGAGAGCTTGATACATCATGTCTTCGCAGTTCCAGCACTGCAGAGAAATCTGGGGATTTGTGGGAGGTCTCTCGGTATATGAAGGGCCGGGAGGAGCTTGTTTTCTATATGTCTGCAGTGCATGGCGCCTCAGGTGGAGGATTACCCACATGTTATTACTATACCCGGAGCAGGACATGCTGTATGCTTAGAATACATCATCCACAGCCCGTAAACCCCCCCCCCCCCCCGAAGAGTGCGAATCGTGCCCACATGATCCCGCGGCCCAATGACGGCGCGGCAGAGCCTAAGGTAATGTCGCCGCCGTCCGCGGAGCGATGTACAAACACGCCGCGGCGGCTGCCAGTAAAAAACACATTACGCAGGACATGCAGGATACAACAAAATCAATTCTGGCACAAGCAAGTGAACATTCAGGCTGCATGACATATCGCACAACCCCCCCCCCCCCCCCCCCCCCGAGATCTCCAGGGAGAGCGAAGGAAGGGGGCTAGTCAGTGCAACAAAATGAAAGGAGGGGGCAGATATCTAAGGGGAGTAGGAATTAAAGGGGAACCACGGGAGCAGGGATTAAAGGGGAACCCCAGGAGCAGGGATTAAATGGGAACCCCACAAGGCTCGCCGCAGGCCTATTCTGCCTACCCTGTCAAAGCAGGGACTGCGGTCGGAGCAGCACTCCTCAAGCACCTAACCTGGGTGCTGTCATACCTTCACTCGAACCAGTCAGCCGAGGCTGGGAGGCAGTGGGTCCAGAACAGATGGTAATAGTCCTGCAGGGCCGCAGGCTGGTAAGCTCCACTCGCCTGCGTATATAGAGAGCCATCTTCTATCTTCGCAGTCCAGACTGCAGATTAAAACTGGGGATTTTGTGGGAGGTCCCTGACTTGTATAGGGCTGGGAGGAGCCACAAGCAGTTTTCTGCAGTCCAGCTCCATCTTGTGGATGTATTACCCATGTGTAAGGAATATTCTGGAACAGGACGTGCTGTATACTTAGAATATAAATAAAATCCTAGCCTTATCTTCACAGTCCGACTGCAAGAATAATCTGGAGTGGAGTGGGAGGTGCAGCTGGAAGTACATGTAGACCAGGAGCCACTACTTTTTATCTTGCAGTCCTGGCTACGGCCTAGAATTAGAAAGGCTGACCCTAGTTCCATAATATTAAGATTAATAATTAAACAAGCCTAACCTACATGTGCAAAGCCTGCATTCATGAAGATATTCCCCATAACCTCACACAAAAATCAGAAGGGGGTTGCATTTTTACACACTTGGGCCTGTATTAATACACCACAACATAAAAAGTATACTTACGTCCTAGAAAATTATGGAGAGCTTTAACATAGCCCTCATAGGTAGACCTGTCACTTTTACTGAAGTAAAGTTCCAATCCAGCTGATTTGGGAGAAATCATAAGACCTGAATTTAAAAAGAAAAAAAAAAGTTTGAGAATTGTTGTGGCAAAGCAAATGAGGTTTCAAATCAACAAGTCACAAGCATGTTAAATTACCATCTTATTAAACCCATCTCCAAATTATGAGAATTTTACTAGCAATCCCACTACGTGTAAAGACTCTCAAAGGATTTCACCGATTGGAATTACAAAAGAGTCAACATTTATAAAGATTAAAAGGTTTGTACGGAATGATGACAAGCTGACACAGAAAACACAGACGGGGAAGAAACCTTGAAAAACAAGCAGCTCCCTGTAATCAGTGACAGTGGCAGAGAAGGGTGGAGTGTCATATTTATAAATGAGGGGAGTATATAGTAACGCGAGTCCCTTGGGAGAAAGAAGACCAACATACAGAGCTGTGTATGTAATGTGTACTTGTGTATGAGAAGCTTTTGTGCCGTCAGGGGAGGGGAAGGTGCAGGCTGACGCACGGGACACACTGGCTACTTTGTTAGGGTGCTTTACTTTACAGGAGGCAGAGAGTGAGAAATGCAGGTAACAGGGAGTTTATAAACTAAATCACGTGGGGCAGACTTTAAAGATTACCGCAGAATCATCTGGTCCATCTATTTTTAAAGGCAAAATCCGGTATTTACCTTTAGGACAGTAATGCCATTTATGCAGATCAGCATGGGGCAATACCAAGAGAGTAGAAAATAGCAGATATACATAAATCAGGTCAAACCATGCGCAATTCTTGCTAACAGAATATGCTGGCAGACTGTAAAGGATGGCCAAACAAACAGAAGATGACAGAGGATGGGCAATTAAATGATGAGAGAGAACACCAATCACTTCTCCCCCCTTGCTGCCTTTAGGCCTGTTCATTACCAGCAATGGATGATGCCATCTCTGAAGAAGGCAACCCTTACTGTGAACCAGAACCGGCCTCGTCCACATTACTCTAGCAGCCAGGAAGTAACCTGGGGTTTTGCATGTCAGATGCTTATTGACTACCAGAAAAAAGCAGGTGGAGGTCAGCTTCAGTCAGGGTGGTTTTTACGCATCTAACCACTTCGGCCACTCAAGGAAATCTTTGCCTTTTAACCCAATAATCACTCGATTCTGGGCTTCGCCTGCCACACCCCCTCCTCCCCGGGCGTCCTCCATCAATCAACAGAAATGTACATTTTCTCTGCATTGCAAACTTGGTTATTAGATTAACAGCAGTGCATAGGCAACGGTTAATAGATACTGCAGGCAAAGGTAATTTTTACACCATTGTTTCCGACGACGTCTGGCTTCCGTTTTTAAATTGAAATTAAAGAAATGGCTGAGATTGAGGTTTACAGGTTCCCCTAGTTTTTTCTCTTCTGAAAAATTGGGCATGATCCTTGGATTTGTGAGGCTGCATAATCAGCAGCATAATGGGTGAGGTCTGAAAGATTCCCAGGACTTGCAAAAGACACCCTGGCTGGGCTGCTCCTCTCTCCCCATGTTGCTAGTCGACATGGGAGTCTAGACCAGCACTCCCAGACACTCCCAAAGCACACGCACACCCGTGTTCCCAGTCATCTAGGTAGGTGGGTGAGTGGTTGAGCTAATTAGTGGGTGGGTAACTAGGTGGATTGGTGGGCAGGTAGTTAGGGAGAAGGTGGAAGGGGGCAGAGACTGCATCACTCACTCCTGGCATGGTCCGGGGAGAGGTGGGAGGGGGCAGAGGCCGCAGTGCTCTTCCGGCATCCACCCAAGAAGAGTGGGGGAGGTGGTGAAGACCATGTTCTCATGCGGCATCAGTCCAGGGGCAGAAGCCACAGCGCTCTCCCTGCAATTGGCCAAGGAGAGGTGGAAGGGGGCAACAGCCACAACGCTCTCTCCTTTCGTCAGCAAGGGAGGAGAAGAGGGAAGACACATAGTTCTCTCCCGCATCAGCCTGGGGGGGGGGGGGGGGCGGTTTAAAAGCCGTTGCGCTCTCTCCCGCCATCCGTCCAGAAGGGGGGCAGGCGCTGCAGCTTCTCTCCCGGCATTAGCCCAGGGGAGAGTGGAGGAAGAGCAGCGGGCAGACGGGCACTGCACTGAACAAGGAGGTGGGAACGGGACATTAGGAGGGGAAATGTCAAATGTAGCCCGACGCAATGGTGGAACAATTATCTTTGCCTGAAGTTTGGCTTTAAATGTACAGGCCATTTCATAGTCCATTCTCCTCTGCAATGTCCACCTCCACTAAAAGCTTAGGCTATGGACTGCTTCCTCCATTGAACACTTTGACTGTTGCACTACTCCGATATTGGTGCACGGGAAGTTGGGCCCACTTGTTCTGATGGTAAACTAGCAGCACATTTACGTGACAACAAAATGATATAAAGAAAGTTCATCCTTGGATCAAGTATAAAGTAGTAATTAAAGAATGCACAAAGGACATTTATCAGTGCAGAATTGAGGAGAATCTTTAGTGGAGCCCAAAGTATCAGTAAAGGGAGCAGCATTGTTCCAAGGAGGTCTATGGGACACAGAATCTGGCTCCTAATTTATTTCAGCTTTTGTTCTCCCAATAATAAAAAAGGATCCAAGACTGCTAACAAAATGGTTAGTGCACTGATAAATATCTAACGGTAAACCCCATGGACGCAGGTGATTATCAAAACAGCTTGCGGCCAGACAACTGACAGGTTTGAACATACAACAGCTTGTATGCAACTAGTGCGAAGTGGTTAGTGTATAAAGAATCTCAAATCCATGGCTTCTGCAAGTTAGAGCTCAGCACTGCGGAGAGAACACAGTTTAACAGGTTATGAGCATTGGTCCATTATCAGGTTGGCAAGTGTATAAAGCAGAGCAAGCTTGCTCCCCACATTTTACAATCCCTCTGCAATTTCACACAGACACCTTAAAGTGGACCAATACCAGCGAGATTCCCTGGCCGATTGATTCCTTCCCCCGGGGCATCCAAAATCGAAATGCCCTGCTTTGTGAAACACCCCAGGTCACCCTGTTCACTTACCTTGCTTCCTGGTCTAGTGGCGCATGCGCAAGCCACAACCCAGCTATCCCTATAGCAGGGCACGTGCCCGCGCCGGCCATTTACAAATGGGAAGCGGGGGATGCAGCCGCCATCACGCTCTGAGCCGCTGGCCTTACATGCCTACTTAGATGGCGTAACGTCAGCGCCTCCGAGCGCACTGATTGGACGAGCGGTCGTGCATATGCCGTAGGACCCGGAAGATGCGTGTTTGTGGCGATCTGGGTGGTTTCACAGTGGGGTGCCCCGGGGGGGGGGGGGGGGGGGGGGGGGGGTTGGGCACCAAAACCCAGGATAGTCAAAATCCTGGGTTTTGGTCCACCTTCAAATGTAGCTTTGTTTTTTCTTTCTAGAAAAAAGAGGCAGAAGCATGATAGCTGCCCTTCATAAACAAAGATGCAAAAGTCTCCCAAACTGGGCAATTATAGCAGAGTAAAAGATAAATACAGGGTTCATTCACAAAACAGGGAACACACCAAGCCATGGAGTGGCCCCCATTCTGGATTGCCCTTCTTAAAGTAATCCTATACCGAGAAAGTAGTCACCTTCTATCCCCAGCTCAGTGCGCCTTTTAGTTTAAAAAAAAAAAAAGCATTTGCCCAATACCCATAAAAACATGAAATGGATGTGGTATGATGTTCGATTAGTCGGCCATGTTGCTCCCTGGCTGTCCAGAGGATACATGCAGTTAAACACAGATCGGCCTTGAGGGTCAGCCTTATGAGTTGTATTAACGGCAATGAATCTGAAAACACTACAAGGTCAACTGCCATTACGTGGCAGTTTATCTGGGAACTGAATGATTTAGGGTGTTCGAGAATCACAGGCCGTTTTGGTGCACAGGGCTGGGGATAGAAGGTGACATAAATTTCCTATCTGGGTATAGGTGCACTAGATAAATCCCAAAAAACGCAATTCACTATGCCGGGTTTTGGTCCTTCTCCCTGGTGACCCCGCACTGCTCTTACCTTGCCACAAGGCCACAACCCGGGCTCAGCTCTCCTCCAAACAGCTTCTGCAGCCATGCATATTGTGCATCTGGAGAAGCTGAACAGAATCCTAGCCACACGCACACTATTGGCCCATGGTGCATCACTCGCAACCTTTGGCTGTGTACGGCCACACCAGCCATTCAGATACAACCGTCGTGGTGTCCGCGCACAGCCCGAGAAGGATGCGAGTGATGCACCATAAGCTCGTTGGCAGGGTAAGCAGTGCGACTGGGGGGGTTCACACAACAGGGCATCCCAAATTGGGATGCCCCAGTGGGGAGGCATTTAGGCACCACTGGAGTTCCACTTTTAACCCTAGCCATGGGGCCTGGTACTCTCGGCTTAGGTGTTCCCTCAAAGGTACAGTCTCCTTCATAACACTTGAGTGTGTAATCTTGAATATTGCCATCCACGATTTCATTTTTTTCTGTAGATTTAGGTGAACCAAATTGTCAGCAAATATGAGAAATAGGCAAATAGAAACTTTTACATGTTCCCTATTTTTTAGCTTTAGAGAACTTGTCTGTTTTTGTGCCAGCGAGTGTCCTGGTTCACAGGGACACTAAACAAACCTAACCTACCACCTCATGCCATCAGTGACCCCCTTCCTGGCAGAATACAGCTGCACAGACATGTAGCAGTCACACCGCCTCCAACAGAAGGCGTGTATTATTCCAGTGTGCAGCCGTTTCCAGTCCTCCGCCATAGAGGGCCATGCCGGATTTCTTGTTTTTTTTTTTCACTTCTGTTAGTGCCCACAGGTGAGGCAGAACAAGACTGGACTTTGGCTTTAAGAAACCCTAGGAAGCCCATCCGCTCAATAGGGAGCATGAGATGCAGCTTTATCCCCCCTGTCCATGGCTGCCATTGACAGACTAGGATACAGTGCAAGCTAAGGAGACAGGACAGGGGGGTAACAATGGGACCAGGCATCCACTTCAAATTGAGGGGTATCCCACATGAGGAGGCCTCAGCGGCAATTGCTAAAAGGGATGTCTCAAGTTCTGGCATATTGTTGGCATATTGGAAAGTCATTTTCCAGGCAACACAATAAAAAATGCTCCCTTTTATTCCCTCACAGACAATCACGCTTAGTCCGGCAGTCTGACAATCATCTAATCTGCTGCTTCAATAGTTTAGATGATGGCTCACCCCCTGCCATCCATTACAGGACTATGTCACGCACCCTCCATTCACTTCAATGGAACAGGAGTGCCAAAATCATGTGACAAATGGTGGTGAGGGGGCCTGTAGTCCAAACTAGAGAAGATGAATGGGCCAGGAGGTTGGGCACTTGGCTCGGGCAATCCGAGGAGTGTCAGAGTGCCAGCCTTTGAGCGATCGTCTGCTAGGTGAGAGTATGGCATTTTTATTGTATTAAAAAGGGAAGAAAATGCCAGTAAAAAAACAGTAAATTAGCTCAACGTGTATAGAGTCCATCTCAGTAAAAGTCCATTAATAGCAGAAAAAACAGCTTGTTTTATGGCGGTCCCCATGGCCATAAAATATGAAATCAAATTTAATAAAAGTATAATACTTTTATAAAAGGTATTTCATATTATATGGGCATCCTGCACTATATACAATTTCTTGCTTTTGCATGGTTACTCGCCCTACTGGCCACCCTATCACCACTTGCCTGAGCATAATAGCCCTGGTTTATATAAATTGGATTTTGAGAGTGTGAATCATTGGATTTGATCCAGGGGAGTTTCCTGACCCCGTGGGGGATTTACCACGCTTTTTCTGTTGCTTATCCGGTAAGAGTCTAGCATTTTTATTGTATTGCCTGGACAATTACTTTAACCACTCAGTCCAAGTATTCCCATTTTCTGTGGACAGCCAGTCTAGATCCTGCCACAGATATGTTAAAGCAGACCAAAACCTTGGAAACCCTTCTTTATAGTCTAAAAGACCAAGTCACAGCTTGCCCCTGGGGCATTCCAACAAGGCGAGTAAAAATCATGGGTTTTGGTTGAACATACAACTCTGTGGTAAGGGCCATTTTGGTTCACAAGAACAATAAACTATTTCCTGAGGCCACCTCCACTAAAAGTTTAGGCTATGGAAAGCTTTTCTCCGATGAACATTTGGCAGTTGCATTGTATAATAGTGCATGGAATGCACTTGGGC